>CM068979.1:31486224-32686224 GCA_035357415.1 Ophraella communa
TAGAGACTCACACCAGAACATTTATTTCAGTTTGGAAAATATTAAATTTTGTTTGGAAAATATTACCAACCTGTTTGGTTAGTTATTTGTCCCAACTTTTCTTATTGTCTTTTATGTGTATTTTTGCTCCAAATCGTTATTATTTTATACTTTACTAATAAAAAAATCATTTTAAGTTCCACCTTAGAGATCTCATACCAACATTTTTTTTTTTAAATTTTGTTTGAAAAATATTAACAAAATGTTTTTTTAGTTATTTGTCCAAAATTTTCTTATTGTATTTTATGTTTATTTTTCTACAAATGTTTTATTTTTATAATTTACTAATAAAAAAATCATTTTTAGTTCCACCTTAGCGATATCATACCAACATTTTTTTTTAAATTTTGTTTGGAAAATATTACCAACCTGTTTGGTTAGTTATTTGTCCCAACTTTTCTTATAGTCTTTTATGTGTATTTTTCTCCAAATCGTTATCTTTTATACTTTACTAATAAAAAATCATTTTAAGTTCCACCTTAGAGATCTCATACCAACATTTTTTTTTTTAAATATTGTTTGGAAAATATTACCAACCTGTTGGTTTAGTTATTTGTCCCAACTTTTTTTATTTTCTTTTTTGTGTATTTTGCTCCAAATTGTTAAATTTATACTTTACTAATAAAAAATCATTTTAAGTTCCACCTTAGAGATATCATACCAACATTTTTTTTTAAATTCTGTTTGGAAAATATTACCAACCTGTTTGTTTAGTTATTTGTCCCAACTTTTCTTATTGTCTTTTATGTGTATTTTGCTCCAAATCGTTATTTTTTATACTTTACTAATAAAAAATCATTTTAAGTTCCACCTTAGAGATCTCATACCAACATTTTTTTTTTAAATTTTGTTTGGAAAATATTACCAACCTGTTTGGTTAGTTATTTGTCCCAACTTTTCTTATTATCTTTTTTTGTGTATTTTGCTCCAAATCGTTATTTTTTATACTTTACCAATAAAAAATCATTTTAAGTTCCACCTTAGAGATCTCATACCAACATTTTTTTTTTTAATTTTGTTTGGAAAATATTACCAACCTGTTTGTTTAGTTATTTTTTCCAAATTTTCTTATTTTCTTTTATGTGTATTTTGCTCCAAATCGTTATTTTTTATACTTTACTAATAAAAAATCATTTTAAGTTCCACCTTAGAGATCTCATACCAACATTTTTTTTTAAATTTTGTTTGGAAAATATTACCAACCTGTTTGGTTAGTTATTTGTCCCAACTTTTCTTATTATCTTATGTGTGTATTTTGCTCCAAATCGTTATTTTTATATACTTTACTAATAATAAAAAATCATTTTAAGTACCACATTAGATAACTCATACCAGCTTTTTTTTAAATTTTGTTTGGAAAATATTACCAACCTGTTTGGTTTAGTTATTTGTCCCAACTTTTCTTATTGTCTTTTATGTGTATTTTGCTCCAAATCGTTATTTTTTATACTTTACTAATAAAAAATCATTTTAAGTTCCACCTTAGAGATCTCATACCAACATTTTTTTTAAATTTTTGTTTGGAAAATATTACCAACCTGTTTGGTTAGTTATTTGTCCCACACTTCTTATTGTCTTTATGTGTATTTTGCTCCAAATCGTTATTTTTTATACTTTACTAATAAAAAATCATTTTAAGTTCCACCTTAGAGATCTCATACCAACATTTTTTTTTAAATTTTGTTTGGAAAATATTACCAACCTGTTTGGTTAGTTATTTGTCCCAACTTTTCTTATTGTCTTTTATGTGTATTTTGCTCCAAATCGTTATTTTTTATACTTTACTAATAAAAAAATCATTTTAAGTTCCACCTTAGAGATCTCATACCAACATTTTTTTTTTTAAATTTTGTTTGGAAAATATTACCAACCTGTTTGGTTAGTTATTTGTCCCAACTTTTCTTATTGTCTTTTATGTGTATTTTGCTCCAAATCGTTATTTTTTATACTTTACTAATAAAAAATCATTTTAAGTTCCACCTTAGAGATCTCATACCAACATTTTTTTTTTTAAATTTTGTTTGAAAAATATTACCAACCTGTTTGGTTAGTTATTTGTCCCAACTTTTCTTATTGTCTTTTATGTGTATTTTGCTCCAAATCGTTATTTTTTATACTTTAATAATAAAAAAATCATTTTAAGTTCCACCTTAGAGATCTAATACCAACAATTTTTTTAAATTTTTTTTGGAAAATATTACCAACCTGTTTGGTTAGTTATTTGTTCCAACTTTTCTTATTGTCTTTTATGTGTATTTTGCTCCAAATCGTTATTTTTTATACTTTTCTAATAAAAAATCATTTTAAGTTCCACCTTAATATCATACCAACATTTTTTTTTAAATTCTGTTTGGAAAATATTACCAACCTGTTTGTTTAGTTATTTGTCCCAACTTTTCTTATTGTCTTTTATGTGTATTTTGCTCCAAATCGTTATTTTTTATACTTTACTAATAAAAAAATCATTTTAAGTTCCACCTTAGAGATCTCATACCAACATTTTTTTTTTAAATTTTGTTTGGAAAATATTACCAACCTGTTTGTTTAGTTATTTGTCCCAACTTTTCTTATTGTCTTTTATGTGTATTTTGCTCCAAATCGTTATTTTTTATACTTTACTAATAAAAAAATCATTTTAAGTTCCACCTTAGAGATCTCATACCAACATTTTTTTTTTTAAATTTTGTTTGGAAAATATTACCAACCTGTTTGGTTATTTATTTGTCCCAACTTTTCTTATTATCTTTTTTGTGTATTTTGCTCCAAATCGTTATTTTTTATACTTTACTAATAAAAAATCATTTTAAGTTCCACCTTAGAGATCTCATACCAACATTTTTTTTTAAATTCTTTTTGGAAAATATTACCAACCTGTTTGTTTAGTTATTTGTCCCAACTTTTCTTATTGTCTTTTATGTGTATTTTGCTCCAAATCGTTATTTTTTATACTTTACTAATAAAAAAATCATTTTAAGTTCCACCTTAGAGATCTCATACGAACATTTTTTTTTTAAATTTTGTTTGGAAAATATTACCAACCTGTTTGGTTAGTTATTTGTCCCAACTTTTCTTATTGTCGTTTTTGTGTATTTTGCTCCAAATCGTTATTTTTTATACTTTACTAATAAAAAAATCATTTTAAGTTCCACCTTAGAGATCTCATACCAACATTTTTTTTTTAAATTTTGTTTGGAAAATATTACCAACCTGTTTGTTTAGTTATTTGTCCCAACTTTTCTTATTGTCTTTTATGTGTATTTTGCTCCAAATCGTTATTTTTTATACTTTACTAATAAAAAAATCATTTTAAGTTCCACCTTAGAGATCTCATACCAACATTTTTTTTTTAAATTTTGTTTGGAAAATATTACCAACCTGTTTGTTTAGTTATTTGTCCCAACTTTTCTTATTGTCTTTTATGTGTATTTTGCTCCAAATCGTTATTTTTTATACTTTACTAATAAAAAAATCATTTTAAGTTCCACCTTAGAGATCTCATACCAACATTTTTTTTTAAATTTTGTTTGGAAAATATTACCAACCTGTTTGTTTAGTTATTTGTCCCAACTTTTCTTATTGTCTTTTATGTGTATTTTGCTCCAAATCGTTATTTTTTATACTTTACTAATAAAAAAATCATTTTAAGTTCCACCTTAGAGATCTCATACCAACATTTTTTTTTTAAATTTTGTTTGGAAAATATTACCAACCTGTTTGTTTAGTTATTTGTCCCAACTTTTCTTATTGTCTTTTATGTGTATTTTGCTCCAAATCGTTATTTTATATACTTTACTAATAAAAAAATCATTTTAAGTTCCACCTTAGAGATCTCATACGAACATTTTTTTTTTAATTTTGTTTGGAAAATATTACCAACCTGTTTGGTTAGTTATTTGTCCCAACTTTTCTTATTGTCGTTTTTGTGTATTTTGCTCCAAATCGTTATTTTTTATACTTTACTAATAAAAAAATCATTTTAAGTTCCACCTTAGAGATCTCATACCAACATTTTTTTTTTAAATTTTGTTTGGAAAATATTACCAACCTGTTTGTTTAGTTATTTGTCCCAACTTTTCTTATTGTCTTTTATGTGTATTTTGCTCCAAATCGTTGATTTTTATACTTTACTAATAAAAAAATCATTTTAAGTTCCACCTTAGAGATCTCATACCAACATTTTTTTTTTAAATTTTGTTTGGAAAATATTACCAACCTGTTTGGTTAGTTATTTGTCCCAACATTTCTTATTGTCTTTTATGTGTATTTTGCTCCAAATCGTTATTTTTTATACTTTACTAATAAAAAAATCATTTTAAGTTCCACCTTAGAGATCTCATACCAACATTTTTTTTAAATTTTGTTTGGAAAATATTACCAACCTGTTTGTTTAGTTATTTGTCCCAACTTTTCTTATTGTCTTTTATGTGAATTTTGCTCCAAATCGTTATTTTTTATACTTTACTAATAAAAAAATCATCTTAAGTTCCACCTTAGAGATCTCATACCAACATTTTTTTTTTAAATTTTGTTTGGAAAATATTACCAACCTGTTTGGTTAGTTATTTGTCCCAACTTTTCTTATTGTCGTTTTTGTGTATTTTGCTTTAAATCGTTATTTTTTATACTTTACTAATAAAAAATAATTTTAAGTTCCACCTTAGAGATCTCATACCAACATTTTTTTTTTAAATTTTGTTTGGAAAATATTACCAACCTGTTTGGTTAGTTATTTGTCCCAACATTTCTTATTGTCTTTTATGTGTATTTTGCTCCAAATTATTATTTTTTATACTTTACTAATAAAAAAATCATTTTAAGTTCCACCTTAGAGATCTCATACCAACATTTTTTTTTTAAATTTTGTTTGGAAAATATTACCAACCTGTTTGGTTAGTTATTTGTCCCAACTTTTCTTATTGTCTTTTATGTGTATTTTGCTCCAAATCGTTATTTTTTTGTACTTTACTAATAAAAAAAATCATTTTAAGTTCCACCTTAGAGATCTCATACCAACATTTTTTTTTTAAATTTTGTTTGGAAAATATTACCAACCTGTTTGGTTAGTTATTTGTCCCAACTTTTCTTATTGTCTTTTATGTGTATTTTGCTCCAAATCGTTATTTTTTATACTTTATTAATAAAAAAATCATTTTAAGTTCCACCTTAGAGATCTCATACCAACATTTTTTTTTTAAATTTTGTTTGGAAAATATTACCAACCTGTTTGTTTAGTTATTTGTCCCAACTTTTCTTATTGTCTTTTATGTGTATTTTGCTCCAAATCGTTATTTTTTATACTTTACTAATAAAAAAATCATTTTAAGTTCTACCTTAGAGATCTCATACCAACATTTTTTTTTTAAATTTTGTTTTGAAAATATTACCAACCTGTTTGGTTATTTATTTGTCCCAACTTTTCTTATTATCTTTTTTGTGTATTTTGCTCCAAATCGTTATTTTTTATACTTTACTAATAAAAAATCATTTTAAGTTTCACCTTAGAGATCTCATACCAACATTTTTTTTTAAATTCTGTTTGGAAAATATTACCAACCTGTTTGTTTAGTTATTTTTCCCAACTTTTCTTATTGTCTTTTATGTGTGTTTTGCTGCAAATTGTTATCTTTTATACTTTACTAATAAAAAAATCATTTTAAGTTCCACCTTAGAGATCTCATACCAACATTTTTTTTTTAAATTTTGTTTGGAAAATATTACCAACCTGTTTGGTTAGTTATTTGTCCCAACTTTTCTTATTGTCTTTTATGTGTATTTTGCTCCAAATCGTTATTTTTTATACTTTACTAATAAAAAAATCATTTTAAGTTCCACCTTAGAGATCTCATACCAACATTTTTTTTTTAAATTTTGTTTGGAAAATATTACCAACCTGTTTGGTTAGTTATTTGTCCCAACTTTTCTTATTGTCGTTTTTGTGTATTTTGCTCCAAATCGTTATTTTTTATACTTTACTAATAAAAAATCATTTTAAGTTCCACCTTAGAGATCTCATACCAACATTTTTTTTTTAAATTTTGTTTGGAAAATATTACCAACCTGTTTGTTTAGTTATTTGTCCCAACTTTTCTTATTGTCTTTTATGTGTATTTTGCTCCAAATCGTTATCTTTTATACTTTACTAATAAAAAATCATTTTAAGTTCCACCTTAGAGATCTCATACCAACATTTTTTTTTTTAATTTTGTGTGGAAAATATTACCAACCTGTTTGGTTAGTTATTTGTCCCAACTTTTCTTATTGTCTTTTATGTGTATTTTGCTCCAAATCGTTATTTTTTATACTTTACTTATAAAAAAATCATTTTAAGTTCCACCTTAGAGATCTCATACCAACATTTTTTTTTTAAATTTTGTTTGGAAAATATTACCAACCTGTTTGGTTAGTTATTTGTCCCAACTTTTCTTATTGTCTTTTATGTGTATTTTGCTCCAAATCGTTATTTTTTATACTTTATTAATAAAAAATCATTTTTAAGTTCCACCTTAGAGATCTCATACCAACATTTTTTTTTTAAATTTTGTTTGGAAAATATTACCAACCTGTTTGTTTAGTTATTTGTCCCAACTTTTCTTATTGTCTTTTATGTGTATTTTGCTCCAAATCGTTATTTTATATACTTTACTAATAAAAAAATCATTTTAAGTTCCACCTTAGAGATCTCATACGAACATTTTTTTTTTAATTTTGTTTGGAAAATATTACCAACCTGTTTGGTTAGTTATTTGTCCCAACTTTTCTTATTGTCGTTTTTGTGTATTTTGCTCCAAATCGTTATTTTTTATACTTTACTAATAAAAAATCATTTTAAGTTCCACCTTAGAGATCTCATACCAACATTTTTTTTTTAAATTTTGTTTGGAAAATATTACCAACCTGTTTGTTTAGTTATTTGTCCCAACTTTTCTTATTGTCTTTTATGTGTATTTTGCTCCAAATCGTTGATTTTTATACTTTACTAATAAAAAAATCATTTTAAGTTCCACCTTAGAGATCTCATACCAACATTTTTTTTTTAAATTTTGTTTGGAAAATATTACCAACCTGTTTGGTTAGTTATTTGTCCCAACATTTCTTATTGTCTTTTATGTGTATTTTGCTCCAAATTATTATTTTTTATACTTTACTAATAAAAAAATCATTTTAAGTTCCACCTTAGAGATCTCATACCAACATTTTTTTTTTAAATTTTGTTTGGAAAATATTACCAAACTGTTTGTTTAGTTATTTGTCCCAACTTTTCTTATTGTCTTTTATGTGTATTTTGCTCCAAATCGTTATTTTTTATACTTTACTAATAAAAAAATCATTTTAAGTTCCACCTTAGAGATCTCATACCAACATTTTTTTTTTAAATTTTGTTTGGAAAATATTACCAACCTGTTTGGTTAGTTATTTGTCCCAACTTTTCTTATTGTCGTTTTTGTGTATTTTGCTCCAAATCGTTATTTTTTATACTTTACTAATAAAAAATCATTTTAAGTTCCACCTTAGAGATCTCATACCAACATTTTTTTTTTAAATTTTGTTTGGAAAATATTACCAACCTGTTTGGTTAGTTATTTGTCCCAACATTTCTTATTGTCTTTTATGTGTATTTTGCTCCAAATTATTATTTTTTATACTTTACTAATAAAAAAATCATTTTAAGTTCCACCTTAGAGATCTCATACCAACATTTTTTTTTTAAATTTTGTTTGGAAAATATTACCAACCTGTTTGTTTAGTTATTTGTCCCAACTTTTCTTATTGTCTTTTATGTGTATTTTGCTCCAAATCGTTATTTTTTATACTTTACTAATAAAAAAATCATTTTAAGTTCCACCTTAGAGATCTCATACCAACATTTTTTTTTTAAATTTTGTTTGGAAAATATTACCAACCTGTTTGGTTAGTTATTTGTCCCAACTTTTCTTATTGTCTTTTATGTGTATTTTGCTCCAAATCGTTATTTTTTATACTTTATTAATAAAAAAATCATTTTAAGTTCCACCTTAGAGATCTCATACCAACATTTTTTTTTTAAATTTTGTTTGGAAAATATTACCAACCTGTTTGTTTAGTTATTTGTCCCAACTTTTCTTATTGTCTTTTATGTGTATTTTGCTCCAAATCGTTATTTTTTATACTTTACTAATAAAAAAATCATTTTAAGTTCTACCTTAGAGATCTCATACCAACATTTTTTTTTTAAATTTTGTTTGGAAAATATTACCAACCTGTTTGGTTATTTATTTGTCCCAACTTTTCTTATTATCTTTTTTGTGTATTTTGCTCCAAATCGTTATTTTTTATACTTTACTAATAAAAAATCATTTTAAGTTCCACCTTAGAGATCTCATACCAACATTTTTTTTTAAATTCTGTTTGGAAAATATTACCAACCTGTTTGTTTAGTTATTTTTCCCAACTTTTCTTATTGTCTTTTATGTGTATTTTGCTCCAAATTGTTATCTTTTATACTTTACTAATAAAAAATCATTTTAAGTTCCACCTTAGAGATCTCATACCAACATTTTTTTTTAAATTCTTTTTGGAAAATATTACCAACCTGTTTGTTTAGTTATTTGTCCCAACTTTTCTTATTGTCTTTTATGTGTATTTTGCTCCAAATCGTTATTCTTTTTTATACTTTACTAATAAAAAATCATTTTAAGTTACCAGCCTGTTTAGTCTAGTTATCTCATACCAACATTTTTTTTGTATTTTAAGAATAAATCGTTATTTTGTTTGAAAATATTACCAACCTAGTTTTTGTGTTATAGTTATTTGTCCCAACTTTTCTTATTGTCAATTTTTTTGGGGCAGGTGTTTTGCTCCAAAAATCGTTATATTTTTATACTTTACTAATAAAAAATCATTTTAAGTTCGGGCGGGACCTTAAAGAGATCTCATACCAACATTTTTTAAAAATCTGTAACTGCCAAAGCATTTTGTTTGGAAAATATTACCAACCTGTTTGTTTAGTTATTTGTTCCAACTTTTCTTATTGTCTTTTATGTGTATTTTGCTCCAAATCGTTATTTTTTATACTTTACTAATAAAAATCATTTTAAGTTCCACCTTAGAGATCTCATACCAACATTTTTTTTTTAAATTCTGTTTGGAAAATATTACCAACCTGTTTGTTTAGTTATTTGTCCCAACTTTTCTTATTGTCTTTTTTGTGTATTTTGCTCCAAATCGTTATTTTTTATACTTTACTAATAAAAAAATCATTTTAAGTTCCACCTTAGAGATCTCATACCAACATTTTTTTTTTAAATTTTGTTTGGAAAATATTACCAACCTGTTTGGTTAGTTATTTGTCCCAACTTTTCTTATTGTCGTTTTTTGTGTTTTTTGCTCCAAATCGTTATTTTTTATACTTTACTAATAAAAAATCATTTTAAGTTCCACCTTAGAGATCTCATACCAACATTTTTTTTAAATGTTGTTTGGAAAATATTACCAACCTGTTTGTTTAGTTATTTGTCCCAACTTTTCTTATTTTCTTTTTTGTGTATTTTGCTCCAAATCGTTATCTTTTATACTTTACTAATAAAAAATCATTTTAAGTTCCACCTTAGAGATCTCATACCAACATTTTTTTAAAAATTTTGTTTGGAAAATATTACCAACATTTTTGGTTAGTTATTTGTCCCAACTTTTCTCATTGTCTTTTTTGTGTATTTTGCTCCAAATCGTTATTTTTTATACTTTACTAATAAAAAATCATTTTAAGTTCCACCTTAGAGATCTCATACCAACATTTTTTTTTAAATTTTGTGTGGAAAATATTACCAACCTGTTTGGTTAGTTATTTGTCCCAACTTTTTTGTATTTTAAGAATAAATCGTTATTTTCTTATTTTTGAAATTTTTATTATCTTTAATAGTTTTTTGTGTTATCCACATTATTTATTAACCTAATTTATTATTAGTAAAAAACATTTTACTTATAATGGGGCGGAGTTTTAAAATATATCCAAAAATGATGTTTATATTTTATATAGTTACCAAGAATAAACTGTCAAACGAAAATTTGCTTACGGGCGGGATAAGGGGGTGTAATACTACCCTAAAATTTTTAAAAATCTGTAACTGCCAAAGCAAATGAAAAGCCAGGTTTTGGATAATAATTTTGTTTGAAAAATATTACTAACCTGCTTGGTTAGGTATTTGTCCCAACTTTTTTTATTGTCGTTTTTGTGTATTTTGCTCCAAATCGTTATTTTTTATACTTTACTAATAAAAAATCATTTTAAGTTCCACCTTAGAGATCTCATACCAACATTTTTTTTTAAATTTTGTTTGGAAAATATTACCAACCTGTTTGTTTAGTTATTTGTCCCAACTTTTCTTATTATCTTTTTTGTGTATTTTGCTCCAAATCGTTATTTTTTATACTTTACTAATAAAAAATCATTTTAAGTTCCACCTTAGAGATCCCATACCAACATTTTTTTTTAAATTCTGTTTGAAAAATATTACCAACCTGTTTGTTTAGTTATTTGTCCCAACTTTTCTTATTGTCGTTTTTGTGTATTTTGCTCCAAATCGTTATTTTTTATACTTTACTAATAAAAAATCATTTTAAGTTCCACCTTAGAGATATCATACCAACATTTTTTTTTAAATTTTGTTTGGAAAATATTACCAACCTGTTTGTTTAGTTATTTGTCCCAACTTTTCTTATTATCTTTTTTGTGTATTTTGCTCCAAATCGTTATTTTTTATACTTTACTAATAAAAAATCATTTTAAGTTCCACCTTAGAGATCTCATACCAACATTTTTTTTTAAATTCTGTTTGGAAAATATTACCAACCTGTTTGTTTAGTTATTTTTCCCAACTTTTCTTATTGTCTTTTATGTGTATTTTGCTCCAAATTGTTATCTTTTATACTTTACTAATAAAAAATCATTTTAAGTTCCACCTTAGAGATCTCATACCAACATTTTTTTTAAAATTCTTTTTGGAAAATATTACCAACCTGTTTGTTTAGTTATTTGTCCCAACTTTTCTTATTGTCGTTTTTGTGTATTTTGCTTCAAATCGTTATTTTTTATACTTTACTAATAAAAAATCATTTTAAGTTCCACCTTAGAGATCTCATACCAACAATTTTTTTTAAATTTTGTTTGGAAAATATTACCAACCTGTTTGTTTAGTTATTTGTCCCAACTTTTCTTATTATCTTTTATGTGTGTTTTGCTCCAAATTGTTATCTTTTATACTTTACTAATAAAAAATCATTTTAAGTTCCACCTTAGAGATCTCATACCAACATTTTTTTTTAAATTCTGTTTGGAAAATATTACCAACCTGTTTGTTTAGTTATTTTTCCCAACTTTTCTTATTGTCTTTTATGTGTGTTTTGCTCCAAATTGTTATCTTTTATACTTTACTAATAAAAAATCATTTTAAGTTCCACCTTAGAGATCTCATACCAACATTTTTTTTTAAATTCTTTTTGGAAAATATTACCAACCTGTTTGTTTAGTTATTTGTCCCAACTTTTCTTATTGTCTTTTATGTGTATTTTGCTCCAAATCGTTATTTTTTATACTTTACTAATAAAAAAATCATTTTAAGTTCCACCTTAGAGATCTCATACCAACATTTTTTTTTTAAATTTTGTTTGGAAAATATTACCAACCTGTTTGGTTAGTTATTTGTCCCAACTTTTCTTATTGTCGTTTTTTGTGTTTTTTGCTCCAAATCGTTATTTTTTATACTTTACTAATAAAAAATCATTTTAAGTTCCACCTTAGAGATCTCATACCAACATTTTTTTTAAATGTTGTTTGGAAAATATTACCAACCTGTTTGTTTAGTTATTTGTCCCAACTTTTCTTATTTTCTTTTTTGTGTATTTTGCTCCAAATCGTTATCTTTTATACTTTACTAATAAAAAATCATTTTAAGTTCCACCTTAGAGATCTCATACCAACATTTTTTTTTAAATTTTGTTTGGAAAATATTACCAACCTGTTTGGTTAGTTATTTGTCCCAACTTTTCTTCATGTCTTTTTTGTGTATTTTGCTCCAAATCGTTATTTTTTATACTTTACTAATAAAAAATCATTTTAAGTTCCACCTTAGAGATCTCATACCAACATTTTTTTTTTAATTTTGTGTGGAAAATATTACCAACCTGTTTGGTTAGTTATTTGTCCCAACTTTTTTGTATTTTAAGAATAAATCGTTATTTTCTTATTTTTGAAATTTTTATTATCTTTAATAGTTTTTTGTGTTATCCACATTATTTATTAACCTAATTTATTATTAGTAAAAAACATTTTACTTATAATGGGCGGAGTTTTAAAATATATCCAAAAATGATGTTTATATTTTATATAGTTACCAAGAATAAACTGTCAAACGAAAATTTGCTTACGGGCGGGATAAGGGGGTGTAATACTACCCTTAAATTTTTAAAAATCTGTAACTGCCAAAGCAAATGAAAAGCCAGGTTTTGGATAATAATTTTGTTTGGAAAATATTACTAACCTGTTTGGTTAGGTATTTGTCCCAACTTTTTTTATTGTCGTTTTTGTGTATTTTGTTCCAAATCGTTATTTTTTATACTTTACTAATAAAAAATCATTTTAAGTTCCACCTTAGAGATCTCATACCAACATTTTTTTTTAAATTTTGTTTGGAAAATATTACCAACCTGTTTGGTTATTTATTTGTCCCAACTTTTCTTATTATCTTTTTTGTGTATTTTGCTCCAAATCGTTATTTTTTATACTTTACTAATAAAAAATCATTTTAAGTTCCACCTTAGAGATATCATACCAACATTTTTTTTTAAATTTTGTTTGGAAAATATTACCAACCTGTTTGTTTAGTTATTTGTCCCAACTTTTCTTATTATCTTTTTTGTGTATTTTGCTCCAAATCGTTATTTTTTATACTTTACTAATAAAAAATCATTTTAAGTTCCACCTTAGAGATCTCATACCAACATTTTTTTTTAAATTCTGTTTGGAAAATATTACCAACCTGTTTGTTTAGTTATTTGTCCCAACTTTTCTTATTGTCGTTTTTGTGTATTTTGCTCCAAATCGTTATTTTTTATACTTTACTAATAAAAAATCATTTTAAGTTCCACCTTAGAGATCTCATACCAACATTTTTTTTTAAATTTTGTTTGGAAAATATTACCAACCTGTTTGTTTAGTTATTTGTCCCAACTTTTCTTATTATCTTTTTTGTGTATTTTGCTCCAAATCGTTATTTTTTATACTTTACTAATAAAAAATCATTTTAAGTTCCACCTTAGAGATCTCATACCAACATTTTTTTTTAAATTCTGTTTGGAAAATATTACCAACCTGTTTGTTTAGTTATTTTTCCCAACTTTTCTTATTGTCTTTTATGTGTATTTTGCTCCAAATTGTTATCTTTTATACTTTACTAATAAAAAATCATTTTAAGTTCCACCTTAGAGATCTCATACCAACATTTTTTTTTTAAATTCTTTTTGGAAAATATTACCAACCTGTTTGTTTAGTTATTTGTCCCAACTTTTCTTATTGTCGTTTTTGTGTATTTTGCTCCAAATCGTTATTTTTTATACTTTACTAATAAAAAATCATTTTAAGTTCCACCTTAGAGATCTCATACCAACATTTTTTTTTAAATTCTTTTTGGAAAATATTACCAACCTGTTTGTTTAGTTATTTGTCCCAACTTTTCTTATTGTCTTTTATGTGTATTTTGCTCCAAATCGTTATTTTTTATACTTTACTAATAAAAAATCATTTTAAGTTCCACCTTAGAGATCTCATACCAACATTTTTTTTTAAATTTTGTTTGGAAAATATTACCAACCTGTTTGGTTAGTTATTTGTCCCAACTTTTCTTATTATCTTTTTTGTGTATTTTGCTCCAAATCGTTATTTTTTATACTTTACTAATAAAAAATCATTTTAAGTTCCACCTTAGAGATCTCATACCAACATTTTTTTTTTAAATTTTGTTTGGAAAATATTACCAACCTGTTTGTTTAGTTATTTGTCCCAACTTTTCTTATTGTCGTTTTTGTGTATTTTGCTCCAAATCGTTATTTTTTATACTTTACTAATAAAAAATCATTTTAAGTTCCACCTTAGAGATCTCATACCAACATTTTTTTTTAAATTTTGTTTGGAAAATATTACCAACCTGTTTGGTTATTTATTTGTCCCAACTTTTCTTATTATCTTTTTTGTGTATTTTGCTCCAAATCGTTATTTTTTATACTTTACTAATAAAAAATCATTTTAAGTTCCACCTTAGAGATATCATACCAACATTTTTTTTTAAATTTTGTTTGGAAAATATTACCAACCTGTTTGTTTAGTTATTTGTCCCAACTTTTCTTATTATCTTTTTTGTGTATTTTGCTCCAAATCGTTATTTTTTATACTTTACTATTAAAAAATCATTTTAAGTTCCGCCTTAGAGATCTCATACCAACATTTTTTTTTAAATTCTGTTTGGAAAATATTACCAACCTGTTTGTTTAGTTATTTTTGCCAACTTTTCTTATTGTCTTTTATGTGTATTTTGCTCCAAATTGTTATCTTTTATACTTTACTAATAAAAAATCATATTTTTGGAAAATATTACCAACCTGTTTGTTTAGTTATTTGTCCCAACTTTTCTTATTGTCGTTTTTGTGTATTTTGCTCCAAATCGTTATTTTTTATACTTTACTAATAAAAAATCATTTTAAGTTCCACCTTAGAGATCTCATACCAACAATTTTTTTAAATATTGTTTGGAAAATATTACCAACCTGTTTGTTTAGTTATTTGTCCCAACTTTTCTTATTTTCTTTTTTGTGTATTTTGCTCCAAATCGTTATCTTTTATACTTTACTAATAAAAAATCATTTTAAGTTCCACCTTAGAGATCTCATACCAACATTTTTTTTAAATGTTGTTTGGAAAATATTACCAACCTGTTTGTTTAGTTATTTGTCCCAACTTTTCTTATTGTCTTTTTTGTGTATTTTGCTCCAAATCGTTATTTTTTATACTTTACTAATAAAAAATCATTTTAAGTTCCACCTTAGAGATCTCATACCAACATTTTTTTTAAATTTTGTGTGGAAAATATTACCAACCTGTTTGGTTAGTTATTTGTCCCAACTTTTTTGTATTTTAAGAATAAATCGTTATTTTCTTATTTTTGAAATTTTTATTATCTTTAATAGTTTTTTGTGTTATCCACATTATTTATTAACCTAATTTATTATTAGTAAAAAACATTTTACTTATAATGGGGCGGAGTTTTAAAATATATCCAAAAATGATGTTTTAAAATTAATTAAATCTTCACTGAGGGAAGCAGGAGCAAGTGATAAATCAGATTGTATTTATAAAACAATTGCTCTTCAATTAAAAGGCAGTATAATATCTCAAATGACCAAAAGATATATAAAAAGTGAATGTAGTGAAAACGTTACTGAGCAGAAATTTGAAGTGGAAACCATTAGAAACATATGTCAGCGTCAATTTAAATCATCCACAGAATCATTTGAAGGCAAATGGAGAGATTTACGCTCTTCTTATGGAAAATTTTGTAAAAATGTTGGGTTAAAAAACACTTTAAAAAACAGAAAAAGAATCTATAACAATATAAAATCTATTAAATCAAAAGATGAAAATTTTTCAAATACTAATCCATTAGATTTGGACAAAAGTCCCAAAGTGAAAAAAATTGTTGATTTACAAAATAAACTTCCTGCAGTTGATGCTAGTTTAATTATTCAAGTAGAATGCATTGATATTTTTCATGAAAATCTTATAAAAAATAATGAATTTATGGATAATGAATTATCTCAAAAGGACATAGGTGTTATAGATATCGATGATAATATAGCCACGTCGACACCAGTAAAAAGTGATGAAGAAAAGAATTCTTTACAAATGACTCATGATTTATTTCAGAAGGACGTAGGTGTTTTAGATATTAATTTAGTAACTTTGACACCAGTAAAAAGTGATGAAGAAAATAATTCTTTGCAAATAACACCGGAGAATGTTGAAATACCAAATTTTTTATTTAATTTGTCAAGTCCCAACATATTTTCTGGTATATTGCCTAAAGGCTCCAAAAATCTTTTTAAAAATGACAATATACCAAACTACAGATCCTGTACTTTGTTGGAAGGAACATTTATAATGGATAATAATGTGAAAGATCTTTTATATAAAGAAGGTAAACTAAATAAACAATTGTATCCATTTTATATACGAAAAATGATAAAAAAATATGTAAATAATGTGTGTATTATAGTTTTTAAGTTTGTAAAATATTTGAAAAAACAAAACTCTTCGGTGATTTATGCTGTATGCAGACACGATAATTACCACTGCAAAAAGTTTAACATTCAATTATATGAAAACTTAGTAAGTGTTTACAGTTCCTCGCTGAATTATTATCATTCAAAATGTATGACTTCTCCAATAAGAGGAATAGAAAGATCTTTAGTGCAAACCAAATTAGTAAATGAAAATGCATTTAACTACAAAAAAAATCGTTAATATTATCAAATAAAAATATATTATATAAGGGAAAAAATTTACAAAAAATAAAATCCGATTGTGTTTTGCGAAAACTTAAATCGGAGAGTAATTCGAAACAAGAGGTGCGTTCTTTTTGACTGAGATCTCAGTTAATCTCAGCTCACATCGGTAATGTGCGCGTTCTTTTCGATTCACTCACTTCGAAGTGAGCTGAGATTTTTCCTCCCCCTTTACCGATGCTGAATGTGCTATGCGGTGGTATCAGTTAGAATTGAGTCGGAAATAAAGTGGTGGGGAGCAAAAAATCGTAGGTCGCGCGTTTGTCGTTCTTTTTGGTGCTTACTCACATCACTTTATTTCAGATCACTTCAATTGAAGTGAGCAGAGATCTCAGTCAAAAGATCGTCATAAGGACGACATAATTGACATGATGTTGATGCATCGCGATCATCCTGATTTTATTAAAGAAGTATCATTACCCTTTAGCGTTAAATTGTATAGTTTAAAACAGCTGAAAATTCTTAAATCTCAACTACCATTTATTTATTTTGATGCCACTAAAGGTGTTGTACGACCTCCAATTGATAACTGTAAAAGAATTTTATTTTATTCCGCAGTATTAAAGATAGAGAAAACCAATAGGATATTTTCATTATTTTCCATGGTATCAGCACAGCATGATGCAAACTCCATATTTAAATTATTATCTGATTTTAGATTCTTTTGTGAACAAAATTCTTATTGGCCTGCTTTTTCTGGGGTAGTAACTGATTTTAGTTTTGCTATTTTGCATGCAGCTTCAAAAGCATTTAATACATGTTCACTGTCTGAATATTTAGATACATGTTATAAAGTAAGTATAGGCCAACAAAAAAATGAATTAATTCAAATACATTTATGTTGTGCTCATTTTATAAAAATGGTTTCTAAAGATGTTAACAAATTATCTAAAAATGAAACACAAAAATTATTTTTAAAGGAAATAATGGCCTGGGCATTATCGATAAAAAAATTGGAAAATTTTGATGAATTTATAGAAAATCTAGGTATTTTGTTGAAATGTGAATTTTACAATTTACAGGCCGAGAGCTCTTTGATATATTTAAAACTTTTATCAACAGACACCAATTTAGTAAGAATTATGTATTTAGTAAGGATGACGAAATTGAGGAAAATAACCCTAAATACTACGAAGCAACAAAAGAACTAATGAAATCCAGTCCATTTTATCAAAGATTTTTTCGTATAGTTTCTAATATAAATATTTTACCTGGACAAGGAGATGTAAATCCATATATGAACAGTGAATTTTTAAATTTAATTCTTAATAAATACTTACCGTTGTGTCCACTATGGAGTGGTCTATTAATAGATTGCGATAGATATAGCAATTCTTTGGTGGAAAATTATTTCGGACAATTAAAAAATGGTACGTTAAGTAGCAAAAGATATTTGAAATGTTCTCGATTTATTCGAAATTTAATGTCTGATACATTATCGTTATATAATGAGCACAAGTTGGGGATAAATAAAACTCGTTTAGCCATTCCGAAAAAGGAGATTACTGATGAAACTGTAGCTACAGAAAATTGGAACAAAAAAAGAAACAACTTAAACCATCCCATTTTGATGCCAGATTTTTAAAAAAGGTCCAATCTACTCTATCTAGTCATTCTACTCAATGTGATAATATAGGAACTATCCAAGAAAGCATATTTGCAGAAGATGATGAGGATGTTATTGTGTGTGCCTATTGTGGTCATGGAATGACAAATAATGTAACTAAATGGGTTCAGTGTGATAATTGTTTGTGATGGATCCATCAATCTTGCGACACATGGTCTATTGATAAATCATACACTAAACCATTTAATTGTGAAATTTGTTCTAGTAATATAAATAATTCAATCATTTCTAATAAAAATGAAAAACTATATAGATTGTGTGAACGTTTTTTACAAGAAAAAATTAATATATCTGAAACATTGGCAAAAGAACTAGAACAAAATACCTGCGATCAACGAAAAAGTAATTTATGGTGGAATGAGAGAAAGATACGCGTGACAGCTTCCAACTTCGGTAAGATTTGTAAAGCACGTATATTTTCAAAAAGTTTATTTATATCGCTGACTGTGCCAAAGGAAATACATACTTCTAGTATTGAACATGGAATTAAATATGAAAACGTGGCACGCATGCAGTACTGTCGTACTAATTCATTAAATTGTGCTGATGTTGGACTTGTACTGCATAGAAATTATCCATATGTAGCTGGTTCCCCTGATGGATTAATCGAACATGATGGAATAATTGAAATAAAATGTCCATATAAAGGTAGGAATATAATTCCAGATATGTTTCAATTTGATTTTTTAAATAATGATGGTTCTATTAAATGTAACCATGAATACCACTATCAAATACAAGGACTTTTAGAAATAACTGATAGGCAATGGTGCGATCTTATTATATAGGTATACATTTAAAGGTATAAAAACTATTCGAATTTATAAAAATGAAAACTTTTGTAGCACGATGATGAAAAAATTACGACAGTTTTATTTATTCGATATGCTACCATTTTTAGTAACTCCATCATATTTTTCACTTTCGATGGATGAAAAACGATGGATTACAATTGATCCTCTAACATTTTATGAAAATGGATTAGTTAAAAATAAAGACTACTACAAACATCTTCCAACACAAAGAGGATATTTTATTACTAGAGATTCATCGATATCTAGCATCAAAGAAATACTCTCTGATGATTTTTTAACCTTAAATAATAATGAATGGTTATCTAGTTTTGTCGTGGACCATTCTTTACACATTTTAAATAAATTGGCTCAGAGTAATTTTCAAATTATTTCTGTAGAAAAGTCATCTTTTATATTCCAAGACACATCGAATACATCAGTCTTAAATGATGTGTCTTACATTATAAATTCTGTAACAATAAATAAAAAACAAATTGTAATGCCAATACATAAAGATAATCACTACTTTTAGTACTCATAAATCTGCAAAGTAATGAGATAACTATTTTAGACCCCATGGGCAATGAAAAATTGGTAGAGAAATTATTAGTTCAAAGAATAGTATATTTTTTAAAAACAAAAAACCTTTCTTTTGAAAAAATAACATTAAAAAGAATTAAACATATTGTACAAAATGATAGTTACAATTGTGGTGTATTTATTGTCTACTTTTTTTCGAAAATATGTAATAATGAATCTTTGGAGGATAGCATTGATATAAATAAATACCGAGAAGAAATAAAAAAAGTTTTTTTAAAAAACAGTGAAAATGTTCTTACAAAATGTCTTTTCTGTTTTAAAAATGCAGATAAAAAAACCGAAGTATTTAAGTGTAGACTTTGTTTCCGATTTATTCACCAGCAATGTTTATTAACAGTAAATGAAATTAAACTAAAACAAAATCCCAATAACAAAACATTAAATGACATGTGCGACTTATGCAGACAATATTAATATCAACAAGCAATACAACAATAACCTTGGTATTCTACATATTAAATTATTATCCAAAAATTATTCATTTTCTTTGGCAATTATACATTTTTAAAAATTTAAGGGTAGTATTTCAACCCCTTATCCCGCCCGTAAGCAAATTTCCGTTTGACAGTATATTCTCGGTAACTAAATAAATTACTATCCAAAATCTTAATCTGGCTTTTCATTTTCTTTGGCAGTTATAGATTTTTAAAAATTTAAGGGTAGTATTTCAACTCCTTATCCCGCCCGTAAGCAAATTTCTGTTTGACAGTATATTCTTGGTAACTAAATAAATTACTATCCAAAATATTAATCTGGCTTTTCATTTTCTTTGGCAGTTATAGATTTTTAAAAATTTAAGGGTAGTATTTCAACCTCTTATCCCGCCCGTAAGCAAATTTCCGTTTGACAGTATATTCTTGGTAACTAAATAAATTACTATCCAAAATCTTAATCTGGCTTTTTATTTTCTTCGGCAGTTGTAGATTTTTAAAAATTTAAGGGTAGTATTTCAACCCCTTATCCCGCCCGTAAGCAAATTTCCGTTTGATAGTATATTCTTGGTAACTAAATAAATTACTTCCAAAATCTTAATCTGGCTTTTCATTTTCTTTGGCAGTTATAGATTTTTCGAGAGATTCTTAACATTTAAGGGTAGTATTTCAACCACTATTTGTCCCTGTTAGCCATTTTTTTAAGGTATTATACTGTTCTTTTAATAATTTTAGAAATATTTTAATTGATTCATTGATTGAAATATTGCCTTTTTATGCAAACTACAGATTTTTTAAGATCATAATTATATACTTATATTTGATTATCAAATGTGTATTAAATAATCTACAAGGCTCCATTTTTACCTTGAGACAAATGTAAACACATTTAAACACATTTGTAAAGATTTGTAAAGTCGTCGATTTTTTAAAATTACATTTCACTTGTGCGCCACTGAAAGTTAAAATCCAGCAGCTCCCAACATTTTTGCAGCTAAACTTGGCTGCTAACTTCACACCGGTGCAAAGCGGTGGGCTGGACTTCAAAAGTATCACTGATTCACTCTACGACATAATTATATTTGTCTAATATAAATTTCTAATATACGCTAAACGGCTTCCCATTGAAACGTTTGTCTTTCGCAAATCGTTTGCTTATCTCTATCGTACCCTAAATAAAAATTCATGAGCGTAGAATGTTTTTAATATTTTATATTTATTTTGGTAGCATGTATGGATTTGTGTATAAATTTAACTTGACGCCTATATAAAATATTTTATTGAAAAAGATTTTTATTTTTTATTAATAATATACAGGGTCATTTCTGGTAGGACTATTTATGAAAGGTGTATAAAAATATTTGTATATATTAGGATCGTTTTTAAATTACATGATAATATTAAAATAATTTTTATCCCAAAATGCAAACCTAAATAAAAGTAATAGGTATTTTTTTGCATATATATATAGAATTTATTTACAAAGAACTAAAAATCTCTGGGTGGATTTCTAATCTACAATTTTCTAGAATACCGCCCATCTATTATCTCTGGAAGGAGACAAACATAATGAGAATTTTGTTATCATTTTCTCCTTCCAAAAATCTTCATCCTTTAAAATCTGCAATAAAAGTATGCATTAGAAATATTGATCAACGTATAAAAGCAAAAGACATGCCTTTTCGACAACCATTCCTAGTGGAGTCCATATAATAAAATAACTAAATTTTCTTTTTGTTATATTTAAAAGTCCCTGGACTTGATAATAATAGTTATGGGTTGTCTTTAAATTAATTTTATTATTTTCGATGGTGCAAAATTTAGTAATTTTGTTTTTAATGCCATCTGCTGGATGGTGCTTGCTAGAAGATTCTGGGCATTTTATTTCGATGATTCCATCATCTCCTAGAAGCCCATCTGGACTAGCACCTAAAAATGGCAGATTTTCGTCTACAAAAAGTCCACAGTGCACCTTAAAATATAAAAACATTAAATAAATTTCCTATATTAGCTTGTTTTTTATTTAAATACTTAAAATAAAAATATACTTTAACTCACCTTAACATCAAACTCTTTTTCAAATTGGGAAATTGCAATCGACTGGTGTTCCAACCCGTACTTAGTGCTGCATATATAAAAATTATACAAATCTTATTCCAGTGCGCTGAATTTTTATTTTTAGTTCATTAAATTATTATGTGCCTATATTTGTAATATTGGTACCCTAAATAGGTTAAAATAAATATGAAGCAAATTATCCATTTCTCGAATGTGACTCTTCTTAAATGAAGAAAGGAAACACCAATGTCAATGTCACAAATATTTATTTATTGTTATATGAATTTGTTGTAAAAAAGGCGACTAGTTTTGGCCTACAATACGGCCATCATCAGGCTACAAAGAAATAATACATTACAATACATAGCTGATAGAGAAGCAATTTACAAACAATCCTTACCTATTAAAGTCAAATACAATATATAATGTTAAAGAACAATTCCAAAAAGATTGCAAGCATTGCAGTTGAAGGTTTAAAAATATGAAACTAAATTTAATTTCAACTTTGTTTTGTTTAAAAGCACTTATACAAAATATGGTGACCACCGATGATCAAATCCAAATTAAATGGCTGTAGATGAAGTTAAAAAGTAATAGGAGTCAAAATTTTTATTTGGTTTTGGACATTGAAAAACAAAAAAGAAAAATGAAAAAAAGTAGAAAATGGACAATAAGAATAAAGGTTAAAATAGCAAAAAGAGAATCCTAGAGCTCAATTTAGATATTATGTGGTAAATTTGGAGGTTTTAAGAAGGGTTGAAGAACCCTTGGTATAGATGTATCCAAAAAGGAGAGATCTATATAATTGAAAGTGATATGAAAAAGATTGCGAAAATTGGTTTTTAACCCGTGTAAAACAGGTCCAAAAAACAAAAAGACATACCTATTGTGTCCCAGAGAAAGGTTTCTCACGCACAAAAGGAAAGAAAGTTGGGAATGATTACAAAAAATTATGGAAAAGAAAATTAGGAGAGGTATTAAAATTAGCACCAAATTATAAATAATAAGATGCATGGTCAAACAAAATATTAAAAACATAGTCCATAATAATAAAAAGATTAAATGCATTGAATTGCAACGAAAAGCACTTAATAAATGCACTTAGGTAAAACTATTACTTTTACTCTTTACAAGGAGCACGCGAACTTAGAGTAATGGCGATAGACAAGTATATAGTGGAATCATAGAACATAGGCAAACAACATGGAAGGCAAAGTTAAGAGAAGTCTGTAACATGATATGTTAACTAAAAGCGTAGTATTTTTAAATTAATTATATGGCTAACACTAACACCATCTATTGTATAAAGTTCTTAACATGTTAATTATTATAAACGATTCCTGTCAGTAATTCCAACTATATACACGATCTTTAATGTGGCTTAGTCCAATACCTTAAACCACACATTACACTGATTGGTTCTACATTGGTGGACGGTTCATCAGACCAACCCTTCACTGGACCAGCCCTCTCCTGGATCAACCAACGGATTCTATGTAAAAAAAGATAAGTCGACCAACATAAATGCATTTTTAATATTATACAGCTGTCTCGTTTTTCTTCATTTCTTAAACGTAAAATATAAAAATCATTTTAGTATCGTCAACTGTATTAGAATAAGTTTTTGTAAAGAACTGTTTGCGGATTATTTTTTGTCACGTTTTCTCAATTTCATTCATTTAAGCACCAAGGAAATCTATTTATCTTTTGGTACATTTTCATATTTTTGGTACATTTTCATTTTTTTGGTACATTTTCATTTTTTTATCTTCATAGACAGTTTTTTTCTGACATCTTTCTGTCATCTTATGATACTTATTTAAATAACAGCTTAAAACAGCTTTCTTCAGTACTATCATAAAAAATAAAAAGATTTCAGTGGCGCCCTTATAATTTCTTAAAGAAACATATATTATACTATAGTCAGAGCTAATGAACTTACTCACCCCTAGCCGAGGTATTTAATTATCATAATTTTTGCTGTGATAAACATTTATAAATTTTGTTAATTATTGAAATATTTTTTACAATTAATTAAAGACGAAATTAAGATTAATGTTTGTTTTATTGTAAATTACATTTTTTCTTTTGGTATATAGTTATTTTTTAAAAGTTAACTAAATAATTTTATAAAATCACTCTCAACATTTAAATCATAACACAAATTGACACACAACGTAATAATATGGTTACAAATTGTCGCCCAACGACCAACTAATATTACAAGTCACAGGACTTCAAGAATGAGCCCAAGGTGTTACTTGTTCTAAAACCAAAGTTAATGTTGTAATTATGTAGAATATGCCCAAACATATATGGAATAGGTCCAATGAAATGTAAGGAACCAGCAAAATTAACCAACGAAGAGGAAGTTTCAGGATGAAATTGTGTTACAGTAAAACTCAACTTAAATTTATGAAAGAACTTGTTATATAATTTATTAATTAAAGAGATGGGATAACTGTTATTAATTGCTATTTGTTTTATTATATTAACCTCATAGGTGAAAGCTTCTTTTAAGCTACGTTGCCACAAAAATGTGGCAACGTAGCTTAAAATTCAAAGTTTACCGCTCGGTTAATGCTCTCGTCGACCAATAAAATTAATTTAAGAATTCAAATTGCCGCATGCGCCTAGGGGGTGACCTAAAATACACCTTTACCCCACATTATTTCAGAGAACCATAATTTTTCCATTTCCAACTGCTCCAGATTACATAATTGTTTTAAAGGACCTAGAATGAATCTGCTTGAAATGTATGAGATAAATAAAGCTGTGAAGAATAACTCTCTTTTATTCCTGAACGAACAACTTAAACCAAAAGACCCATATATTTTTCTCCACCTTCCTTTTTGATTATTACTTAGATCATTTATTTTGTCTGACAGTTTCTTTTTTCTATTCCTTTTCCACCATAGAGTCTCTCATTTGGCATTTGTTTTTAATTTTCAATTTGTTCTCATTTGCACAACCTTCCCGTTTTTTATATTTTTCATATTTTTATATATTTTTATATTTTTTTTTTCCAAATATTTATTTGTATAAATCATTTTCTAATTCTGTAATTTCTAATGATTACTTTACTTCATTTGAATTGTAATTACTCCTTGTTTTTTGAATGTCAATGTAATCATTGTTTATTGACAAATAACCAAAAATTCAGACTACTCTTCTTCTTTTACATTGACTTTCATTTGATTGGGGGTTGGTACTCGATAATTAGTTTGATGCCTTTGTTGTATTTGACATTGTGTTGTACTAACTCTTTTGCTTAATTTAACTTGGTTATCCATTGATTGATTTGTATCTCGTTCCCTGAATGATTGCAGTATTGTCGTTGATTTGTTCTTTTCCTTAACTACTTCGATAACAGTTCCATTGATCATAGATACTACTAATTTTCTCCTGTCCTGTGACTTCTCTTAACTTTGCCTTCCATGTTGTTTGCCTATGTTCTATGATTCCACTATATACTTGTCTATCGCCATTACTCTAAGTTCGCGTGCTCCTTGTAAAGAGTAAAAGTAATAGTTTTACCTAAGTGCATTTATTAAGTGCTTTTCGTTGCAATTCAATGCATTTAATCTTTTTATTATTATGGACTATGTTTTTAATATTTTGTTTGACCATGCATCTTATTATTTATAATTTGGTGCTAATTTTAATACCTCTCCTAATTTTCTTTTCCATAATTTTTTGTAATCATTCCCAACTTTCTTTCCTTTTGTGCGTGAGAAACCTTTCTCTGGGACACAATAGGTATGTCTTTTTGTTTTTTGGACCTGTTTTACACGGGTTAAAAACCAATTTTCGCAATCTTTTTCATATCACTTTCAATTATATAGATCTCTCCTTTTTGGATACATCTATACCAAGGGTTCTTCAACCCTTCTTAAAACCTCCAAATTTACCACATAATATCTAAATTGAGCTCTAGGCTTCTCCTTTTGCTCTTTCAACCTTTATTCTTATTGTCCATTTTCTCCTTTTTTCCTTTTTCTTTTTTGTTTTTCAATGTCCAAAACCAAATAAAAATTTTGACTCCTATTACATTTTAACTTCATCTACAGCCATTTAATTTGGATTTGATCATCGGTGGTCACCATATTTTGTATAAGTGCTTTTAAACAAAACAAAGTTGAAATTAAATTTAGTTTCATATTTTCAAACCTTCAACTGCAATGCTTGCAATCTTTTTGGAATTGTTCTTTAACATTATATATTGTATTTGACTTTAATAGGTAAGGATTGTTTGTAAATTGCTTCTCTATCAGCTATGTATTGTAATGTATTATTTCTTTGTAGCCTGATGATGGCCGTATTGTAGGCCGAAACTAGTTGCCTTTTTTACAACAAATTCATAGAACAATAAATAAATATTTGTGACATTGACATTGGTGTTTCCTTTCTTTATAAAATAAATATGATTTTGTAAAAAGATACTTACCGTTTCTTTGCCCAATTTCCTTTTCTAACTTTCCGTTTTGCACTTATCTTCAAACGTTTTCCACTTTTTCCCGCGATTGATTTTTTAAATTACCCATTATTATCACAATTCTTTAAAATTAGTTAAATAAATAACTTAAACAAGCCACACACCGAAAGTAAATTACGAGAGGTAAAATTGTTTTCGCTAGGGTTGCTAACCAAAACTGATAACAGGTATAAAAGATATTGCCAATTTATACTGATGGGCCCGACGCCTCTGAACCCTTTAGATGCAACTCTAATAATTCGAACGCATTAGTACTGGCGGCAGCACATAATGAAGCACTTAATGCAGTTTTCTTAAATTCCCATTTAAATGTTAGTTAGAGCAGATTAAAAAAAAATTGTTTTTCATCAAAAATTTTGAAAAGTTATATAGAAATGTGGAAACTTAAAATTTTTAAAAACTTGCACTTAAATATCAAAAAAAAATATGTAAATCGAATAAAAAATATATATTTTTAGCATCCACAATACTAGATTTTTTTCTCTATATTTTGGTGAAAACCAAATTTTAATTAGTTAATTAATAAAAAAGTTAGCAGAAACCTAGTAAATGAAAGCCTAAAGAACGCTCTTAATATTTTTTTTAAAGCGGACGCTGAAATCGGTGCTTTACACAACAATATTGGTTGAGCTGATGAATTCCTCATAAAATTACCTTTTCAAAATGTCACAAATATGGTACTTTCCTTACTCAAATTTGAGAATTGAAGGGACACTCGACTTGTCTCTGCGTTTTTCTTATTATTCACTGGCATCAGAGAATACATGCAGCTGATGTATTCTGTGCTGATATATAGAGGAAGAGTCAGTGACCAATTTTGGGTGGTCATTTCAAAAGTCACGAAACTTACCAATTGTCTGATTATTTGTTTATAAATGAATATTCCAGAGATTAATAACCTATTCTTAATTGTTCAATAAAAATTATTTATTTAAAAATCTTCCTTTTAATTTTAGTACCTAACCAAAAGTCGTCTTTTGTCTAGATTAGCAATCGTCCCTAAGAGGATCCAAATAATAAAATTACAATATTATTTCCTTTTAATACTAGTTGTATTTGTATCTGATGGTAATAAAAACTTTTTTAAATCTTACCATCTGTTGGTAATCTATGTGGTATCAATTTCGATCAAGAATAATGACTTTTACTTTCAGTAACTTCTTTATTACAACAATTTTATCTGGACTTCCTCTTTCCTAAATATTTGTGGATATGTAGAAATACCTCAGTTAAGAATATTTGATTTTACTTTCATCCCTTTATTAAAATTTTCAATTGTCATAATACAGAATGAAATATCTCATTATAATAAGTATATTATTTGCATTCGATCTAAATCGATTATTTATTTTTTTCTATTATTTAAACCCTCTTTTGAGGTACACTTATGGGTTCATATAATTTTAGGAAAAACAAGTAGATAATTAAACTGTGAAATACATTTTATGTTGTAAAGTTACTAACCATTTCGTTTTGTTGTAGTTTTAAAAATTTTATTTGTTGAGGGACCATCTTAGTTGAGTGCAGAAAAAGAAGTCAGTTTAGCTTACCTATAATAATTGTTTAAGATTTTATTTCATGTTATTAGGTTAGATTATTTTTTTTTGTTTTTTTTTTTTAATTTCGGTTCTCTTAATTGTATATTTCTTTTCGTAATAAAGTTTTTAATTTTCAAACCACCTTAAAAACTTCCTTCCAACGTTCTGATTTCATCAAAAACTAATCAGATCCATATTTTTACATAGTCGATTTTTGATGAAAATTTCGTAAAAATCTGGTCAGCCGTTCTTCCTAAACCGTTGGCGAAAATTTTTACCACAGATACTTTTTTTAATAACATGTGGTATGAAATATTTTGAACTGTAATGTATGCACAATGATTTTTCCATTTTCTTAAGATATTAATTTCAAAATATACGAATATTGCGAATATAATAAATTCCGATTTGGGTCTCCGATTGTACTTAGTCCAGCCTCGGACTAATTTTAAACGGTAGTGGGGTATCGGAATCTCTCCCTCAGAACTTTAGTTTCTCTGTCATTAGTTCGCACCACTTTTAGGCGTATTGGCTCTTAATGTAGAAATACACTTTTTTGTTTCAGGTTCCAGTTGGTCTTATGTATTTGATTATAAATTAAAGTTTTGGAATAATTTATTATGTAATTTAACATTAATCTAACTGAATAAAATTATATTTGGAAGTGACGTCCACAACATTTCAATTGGAAGACTTCACTACGTCACAGGATTATTTTTAATCAATATTTTTTTTTATTTTTAAGGATATAAAAATTACAACACTAACCTGAACATAAATCTTGCAAATCTCAAGAATAAAAGAAAAGCCAGGAATTACCTGGCATTAGAAAATGATCTCATAGAACTGAACGAGGCAATACTCGATACCTATGAATCCAGTTGTCCTCTCCAAAGGACTAGAAAAGCAAAAGATGCGATATAGTGGAACAGTCATCTGTCAAACCTAAGATCCGAGAAGCGACAGCTCTTCAACAGAGCCAAACGTAATGGAGATTGGCAGAGCTACACCGAGAAATTTACAACATATAATAAGGAGATTAGAAAAGTTAAAAGAAACAGCTTCAGAAAATTCTGCGAAGAAATAGACGCTACACCCTCTGCAGCAAGGCTACATAAAGTCTTGGCAAAAGGAAAAGTAGACACTGTAATGGCATTACGGAAGCCAGATGGAAGCTTCACAGAAAGCGAAAAAGAACGAGCTCTGCTCCTATTAGAAACTCACTTTCCCGGAGGAATTGTCCCTTCGGGAACAACAAGTGAGGACGCTAAAAGACCAGGGAAGACACTGCAATGGCAAAACACATATGCAGTGAAGAACGGCTGAGATGGGCTATGAACACCTTCCAGCCGTTCAAAACCCCTGGAACGGATAGAATATTTCCTGCCCTACTCCAACAGGGCCAAGAGGCAATAATTCCACACCTATTCCGAATTAGTCGGAGCAGCCTTGAAATCACCTTCATCCCAAAAGCAGGGAAACGGGACACTACGCACCCCAAATCCCTTAGACCGATCAGCCTCACATCGTTTGTTCTAAAAACGATGGAAAAAGCTGTAGACAACTACATTAGAACAGAAATCTTGGAACAGGTGCCATTGCACCCCCGTCAACATGCGTACCAAGCGGGAAAGTCCACGGAAACCGCGTTAACACAGTTGACTGATGAAATCCAAGACGCACTGAACAAAAAAGAGACCGTGGTATGTGCCTTTCTAGACATAGAAGGTGCTTTGACAATAAGCCACATGAGGCAGTCAAAAGAGCACTGATTGAGAAAGGAGTAGATAGAACGACGTCCATTTGGATGTCGCAACTGCTATCTACAAGAATCGCAGAAATGAAGGCAGGACAAGACACTATCTTCATTAATATAACTAGAGGCTGCCCGCAGGGGGGAGTTGCATCCCCGCTTATGTGGAGTCTCACTGTGGACAGTCAAATAAATAAATAAATCAATAAACAATATTTGAAATCATAATATTCATTACATTACATTAATATAGACATTAAGTCACACAAATACATGTACACGAAATAGGTATAAAATGCATATAAATACAATTATAAAATCTACATTACTGCAGCTATTGATTTAAAACTTAAATGTAGGACAAAACATTTTTTTATGTATTGTTAATATATAAATATACTTTTTTAAAACATAAGATTTTTATTTTTTTAATTTTTTTTATGGTTTTAATTACATTAAGAATAATAAAAAACTCTTCGTTTCAACGTAACTTCCAAGTTTATTTGAAAATTTTAAATCACAATGACGGCCGTTTCGCTAAGAAGCATCGTCAGACGGCGAAACGGCCGTCATTGTGATTTAAAATTTTCAAATAAACTTGGAAGTTACGTTGAAACGAAGAGTTTTTTATTATTCTTAATAAGATGGACTTCCAAAAAGTAAGAGTTAGTACAATAAATTTAGTTTTAATTACAGCCCTTAATCGCCAATTAAATTGTGTATTGTTTGCCTTGGTATTTGTTTTGTAAATATTTTTATCTTTTTAGCAAATACTTTGTGGGAAGTTAGTGTTTTAAGTGAATCCGGTAAAAAATTAAAAATTTTAGGTCCCAGATAGCGATGATTCCTCGTTCCAATAGTTTTCTTAACTAGAGGAAGCATGTATTTCTTTTAATGCCTGAGACTATAATCATTATGAGATGTCTGTAAAAGGCTATGATTTTTGAATTGATATGTAGCTAAACTAACAAAATATAGTTGCTATGATATAATATCTCAATGTGAGGCTGGGTTAGTATATTCGCAAAACGTTTGAACTTATAGAGTACACATCTTAATTTCTGCATTAAATATTTGATCCCATCTTAAGTGACTATCTATCATAATGCCTAGGTATTTTGTTTTATTTTCGGAATCTATGTATTTATCTGTACTAAGCTGAATTTGATCATAATATGGTAGTCTATTAGCATAACTTGCAAATGGCATGAAAACAGTTTTAGATAGATTCATAGATAATGAACGATAGTCAAGCCACATTTTTATTTTTGGTAGATGATTTTCTATTTTTATTTTTAAATTTCTCCATGACGTGTCACTATATAATATTACCGTGTCATCAGCAAAGGACATTATTTTGCCTTCTCCTTGAATTTGAAATAAATTATTTGAATATATAGTAAATAGCAAAGGTCCCAATACTGTGCCTTGAGGTACTCCACATTTTATAGATTTTAAATTGCTACTATGGTTAAGAATTTTCACTTGTTGTTTTCTATCTGCTAAATATGATTTAAAGAAGATGTTTGCAATGCCTCTTACTCCACTTTCCTCTAAAGTTTGCAAAAGAATAGAATGGTCCACAGTATCAAAGGCCTTTACCAAATCAACAAATACTGCAATTGCAGGTTGGCTGTTATCCATTCTCTGGTATAAATAATCTAATAACTCTTTAATTGCATCTCTTGTTGAAAATCCCTCTCTAAATCCAAATTGTTAATTACTAAGAATAGCATGTTTGTTTAAAAATAAATTTAGTCTTGACTTTATTAGCTTGTCAAGAATTTTTGCAAAGTTTGAAATCAATGATATTGACCTGTAATTTGACATATCATATTTGTCACCTTTTTTATGTACTGGAATTACCGTTGATAATTTTAGTATCGATGGAAAACAGCCCTGTTCGAAACATTTATTAAAAATATGGGTTAGTGGTGTCGATATAAAATATGCTATTAATTTAATAGTTTTAGTACTTAGTTTATCCGGACCTGTGGATTTCTTATCTTTTAATTTCATTATTACGTCTTCAATTTCATCTTTAGATGTTGGAAATAGGAAAAATGTGTTATTGTTTATGATTTTCCTTTCAACATAGTTTTTGTTTTTTTTAATACGTTGTTCCATTTCTGATCCCACATCTACAAAATATTCATTGAATAATTGCGCTACTTTGATATTGTTTGTTATAATTTCATTATTTATTTTTAAACCTTTTATAGTATTGTTTGTTGTTTTAGACGCTGTCATCCCATTTATCACTTTCCACAATTTTGATGAATCTTTCCCATTTTCATTTATCAAATTTCTATAATATTTGACTTTTGCATTTTTTATTATTTTTTCAACATTTTTCTTACATTCTGCATATTCCATTTTTAAAGTATGATTCGTTGGATTATTTTTTAATTTATAATATAATTGGTTTTTTTTGTTTACTTCCTTTATAACAAATTTGTTTATCCAATCTTTTCGTTTATATTGATTGTTTTTTATTTTTTTGTAGGTTGTGGAAAAATCAAGAGCGATTTTAACTGTTTCTATAAATTTTGTCATTGCTGTATTCGGATTTTCTATACTAATTATTTCATCCCATTTTATTTTTTTAATTGTGTTTACCATTTTCTTATCATCAATTATAGTGTAATGTCTATTATTATTTGTTTGCACTTTATCATTACTCTCATTCATAAAAACAATCTGCAATAGTGAAGTTAAATGATCCGTTATGCACGTTTCCACCACAATAGACCCATCTCGTTAATGGGTCAAATTTAATACTCATGCGCGAACCAACTCCCACTCTCGTAGTTCCCCCTAAATGTTCGTGCCCCTTATAAAATTGTGTTGGCAAGCCTATCAATCCGTATATTATTATGCATAAGACCATAAGAGGTTAGTTTATTGTTTATTTTATTTGAGTGGATTTGTATTTTGTTTTTTTGGACCATCGCAGTAGTTTTATTGTTATAGCACGAGTCTATCCGGCAAATAGAAGCTAGCTTTTGACAGCTACAAGGGTTTTTTCATTTAAGTAGTGGTATTCCTGGGTAGCAATACGTTGTGTTCCATGGAAAGAAGTAGTCATATTTTAGCAGTGGAAGGGGAAAATTCAAAAATATTTGCGCATGAGTATTCAATAAAGAGATAGGTCTATTGGCAGCGTATTATCATAGTTATCAAATTTACTTTTTAAGAATATATGATCTATACAAGATCGTGATGATGGTCTGGTTAGTGTATTTATCATTGATTTATAACCGTATTCATTTAATATTTTTAAATAAGTCTGTACTTCTAGTGTATGTTCTAAAATATTAATATTGATGTCACCCAAAAAGATACTATAAGATGCTATAAGTGCAATCATCTGTCTGACTTTCCAGAATGTTTTCCAGTTAATTTAAGAATGTTAACTCTGAATTATTTGGCGATCTGTAAAAAGCATTAACCTTTATGATTTCTTCATTATATTTAATTTTTAAATATATTAGATTAGTTCCATTTACTGGAACTAGTACGTGCGACTCATAGATACACGATTTTACGAATATAACAACACCATCACACTGATTTAAATGACCATAATTATATATCGTTTCATAACCTTTAATATTATAGTGTGATATATCATCTATTATTCTAGTCTCGGTCAATACTATACAGTCTATGTCTGTAGACAATTCATTTAAAAAGATTTTTAATTCATCCAAGTTCTTTGATATACTTCTTATATTATTTTGAATTATTGTAAAATGTTTGTTAACACTATTTATATCTAATATCTCTTTGGTTTCATAAGCATCCTTTAAGATAAAATTCTCTATTTTCTCCAACTGAAAGTCTCGAATATATGGATTCATAATTCAAGACTATGTTAAGGTAATATTATGTACTGTTATTTGCAAGAAAACGGAAAAAAAGAAGATATCCAAAGAGTTGCAACTAAATTACCACTCTAGAATTATTTATTTGACTTAATATTTAAATACAATTAATATTATATTACTTATGTTACATCAGGTATGCACTTAAAAGAATCAATATATATGAAATTACAACCTAACACGTAAACAAATAATATATAATAACAATAGAGCAACTGCCAAAATACAATAAATTTATGACAACGGACAATCGAACTGAATCCTGATCGTAACCTGGTAATATGATTTGATTTTTGAATTTGACTTGACTTCTTTATTTCTTTTTCAGTATCTTTCTTGACTTTTGTGGCTTGGTTTGATCTTGATGGTTATTATGATGGATATTAATGGTTATATGAAAGCTGCATACACACTATGAATAAGATCAATCCTAAATTATATAATAATGATAATAATAATAACCCAAACACAAACAGTAACACACAACCTAACGAACACGAAAATGCTGTTGCCGAACTCTCTAAAGCAATATTAGAATTTGATGGTAGCAACCCAATTCACCGACGAATATTGCCCAAACTCAAAACGAATAAGAACACCAATAGGATTCTAGCAGTAATTAATTTACTTTTAAATGATCTTGCCAAAAACTACCGTACTCTGGAAGAGATACACACCTTTATCTACTGTGGTGCAGTTGAAGTTATCCGAAGTCACAACCAACAAGTCCGGTTTCCGAACAAAAAGTGTACCGAAAAGCAGAAGCCATATAAACCTTGGTGGCAACAGTGACATGAGAAGTCCATTAATGATATAAGGAAGGAACTGGGACAACTTACAGAATTTAAGAACAATGCTAAACCGTCTAGACGCCTAACTAATAGGGTCAAGAAAATTATTAAGAAAATTAAAACCAACTTTAGCAAAAGCTAAAGGCGAAATCCAAACGATTATCTCGTTACGTCAAATGCACTAAAAAGAAACAGCAAAACCACAGCAAAAACACCAATGAAAAGCTGTTCTACAGACAACTTAGTAGTGCCGGAACAAACAACTACCGCAATCTTCCAAGTAAGGATGACCTTATTGACTATTGGTCTTCATGGCATGGATAGAATCCGAGACGGACAAACTAAATATTGCTCCAATGTTGTTTAATAACATAACAGCTGAAGTAAACCAAGCCGTAGGAGAAACGAATAGTTGGAAAGCTCCAGGAATTAATAATATCCAAAATTTCTGGTACAAAAAATTTGACAGCTTACACGAGGTAATGGCATCAAAATTTACACACATTCTTCAACATCCAGAAGAAATTCCAGCCTTTCTCACTCATGGTTTAACCCATATGCTTCCCAAAACAGCTAACACACAGGATCCTTCGCAGTATAGACCAATCACATGTCTTCCAACGCTTTACAAGATATTAACATCTTGCATTACTAACCGAATTTACAGGCATGTTGACCAAAATAACATTTTGGCAGAGGAGCAAAAGGGTTGTAAACGTGGTCACCAGGGATGCAAAGAACAACTTGTTATTGACTCTGTGATACTAAGGCAAGCGCAAAAGCAATGTCACAACATCTCGACTGCTTTTGTAGACTACCGTAAGGCATTTGACAGCGTACCTCATTCCTGGCTTATACGTGTTTTAAACATCTACAAAGTACATCCTACCATCGTTACTTTTCTTGAAGCATCGATGAAACAATGGAGAACAAACCTTCAGTTAAATAAAAATGGTCAGCATTTTAAAACCGATGAAATTGCTATTCGCAGAGGAATATTCCAAGGTGATGCACTTAGTCCACTGTGGTTCTGTTTGGCAATGAATCCACTCTCTCACATGCTTAACGACACAAAATATGGCTTCAATATTAAGTCTAATAGACACACCAACTGCACCGTTTCCCATCTCCTTTATATGGATGACATTAAAATTTTTGCTTCCAATCAAAAACAAATTCAACATCTTCTGTATATAACTGAAAGGTTCTCCAGTGATATACACATGGAATTTGGTTTAGATAAGTTCCGTACTTTAAACATCGAAAAGGGAAAAATTTTCAATGGAGATGTTGCGCTACCTAATGGAGATATAATCGCTGCCATGCAGAATGGGGAAACCTATAAATACTTGGGATTTCAACAAGTCAGATTGTTTAGACCAAAAACAGTCCAAGGCTAAAATCAGGGATAAGTTTTCACAAAGGGTAAGTTACCTACTAAAATCTGAGTTGAACGCAGGAAATCTAAACCGAAACATTAATGCATATGCCGTACCTGTGTTGACCTATTCTGTCGGTATTTTACAATGGACAAAAACCGAATTGGAAGATATTCAGAGAACAACCCGAACTATGATACATAAATACAGATGTCACCATCCAACATCGTCAGTGCCTAGAACAACACTACCGAGAAAGGAGAGAGGAAGAGCTTTATGCGATACAGTAAATCTACATAACAAACAGATACATAGATTACGAGACTTCTTCATCACAAAATCACTGTCATCTAATTTACACAAGTCTGTCATAGGAGCAGATAAGAAATACTCGCCTCTAAATTTTGCAGACCCTCATATGGACTTGGAAATGACAACAGAAAAACAAGTAAAATGGGCCCAAAAAGCTCTACATGGTCGACATCATCACGACCTAAACTAACCACATATTGATAAAATTGCATCAAATAGGTGGCTTGCTGACGGTACCCTGTTCCCAGAGACTGAAGGATTTATGATGGCCATTCAGGATCAAGTAATTAATACGAACAACTACAAAAAATTTGTTATCAGGGACTCAACTATTACAACGGACAAGTGTAGACGGTGCCAACAAACATCGGAAACCATACAACACATCACATCAGGATGTTCAACCATAGCCAACACGGATTATTTACGCAGGCACAACCAGCTGTGTAATATTATCCACCAGAAACTGGCCAACAAATGTGGACTGCTAAATACCTATACACCCTATTACAAATACAATCCACAGGCAGATTTTAGACTCTACTACGATAGGTCTATTATCACCGATAGACAGGTGACGAATAATCGACCCGACATTGTAGTAGTGGATAAGAAAGCTAAATCGGTGCTGTTAGTCGATGTTGCAGTTCCAAACAATAACAACGTTTTGGATAAGTATAATGAAAAGATGGTAAAGTATACCGATCTTGCCATAGAAGTGGGACAGATGTAGCATGCAGAAAAAGTGGACGTGGTACCGATCATCGTATCATCAACTGGACTCATTCTCAAAAGTCTTGAAGACAGTCTTAAAAAACTCTATCTTCATAAAAGCACTTTTATTGACTTGCAAAAAGCGGCAATTTTAAACACATGTCATACTGTTAGAAAATTTTTAAATATGTAAATTTTGAGCCTAATCCCATTCGCGTTTACGCTCGGGATAGGTAAATATTACCAGTAATAGCTGAGTAAGTGCATAAGTCTTTTGATAATAATAATAATGGTAATTATTTAGAAAAGATGCTTCTGGCCAATCTTGCAAATTTTTTTATAAAAAATTATTAAAAAAGCATTATTATACTAATTGAATATATCGCACTAGTATTTCTAAAGTGACATAAGTCAAATACGTACATTTCTGGGAAAAGGAGAAAAACTGTTAGCGAGTTTGGGAAAAAAACAATTACAAACAAACTAATCATTTCCGAAAATAGGCGGTAGGAAAATCTGATCCAACATTGTTATTGCATAATGTCGATCCCAAGCCTTGAATACTCACGCTTTTTTAGTTGTGACAATTTTTATATAGTTGAAACTTACAAAGAACTGGATTATTTTGAATTGTGACATTTTTAATTCTTAGAAATGAGACACTTTTGTGTTTGAGATGGAATGGGATTCCTTTGTAAACTTTGAGCTGTAACATTTTGAAAATTTACCTTTCTGTCTTAATAGAAAAAAAAAATAGAAAATAGGTAATATTAAACAAGTGGATTGGGTTAATTTAAAACAAGAAACTAATTTTAGTGAAAAACCGATGTAAAACAAATAGTTAAAAAACAATTTTATCTATTTTTCAAGTTTTTGTGTTTGGATTTTGAATTCATTTAAAAAATTTACCCATTAATTGAGACGGTTAATTTAATGTATTTTTATAGAAGTGAAACGTTGCACAAGGAAATAGATTCAAAATTTAACAATGAACATTAAATTTAATTAACATTAATAGAGAACATTTTTGAAATAAGAGCTGCAGTGTAATTGTGGTATTATGTTTTTAGTAACAAGTTCTAGCATGTCTTTCTTTTTATTTTCCGCTAATGGGATTTTATCTTCATAAGCCTGTAACAACTGGAATGACTGAGGTTCTTGAAAGGTCCCTGAATGTTTCTTTTTTTTATATTGCGCATATTGACCCTCTTGAAAGATACGTCTTTGTAGAAGGCAAAAGGGTGCTGTTTTTCAACCATTTAATTTGCGTTCTGTCTGCATCCATTGTAAAATTATTACCCCATTTTTCTTGCAGAATTTTTAAGTCATAAATACTTTCATGGGTCAACTCATTAACATGATATGGAGGGCCCTTCTTTTTTTGCCATTGTAATTAAAGTTGCATACTGCTGTGGTACGTAGATCGGGCAAGCCTTAAGGTACCTGCTAACCTGTTTTTCTATTACGCCATTGTCACCTTCATTTTGTGAGTGTCCACGTATAAGATATTTATGTATGCGAAGTTTCAGAAACTTGTTAACTGCGTATGAATATGCTTGTCCGCGCCTGAATCATCGACGTCGCTTTCGTTACGTAGTAAAACTTATTTGGTTTTATTTTTGTGAATGGCATCACGCTAAAGCAATGACGATCATACTTTGTGACAATATAAGCGTTATCAATTTCATCAAGTGATTCGGTTGACCTTTGAAACATGGATGCAGTTGAAGTTTTATTATCCGTTAGTTGGTTATTGTTATTTACATTATTAATACTTAATAATTTTGTATCAATTATTTCTTTAACCCCAGTTGTAGTTGGATTTCGCGTAAAATTTTCTTCTTATAAAGTAAAATGTCTCAATTGATAAATGGGTTTTTTTTTCTCTTTATCAATATACAGTACGTTTTATGACAGGGTGAGGTGAAGATCAAACAATTCACCGACACGACATTCCAACAGTTTCTTCCTACTTTTGATAAAAATACTTCAATAATTAAAAATCGTAGATAAATAATAAACAGCAAACGAAATATTTAGCATTTCATCCTCTGTCTAATAAACTATAATAACAAATATTTACGTCAAGGTGTCCCAAAGTAGGTTAGGTTAACTTTTTGCAAATTTCGATTAGTATAGCTCAAATAAAAGATAAGGTATACTGTAAGTAAAGAAATGTTGAACATTTCATTCTTTTTCGATTGAGTCGTAAACTATGGTCACCGGATCTCTTTTTAAATACCGAAAACAAAAAAAAAACACATTTTATCAAAAGTGACATAACTCAAAATGACTTAAACTAATTTATCAACAGTGACATATCTCGAAATAAGCAACAAGTTGTTACATAACCTGAGTCAACTAAATCGACATATTTCCAAATAGAACAACGTCTTCTCGGACTTTGAAACATTAACAAACACCGATTTTTGAGTTGTCAGAAACTCTGCACTTGGCACATATATACTGTTTTGTTTTATAATCCTATTGTTTAACAAAAACTGCACATCTGCCATCACAATTAGCCATTTTCAAAACCGACTGACCTATATAACGGCACAATCTATTCTGATTTGAATTAGGGAATCGGTGTAACCAATTTATTCGATGTTGTTTCAAACGATATATCGGATTAATTAGATATTTTTAGCACAGAATTATGTAGAGGCCGTGGATTCTGAGTAGACCTGTGACGTCAACCAGCGCAGTACACAAATTCGTGTTTGAAAATTGTCCTATTAACTATACTAATAATTGCAGCCCTTAATGATTCATTCTGGTCAGTCCGCCGTTTTCGTCGTATTGTCTCTCTCTAATGCACCGCTGCCATTCTGTTGTGCGCAACTATTTACGACGTCACGGGTCTACTCAGAATCCTCGGCCTCTATATAATTCTGTAGTTTTGACAAATATTTATGTTGGTCGATATATCGATATATGTATTGTTATATATTTATATCGAATAAAAAATAGGAGTATATATGTTACCGGCAATGTGTACAATTCAGGCATTGTATGGAATACCTAGGCATTGTATTGTAACGGGTGACAGATGTGTGACGGATGAATGTGACGGATGATTGTGACAGATGCGCGAGAGGAATGCATGTGTTTTGAATTTGATGTAGCTGCTTGCCATAAAGGGTAGAGTCCGTGAATGAGGAAGAAGGTTTTGACAGGAACTTGACATGATTTATAATTATTTTAGGTTGGTAGTTATTCGCGAACATTCTAGTAATATTTGGATTTTAGTAAATAGTTATTTCTAGAAAAATCGAGATGTCAAGTATTTTGATATATAAAGCGGGTCATTCGCGGTAGTAGTAGTTAGTATTCGTTCAGTTTTCGTGAAGTTTAATAGTAATAAGTGACAGTTAGTAATTTGTAACCAGCTGAATTCTTGTATTCTTACAATTTGGTAATAAATTGTGTTTAAAGTCCTCACAAGTGTTTCAAATTGGTGTCAGGTGTGGGGTGAAGAAGCAAGAATGCCTGGAAAGAAGTTACGTGAACTGTTGGTGGCTGAGCTCAGAAGAGAGTTGGAAGAGTTGGATTTGGATACCACCGGAGGAAAAACTATTTTAATCAATAGATTACGTGAGTACTATTTAAGTATAAATATTGACCCTGACTCGGTGGAATTTGAAGATCCTATGCACAAAGCAATGTCCGAGCTGTCCAGTCAGATAAAGGGTCAACAAGAAGCCATGTCCGAGCTATCCGGTCAAATAAAAAGCCAACAAGAAGAGCTTACCAACCGAATTACAAGCCAGCAAGAAGACCAAGCACAACAATTAGCCGAGCTTGCCACTAGAATTTCCAATCAACAAGAAGAGCTGAAAGATCAAATGAAAATCCAGCAAGAGGAGCAGATGAAGAAACAAGAAGAACTGGTCCATCAAATGCGTGAAGAGTTGTCAAGCTATGTTTTACAACAAATATCGACCTTAAGAAATGAACAACCCCAGCTATGGTAGAACCCAAGAATCATGATCAGATATTGGGAAGAGGACTTCTGGTCGGAAAAGCTCTTGTTAGATCAGCCAAAGAAGTACCAATCCGAATCATTAACATGAATGATCATCCAGTTCTTCTGCGAAAGAACACCGAAATCGGAACCTTGGAACCGGTAACGGCCGTGATTCACCAGGTAGGAGCCTTTGAATCAGACAGAACCAACGACATAGAACAATTAATGACTAGGTTAGACCCATCTTTGTCAAAAATAGAAAAGAAGCAGGTAAGAGATTTAATCTACCGCTATAAACCTGTCTTCGGTTCTGGAAGTAAACTGGGAAGGACCGACATAGTAAAGCACAAGATTGAGACTGGCGATGCACGTCCGATTCGTCAGGTACCCCGACGATTGCCTCAAGTTAAAAAGGAAGAAGCGGATAAGGCCCTCCAAGAAATGATTCGGGATGGAATAGTTGAACCCTCCAATAGTCCGTGGGCTTCTCCCGTTGTATTGGTAAGGAAAAGAGACGGATCAATGCGGTTCTGCGTTGACTATAGGAAGTTGAATGAGGTTACGAAGAAGGATAGCTATCCCCTTCCGAGGATTGACGATGCCCTCGACGCCTTGGTTGGATCTACCCTTTTCTCTACGTTAGACTTAAAGAGCGGATACTGGCAGGTTGAAATGGATCCTTCTGATAAAGAGAAGACCGCCTTCACTAGTGGATCAGGTTTGTGGCAATTTACCGTCCTTCCATTTGGCTTATGCAATGCTCCTGCTACCTTTGAAAGGTTGATGGAAACTATTCTTCGAGGTTTATCCTGGGAATCTTGTTTGGTCTACTTAGATGACATCATTATCATGGGTAAAGATTTTAAGGAACATTTGGCTAACCTAGAAGAAGTTTTTCGACGACTGAAAAAGGCCAATCTAACATTGAATGTTAAGAAATGTAACTTGCTCCAGAGACAGGTCAGTTATTTGGGACATGTTGTAAGCAAGAATGGCGTTACTGTAGACCCCGCCAAGATTCAAGCCGTTCAAGAGTGGCCGGTCCCTTCTGATAAGCATCAACTTCGCAGCTTCCTGGGTCTTTGCTCATATTACCGACGATTTGTTAGAAATTATGGAGACATCGCCAAGCCCTTAACGAGACTAACTGAGCAAGATAAGACTTTTTGTTGGAGTGAAGAATGCCAAAAGGCCTTTGAATTTTTAAAGAAAGAATTGACTTCGGCCCCTGTTCTCGCTTATCCTCGTCCTGAGGGCAGACTTATTCTGGATACCGACGCTAGCAATGTGGGAATCGGAGCTATACTTTCACAACTTCAAGACGGAAAAGAAAGAGTTCTAGGATATTTTAGCAAGACATTATCAAAATCCGAAAGAAACTATTGTGTAACGAGACGTGAACTCCTCGCAGTTGTGAAGTCTGTGGAACATTTCTACAAATACTTATATGGCAAAAGATTCCTAATTAGAACAGACCATGCCAGTTTAAAGTGGCTACTGAGCTTTAGAAATCCAGAGGGGCAGATAGCAAGATGGTTGGAAAAACTCCAGGAATACGATTTTGAAATCGAACATAGACCTGGAACTAAGCATAGTAACGCCGATGCACTTTCTAGAAGGCCATGCCCATCTAACTGCACAAATTGCAGTCGACTCGAACAAAACGAGAAGCTCGCTCTAATAAAAGTGGTGCCAGACGACGTGTGCTCCGGAATGGAGGAGGAACAAAACAACGATCCCGTTATTAGGAAGATCCTGGAATGGAAAAGAACGGATCAGCGTCCCCTATGGCGAGAGGTATCATCGTCCTCTCCGGTCTTAAAATCATATTGGGCCCAATGGAATTCTTTAACTTTAGACGGTGGGCTCCTTAAAAGGATAGTTGAAAACCCTGAAGGCTCAGAAATCAAGAAACAAATTGTGGTCCCAAGAAGTACGGTGCCGGAAATTTTAAAACAACTTCATGATGACATATCTGGAGGACACCTAGGTATTACAAAGACGCTGCAAAAAGTCCGGGATAGATTTTATTGGGTTAATTGCTCCAACGATGTTAAAGATTGGTGCCGCAAATGCACGACGTGTGCTGCTAGCAATGGACCTAATCGTAAACCTAAAGCAGAGATGCAGCAATACCTTGTCGGAAGTCCATTCGAAAGAATCGCCGTAAATGTGTTGGGGCCACTACCAACCAGTGAGGTCGGAAATAAATACATCTTCGTTGTGATGGACTATTTTTCTAAATGGATGGAAGCCTACCCTGTTCCCAACCAAGAAGCCCCTACCTTGGCCGATATTCTGGTCAACGAGTTCATTAGCCGTTTTGGGGTACCGTTGGAACTGCACGCAGATCAGGGAAGAAATTTTGAAAGCAAGCTATTTCAAGAAGTCTGCAAACGATTAGGTATCCATAAAACTAGAACTACAGCGATGCATCCGCAGTCTGATGGAATGGTTGAACGAATGAACCGAACCATTGCAAATTATTTATCGAAAGTGGTCTCAGAACATCAGAAAGATTGGGATAAACATATTCCGCTATTTTTAATGGCTATCCGATCGGCTGTCAACGAATCTACGGGTCAGACACCTGCGAAAGTCCTCTTTGGTAGGGAAACTAGATTACCCTGCGATTTGATATATGGGAGCAAGCCTGGTGAAATAGCAACCGGTGAAGGATACGTCGGAGATCTTCAGAAGAAGATCGAAAATATTCATGAACTGGTGCACCACAAACTACAACTCTCCAGTGACCGGATGAAAAGGTACTACGACTCACGAGCAACAGGAAACACTTATGAACCTGGGGAATTGGTCTGGCTCTATAATCCTCGACGGAAACGGGGTGTGTGTCCGAAACTTCAAAAGAAGTGGGAAGGTCCATATTTGATTAAAAAGAGAATCAATGATGTGATCTATCGGATTGTTAGAGTTCCCAAAGGAAAACCCGTCGTAGTCCATCATGATAGGTTGGCGTTATATCAGGGTGACCACAGTAGGGAGGTACAGCAACTTCGGGTAGAGGGTTCGACCAGTTCCGAAGATGACCCTGAAGTCTACTCCGGAGAGTTATCACATTCCGGGAGGAATGAATCTAAGGAGGGGGCAGTGTAACGGGTGACAGATGTGTGACGGATGAATGTGACGGATAATTGTGACAGATGCGCGAGAGGAATGCATGTGTTTTGAATTTGATGTAGCTGCTTGCCATAAAGGGTAGAGTCCGTGAATGAGGAAGAAGGTTTTGACAGGAACTTGACATGATTTATAATTATTTTAGGTTGGTAGTTATTCGCGAACATTCTAGTAATATTTGGATTTTAGTAAATAGTTATTTCTAGAAAAATCGAGATGTCAAGTATTTTGATATATAAAGCGGGTCATTCGCGGTAGTAGTAGTTAGTATTCGTTCAGTTTTCGTGAAGTTTAATAGTAATAAGTGACAGTTAGTAATTTGTAACCAGCTGAATTCTTGTATTCTTACAATTTGGTAATAAATTGTGTTTAAAGTCCTCACAAGTGTTTCAGTATACATTGCCGAGTGAATCCAGGCAAAGTATAAAATGAACAACATTGTTAAAAATTGTTTATTGCAAATAACAAACATGAAATGTATTAAACATAGGATCTGAAAATCCTCATATTTTACTAGAGTAAAATTTAAAAGTGAAATATTAATTTAAGAAATTACTAGTTTCAGCAGGAAAGAGAACTATGGCACTTCGAGTTGCATTTTCGATTGTTTTTAACACAAGCACATTGTTTGGTTTGACATTTAGTTTTGCAAGTGCATCTCACAAATCCTTGGCCGCTTCCTGTTGACTGAGCTGTTGCAACGGTTAGTTTCCTGTTTCTTGATCAGGCACGTCTTCTACTCGAACTAGGCTTTTTTTGCAAACTGTAAACTGTGACCTTGCGTACAGTTGTTTCAAAACTCCGTTGGCCGTCCCTAATTTGTAAAACCCATCTTCTGTCGTATCCATGACCACTGCCAGAATATTTCTCAAGTCACCTCTTCCTTTGCCAACGTCAGGAATTGGAACACAAACAGTGACTCCTTTGGTGACGGGGGAAAACTTTTTATCGGAATTAGCTTTCATTTTCTCAGCTTGTTTTTCAAGACAAGCTCTTCCTCTCTTTATCAATATTTTCCGAATTAAAACAAGGGACACACAACAGGTTTTTTTTCAGTATCATCACACCCCTGAATTGAATGGCCACATGAAATATGTATGTCCGCTAAACATTTTGTGCAGTTTTGTTTCTCATTAGTTTGCTGCAAACAAACGCTACACATTTTTAGAAGGCTAGAACTGACCGAGACATCAACGGTTGCCTCATTAACTTCTGAAGTGTTATGATCGGTTTGGAGTGGAGGTTCTAGACTTGACATTGTTTGTGTTTCTGTTGTGTGCATGTTATTAACCACTCTTTCCAAATCTTCTTCGCTGTTAATGGAATCCAAAATGTCTCGAGGCAGAGAAGATATTGTAAGACCGACCTTAACTTTACAGCCGAAGAGAGCCTCATAGGGCGTTCTTTTCATTCCTGAATGTAAAGCTCTATTTTTCATAAGTTGCACAAATCTCAATCCCTCACTCCAACGGTCAGTTTTTCCATCTTGCATCCAAGTCGAAATCATGTTTTCAATATCTTGGTTTGCTGCTGTTTCGGTTGGAACTTGTCGGAAAAATAATTTTACTGCAAATCTGGTTTTCGCGCGAAAATGATTACCACCATGATTTTCCTCGTAATTTTTAGAGTCGATACCAAAAAGAATTACTAAAATCGGTCCATTAATAACGGAGATACATTAAAAATATTTTAAATTTTAAAATCATACGATATCATAATTCCAGCAAGTAACTAATTAGCGAAGTTTTATCGATGTTACAAAAACTTTTAAAAATATAAACAAATGAACGGTCGAATTTTAATAAATAATACCGTGCGGATTTGATGGAATATACGAAAAGGCACGAAATTTTAGTAACTTCGTTACAATGTTTTAATTAAGTAAAACACAGTACCTATGTGGACAATTATAGTGTGGTGTCGATCCATATTATTTAGAAAGTTGCCGTTGAATTATATTTACTTATTAATAGAAAGTCATGAAGAAAATTTAATTATTATAAGATTACTGATTGGACGTCTTTTCAATATTATTTAAAATGTTAATTAAACGAAGTAAATCATCCATCTCTCAAAAGTGACTTGGTAGTTGAAGAAAGGAAAAAACTAATGTCAATGTCACCAATCAATTTATTAATAAAATATAGTACTGCTGTTACAAAGCTACTAGTTTCGGTCTGAATTAAAAGACCATCATCAGGCTAAAAAGAATACAATGGGAAACATCAGAAAGAACATTACATAAATTGAGCAATCTTACCTGTATGTAGTACACAGATTTCAATCAATTGGAATGTATTGTGGTTACAAATTTTACTGTCAAATTGAAGTTGTTAATGACATTGAATTAAATTATACGCATAATAGTTATATTCAACAAGGTGACATGGAAAAATAAAAAATTGATGAAATGGTTATTAATATGAAAAAGGTAGAAAATTAATTAATCAATTCCATCTCAATTAGATGGAATTGAGGGAGAGGTCCAATAATAGAGGACAGTTACCTCCAGAGTGTAAAAGACGTGGAGGAGGGTTAGAAGAATTAAAAAGTTCACGAGCACCCTTATAACGGGAAACTGTGGGGTTTATAGTTAAAGGGTTATAAAATAGAACCTCGTAGTCTATTTTGTAGACATGAGGAGAAAGAAGGTAGGTTTTACACCAATTACCTACCTGCACAAAAATTGTGCAGATTATAAGCAAATAGGTATAAAATACCAGCGTAAGGTCAGAAAACCTTATAAGTGGGTATGGGAGGATCCATGACCCAAGATAATAAATCAAGATAAACGGAATTAACCACATCAAAAGATTTCAGGAACACGTGAAGTGCACAGTATAAATGGAGATGCTGATGATAAAACGTACAATATAAGAAAGCATGAAACATGAAACAACAAAAGTTTAGACATATGTCATAGTTGACATAAGTCAAAAGTGTTAGTGTAAACCACGGAACACCATGACAATCATAGCAGCAAAGGCAACAAAATTACCCAGAACAGACATTAAAATAATAAATTGTAACCACAAACAATCCAGTACAATATAAGTTATGAATTCACAATATTTAAATTAGAGAGATTAAAATGATCAAAAAATATAACAATAACTTGATGAATGTAAATGTTTACAAAATTCAATAACATCTATGATCTAAAGATACATACAGCATAAAAGAAGAAGAGTCTATTGACAATTGAAATCAATTAAAATAACTAAAGTATTGTTTTGTTTGAGAATAAAATATAAACAAAATTAATGTAAGAAAGAACTTTGTGGAAGATCAGAAAAGGTGAAAACAAAAGTGAAATATAATTGGGATTTAAAAGGAAGATTAAGGAAAATATAAGGATCATTCGGCTTTAACTGTTCATTAAGGCACATGAATTCATCATTATTCACAGCTTCATTAATCTCGAACATCTCAAGCAAATTCAATCTAGGTCCCTTAAAACACTTGTAATCTAGAAACGTTGGAGGTAGAGAATTTGTGATTTTCGCTAATAATATGATTGGCAAAAGCTGACGGAGAAGTAGGTGGGTTAGTATGTTTAAATTTATTAACTAGGCTGACATGTTCTTTAATTCTAGTGTCTATAAGGCGTCCTGATTGTCCAACGTACACAGCACTACAATTATCGCAATGAATTCTATAAACACCAGGTGACCGTAAAGAAGGAACAGGATCTTTAGTATTAACTAAGAAAGAACTCATATTATAATTGGTTTTAAAGCCAAAGTTAATATCATACTTTCTCAAAATATGTCCAAACATATAAGATATAGGACCAAAATAATGTAAGGAACCAGCAAAGAATTTATTATGAAAAGAATTGTCAACTTTGGATTCTGTCAAATGAAAACTTAGTTTATATCTGTAATAAAATTTATTGTATATTCTGTTGATTAATGATAAAGGTAAATTATTGTTTATTGCAATTTGTTTAATTATATTGATTTCTTGGTTGAAAGAGAGAGGAGACAAAGGGATAATGAAAGCTCTATGGAACAAACTGTTAAAGACAGCTATCTTATGTGAAAAAGGATGATTAGAGTTATAGTTAATGGCCACATCAGTGGTAGTACGTTTCCTATAGATAGAAAATTCAAGAAGGTGTGTATCAGTGTTCCTAGTTATAAGAATGTCTAAGAATGGAATACTGCCATCTACCTCCATCTCAATAGTAAACTTTATTCTAGAGTGAAGAGTATTGATATAATCCAAAAATAAGAAAACTTCTGATTGACTACCTTCAAAGAGGACAATGCAATCATCAACATAACGGTAATAGAAAATAAGATGTTCCTTAAAGGAAGGGTGATTTAAAAATTCTGATTCAAGATTATGCATAAAAATTTCTGCTACTAAAGGGCTCAAATTAGAAATTTGTAAATCACAATACATTCCAATTGATTGAAATCTGTGTACTACATACAGGTAAGATTGCTCAATTTATGTAATGTTCTTTCTGATGTTTCCCATTGTATTCTTTTTAGCCTGATGATGGTCTTTTAATTCAGACCGAAACTAGTAGCTTTGTAACAGCAGTACTATATTTTATTAATAAATTGATTGGTGACATTGACATTGGTTTTTTCCTTTCTTCAAAATGTTAATTGTTAAAATTATTTACTTTGTTTATTGGACGCGTATTAATATTTGCTGACGAAGTGGAAGGCCATTGAAAAATCTTTAAAAATTTTAAAATATTTTAAGAAAAATATGCATAAGCGCACTAAATGAATATCATGTCATGGTTTTTAGAATAGATAAACTATTTTTTAAAAAATTTTGGAAATTGGCCAGAAGTAGCTTTTCTATGATAATAAATGCTTTTATTGCCTACAATAAATACAGTGAATACAAATTAAACAATTGCGTCAAAAGGCAGGGTTGAGAGGCACCTAAAAAAAGTAATTTCTCTTATCTTTGAAATTTACTTGAAGGAGATAAAACCAGTGTGTCTAATTCCAATGATTCTAAATAAAAATAAAACAATGATAACGGAAGAAGATCAAAATTTTATATTCTACCCAAATCAGTATTCTGATTCTGAAGTGGATGAAAGTTTTTCTAATGTTTCAGCGGCGAAATAACTATAGGACAAACTACCATTAAGTCAAGGCGACTTATAACCCCAAGTGAACGGTTACTATTATCAAATGTCTGTCCGTCAATACCCAATAATTTAATAGAAAATGAACTCAGAAATATAGGAATTAATCTAGTGTCACAAATTACTTGCCTCCGCATTGGTACAGCCCTCCCAGAATTCAAACACATCCTAAGTTTCTGAAGACAAACCTATATTTCTCCGTTAATAAACGTAACACTTCCTGACTTTACCATTAATCACGAAGATACATCCTATCGTATTTTTTTAATAATAATAATAAAGGTCTTTATTAATGTTCCAAAAAAAAAGATACAAACTAACAAAAAAATTTTCAATTTGGGGCGAGATTCAGTACGTACGTTACTTTTAACAATATATTTTTACAAGTAATGAGCTATAGCAGTCAACATACGTCTGCTCTTCCACCTAACCCCTAAAAGTTCTAGATGATGTACAGAACAAAACTAGATGATTCAAATTCCAAATAGGTATCACTATAAAAACATAAGCAAATTTAAATTAGTTAACACTTTACAACTTACACAATAAAGTACCAAATATTACAAATAAAATGTAAGAGTATTCACCATGACAAAACTAAGATTGTGTAGAAAAGTAATGGTCGAAAAGTGCCCTTTTAAGTTTGTTTGTGGATAATTTCTGATGATCGAAGGGTAAATCATTGATACAGCAAACAATGTTATAGGAAAAACTTCTTTTAAATAATTGTGTGTTATGTCTGGGCAATGTCAATGCATTTTTATGTCTTATATGGAGGAGATTTTTCTTTTAACAATTTGACATAAAACATAACTGCGTGCATCTCTCTCCGATTTTTCATATGAAGCCAGTTAGATCTATTAAGAGTATGCCTAATTGGTTGATGCTTCCGAATACCATAAATTAGTCTAAGACATGAATTTTGTAATTTTTGTATTCTGTTGGTATCAAAGTAATCAAGACAAGAGTTATATACAATGTCACAGTAGTTTAATTTTGATAAAACTAGTGTATCACATAACATGGACTTCATTGACCTGTTCAAAACATACCTGGATTTAAATATAAGCTTTAAAGTCGCATATGCCCTTTGCAAACATACACTAATATGTTGAGTTTTTGGTCCAACCATACTCCCAAGTTTTTAACTTTATTATTAAATGTTATATTTTGTCCATTTAATGATATACTAGAAGAGAAATTCTGTTCAAAAAGTTGTGTATTTGCTTTATTTCCAAAAGTAATGGCATTGGTTTTGGATGCATTCAAATGTAGGCAATGATTTGAAGAAAAAACTTGAAGATTGTTTAAGTCGAAGTTTATTGCAGTCGTAACCTGTTCAGCCTTAGAAGGGTAGAAAGATATGTATAACTGGGTGTCATCAGCGTAGTAATGCTGCGAACAGGATACGAAAGCATTTGAAAAATTAGATGTATAGACGGAAAAAAGAATAGGGCCCAGAATAGAACCTTGCGGTACACCTGTTCCTACAGGTAAAAACTTGATATATTTTCATTACATTTAACTGCTTGCGATCTGTTACAAAGGTACGACTTAAAAAGATCTATGGCTTTGTTACCCAAACCAGTATATGCTAATATTGAGAAAAGTAAACTATGGTTTAACGTATCGAAAGCTATGGAATAGTCGAATAGAAATAATATTGTTAATTTACCTTGGTCAGTGGCAGTAATGATGTCATCTGTAATCTTTAGTAATGCAGAAGTACAACTATGTCCTGTTTTAAACCCAGATTGTATCGAAGGTACAATTGCATTTTTATTCAAGTGAGATAACAGTTGTAAATTTATAGTTTTTTATGCCATCATGTCCAATAGCTTTAGTTTTAATAGTCTTTAAAACATTTAGTACATCAACTTCAGATACGGCATGAAACTGCAACATAGAATTTACAGAGTTTTTAATATTCTGATTATAAAAAAGAGCAGTTTCATGATTGGGGGTTGATTTGGGTATAGAGTTTAAAAAATATTCATTTATTTCATTCACATTCCATTTGTGAGTTAGGTCTGTGTTACGGTTTTGATTTTTGTGCCCTATGATTGAATTCAAACTAGACCACATCTCCTTAGGGGACTGATCCTTTAGTTTATTATTTACATATGCCTTTTTCTTTTTTTTAATTGTAAGAGTAACTAAATTACGTAATTGTTTATAGCGTTGCCAGTCCATTTTCCCCTTAGTTAGTTGAAACCTTTTAAATGCTTTATCCCTATCAGTCATCATAGCCAAGATTCCATCTGTCAGCCAAGGAGCATATGGTTTAGTAATTCTATATGAACGCATAGGCACATGCAAGTCTAAAAGAGTAGTAATATTATTTGTTAAAAAATCTACCTTACTGTCGATATTATCTAAAACATATGTATTTTTCCAGGGTATAGACTGTAAATCAGTATTAAATTGTTCGTAATCCAAATTTTTAAAATTTCGACATGTCACAAATTTAGGTTGTTTTAACTCTATTTTGGATATGCTGGACTTCATGATCTGATACCATATTATCATCAGATGTGATTAGATAATCTAACAGCGTTGCCGTAAATTCCGTAATACGAGTTGCTTGATTTATGAGCTGCTTCAATCCAAGTCCCTCCAACGTATTAATGACCATGTCACATGCTGAACTATTTATGTTTAAAAGATCTACATTAAAATCACCCAGACACACAACAAAGTCAACTGAAGGTTGAATCAGAGAAACTACTTCTTCAAAACTATTTAAAAAATATCTGTAATATTTCTCGTTGGGATTATAAAATACACCAATAGCACACGTTTTTGAATTAAAAGAAATTCTTAACCAAAGCTGTTCTATTATAGTGCTACTGGGTATGACTGTATAATTAATATTAGTTTTTATATATATACCAACACCTCCACCCATAACATCACTGCTACAATCAACTCTTTCGAAAAAATATCCAGGAATATTAATATTAACGTCTGTTACTTTTAAGCCATGATTCAGTAATTGCAAATATGTCAAAGTTCTCATGTTATATAACAGCCCCTACTTCATCAAAGTGAGCCACCAATGAACGGGCATTTATAAGACCACACTTTAATAGTTCTTGCATAGTTTATCAGGTGGATACTTACGTATTGCAAAGTGTGATAACTCAAAATATTATCAAAAGAATTATCTGTACCTACAATGATAAAACTTTAAAAATAATATGTTTTTATAATATACGTGTTTTAATAGTACAGAATGTATTTAAAAATATGCAAAATGCACGTGAAAAGTGTTAAGTGTTAAACCGCGCCCTAAACCCATAGTATAAAAACAGAACAAGAAAGTCCTTTGAATATAATAATAAATTAAATTCAAAATTTTGACAGCAAAATTAAGTTCATAAATTAATATGCGAATTTTTATCAGATTGTGGTTAAATAAACAACAAAATAAAATAGTGGAATGTCACATTATATTAAATACCTAAGTCAGACATTGATTTAATACGTGTTTTTGTATTATTCACCAAAGTATATATGTTACCTTCAAAAGTCCAGCAAATTTTTTGCACCTACAGATTCTTTAACTTTCAAATACAACTCCCGATTTTCCTGTGACAGCATTTCACTTATCACGATACCACTACCCTTTAAACCTTTTTTAGCACCATACACTTGAGTTTTCATCCATTTATTTACAAATTTCAGGGCCACTGGCCTAGGCTTCTTATTGTGTGGGCGTTTTTTACCCATCCGATAACAGTTATCTATGTTATTAGCATTAATGGAAATTTTAAATTTTTGTTGTATGAGTTTAAGGACGACATCATATATATCTTCTTTCTCTTTTTCTTCAATGCCGTTGAAAACAAGAATTTTGGATCGTTTGTCTTTCTTTATAATTTGGATATCTTTTCGCTGATTATCAATTAAGCTCTGCAATTTTGTTAATTCTAATTTAACCAAATTTATTTCAGCAAGAAACTTAGTTTCAAAATCATTTATTGTACCTGATAATAAGGATGATTTAATCCCCGATGGCGCTGCAGTGGAAATTTGGCTTTTAATATCACTTAAAACCTTCCTTTAAAAAAATTTCCAACTTGGCAATCCGATCGCTTAGGTTATGTTGATTTCCTTTCACTGTGGATTGACTACCACTTGAATTTCCTCTAGTATTAGGCATCTTGTGTTCACAATCAAACTTCTACACTAATTCCGACAATTAAAAAGACTTATTTACTAAAGTAATATCAGAGCACGACTCACACGTGTACTACTCACTGTACGCCATGTTAAATAATCCCTAGACAATATCCCTAGACAATAATGTTTGCTTTAATTGCAAAGAAAAAGGCCATATTGCAACTGAATGTTCTCGATCAACCCCTCCATTACTTCAATCTCAAGAATCAAATTCTACAAATATCCCAATATCGCCATATCCAACGCAAAGTATGGAAAAATCACCCTTGCCCTCCACAAATGTGTGTTCTATTGTAGCTCGTTTCAAAAGCCTTCTCCTCTAGCAGAAGACGTGTTCGAGGGGGACATGGATAATAGAGTATTAACCCTGCAAGAAACCTGTCACTTCTTTGAAAACGGAGGGGTAGAAATATACATTAAAAATACTCTGGACGTAGAACAAATTCCATTACAAACTAACCTGGAAGCCGTTGCGGTTGCGATCCATGGCCCCATAAAAATAACTGCAATATCTACAACTGTTCTCCAAATGCTTTGCCTAATAGAAATGAAATTGAAAACCTATTACCTCAACTACCTTCACCTAGAATCATATTAGGAGACTTCAACGCTCATAATATTGTCTGGGGATCGAAAAAAAATACTCCTTTTGGAAATACCTTAGAACATATTTGCAACCAATTTGGCATCAACATCATGAACGATGGGCGCCCTACAAGATTCAATACAGCAACAGGAGAATGTTCGGCAATAGATCTCACACTTTGTGATCCAAATCTATCATTAGAATTCAACTGGGACGTCCTGCCTGACATCTATGGAAGTGATCATTTTCCGATAATTCTAACTAGAAACCAGGGAAATACACTCAAAAAAATGGAAACTAAATCAAGCAAATTGGGTACTTATAGATAAAACAGTCGATAATAACTTCATCAGAGACACCCTAAACTTAGAGGTAAATGATATGGTGAACAAATTCTCATCCTTAATAATTAGAGCGGCTGATGAAGCTATTGGAAAATCCACAGTAAGTAAGAACCATAAAGCTGTCCCTTGGTGGAACTCTCAATGTGCAGAAGCAATCAAAATCTATAAAAAAGCTTTCAATAAATATAAAAGGTGCAACACGGAACAAAATATGCTTCAATTCAAACGGTTGAGAGTAGAGGCCCGATTAATAATAAAACAAAGCAAAAGAAAATCATGGATTGAATTTGTGTCAAGTATTAACAATTCTACCCCAGCAAAATCTGTGTGGAAAAATATTAGAAGAATTGCAGGTAAAAATAGTTTTACTATTACGTTTAGCAAACATCAAAATAGTACCCTAACCTCTCCTGATATGATATCGGAGGCTCTAGCAGAGTCTTTTGCGAATTACTCCAGTAATAATAACTACAGAAAATCGTTTTTAAAGCGGAAAGACGAAGAAGAACGACAGCCAATTAATCGAAATGAAGTTAACACTGAGGCAATAAATGACCACTTAACGGCAATAGAGTTGGATTAGGTATTAAACTCAATGAAAGATTCTGCGCCAGGAATCGACAACATTCCTATAGTTTTTATTAAAAATCTGCCAACCTCCGGAAAAGATCTATTACTAAAAATTTACAATAAAATCTGGACGAATAATGTATTTCCCCACACATGGTTGAAATCTATTGTAATCCCTGTTTTAAAACAGGCAAACCTAAAGCCAATACAGATTCGTATAGGCTAATCTCACTGACATGCGCAATGGCTAAAATATTAGAAAAAATTATCAATGCAAGGCTACTGTGGACTTTAGAAAAAAGAAATTTACTGATTCCAGAACAAAGTGGATTTCGGAAGAGAAGATCGGTCATAGATAACCTAGTGGATCTAGAATCGGAAATTCATGAATCTTTTGCAAATAAAGAGAATTGTTTAGCAATATTTTTTGATATCTCTAAAGCATATGATACGGTGTGGAGGTACAAAATCCTTAAGGTACTAGAGAAATGGGCTATACAAGGAAATATTCTAAATTTTATCTACAACTTTTTGGAGAAACGTTATTTTGTAGTTCGAGCTAATGGAGCATACTCATCCCTATAAATTCAAGAAAACGGGATCCCACAAGGGTGCTCGCTAAGCGTAACTTTGTTCCTAATAGCGTTAAATGACATCATTAGAAAAAGCTGTCCTACAATTAGGGCAAGACTTTACGCTGACGATCTAGTCATATACAGCCGAAATCGCAATTTAAATATGCTAGGGCATTCACTACAGTCTTTTTTGTTATATTTAGAAGAGTGGTCGGAAGTGGTCTCCAATTCTCGTTAGAAAACACCAAATGCCTCCTGTTTTCGAAAAATAAGGTTGAACTTCCATATAACCTTCAGTTGTTTGGAAAAACAATAGCATACGTTGAGGAAATAAAGTTTTTGGGGATGATCTTTGACAATTATCATGGAAGAAGCATATACAAAACCTCAAACAAAGATGTCAAAACGATTTGAATCTAATGAGAACTATATCCTCTAAACGAAGGGGGACCGACTACTCTATGCTAAGTAAAATATACAAATGCATAATCAGGCCAAAACTTGATTATGAGGCCATTGCTTACAACTCTGCAAAATGGCATCTCCTAAAGAAACTGGACGTAATCACTAATACTGCCATGAGAATAACCGCCTTTTGCACGACCCCAACAAGTAGTATCCTCTGCGAGACCGGAGAACCTAATCTACAGTTAAGACGAAATCAGTTAACTTTAACTTATGCTGCTTCCGTAGCATCCTATCCCAGTAAACCTGTGCACCGAAACATATTTTCAAATCGATTTAGAAGATCTTTTCTTCAGCATCCCAATTTAGACCCTCCATTCCACGAACGACTTAATGCTATTATGCAAATTCTGAACATTCCCTCACCTAAAACCTATAATGAGTCATGTTTACAATCCTTTTCTCCTTGGAAATATACTCCTATATATTGTGACATTAGTTTAACAAAATTTGGTAAAGGCAACATAAACCCAGTAAGTATTAGAATAGCATTCCAGAGTTCACTGGATATATATCAGAACTACAAATATATTTATACCGATGCTTCTAAAACATCAGATGGTGTCGGAGCGGCATTTGTGGTGGATAATATTCAAAAGTCATTTCAACTATCGACTTCGACATCCGTTTTTTCAGGTGAGCTATACGTAATTTGGAAAGCAGTAGAATATATTAATGACCAAAACATTCGTCAGGCTTTAGTCATTGCAGATTCTCTAAGCTCTATCTCTGCTATCAATCAATTTCAACCATCTCACCCATTTATCACGAATATAGAAAACGAACTTTTCACTGCTACAATTACTCAAGCTAGAAACATTAAATTCCTTTGGATACCATCACATGTAGGCATCACAAATAATGAAATTGCTGACACATTAGCAAAAGCAGCAATAACAACACCTGCCACGGAGACGGAGGTCAGAACACCGCTATCAGATATAAAACTGCTATACAAAAATAGAGTATTATCCCACTGGCAATCTGAATGGAGCAGGTCAAACTCCCATCTGGCGGAAGTTAAAAAATCGGTCCGACCTTGGAACTAAAACCCCAAAAACAGACGCCAACAAGTCGTGTTATCAAGATTAAGAGTGGGACACACTTTCATCACACACAGTTACCTGATCTCAAGAACGCCTCAACCAACATGTGAAATATGCAATACAAAATTATCAGTTAAGCACATCATTCTAGAGTGTCCAGTTCATCAAAACTATAGAACAATCCATAAAATAGATAATAATATAAGTGCAGTTTTAGGAGACCAGTGCAATATAGACAAGTTATGTTCTTACCTTAAAGATATAAATGTGTACGATAAAATTTAAGTTTAAGTTGTAGTTATTCTATTCGCTAATAACCCTTTGGGTTGATGCGATTCAATAAAAAAAAAGTTATGAAGAAATTTAATTATTATAAGATTACTGATTGGGCGTCTTTTCAATAATATTTAAAATGTTAATTGTCAAAATTATTTACTTTTTTTTATTGGACGCGTATTAATATTTGCTGACGCCATATTTATAAAAGTGAAAGGCCATCGAAAAAATTTTTAAAAATTTTAAAAATTAATTTTAAGAAAAATATGCATAAGTGCACTAAATGAATATCATGTCATGGTTTTTAGAATAAATAAACTATATTTTTTTAAATTTTGAAAATTGGCCAGAAGTAGCTTTTCTATGATAATAAATGTTTTTATTGCCTACAATAAATACAGTGAATACAAATTAAACAATTGCGTCAAAAGGCAGGGTTGAGAGGCACCTAAAAAAAGTAATTTCTCTTATCTTTGAAATTTACTTGAAGGAGATAAAACCAGTGTGTCTAATTCCAATGATTCTGAATAAAAATAAAACAATGATAACGGACAAAGATCAAAATTTTATATTCTACCCAAATCAGTATTCTGATTTTGAAGTGGATGAAAGTTTTTCTAATGTTTCAGTTTGTAAGCATCGAACATATTTGAAATTTTCTTACACTTAGCTGCACTTTATAAAATTATAACGAAGGCGCAGCTCTTTTTAATTGTGTGTAACGTTAGAATTATAAACACGAGGACCATTCAGATAACACTATGCACAAAACAATACTAAGAACAGAAATAAGCCGGTGTCCTTCGTTCCCAGATGAAATGCTGTCTCGGCTGCATAAAGGGTATAAGTATTTAAAAAATGATAATGAGAAAATGCGGTTGAAAGTCTGGCAATTAAACTTACAATGTAATTCTAATGTAATGTTGACATATTTTGCACTTATGTAGTTTTTCTGAGAATGTGCCAAAAAGGGTAATTAAATAAGAGATTGATTGATTCAACTATATTAAGTAAGGATTAGTTGTTATGATACTCCAACTTCCTACAATGTCGTAGCAGCATTATCATTTGAGTTCATACTTAAATTACTCCTTATTTAAGTCAGAACTATCAAAAGGCCAATATTTGATTTTGATGTAAATATTGCTTTTATACTTTTTTTTACACAATATTGTTTGATTTTTAAGTTTTTATGTAACTAACACATATTGTAGGACAAAATTAATTATTACTTATTTTTATTTTGTTAAATACTTCTTATATAGCACTATTTAACAAAATTACAAATCAAAAAGACTGCAAAGACAAAGAAAATTGCAGAATAGCATGTAAATAAAATTTCATATAAAATACTCGTATTGAATAATATTCGTGTATATCTGTAACCTGTTGTAACCTGACCAATATTTTCAATAGATTAAATATATTTTTTTTTATTTAAGATAATCGCATCAGCCAATTGGCTATTAGCGAATAATTTCTACATTACATTGGCGATTTATATTTACAGGTTTTTTGGTATTTATATTTATATGTATAATACAGTTTTTATATTAAATTTAGAACATTAATTAACGCTAAAAACTTTTTTAAATATATAATGTTACTTTGTGCACCTAGGATAACCGACAGTTTGCCAGATAGCAGACTGCACGACACGCGTTGAGCTGCTAACGCAGGGCATTCCTCCAAAATATGTTTAATTGTTAATATTTTGTTACATTTTTCACATTTAGGTTTCTCTTTGGTAGTGAATAAATGGCTATGGGTCAATCGCGTATGACCTAGTCGTAGTTGGGTTAATAATACCTGGTCTTTGCGATTTTTTGGAATAATTGGCCAGGGTTTTGTTGACTTTTTGACTTCACTAAGTTTGGCTGTTGATAATTTCCACTTGTTTTCCCACCTACCTCGCAATATGCGTTTAACCGCCACTTTTATATCCGCGTTCGTCAGTGTTTTCGTACACTCCGCACAATCACTTACTGCAACTTCCTTAGACGTGCTTTCTGCTGCTTCGTTTCCTTGAATTCCTAGGATGGTATCCAGAAAAATGTTGTTTGTTTTCCGTTTAGGCAGGCAGTATGTAATTCTTGTTTTATTTTTAGCACTAATGGATTTTTTGAATAGATGTGTTGGATTGATTGGATTGAACTGAGAGAGTCCGTTCGTATGAGAAATTTTAGATTCTTTGACTTGTTGACGGTAAGCATAGCTTGGTAGATTGCGTATAGCTCAGCTGAGAAGATTGAATAATCTGTAGGGAGTTTAAATTTATTTGAGGACGTTGGTATTATGACCGCAGCACCTGTACCTTGGTTTGACTTGCATGCATCTGTGTATATATGCTCATGGTCTGTGAAATTAGCGAGCATTTCGTTGAAAGCAGTTTTAATTAAATTCGGATTTGATGAGTATTTATTGAATGAGGAGAGGTGTAAGGCATTCTGGGCATTTAGTTTGCCATGGTGGGACTGGGAGGAATTGGGACGGGAAACATTCTGGAAGTGTATAGTTTAGAGCATTTAAGTAACTTTTGATTCTTGCATAGAAGGGTTTGGCAGTTCTTGGTTTATTTACAAACAGGTTTTGAAATTTTTTGTAAAGCAATTTTGTATAGTAGGGTTATTTGGATTTGATCTGATTGTAGTTCCATATACTATACTTAAATAGATTCTCCTGTCTTCTAAGGAGGGCTCACTCATTTCACAGTAAAGGCTTTCGATTGGTGAAGTACGGAATGCTCCTGATATCAAACGTAGAGATAGATTATGAATGCTGTCCAGTTTTTTAACAGAGTTTTGCTAGCTGTAGAATAAACAATAGAACCATAGTCCAGTTTTGATCGTATAAGGGTTCTATATAATGTCAGTAGTATTTGACGGTCGGCACCCCATTCTTTGTGGGCCAGCGCTTTAAGGAGGTTTACTCGCTTTTGGCAGGATAAAATCAGATCTTTAATGTGAAGGTCCCAAGTTAAAGATTGTTCGAAGGTCATGCCTAGGAATTTTACAGAAGTTGCACGTTTTAGGTCCTGGTTGTATAGTTTTAATGTGGAAGTTAATTCGACGTTTTTCTTTGAAAAAAAAATAAATTTAGATTTTTCAGTAGAAAAAGTAAAGCCTGTTTTATGTGACCAGAGCTCAATTTGCTGGATAAAGTTTTGTGCATGAGAAAATATATTTTTTATGTTATTACCTTTGCAAAAAGCCACAAGATCATCCGCATAGACACGTGCTTTAATAGGTGGTTTCAGGTTAGAAAGAATGTCATTAACTGCAACTATAAAGAGAGTAGGACTTATAACAGAACCTTGAGGTAAACCATTTTCTAGATGCATCACATCAGATGTTGTGCCGTTTGTCTTAACTCTGAAAGTCCTGTTTTTAAGGAAATTTTTAATAAAGATTAAACTGTGACCTTGAACGTTCCATTTATAAAGTTTTTTAATGATATAATCATGCCAGGCTGTATCGAAAGCTCTTTTTATATCAAAGAAAATTGCTAGACATTTACTTCGTAATGCGAATGCTTCATTAATATCACTTTCCAAATCTACGATATTGTCCATGGTCGATCTCTGTCTTCTAAAACCACTTTGCTTTGGAATAATCAATTTTTGCTTTTCCAAAAACCACAGTAGTCTGTTGTTAATAATTTTTTCCATTAGCTTGCAAGTGGAACATGTCAAAGATACCGGACGGTAAGATTGCGGATTTGTTTTAAGTTTTAACTTGGGTTTTGTATTGGTATTATTGTAGACTCACGCCATTTTTTTGGAAATTGGTGTTGTAACCAAATCTTATTAAATAGATCTAGCAATCGTGCATGTGCATTGAATGGAAGATGTTTGAGGAAAGTGGGATGTATATCATCTGGCCCAGGAGAACCTTCTTTAAGACTAGATAAAGCTTCTTTATACTCTGATTGAGAGAGGGGTAGATTAAGTGCGTCTTCTGGATCAAATGTGACGTTAATTTTCTTTTTCTCCTCCTGGTGTTTGTTAATAAGAAAGGCTTTACTGTAGTTGCTATTACTGGACCGATTTTTGTAAGTATTTGCAAGGATTGTGGCAATTTTTGCATTGTCAGTAACCATTTTTCCATCTGTTTCGAGACTTTTAATATGCTGATTGCTATTTAAACCAGATATTCTTCGTACTTTTTTCCAAACTTCTGTCATAGTGGTCTCAGTGTTTAAAGTTGAAACATATTCGGTCCAAGATTTGCGTTTGGCACTTTTTATGACATTTTTTGCTATAGCACGTTGTTTTGAATATTCAATTTTATACTGAACTGTTTTGTACCGCTTGTATTTGTTAAAGGCTTTTTTACTTGATTCAATAGCCGATTTGCATTCGCTAGTCCACCATGGAACAGGATTACGTTGTTTTAAGCAGGTAGTTTTGCCTACTGATTTCTCTGCTGCTTGCGTTATAATGGATAGAAACTTCTCAAGGGACTCGTCTATGTTTGAAGTTATTTCAAAAGTTGTCATGTTGTTTTCAATTAAACTTGAAAATAGATTCCAGTTTGCTTTCTTTAAGTTCTATTTTGAATTGAAGTACTGTACATTTTGATTTTTGTTATTGTACATAATCAGTGGGTAATGATCACTGTTGTTTACAAAGTCCAATCTATCCCATGTCAGCAGTGGAATTAGTCCTGGTTCACATATAGAGAGGTCTATGCAAGAGGATTCACCAGACTGTATATTGAATCTAGTAGGTCTACCGTCATTAAGCACAGATAGGTTAAAGTGATCAATTACCTCTTCCAGTAATCTTCCTCTGTTTCTTATAGTAGATGAGCCCCATAAAAAATTATGAGCGTTAAAATCTCCTGTAATAATTCTAGGTTGAGGAATTTGTTCTAAAAAATCGGTTATTTCTTCTGTGTCCACTTGGATTGATGAAGGAAGGTAGATGTTGCAAATGTAGATATTAGGGCTTGAAAGTTTAATACTAATGGCTTCTAAATTTGTATGAAGGGGAATTTCTGTAGCTTCGATTGACTTTTTAATAAAAATGGCCACTCCACCACTGGCTTTTGCTGGATTATCTCGGTGTTTACAATAGCTTTTAAAATTGTTTAAATTTTGTGTCTTTTCGTTTTTAAAGTTAGTTTCCTGGAGACATATTATATCTGGGTTGTATTTAGATAATATAATTTGGAGCATTGGCAAATTGTTGTTGAAACCATTTATGTTCCACTGCAAAATTGATGAGAAACCCGCGAATTTTATAAAGAAGAAAAATATTGTCTTGTTGATGGGTCAATTTTATAAGGAGTCACTCTCAGTGTCTGATGCTTCTGTATCCGAATAAGTCATTTGTAGCTCTATGAGTAATTTCTTTCTAATCTAGCATCTAGCTTTAATAGCTCGATGTGTGAATAGAGGGTATATTTTTGTTAGCATGTCTACTAAAGTGGAGAAATCGTTGGTGTAATTTCTTATGATGCTGATTTGATCTTGGGCTCCATAGACGTTTTCAAAAAGATCAGAGATCTGGTTGAAATCCAGGATAAACGGTGGATTCTGTTTGGTAATGAATTCCTCTACAGGTTCCATAAGAAGTTGAGTTGACATATTTTTCTTGTTTTTGGGTTTTTTAATTGGCGCGTCATATGGTTTAACAAATGGATCGTTACTTAGTTTGTTTTGTTCCTCTTCTTGTGTCGGAGGTGGAGTGACTATTTCTTCAAAATTTCGTTTAATACTGGTTTGTTTAGATTGGCTTGTTTCCATGGTAGCGATTGGTGGTGATACGGATATGGATGCTGTGGCGTGAACCTGAGATGTTTGGGAGGTCTGTTGAGAGTTTTTAATAGAGGATATTTGAGTGTTGTCTTTAGATGCTGTGACTTTAGCTTGAGGTGTGTGGGAGGCTTGTTGCGAGGAGGTTTGAATGGAGGTGTTTGGGTGGTGGTCTTTAGGTGCTGGTTGTTTGCAGTTAGCTGCAGTATGACCTTGTCTTCTGCACGAAAAACATACAAGTGAATCTTGTGACAAAAATATCCTGTAATTTGTATTGTCGTGGTTAATTATAATGGTTTCAGGTATTGGTACTGGTGTTAAAGTTATAAAAATTTGACGTCTGAAACTATAGATGTGACTGTATTCGGATATGGAGGCGCTGATCTTCAGAAATGACATGGGGGAAAGAGTTTTCAATCCCAATTTGCTAATTTCTTCCGTTAATAAGGCATGTGGTATAGTGGGACACACGTTAGATAGGATTAATCTTTCTGATGGAGTAACTAATTTGCGTGCTGCAACCAATTCATTATTTATTTTCATTATTCCCTTGTGATCATTCATGAACTGTTCAACAGTGTGTTTGTTTGCAAGGTACATGCAAACTCTATTATTTGAGAGCCTTGATAAGAAAATAATGTTTTTTGGGCCTATTAGCGTTCCTAGGGATATCAGGTATTCTTGAAGCTGTACATTTTCAATAGCTGGAAATATAATAGCCAGGGCTGCTATTTTGGTATTCATGCGAATAATTTCGCATGCGAGCATTCGAATGCGGAAGGTTTTCGATTAACTTTCAAATTGCGTATTTTCGAACTGCATGCGAGTACAGTTTCGATTCCTTCAATTCCAATTCGAATACAAAAGTGGCAACACAGCAATGTAACAGTTTTGCCACAACTAAAAATAAATATTATGTTCCTTAAACTACGAAGGTGAATGCCCATTAGACTTAAGAAAGAATAAGAATTGTGTTTATAGTTATCCTGTTTATAATCTTATTTTTCAAGTTTTATTATTATTTATTTTTGTTTATCTCTGAATCGGCTATATTTATTGAAAAATATTTCTTTATTTTTTGGTTGTGGTTCGGTGAAAATAAACACAAAGTAAATAATTTAATAGATATTATTAATAGTTAATATCAGTTTTAATGACAAAAATATATATTACTATCATGTATCTTTATTAACTAAATGATTAATTTTTTTAAAGATGAATGATAAAACAAAAAGAACAGCCAATATAACGATAGATCAAAAGAAGGAACTAGTTGACTATATGGAAGCACATCCACAACTTCGATATGGAAAATTTTCCAAAGATTTCACGTTTAAGAATAGTCAGGAGCTTTGGATGCAAATTACTGAAATTTTAAACAGCCTTCCTGGGGCAAAAAAATCTTGGAAACAATGGAGGAAGGTGAAATCTTTGAAATTATATCTATTTCTTAGTAGGTTCCTATTAATTATTTTGGTGTTTTAGACTTGGCAAGATATAAAAGTGTCAGCAAAAAGAAAAAATTGTGAAATAAAAAAGCATAGAGCTGAAACTGGAGGAGGACCCAGCATTGCAGATGAAAAAATTTTGACAAATGAAGAAGAAAAAATCATTAGCATGATTGGTCCAATTCTGACTGATGGTCTTGAGGTAGCAGAACCCTCCATAGAGTTTTATATGGAGGAAGCAGGACCAAGTTGTCTTAATGAAATAGTGTTAGATCATGACTATTCAGAAGGAAACTCAAAAAATTCAACTTCATTGAATATTGAGGACAATAAAGAAAATATCAACATCGAAGACAAACCTTTAAAGAAAAAAACAGTGAAATCATCAAATATAAGAAGACTGAATAGTACAATTGCTGCTACAGAAAAATTGGCAGATCAAAATGAAAGAAGAATTAAACAAAAAGAGCACTTTGAAAACAAAAAACTTGAGTTGTATGAAAAAGAAATCAGCGCTCAAATGAGAATTGCTGATGCACTTGAGAAAATAGCAAATAAGCTATCTCCTTTGTGATAGAAATATTGATTTTTTTACAGTTTATTTATTTTTTTTATTAACAGGAACTTGGTACTAGTAAATTATTCTAGAAAAACAGGCAAAGCTTGAAATAGGTTAAATAGCATGTTAGTCAAAAAGTCTCTCTTCAAATTTCAACATTATCTGACAGTATATAAGACATAAAATGAAATATAAAAATGTTATACAATTATAGTGAAATTCACATTGAGAAGTCAGCGTGGGTAAGGTAAACCAATGTATTTTAAATGGATAGATCGAAGCTAATGTTGGCATTTGTCTTGAATAGGCAGCTGGGTCAATCATACAGTATGCTGGCTACACTGTTTTTTTATGAGTAGGGTACTCCGTTCCCCATAATATTTTAAATTTTATTTAGTTTACATAATTGGGTATTAAATTGTTCTTCAGACATTCTTGGTTAAACCAGATGTTTTGGGATGCCTTACATCTTTTCTCTTGTAACTTCTTATATAATCGGGTTAATTCTTCTCTCGAAGATGTTTTAATTAAATTGATTGTACTAACCCTTACTTTTTGGAAGTCCATCTTATTAAGGATAATAAAAAACTTTTCGTTTTAACAAAACTTCCAATATTTATTTAAAAATTGCTTTTTTAAAAGACTCAATGACAGCTGTTTCGCTATGAAGCATCGTCAGATTGACAAAAGTAAAGCTTAAAAATGTCAATCTGACGATGCTTCATAGCGAAACAGCTGTCATTGAGTCTTTTAAAAAAGCAATTTTTAAATAAATATTGGAAGTTTTGTTAAAACGAAAAGTTTTTTATTATCCTTAATAAGATGGACTTCCAAAAAGTAAGGGTTAGTACAATCAATTTAATTAAAACATCTTCGAGAGAAGAATTAACCCGATTATATAAGAAGTTACAAGAGAAAAGATGTAAGGCATCCCAAAACATCTGGTTTAACCAAGAATGTCTGAAGAACAATTTTATTTAGTTTCTTTAGTTTTTGTTTTCACACAAAAGGTGGCACCAGTGGTGTGATTCACCCTAACAATTCTATTGTGATAAAAAAGACTAATTTAGTTTTTATACCAATTTTAAGTTTATTTTCATTATTTTTATTAGGATTTTGTTTTATTTTATTCACTAATTTCGTGTTTATACCAATTTTAAGAATATTTTGATTAGAATTTTATTTTATTCAGAGTTTACTTTTGGTTTTTATAAAGGTTACATGTCCTGTATAACATGTATTTTCCTAAACACCTCTTGTGATAGAAAATACTAAAAGTTTATTTTATTTTCATCAATTTTTATACTTTTATTTTGTTGTTAATTTAAAGTTTTTTATTTGTAATAATACAAAATTTTTCTCAATAACTTTATTTTATTTACTTACGGCCACTTAATGTAATACAAAAGTAAAGCTTAAAAATAATTTCCAGCAATTTCCCTTGGCCACTCTTATTAAACAAAAATCCAAATCTGTATGATGATTACTTTCTCATATATAAAGCCGCTTACCTCGCTTAATTTACAAAAGATTAGGAAAAGTATAAAAGGACAATGAAGTATTAAAACATACTTATATTTCACATTCCTAAAATAATCAATAATAATTAACTTAAATAAATAAATTATAAATAAAATTTCTTTAAAAACACGATATTAAAAAATTACAAAAAAAATTTTGAGCAATGTTTTGTTGCATTCTTCTTGCTTCTATTAAATAATGGTTTATGCGATTATTTGGTATGGCTTCTTCAGGTACATCATGATTATCATACATTCCAAAATCAATGTCAATATATTCATCCTCTTCATCATCACCAAACTCAACATTTGGAATATTATGCTCTACACACATGTTGTGTAAAACACAGCAACTGTTTATTATTTTAGCACAGCGTTCTGGAGAATAGTGCAAGACACGGTGCTTTAATAAGCATCGAAAACGAAGTTTCAAAACACCATTGCACTGTTCAATTAGAGACCTTGTACTCATCTGTCTTTCATTAAACCTAGCCGCAGGATTGTTTGGTTGAGAATTAGGTATGGGTGTCAAGAGCCATGGTCTTAATGGGTATCCTGAATCTCCTAAAAATTAAATTTTTAGTTTTAAGATCATTAAGTATATGTGTGCTACCGGGAAATCTGGCACACACATTCATTATTTTTAAATTTGAATCACATATCTATAAATTATTTAATAATATAAAATAAAAAGGTTTAAAATCAGGTATATAGCACTTACCAACTGCACATTAATAGAATGATGTCCTTTTCTATTAATGTATGCTACTTCATCATGTTGTACTGGTGGTGGAAAAATGGCTACGTGGGTGCAATCCACACAACCAACAACACCAGGAAATTGTTTCTCAACAAAAAACCTAACAAAAATATTTGTTACAGGTATATCATTATGTATGCCTATTCAAATTTCTATTTTACATATAGGTAGTAAACTTAATCACTATATTAAGTTCCAGATCTTGTTGAAAACGGCAGTAGTGGGAAATAAGAAATTCCCATCTAAGTACACGCAAAACCAGAGCACACTTCACTTGGTGGGAGATTTGGAAAAGGAACTTAATATGGTAATTTATTAGCTATATTATTTATTTACCTAGTACGAGTCTGCCGAAGTTCATCAATATTTCTCGGCAATTTTATGTATTGGTTTAGAATGTTAGGTTGATTAAGAGCATCAGTTACTTCTTAAATCGCTTTGCTCACAGAATATTGGCTTACACAGTGGTGTAAGTTTCTGCCAATATAGCTGGTAGCTACCACTTGCAAAAAAACGCAATGTTATTAAAACCTGCAATGTCAAAATAATAATAAATTCTAATGTATAAGTATTAGGTAGTATAAATAAATGAACCTTTCTTGCAACACTCATTCCATCCCTTCTGAGTGGTTCTACAATATAGGGTGTTACCATATCTATTAGATTTTCAGTCAATTCTTTAGTAAGACGATATTGTTTTACAAAATTAATATCGCTTAAATCATCCAAAGGATTTTGAGTTTGAGGAAGCCTTCTTCTAAGTGGTCTGTTTGCTACTATTTCAGCTTCCTCTAAAGCACCTATTGCAGCCAAATTAATAATATTATTAAACATTATTGTTAAACGATATTTCACACCTATATGATAGTTAGGAAAATCAGAGACACAAAACCAAATAAATAAGTAATAATAAACAATAAACGACTACGACTACAGCACAATAAATAGAACGGAATCGAAAAAATGTCACAAAACACACACTCTTAAACTATTATAATGTCAACAAATTATCAATTTGAATGCGAATTCAACAATTCGTTTGACTTAACCCATGCGATGTAATTCGTTTAACAATATTCGTGGACGACCGACTTTCGATTGTTCCAAAATCCAGTTTATGGTATTTCAATCGAAAGTTGTGATTTTCCGCACACGAATCGGTTTCGCATAGCTACCAAAATAGCAGCCCTGGTCTTTTGTGGGAAATTGCTGTTCTGTGAGTGTAGACGAATACGTTTTTGTTGGGTGTTCATCTTGGGAGCTGCTGTAGTCAGCAGTCCCGGTAGTTGAATTCTGCATATTTTTAATAAAGTTTGCAATTTACTAGGATCTGAATACGGACCTGTTTAAAAGCAGGTGTATTCATATCACTGTAGATAATTATTGTTTGGCAGTTTTTTATTCCAAGCCAATTTGACGAAATGTTAAAGAAAACTTGAAAAACAACTATTTAGGTAACTTTAAAGAGTACTTACAGTAAGAAATATTACTTGTTATTATCTTTTTCCATTATTGGTATCAACAAGGAATATAATATTTTCTCTTATCAATTCATAAAACCTTTTTAAGTCACGACTTAAGCTTAATATTACTTGTAATAAAATATACTTAGTTTAATTTGGTCACATACAGTTAATTTCATAAAATGCAGCTTCAGTATAAACTTAGTGGAAGAAAGCTTTGATTTCAGTTTAAAAGTGCATTTATTCTTTATTGCAAAACCCACGTTTTTATACATAGTTATTATCTAAACTTATTTCTTTTGATATGATGCCAACGTGATGCCAACAAAAATGGAAAAGGATAGGGACTTGCCAAGAAGATCTGCAAGAGGTAACATCGCAAAACTTGTTACATTTGTGAAATTGTTCAATTTTTAAAGTATTAATAAACTGTTAAACTACAGAACTACAGATTTTATTTCTAACACCTACTACAAGTGTGAGTTTACAACACAAATTTTTGGTGGCAGCGGTGCAGGATTTAATCGAATTTTACGAAGTTTGTCGAAAATATATTTAATACCTTAGTTGATCTTAAATTGCAATTAAAAAAGTATAATATACTACATCTTTCTATTCCAAAATTAGGAGGAAAATATATAAAGTGGGAAAAGGTTAGAATGATGATAAGATATTTATTCAAAGATACCCAAATAAATTTTTTTATTTATCACAATACTGTTCAATGTGATGAAGATATCACAGCTGAACAAAAATCTAAAATTTTGCGAGAATATTATGAAATACCTACGGGAGGACACCCAGGTGTGAGTAGAATGTATAAACGAATAAGAAAAACTTTTAACTGGAAAAATTTAAAATCAGAATTTGTAAAAAAATGTGATCTGTGTCAAAAAAATAAAGTTTTAAACAGAAAGGTTAAATCACCTTTACAAATTACAGATACCCCTCAGTTTGCGTTTCAAAAAGTATATTTAGATATTGTAGGTCCACTTCCAATTAGCGAAAATGGTAATAGGTATATATTAACGTGTCAAGACGCTTTGACAAAATTTTTAAAAGCTATTGCACTTCCAGATATGGAATCTAAAACGGTAGCATCAAAATTAGTTACCGAATTAATATGTAAACATGGAATAATGGAATCAATAGTTACAGATCAAGGAAAAATTTTTATGTCAGAACTGTTTAAGGATTGTTGTAAATTATTAAAAATAAAAAAATTAAATTGTACTTCATATCACCCTGAGTCTAATTTAATCAAAAGAAATCATCGAACTATAGCGGAATATTTAAGAAGTTTTATTAATGATAATAAAACAGATTGTTGTACTTGGTTACCCTTTACTGTTTTTACTTATAATAGTACTCCACATAGTAGCACTAATTTTACGCCTTTCGAATTAGTTTACGGTAAAGAAGCCCGATTACCTAGTACTATTTTAAAACCACCTTCATTTTCTTATACTTATGATGATTTCCTTACCGATTTAAAATTTAAATTACAAACGAGTAGGCAACACGCACGTGAAAATTTACTTGGAAGGAAAGAAACTATGATAAAAATGCTAAAAACATTAATTATAAAATAGGTGATAAGGTATTGTTAACAGATGAATCTTTAAAATCAAATAGAAGTAAAAAATTATACCCCCGGTATACTGGTCCTTATGAAATAATTTCGATAGATTCCAAAGTAAATTGTACTATTAAAATTGGTAAAAAATTAACTAAAGTACATAAAAATCGATTAAAACCATATCACAGTAAATAAAATTAGACATTTTGTTACAGACAAATTTTTACGTACTTCATCCAATGTTATGGAGATGAAAACGCACAACCTTACTCAGTTACCAAATTGGCTCAAGCATCCGGAATCCATTATGAAAATTTCGGAACTTCTCAGTGGTATAATGACGTTTTTGAGATAATAACATTTATTGATATGTTTGAACACAATCAAAAATTAAAAATTTTAAAATCATATTACACGCGTACGGAAACTTACTGTCAACATGTACACAGCTAAAATAGGAGACTTTTGTGATAACTTTTTAGAAATGACAAAACCTATACTTGAAAAGGTTAATAATGAAAAGGAAATTTTAAACCAATTAGTAGGTCATAACTTAGATAATGAAAATTCGAGTAGGAGAAAAAGAGGTTTATTCAATTTTTTGGGCAAGGCAACGAAATTTTTGTTTGGTAATTTAGATGAGGATGATGCAGAATACTATAATCAAAAGATTAATCAGTTTACTAATAATAAACAAAATTTAGCAACTATTTTAAAAGATCAGTGTAATGTTATTAAAACAACTATATCAAATTTCAATGATACTATATTTACGTTAAATAATAACGAACGCGTGCTTAAAGAGAATTTAGATAAACTAATAAGTTCAGATTTGAAAGAAGTAACTTTATTAGAAACTAGACAAAGAATAGATGAATATTTTTCGAATTTTATTGTTATTTATGTCCAGTATCAATTAGAAATACAGTCATTGATAAACGCAATTTTGACAGCAAAAAATGGACAATTACATCCATTTGTTTTAACGCCAGAAAATTTAGTTTTAATATTACAAAATATTTCTGCGCATAATTATTTACATTTTCCAATAATGCCCACTTTAGAAAATGCTCACATATTTTTAAATTTTATAAAACTTAATGTATTTTATAAAAATGGAAAATTGGTATATATATTGTTAATTCCTATGACAGATAGTCAACCTTATAAAATGTATAAACTTACCAGTTCGTGTTTCGGAAAATAAATACATTTTTATTTAACCTGTAAGTGGATATTTGGCTATTAACAGTGTTAAACAAAAGTATTATTTGTTGCCTGATTTACAATTTTCAGCGTGTAATGAATTTGTAAAAGGTAATTTTATATGTAAACAAGAAACGCCATTATTTTTAACTCATCAGCATGATTGCTGTGAAGTTAAGTTATTTCACGCAACGAGTTCGATTCCAGATAAATGTGATAAAAGATTAATTATTTTAAATTCGAATATTTGGCATCAACTTTCAAGTGGTAACAGATGGATTTATGTTTTAGTTAACGATGAAAAAGTAACGATAAATTGTAAAGATAAAATATATTCTGAAATTTTAGATGGTACAGGTATTTTAGAATTAGTAGATGTAAGTTGTAAAGCTTTTACTCAAAACGCCTTATTAGTTCCACACAAAATACATTCTAGTATTTTAGAGCAAAATAATAATTTCATTCCTACAATTGATTTAAAAACTGATTGTTGTCAGAAAGATGAAAATAACCCCAAAATAAACATTAGTAATTTACATTTAAATCCTAATTTTAAAAGCGTTACTATTAATTTAAACGATTTAAATTTAGCTACTCAAAAATTATCTGAAATTGATGAAAATCTGAACCACATGTTATGGCTACCCAGCTCGTTAAATTCTAGTTATAGTATCTTAACCAGTATAGTATCTAACCATTTTATTAATAATTTTTGTAATTTTTACAGTTTGTTTTTGTTGTTTTAAAATATGTAGATTAGGAAGGAAATGTTGTGAAGCAGTTCCTGGTATATGTATAAGAATCAATAATAATAATGATAGACCTAGAGTATCTGAACCTATTATTCATTTTAGAAATCCAGAATTTGATTCAATTGAATATTTAGATAACTCTTTAAATGATAATGGTAGACCCAGATCTATCGTTGGAAGAAGAAACAGAAAAGATTTCTCATCTTCTCAGTAGATGATCAATCTTTTCTTTTTAGAAGGGAGGTGTTGTATACTGACCAATATTTTCAATAGATTCAATTTAGTTTAGTTACAATGTAGTATTATAAATCTTTGTTAAACGTATCTTTTTCCATTATTGGTATCAACAAGGAATATAACATTTTCTCTTATTGGTATTGGTACTGGTGTTGAAGTTATAAAAATTTGACGTCTTTGACATGGGGGAAAGAGGTTTCAATCCCAATTTTCTAATTTCTTCCGTTAATAAGGCATGTGGTATAGTGGGACACACGTTAGATAGGATTAATCTTTCTGATGGAGTAACTAATTTGCGTGCTGCAACCAATTCATTATTTATTTTCATTATTCCCTTGTGATCATTCATGAACTGTTCAACAGTGTGTTTGTTTGCAAGGTACATGCAAACTCTATTATTTGAAAGCCTTGATGAGAAAATAATGTTTTTTGGGCCTATTAGCGTTCCTAGGGATATTAGGTATTCTTGAAGCTGTACATTTTCAATAGCTGGAAATATAATAGCCTGGTCTTTTGTGGGAAATTGCTGTTCTGTGAGTGTAGACGAATACGTTTTTGTTGGGTGTTCAACTTGGGAGCAGCTGTAGTCAGCAGTCCCGGTAGTTTAATTCTGCATATTTTTAATAAAGTTTGCAATTTACTAGGATCTGAATACGGACCTGTTTAAAAGCAGGTGTATTCATATCACTACAGTTGACAGAAGCAAACATGAACCCTGGGTGGGCGTGTCCTTGTCGCTGTAGTTGTATTTTCATCTCACTTATGCAGCCACTAAAATTGATATTATCGTTAACATTGGCTCGTGATTGGCTGATTGTGATAACCTTGAAATTAGTTGGCATATTTTCCGCGGACCATGTTTGCTTCTGTCGACTGTATAGATAATTATTGTTTGGCAGTTTTTTATTCCAAGCCGATTTGACGAAATGTTAAAGAAAACTTGAAAAACAACTATTTAGGTAACTTTAAAGAGTACTTACAGTAAGAAATATTACTTGTTATTATGCACAATATTAAAAAACTAAGATATAGATTTTAAAATCAATTATAACTACTTAAATATCTGGTTTTGCTAGAAACTGACAAATCAACGTTAGTTGTTTCAGTTGTCAGGACCGAACATAGATTCAATTTAGTTTAGTTACAATGTAGTATTATAAATCTTTGTTAAACGTATCTTTTTCCATTATTGGTATCAACAAGGAATATAATATTTTCTCTTATCAATTCATAAAACCTTTTTAAGTCACGACTTAAGCTTAATATTACTTGTAATAAAATATACTTAGTTTAATTTGGTCACATACAGTTAATTTCATAAAATGCAGCTTCAGTATAAACTTAGTGGAAGAAAGCTTTGATTTCAGTTTAAAAGTGCATTTATTCTTTATTGCAAAACCCACGTTTTTATACATAGTTATTATCTAAACTTATTTCTTTTGATAATTGCAACTTTCGTGATGCCAACAAAAATGGAAAAGGATGGGGACTTGCCAAGAAGATCTGCAAGAGGTAACATCGCAAAACTTGTTACATTTGTGAAATTGTTCAATTTTTAAAGTATTAATAAACTGTTAAACTACAGAACTACAGATTTTATTTCTAACACCTACTACAAGTGTGAGTTTACAACACAAATTTTTGGTGGCAGCGGTGCAGGATTTAATCGAATTTTACGAAGTTCGTCGAATCTGGTGTTAGAAAATTTGTCCGTGGACATTGTTTCTGAGGAAACCTATGGTTCAAGTTCAAAGTTTAGAAAAGTGCTTTATTAGTTTTGAATAATTTCAAGAAATAAATATTTTGATTAGTTCCGGAGTTCCAGATAGTTCCAGAAAAAAAATAATTTTTTTTTAATAACTAAGTTCCCGATATCCAGTGTTCCAGGTCTAAGTTTCGACAGTTCGATAATAATTTAAACGATACCAACAAAAATGGAAAAGGATGGGGACTTGCCAAGTAAATTTTCACGTGCGCGTTGCCTACTCGTTTGTAATTTAAATTTTAAATCGGTAAGGAAATCATCATAAGTATAAGAAAATGAAGGTGGTTTTAAAATAGTACTAGGTAATCGGGCTTCTTTACCGTAAACTAATTCGAAAGGCGTAAAATTAGTGCTACTATGTGGAGTAGTATTATAAGTAAAAACAGTAAAGGGTAACTAACAATCTGTTTTATTATCATTAATAAAACTTGAAATTACATGTTGTTTCTTTCAATATGTCAATCTGACGATGCTATTTATAAGGAAACAGCTGTAATTGAATTTTAAAGCGAATTTTTCAAATAAATAGTGGAAGTTTAGTTTAACTGTGCAGTTATTTATTGTTCTTAGTAAGATGAACTTCCAAAAAGTAGAGGTTAACACAATCAATTTCGATCTAATCTTAATCTTTTTAAATTTTCTTTTTGTAATTCATCTAATTCAAAATCATCAACATCCATTTTTTCAATATTATTACATTTTAAACTTTCCTTTCATATTTCTTCATTAATTAAATCTACATTTGAGGGATCATTAAATATTACTTTTACTGGATTTTCAGAAATATTTGTTATCATTGTTAAAGCATAAGAGTTTTCTATATTTACAAGATATTCAGGGATTTCTGCATTACCAAGTTTAACATAATTTAATATATCTGTACCTTGGGGTTTATCAACTGGGATTTTTACTTTTTTGGACATTCTTGGAGGAATTACAATTTCTACTTATTCAAAAATTTTTTATTTCAACTTAGGGTCGTCAGAAGCGGCATAAAGAGGGAAAATATTATTAGGGGTTCTTATGACAAAATCTTTAAAAACAACCGTGGCACCAATGTGTTTCAAAATGACATAACCAATTAAACCATCGAAATTAGGTGAAAAATTGAAAATATAAAATTTATGGAAATCTTTTTCGTTAAATGTGGGAAATATTGGGATTGTTAAAGTTTCATTATAATGAGAAATGGCATGGAGAGTTTCTACAGTAAAATTTTCTTTTGTAATATATTTTTTATAAAATTTATTTGCTAAATTTTCATTTAAAAAGCTTTGACCTGAACCGGTATCAACTAAGAAGGTTGCATTCAATTCTGGAATTATAATTTTAGGTAAAATTGAATAAACAGCATTTATTTTTATGTCTGGTTTGATGTGGAGGCCTTTATCTGAAAATTTACTTTTTCTTGATTGTCATTTTTGGAAACATTCTGGGTAAATAATTCTTCTGTTTGATAATGAGTGGGACGAGGATTATTATTTTTGAAGAAATTTTTATTTGTATTTTGACTATGACGAGTATTGCCAGAAGAAGTATCCATGGGTTCGGGACGATTATTATTATTTGGACGATAAGGTTGAAATTGTGGCTTAAAGTTATTAGAATTGGGATTGAAATTGGATCTATAGTTTTGATTAAAGTTAGAATTAAAGTTTGGTCGGAAATTGGAATTATTTGATTGATTATTGAAAAATGGTCTAGAGTTAAAATTTGAAAATTAGTTGGACGTAAATTAAAATCTGATTGTTGACGATAATTGTTATAATTATTTCTATTAAAATTATTATTATTATTAAGATTATTTTTAAAATAAATAAAAATTTTCTTCTTCTCTAACGAAAGCAAGAGCTTGTTCAATCGAATCCGGATTTTTCAGTCTAAATACTAATTGCATGTGATAATTCAACCCATTGATGAATGTTTTTAAACATAGATCATCGTATTGTTGAATTTTTAATAATTTTATTTCTCTACTATCATTACTTTGATTTATTTTAGAAAATAATAAACTTCTTGCGTCTTGAATTTTTAATCCAAAATTTACAGGACTTTCATTTCTTTCTGGTTTTAAATATATAATATCTTTTACTAAACAATCTATAGATCTCTGATCGGCAAATGTAATTAATAATGAATCTTTTACTTTTGGCCACGTATCCAATTCAGTTCTAGAAGCAATCAAATCTGCTGCTCTGCCCGTTAATTTACTTAAAATTATATTAAATAAACAAATATTTATAGGTGCATTCGAATTAGTTCTATCTTTGTGATTGTTAAGAAAATTTTCACAACTTTGAATAAATCTATTCATTTGTTTCGGATTACCATCAAAATAAGGAATATTTTCAGCTTAATATCTAATAAGTTGATAATTCGCTTGAGCCATTGTATCGTTTATTTCTAAATTATTTATTTTTTCAACAATATTTTCTAATACGTTCTCCGTTTTAAAGTATTTAAAAGAATATCTCAATTATTTCAATATATAAATTATTTTCAATTATTTAAAATATATCACCATAAACTTTCAAGGATAATAAGGATAATAATAATAGGATAAGGTACTCACATTTAATTCATAAATCTCTTCATTTATTGATGGCTCACCGTAGGTTGAGTCTTCGGACTATTCTTGTTCGATCTCCCTTGCTTAAAGTCTTCTTTGATTTCTGTTGGAGCAGGATTCACCAATTAACCATTAAAATGGAAAGCGCCCGAAATTCTTCTTAATTAGTTCGCACACTTTTGGAGATATCCTACTGACTGCGCCAGTTATGTTCCGTCGTTTGGAAACTTGTTTTTTAAAAACAAATATTTCACTTGGAACTAACAAATTTATTTATACAGAAATTACAAAGGTTTGACTTCAATTATTTTGAGTAACTAAATACAGATACAGATAGGTTCTGTATTCAGCTTTTCGAATTGATTTGTCGAACAGCGGCTTACGGTAGATATCGAACATCGAAGGCAACATGTTATCATCTTGACGAAGGCGTTTATTTCCATACATGGTTGTCATTTTTTAATTTAAAACCCAGCGATTGCAGAACTAATTTGTTTGCGAACGTAAGCTGTTTCAGCTTTGAGGACTACTTAGTCAATGATGTTTGAACCTTTGCAGACTGATTCTTATGATTGATTATGAGTCCCATCTACGAGCTCTAAGCTTCAATATCAACGTACTCGATTCGCCTCTAAAGTTTACAGGTCCACCGTCTTGATCTAAGGCAACGACAGTAATGTTGGTTATTTCACGTTGTGGTATAACAGGTAAGTAGATTAAATTATGAGAAATTTCGTCAATAGAATATCCCGAATTCAAGTCTGTTTGCATCGATGGATCCAGTGGTAATGTTACAATCGAAGCAAATACTGGATACTGATTTTTACGGGGAGATCTGAAGAGTGTAATTTGTTTGCGACTAGTATTTTCGGTGAAAATCCCAATATTTTCCCAAGACTATCGGCTTGCGTAAAGGAAATTTTGTATTTACTGAAAATTTAAAGTCAACGTATTATGATTGGGTTTTAGTGAAAATATACTCTTCGGTCTAGTTGAATTGCTTGTACCCAATTTTTCAATTTTCAATTCTTCAAGATCTGCAATTTCATAACATCCTGTGGGAAAATTATAACTTTGAAGCTTGTCTGCGGTGTCATAATAGTAAAACGTACCGTTTTCAATATTTGGTATACTGTGATACGAATGAAAAGATCGTAGAGCTATTTCATAAGTATTATTTGGATCGAGCACAATAGGAGTAGGAGGTTGAAAGGTAAACACGTGATTGGTGCTGTTAACTCTCAGCAACTGTGACATGATGACTAATGAAATTCGAAACCAAGTCTAACCACAACAAATTTAATGGTGAAATTGTCAAATTAGCGACTAGTTTCAGTCTTAAACCATCATCAGGCTACAAAAAGTAAAAGATACAATAAGGTAAGGAAAAGAACTACAACAATAATAAATAAATATTAAATATAAAGTTGGACAACATATACAAGGTAAAATGAGTAAGGAATAAAAGTAGTAAATAAAAAGAAAAGCTTACCTATCGTGCAAAAGTAGATACAATCGTACAAAAATTAAAACTAAAAGTTACATCATTAAAATATAGGTTGTATAAAATATCAAAAATATAAAAATTTGGGGTAAAATAATACAAACAAAATTTATAGTGAAAAAAGACATATAGGGGGAAAAAACATAGAGGGACAAGAAAGGATTTTATTTTTTAAAAACAACTAAAAGGTCAAATGAAGGACGTGAAAAAAGAACGAAGGGATTATAACATTGTCATCGAAAGAAGAAAAAGGAAACAACAAGAAATAGAGGAAATAAAACGTGAAGAATAAAGTTAAAAATCATCTTTAAAATAACAGATTAATTCTATGAGCACTACAACATGAAGTAATGAAGTATACAACCAAACTAATTAATGAGTAAAGAGCTGAGTAACAACAACATTCAAACAAACAAGAAAAAGAAGAAGAAGGCATCAAAACAATTTGACAATTTCACCATTAAATTTGTTGTGGTTAGACTTGGTGTTTTATTGATATTTTATATCAGCCACATTTGAGTTATGGATCATTCCTTCGATCATTTTTATGTTTGTTTACAAAGAAAGCAATTAGCTTGAGAGTTAGGAGGTCCATCCCAATGCATGGTCCAGTCGGGTCGGTTGTAATGAACGAAACATGGTAGACGTGTTTGCAACTCAAAATTTCCTTTATATTCTTCGGGAAGTTTATGCTATATATTCAACAACTCTGTCGGTCTAACACACCCGATTAAATGTTTAATGGAAATGTGTGTTCAGTTCTTCAACCGTAAAACTACTTAACGGTTTTTGGTGATACATATCGTGTCATTGACATAGAAATTTTAAACACAAATGACCACAATTGATTTGATTGTCCTTTATATTCTTCGGGAAGTTTATGCTATATATTCAACAACTCTGTCGGTCTAACACACCCGATTAAATGTTTAATGGAAATGTGTGTTCAGTTTTTCGACCGTAAAACTACTTAACGGTTTTTGGTGATACATGTCATGTCATTGACATAGAAATTTTAAACACAAATGACCACAATTGATTTGATTGTACTTTTGATACTGAGTATTGTTGTAGAAAATTCGCACACTCTTTCCACCGAGATATTTAACAACTTCTTTCGGCGGCTTCAAATTACCAAAAGAATCAAAATACTGTACATTGTTGTTTATCTTTCGATAAGCTACCCAATGACTTCCGCTATTCTTAGAGGTATCCAAATTAACTATTGCACATTCTTGTCTTCGAGGTCCGTCATGTGGAAGAGTGTCTCGCATGAAAACTCCTCGAAAATGAGGTATTTTAAGCAATTTAGCGTAATGGCTTATGTCAAAGTCAGATAGTGCGTGATTGGGTAGCTTTATTAGTTTTTTTGTTGTTTTTTCAAATACAAACCGTAACCTCCTTTTGAATACTTTTTTAGGTATAGACCAGATCCTCCTACACGTTCCATAGCCTTATTATGACGTATATCCTCTTCCAATTTCTTTTGCGCATGCTTAGCATCAATAACTGTTTTTGCAATTCCAGCAGCACCTCCTGCCAAAGTTCCGAGTGCTGAAAGACCAGCAAACAGGAAAATTCCTTAATGAGTGCTTTGGCTTCTCGTAAGGCAAATGTTGCAGTGTCTTTTAAAGATGTTCCTGTTTTCATGGACTTTCCCACCTTCAAAACAACATCTCGATGGAAAGAATGACGTGGTTTGCGAGGACGATATCCCACTCCTAGCTTTCTTTTTACCTTCATGCCACCTGTCACAAGTAATGCAGCAGCTTTTTCTCCGAAAGATGCGTCTTTTGATTTAACACGTCTCCACGCCTTTTCTTCAAGTATCTGATCTGGTTTGTGCCGTTCTTCGAGAGACTTATTTCGCCAATAAGCAATGTCGTGCTCTTTACATGCAGAGTCTAAAGGGTTAATGCCCTGATCACCGCGTGCAATGCGTTTTATTAGTTTGGTTCTGGCTGCAAAATAACACTTTTAGTAAATTACATATTAGATTAAAATAATAACTTACGTCCACAGTACTGATAGGTAGGTATGTGAACTTCAATAGGTAGTTTATTGATGAGAGAATTTAAAAGAACTGTTCCTTCAAACACCAACATTAAGAATGATATGCATAAGGCACGTGACCTTTATTTATAGAGTAACATCAAGAAAAAGCGATACAGATGATGAAGATCGTTCAACAAAAACAGACGATACCTATCGAAAATTTAGATTTTACTTCAACGGCATCGATTGGCAAACATGGTAAATTGTTACCAAATTCCTTTCGTGGTATTATATGTGGACCCAGGGGATGTGGCAAAACCAACGCAATGATGGCATTATTTTACAACTCAAACGGAGCCAAATTCAAAAACGTTTATGTGTATTCAAAGTCGTCATACCAACCAAAGTATGAATTGTTGCAAGAAGTGGTAGCACAAGTCAAGGGTGTTGGATATTTTCCATTTAAGGATAACGATGAAATAATTAGTCCAGATAAAAATACCGAAACAGCTTATACGCGATAATTGTAATGTAATTATGTTATTCAAACAATTAAAACATATATTTGATGAACACGTATCCCAGACATGACATTTGACGCATTTAAAAATATGTGTTCAAAGCGTTGCTGGTCTGATAATGATGATCGCTATGGTACTTTGGTAATTATGAAGAATTTCCCACTTAACGATGGTAGATATCGCAAAGGATTCGATAAATATATAACATTGTAAGCTATGTCTTTAGTCTACTACAATATGACTGACAATACGGGTCTTGCTGCCGCATTACGCCAGAAAAAAGTGTCTGAACTTGCTAGATCGATTCGCAAAAAATACTTGGCGTTGAAATTGGGTAAATCAGAGCAACACGAGTCTATTAATAAACTAGTCAAACCAATATCTACACCACTTAGGGCGATCGTAGAATCTTCAGACATTACAAAAAACCATTACGAATCTGAAGATGATGTGTTTCCACCTTTCCTCGAAACGGAACCAATAGCTGAAACCGATGAAGCGGGTAATGTTCCAATGCCAGATTCTCCAGAAATAATACGTCCTGACGTTACACAAGAATTCATCGATTTGTATTTAGAACAATACCCCGAAATTAGTCGATCGTTTATTGAAGATTTTTTTCAAGAAAATGCAAGAATCGATAAAAGCTATGGTCCTATCTACAATGAAGATCTCGGTTGGGGTTTAGGTGAGCGAATAATTGGGTTTGATACAAAAACTGGTATTTTTAAAATACTACAAGAACGAGACAAACAAGGTGGATACTTGATTGGAACACCAGGCTTATACCAACTAACCAACTTTTATTCTATACCGACCCCGAAGGGTATACCCCACAGGATTTAGAGGCATATAAAACACTTCTATAGAGCGGGTCACAGTTATTATGCAGTATTGCGTTTATGGACGACGGCGTAGCCATATCGGCATGTTCTTCGAATTTGGTTCCAACTGGCGCGGGAATATAACTTGCCATTGTGTTACTATTATGATTTAAATATTGACTAAATTATTTATTTGAAAATCGTTTAGTGAGTAATTAAGAATATTTATAATTATGCTTTTAGATAAATTTTACGCGTTTAAAGGAAAATATTGTAAATCCGCTAAAATATTCAAATTTTATACATTTAATTATCACGTATAAAAAATAAATAAATACAGCTGCCTTACAAAAGACCTTTGTCAAATTATAAAATAATAATATAATTAATAATAAAAATATGTCAATAATGATAATATATACATAAATTACAAGACGAGTGGTAAAAAAGTCAGCTGTCATCTAAATTTTAAGGGAGAACGATTAACAGAGAAAAGCTAATGAAATCTTGCCGACGTTTCGATGATTTTTCCGAGGATTTTTTTTCTTCTGGCGGGTTGTTGTAACAAACAAAATATAGAATAAGTAAATGAATTAATAATTACGTATTTTAACTTGAATTAAAATTAAACTTTAAAAATGACAATGATTAGCAGGTAATAACTAAAATAAATGAAAATTGAATGGAACATTTGATGGTTAAGAAATATATTACTGATCTTCATAGTCATCCAAGTCTTCATCTTCATCGTCTTCATTTAGATTTATTATTATTGGCTCAATGTCTTCCATTAAATGATCTGTTTGCTACATCTTTTCCTCTGTCTTCTCTACCTTTTTTTCATAATTAGACCACTGCATTGGGGTTACTTGCGAATACGCTGTTTTTATAAGTTTTTCCACATCCTCTTTTTTAAAAGAACTATTATTACGAGCCACATATCCTTTCACTTGGCTCCACACCATTTCAATAGGATTTAATTCGCATTGATAAGGTGGTAATGGTAGGACTGTTATATTATGTTCCGCGTTTGCAGTAGCCAATAATTTTGTTTTTAAATAATCATCCTCGAAGTAAATCTCTTTTTCCAGTAGCCAGCACTTTATTTGTTCCTTATTCCAAGTTGTCTTTGGAAAAGGTAACTTCGCCGAATGGTATGACGCATCGTCCAACACTACAACATTCTTTGATCCGTTTTTCGGCAAATTAGGGATCAATTGATCTTTAAACTAGGCCTCAAAGCCTTCTGCGTCCATTTCGTCGTGGTAATCGTCTGCACCTTTCTTTGTCAGAAAAGTTTCTTCTGCACCCTCAAGAAAACCGTCTTTCCAGCCTGCATGAAGAAGAACAAATCTCGGTCCTCGTTAACTTGGAGCCTTCAGTCCTGTTGTCAGTCCTTTGACAAATGCATCTCGGGCATTTTTTATGGTAGTGTCTTTCCATTCAAAATTTACACTGTGGCCCACATTAATCCATGACTCGTCCAGATATATTACGTTATATCCTTCTTCGTGGAACTTCTTCACTGATCTTAAATATTTGTGCCTCCAGGCGATTATATCAGCTCTTTCTATTAGAATCGAGTCTCTTCCTCTCTTTCCATAAACAAACCCCATATCGTTAAGCAAGCGTCTTAGCGTACTTTTAGAAAAATTTGGTACATTTTCATCTGAATTTATTTTAGCAAGAACTTTTTCCAGTGTTGGTGGATTATTTTCGGAATAGAATTCATGCACAGCTTTTCGTATTTGCGATTGGATACCTTCATCGTAGGTGATCAGTCTTGAATTCGACTTTCTGCTGTTCCGTCTTTGTGGCGATGTCAAAGGTCCAGTAGCGGCTTCGCTTTTCAGATTATACACTGTTCTCACACTAAGGCCAGTCATTTCAGAAATCAGTTCTATTTTCGCTGTCACACTTTTGTTATCTTTTGTATTCAACGTATACGTTAAAATATCCAATAAAAGCCTCTTGGTTTGACGATGAAGATTTTCACCTTGTTTAAATTTTTCAAACGGTGCTGCTAACTGCATGGATGTTGTTTCAATAATGCCCTTTCGTTTATCAGCAGAAACAGATAGGTACCTGCCTATGTTATTACTTACCTGTACATTTACTTACCTCTACATTCCAGGAATATTACATAACGGTTTACGAGGATCAAGGGATCATACAGGTAAAAGTAAGTAGCATCTTTGTAATTAAATAATATTTTCACTGGCAATAGGATTAGGATTTGTCTGAAAGATTTAGTAGAGACCTAAATAATCCATCAAGTGATCAGGTATATACTGATTACAATCTACATAAATAGATTTGAATTCCATTTTTTAATAATATTTATTATATAGAATACATCTGTTTTGCAAAATTCATAATAAAACGTTTCTACGAAAATAAATTGGCTGAGTTAATTGTGGTTCAAGTCGTAACCAAAGCGGCAACAGTGTTGAATATTCGCCCATAAGATTTACATTGGCCTATGCCGGCCACGCTGCATAATAACTGTGACCCGCTCATAGAGCATACTAAAGTTCACCGAAATACGCTAATACGTCTTAAGAGATCACCCACTTCCAAATATCGTGAAATCATCAGGCCCATGTTTAGAACGGAATCGGATCCGAGTGAATCGAAACGTCGTCCCCCTACTCGAACACAACAGCTCCTAAAACAAATTAAATCTCCAAATAGTGGTGGAAACGTTTCTCGCTTTTTGACATACAATGAAAAACCTATGGAGTATATTTATTGGGATGATCCCAATGAATTGGTGGATCGTTTAAAGTTGCTGATTGCTTCACAAGAGGCAGGCAATTATCAATGAATTAAGGGAAGCCGATAATAGAATAACAAGATGAGAATCTTGTTCATTTCAATTATGACTGTCGATATATTTGGACATAGATATAAAAAAACGCCCTATACGCGTTTACCAACAAAAATCACGTTTCCTGATACACCCGAAGCGAAGGTAATATCGATATTGAAAATGTGAAAATTTGTAATGTTGGCGAACCGTCGAAGTATAGTGATGCTGCAACAAAAAAATATGTAGATTTGCAAGTGAATGAGTTGCGTACTACTATTAACTCGCCAGAAATTCACGCACATGGTGAGGTGTTACAGGAGCATGAAAAAAAAATATATTTTGCAGTAGGATTGAACGAAATAAAAAACATGAAAATTCCCCTATTACAGTCACATATTGAAATCTTACAAAATAAAATTAAAGAAGTTGATGTATTTATTTCACGAAATCCCCCCGTAGCAGGTAAAGATATGACTACGAAGAAATACGTTAATGATGCAATCAGCACATTAAAAAATTGTAACGAAGTTACTAAAATTTCGTGCCTTTCCGTATATTCCATCAAATCCGCATGGTATTATTTATTAAGTTTCGACCGTTCATTTGTTTATATTTTTAAAACTTTTTGTAACACCGATAAGACTTCGCTAATTAGTCACTTGGTGAAATGATGATACCGTATGATTTTAGAATTTAAAATATTTTTAATGTATCTCCGTTATTAATGGACCGATTTTTATAATTCTTTTTGTTAACAAATTATATTTTGTTATACACCGCAATGGTTTGTTAATATATTGTTTGATTGTTTTATATGATTACCGTATCTCTTTTGTTTAACCGAAATTGTTTCTTTGTGGAAATTGGCACTGTCCAAAACATGTTTTATTTTTTTTATTTATTCAAACTGTATTCTGACAGCTTTTTCGATTGTTATCAAATTATATTTTGTGATACACCGCAGTGGATGGTTAATATATTGTTTTGTTAAGTACCGTCCGTGTTTTATTTATTTCTGGGCTGAACACAATTACCCATTTTGTCTCCACTGTCTAAAGGCTACCTGTCGCATGTGGGCCCTCAACCACTTAAATCCTGAGGGTGGCGCCCGAGATGATATAAACTTTATTAGTTGGAAGACCGTCCCGATCAAAGTTCCGTCCGAACAAGGTAAGTTTGGATCTATCTAGGAAAGCGCCATTACAAAATTTTATTCGAAAGGAAATCCAAAAAGTTGACAATAAAATATTTGGTGATATTACAAATAATAAAAGCATGATTGAAGGAAGTATACACGATTTACAAAAAGATCTTGCTGAAAACACTAAAACCATATCTGACTTGCAAAATAAGATTACGGGTGTTGTCAACAATGTTCATTCTTTAACTTTAACTAGTCGCAACACATAAAATCATCATCATATATCATTATGACGTCTAAAGAGAAAATTCAACTTGTAGACGAGCTCCACAAACCGATACGGTGGATGTATCCACGAAGACGTACTATAATCAAGGGTTCGGATGATTTATGGCAAATGAATTTGGCTGAAATGCGTCCTTACGCTCATCAAAATAAAGGATTTAAATTGATACTTGTCGTTATAGATTGTTTTTCAAAATTCGTTTGGACACGTCCCCTAAAGACAAAGACCGGTGAGGAAATTACTCGATCATTTTCTGATATACTCACTCATTCTCGACAACGAGTTCCGAAAAATCTACAGTCCGATCAGGGAACGGAATTTTACAACAAGTTTCAAAATTTAATGAAGAAACATGGTATAATTCATTATAGCGTGTTTAGTAGGATGAAGGCTTCCATTGCTGAGCGTGTTATACGAACGTTGAAATAAAAATGGTAAAAGATGTTTAGTTTAAATGGTTCCTACAAGTGGTTATACATTTTACCTGTCATTACTCAAGAATACAACAATACAAAGCATTCAACAACTGGATATGTCATCTCAAGTCAACAAATCAAACGAAAAATACATTTTGAATAAAACCTATAGTCATTTAAAGATAGCTGGTCCACGAAAATTCAAAGTCGGTGACATTGTTCGCATATCCAAGGCTAAACATGTATTTGAAAAAGGTTATACACCTAATTGGACTACAGAACTATTTAAAATCGTCAAAGTTAAAATTACCAATCCTGCTACGTATTTACTTGAAGATATGCAAGGCACACCAATAAGCGGTTGCTTTTATGATGAAGAACTACAAAAAACATTAAATTCAGACATTTATTTGGTTGATTCTTTTTTGACGTTTCTCGAAACCAATAGACATTTTCAATTTTAGTAATTCATATACGTTCTAGCAAATCAAAACATTAGTATAGTGGGAATAATCTACTTATATTATTCCAGCGAGAATAATTCAATGTACATTGTTCTTATTGAATGACAACCAAATATATATAAAACCTCAAAAGTGATTTTGATTGTAACGTCAAAAAATAATCTATCGAATACCACACGAGAGTTCGATAAATTAGATAATAATTCTCCAGGCATTTTCTCAAACTTCTCAAAGTTTTCTAAAATCTGTCGAATTGTTTTCAATTTATTCTCACTCTCTTGTGATATTACTACAGAAAACATACTTAGACGAAAAGGTAATAAAATGTATGTGAAATGGTTAGGTTGGATTAGGTTAGGTTAGGTTTTGCTGCGTATGAATACAGTTTAGGGAAAGGGTGTGGTTAATCAAATTGTATAAATAGCGTACTCAAGCTCAATCAACCTCAATCATCATAAGTTCTCAAGAAAGTAGTAACAGTAGTAGTGAGTCAGTGGAATATAGTTGGGAGTTAGATCGAATTTGTGAAAAGTATGAACTGGCTGCCAAACAGGAAATATATTACTTGTTGTCCAGATCATATCTCGCAAGCGCATATCAAATTCAGTGTGGTATAAGTCCAGCAAGAAGCTTTAGTTCAGCCGTTATTTTATCACGTTGGAATAAATTTGAGAAAATATCTTTTAGCATCTTTGAATGGGCAACGCTAATTGATATATTCCGATATAATACCTTTATTAACGATCCAGCAATGTAAGAATTGTATGATGAATACGAACCCCAGGAAATTCGATGTGGAGACTATTGTCAAGTTAGACAACAATACAAGAAACAAATTTCTATAAGGTGCAGTTAATAAAAAAAAAACTGAAAAAGTGGAAAATTGTTTCCACCTGCACCCAGGGTAAGGAAACTTAACAGTTTCTATACCAAGCTTGACCGTTTTCTATCAAAAAAACAACTACTTCCTGGGCTATATGCCCCAACGGACATTGAATTACATTCCAATAGAAAACGTGATGACGACCGACTTCGTCGATACTTGCAACCATCTCTATCGATTTGCAAAATAACAGGAAGAACCTACTCGTAGAAAACGGTCAAGCTTGGTATAGAAACTGTTTCCTTACCCTGGGTGCAGGTGGAAACAATTTTCCACTTTTTCAGTCAAGTTAGACAATTAATTTATGATGATATGAAATTTTTGGACATTAGCAAGCATGGTATTACATTTGAATTTATTCAAAAAGATGTCTAGCAAATACTTCAAGTAGATTAGTGTCTCCTTTCACATCAGTTGACATATTTAGACTCTAAATTTTTGTGATTATTATAGAAATTTAATAGATTTCATTATAAATTTTTCTTCAAATAATGATCATATGAATAAATTAGAATTAATGATGAAGAAAAAACTCAAATCAATGTCACAAATTTTTTTTTATTAATCAATTGACAGCTACTAGTTTCGGCCTATTTGTAGGCCTTCATCAGGCTAAAAATAGTTAAACAAAGAATAAACAATACAGAATAACAGTGATTCCAAATACATACCATATTCACTGTTATTCTGTATAGTTTATTCTTTGTTTAACTATTTTTAGCCTGAAAAAATTGTGACATTGATTTTGAGTTTTTTCTTCATTAACAATCAGTCACATTTGTGCTATGGATGATTTACTTCTTTTGAAATTAGAATTGTTGTTTGCGTTTTTGGATTCTAGTAATAGTATATTGTCAGTTGCTCTAAGGGAATATGTGTACTTTTATTAACATAAAGTTGTAAATGATTTAGAATTTTAATAAAAAGATTATAATGAATGTGGTTGTTCTTTATTTTAAAAAAAATTATTGTTAAAATACAAAATAGTGATAGGTACAAAATAAAAATACCTGTATAAAAAAACAATATAAAACACGTTTAATAATATAATAGGAAAATAATATAAAGAAACAATGTAAAATACGTTTAATCCCAGCTAAAGCGGTCACGTCTATTTGACGTCAGATATACGTCTCCCGTTACATTGCAATCACCACATTATTGACGGCAATTAGACGTAAAATTCACGTGCTTATGTCACATAGTTTTAACGTGAATTTTAGACGTCTTTTGACGAGACACTGTGACGTTGTGACGACGTGATTCTGTGACGACGTGATACTGCGACGTTGTTACGACGTGATACTGTGACGTTGTGACGACGTAATATCGTAACATCGCATGACTTGGTACTGTGACGTTGCGTTGATGTAACATTAGGCATTTTTGCGAGATGTTTGTGAAGGTACATACCGAAGAGTATAGGACTATCTTTTTCCTTAATTTGAAAAGAAAAAGGAAAACCTACCTCGTCAGTATGTACCTCTTATATAACTGCTATCTCGCAAAAAGCCTAGTCGTAAGTTACAGGTTTATATGTGTATAAAGTTCATACAAAATTATAGTTGAAATACATTTTAGTATACATTTAAAAAACATAAAGAACAAGCATAAATAAAATACTGGTACATACTGGGGTGGGATTTGGTTTCTCTACCGAAGCGATAACAAATCGATACATGTGACATATAGTACTGATATTTTATCGGTTACTGTCAAAAATTGTTGTTTTAATTTTTTTGACTTATTGTCTTTTACAACCATGAGCAGTTATCAGTCAGTACAGTCCCAAGCAGACAAATCACGTTGAATAAACGTGACGTTTTATTGACGTCGAGGGTACGTAGAATCTATTAGTGAAAAAAACGTAGATTCGACGTAACAATGTCAGTGTGGAAGTAACGTCGAGTATTAACGTGGAAGTAACGTTGAGTATCAACGTGGATACAACGTCGTGTATCAACGTGGAAATAACGTCAAAGTAACGTTAAGTATTAATCTATTGACAACCCTAATTATTTTTTTATCCCTAATAATGATATGGGGTGGTCACATAGACTTCTACTAAAATAGTAGGGAAAAAATTAAAAAATTCAAAAAATATACTGATAAAACAGTTTTAAGTATGAAGCAGTGGAAATGATACCCAGGTGTCGTTCATGGGGAATAGCATACATTTTGCATGCAACTGGTTAATTTGGCAGGTTTGATAACCATGGCTTAAATCATTGAGGACATATATATTTAAATCTTTGGAACTATAAGGATAAGAATAAAGGGAATCATATTTTTTAAAGGTTTTTTAAACAAATACCGTTTTATTTTTGTAACTAAAAATATTAATAATATTCATAACTTTATTATTGGTAAGACAGTAACAGTTTCTGTTGCAGAATGATTCTATTGTATACTGTTTTATTTTTGTAACTTAAAATATTAATAATTTTCATAACTTTATTATTGGTAAGACAGTAACAGTTTCTGTTGCAGAATGATTCTATTGTGTACTTTACATTATTCAAAATAATTTTTTTATATTGTTTTAAATGTATATTATTTTTATATTCTTCTGCTAAAGGGCCATCCCAGTGTTGTAAAAAATGTTGGATAGTACAGGAAGTTAAATTAGTAGAAGAAAAAGAGGATTGATTCATTTCTAGGACTCTTTTGTAAACCTGCTCCAAAGGTTTGTTAGGTGAACGTATAAGCCTTTTTATTTCACCAAGGTAATTCTCAAATGGAAAAGAAGAAATGTTATCTAATGTTCCATATATTTCTGCTTCTTCACTTAATGTATTGAGGCATGAACGTTGTATACCAAATACTTTGAACCATATATGAACACACAGTATTTTACAAAAATGTTCATTAATTTTTTTGCAATTTCACTTCCAAAGATTTGTAAGTGTTTTTGTGATAATAGAATACTTGATGAAAAGTGTAATAAGAGAAAATGTTCATACACCGCAATATCAGCAACTTTTTTTTAACACAAGGGGACCTAGAATATCCTAAATTCTGTAGCCTTCAAACGAGCCAGCTCTGATAAATTTCTAGGTTTTCTATTAAAGAAGTTATGAAATGACTTAATGAAAGTAAGTGTTCTGATACAATATTAATGGATCTACTTTGTATGCGAATCTGCAAATCTCCACTTGTCCAGGTCATTAATAATTTTCTCATTACACCTAGACAAAGACAATGCATGTAGTCCACTGGAAACTTTGTTACCATACCTATACCCAATTCCAATAACGGTGAAATACCTGTATGATGCTCTTCATCAGAGCAAGACCTAAATGATTCATCAGTACGTCTATTAGCATAGACAGATCGAAAAATCATCTTATTGTCAAAATAATCCCCTTCTTCCTGGCATTTATCCCAACTTGAATACCCTGCATGTCCCTTGACACATTTAATATAAGAACGTGCTGGTGCATCACAGATAATGCTGTGAATTTTAATTTTATAAATATTTAGTTCATAATCAAATCCTTCATTCTGTAAATGTTTTATTTCTAAAATCGTTTGTTATAAAAACGTCCTTAAAGGCAAGGGTTTTGATTCACCACAAAAAAGTCCTATTAGCCCGGGAGCCAGTGACATTTTTTTGTCAGTCATCTAAACCCTGGCGATATTAATGTGGAGTGGTAAATTCAATTGTGCTCTTAAGCGTAGTGATCGTCAGCAGACTCACCAGTTGTGGGTGGGCCAACGAAATTGACGAAAACACGTTAAAAAAAATTTGAGTTTTAGTCATTTTAATCCTGGTGAAATTTATAGAGATGATAGTTAATATAATTATTTAAATAAAAAAAGTCGTCAGCCAAGTGTATATTGGTGGAAAACCCGTCAGCTGATCAGGAAAAGTTGTAAAAAAATTTTCAACTTTCAGTGACTTTAATCCTTCTGAAATTCACAGAGATGGTAGTTTATATAATTATTTAAATAAAAAATATCGTCAGCCGGCTGTATGTTGGTGGAAAACCCGTCAGCCGGCCCAATCAAAGGTAAGCCGCGTGAGCCGAGGATGCTACCTACCCGCGTTCGGCTGACGGGGTTTCCACCGATCTACAGCCGGCTGACGATTTTTTTATTTAAATAATTATATTAACTATGATCTCTATGAATTTCAGAAGGATTAAAATGACTTACATGTAATTTTATTTGACTTGAGGTTCACATAATACGTACAAACCTTATAATAGTGATATATATTTCACGTATTATATGAGGTATTTTAAATTTTTAAGTTGTATAAATATGAATTGATAAAATTTATGTAAATTTTTTTTTTAAAATAACATTTATTTTTAAAAAATACAATTTTTGGTGAAAATATAAAATTTACTAAAAATGAAAAATTAATTAATCATCAATCTCTTCTGATTCATATTCAGACTCACTATCAGAACTGGTATTTGAAATAAGTTCGTCATCTTTATCTAAAAAAAAAAGAAATAATAATTAAGCATTGACACACATGAAATAAAAATAAAGAGAATAAAAAGTAAATGAAAAATTGTTTACCTTCTTCTGGCTGAATTGTTATTTCATCAACAGAAGTTGGTAACTGGCTACCAGTGAACCAGGTAAAGGTGAATTGGTTGTCTATTTCTGTCCAGCCATACTCCGATGGATCGTTGGCATTAGGCACTTTTAGGTGTGCGTGTGTCCAGGTTGGGGCTATAAAACATGCTCTTAAAAATTCCTAATATAATTCTGCTTGGCATGGTGGTACAGCTGACCCATCGATGTTTTTTGCAGGCAGTTTAAAGACGTCGTTTGCAGGAATTTTATAATGCTTATGAAATGTAGCTTCCCTTGCCTGATTTACTTTTTTTAATTTTCCAAAGCCATATAAAGCACAAATAAATTCTTCTATTACACCAAAAATTTCTTCATTATTATCTAAATGCATAGACATTTGTATAAAAGCTTCAGTGAAGCGGGAACTTGCTCTCATAAGTGATAGTGGTCGCTTTTTACCTTTTCTAAAGAATGACGGATTAAAATCACACCCGGTCAGAGCATGAAAGGCTGACAGCGCAACGCTTATATCGCTTCCAACAGTTTCATACAGTTTCGTAACGTAATATAACGATGATGATTATCAATACCAACTTCCATGTATATTTAAAGTTTCTGCTCAATTTTATTCATATTACTGAGCATAATTATCAAAACGTCAGTATCTAAACAACGAATATTAACGTTTGCATCGAAGTGTAATTTGAAAACATGGAATATCATCTTAGTATCAGCTTCTTCGTGAGAGGGACAGGTTAATGACGGCTCTAAAGTTTTTATTACTTTACCATCATTTGTTTCATACTTATAGCAAGATTCAAAATTGACGTAAATTATTTTATTGTTCATAAATGCCGACATGTGATCTTCACCCCAATGCTGTATAAAAAAATTAACAAGTGCTTCCTTAAACTTGGGATTTTTCAATTCTACAGCCAAATCTTTTGTTCTTAATTGATCAGGACCATCAATATGAAAATCAGATATTTCCATACCTCTGAGTTTATGTTCTGTGTCTTTAATGGAGAGGAAAATATATCTATCAAAAGCGATTACAATTACTTTCGCTGGAGTTGTACATATCCACTGAAGAAATTGTTTTGAGATTTTACCATAAGTATTTGGCACTTCTTTCATTAAATGTAATATAAAAAATCCATCGTAAATTATAACATCTGTATTTGTCGGTATTTTTGATGTAGTTTCTGTTTCTAATAATTTCAATAAAGCTGACTTGTCAGTCTTGCAGATGGAACCATCAAGGTGGCACATAGACAAAGGAACTGGCGTTAATGGATATGCAAGAACCTTTGCTATGTCAACTTCTTTTTCCAAAGAAATAGAAAGAAGTTTGCCAAAAATGTCGCGCTGCATCCTAAGCTCCACTTCCTTTCCGGCAATCGACAATTTTTTTTTTATTAATGGTACTGGCAAAAGTATGTAATTTGTTTTGCGAAATGGATTGATCAAATTTAGTTGGGTTGTCCACGCACAATTTGATAAAATTTTCTCGCTGTTGGTTTCCAATTTTTTCCACATTTAGCAAAAAGTTAGTGACATTTTCTGGCGCAGCTAGGCCAGTTGAAATATTGTATAGGTGATCTTTATTCAAAAGTTTGTCAAAAGGATAATGTGATTTCTGTGAAATTTTTCAACTTTTGATTACTTTTTTTGCTAATAATACAATATGGTCGAACGTTAAACATTTTTATGTTTGCTCCGACGTTACTTACGCGGTGCTTCTATACGAAAAGACGACCAGAACTAAACTGTCTTCAAACTCAAAACTACGATTCATGGCTAACAACGACCTTGTCGTATAGTTTGTATAGCTTCGAATCTCCCCTCAGGTATAGAGCAAACAAACGGTTACTAACGTTGAACGAGCAGGTAAAAATACTATACATCTTGCGCTTGGTGAAATATTATTTTCACGTTGACCGTCGTGTATATAACTTTGTGGGTACTTTACAAATTCATTTTGTTTAAAAAAGTCTGCTGACGATCACTACGCTTAAGAGCACAATTGAATTTACCACTCCACATTAATATCGCCAGGGTTAAAATTGGTCGCAAAATTCTATCACTGGCTCCCGGGCTATATTATGAATGGTTTAAACAGTACTTTCTCATTAATAATAAGACCTAGAATTGGCCATAACTGGGTAGACAAACTTTTAAACAATGGAAATCCATCAATATTAAAGGATAAATGTATACACTTAGAATCAAATGAAATATTATTTGAAATAACACTTTTTAAATAATTTTCTGAGCTAAAATGAACATATGTACCTGTTTCTAGACTTATTTTTGCATTTATATTTAAAGGAGTTTCTAACAGTGTTTTTGAGCAAAATGGTATTTCTTAATGCAAAGGGGATAAAATGTGCAACAACTGTGATAGAGCTGTGTGTGTTACTTTATTCTCTATAGCACAATTTCTTAGTTTATGTTTTAAAGTGGGGACCGAATCAATTAAATTATCAGATTTATTTAGGTCTATGTTATTAGAACATTTTCATCAAAATCAGAATCGTCTAGGTCACTGTCATTAGCAGAGAATTCCATTGGATTAGTTTTAATTTCTGGTAAATGAATTACATTTTTTGAAATATTATCAATATTTTCAATTTCATTAACTATTGTTAATGTATCACAAACATGTTCTGTTACTTTTTCAATATCATTTATTTTATTATTAGTTTCTGTAGAATTGTTTATCTGTTTCTTAAAAAGTTTAACATTCTTTGCTATTCTACGATACACCTGCCTATCACCCACTGCTTCTTTATAATACTTAGACATAATACTAATTTATATATATTTATATATATATATAACAAAAAGTTAAGTCAGAAATAAGAAAGAAAAGCAAAATTATTCTGAAATCAAATCTTAATTAATTGCTCTCTTTTTTTGTTTTTTAACGTTTAGGTGAATGTTTTAACCAATTTTTAATAGCCATTTCAATTGCATCTTTTGAAAACTGTGTTCTATATTTAGCTGCATCTAAAAAATATATACAAATAATGCAGACCTTACATTTTGTGTAAAAATTATATTTTTGAAAGTTAAAAAAAAAAACATTTTGATTTTGAGCACAAAATAAATGTCCAAAAAATAATAATAAATGAAGATATAACTCACCAATTACAACATTATTGATGTTAAGCTTTGAAAATGCCTTTTTGTTATTATGTCCAAGGTAGTTAAACTCCTTTGGCACTACATCAGTAATAATACTTCTTAAAATTTTGTTGGTCTTTGGGATTACTTCATTTGCACCTGAGACCTTAGAACATGACGTAATCTGAAATATATATTAATTATTAAAATATTCAGATATGTATTGATATTTTTATTATAATTTTTTTTTAAATTGATCAGTATACTTACTAGGTTTGCTAAATTTTTTGTATCATCAATTAAATGGGCTTCTAGTCTATATAAATCTTCAATAGATTTTACTGGTAGGCTCACAGATACATTCTTCAAATTATTTTCAAAATGATCACATGAATTATGTTGATTACTCCTTAAAATATTTAAAATTTGTTTATTTTGTTCGTGGACCTTCAAAAGAAGTGAGTAAACTAAAAGAAAAAGATTAAGTCATTTAGATTTTAGGGTGTGTGAGCTTGTGATAGTGACTAGAGATATATGTGTAAGGTTAAAGCAGAAACTAAAATCAATAAAATCTCAAATGAAAACATACTATTGACTACTGCCGAATTCCCGCCTTCCTCCTCACAAAATTCTACGACTGTTTATTAGCGGAATGGCGGAAGAAACAGAAATCAGAAAACTAAAGCACCAAATCATAAACATAACCTCAATAACCATATTTTCTTTCTTCTTCTTTTTTGAATGGTCTCGCTCGATAAACTTGTACAAGCACCTCAAATGGTTCATATAACGAAGAACAGATATATGTCAAAACATATACATATATGGGTCAAAATGATGATTATACATCATTAGGATGCAAATTATATTGGATAAAATAAAAAAAACAAGTGATTTTTATACTATATATTTTAACACTTTCGATACCTTCCTTTTTGTAATTTCAGATCATCGAAATTTCAAAGTATATCATCGTATCCAACGTAACTTTTTGACTAATTCTAACTAACCTTTTGACATTATAAAATATAATATTATTAGACTTATTAAAAAGATTCGACGTTGAACTAACGCAACTTTGACTATAACCAAATAAACGTCTGGTCCTGACGTTGATTAAACGTGAATTCAACAAGGTAGATATCACGTCAAACAATATCTACGTCGAATATTGGTGACAATCACGTCGTCTACCAGATTTCTACCACACATCGACGTATATTCGACGTAGTATTGCTGCTTGGGGTATACACCCGACTGATAACTGCTCGTGGTTGTAAAAGACAATAAGTCAAGAGAAATAAAACAATTTTTGGCACCTACCGATAAATATATAGTACGCTTTACATCACATTTATGGGTTGGTTATCACTTTAGTAGAAAAACATAACCCCACGCCAGGTACATATATATAAAATAAAATTATTTTATATATAATTATATAATTAAATTATAACTGATAAACTGGAAATAGCAAATCACTTTAATAAATATTATTCAGAATTAGGCGAGAAATACGCAAGCAAAATAACTTATCCCACAAAATTTAAAGAATCAATTAAAAATATCAGTCCATCAATGTACTTGAATCCATGTAGTGAAAATGAAATAATTAATATAATACAAAACTTAAAACAAAAAAAATCTCCAGGAGGGGATGGTATCCGCTCGGAAACATTAAATGAGATTAGATATGAAATTGCTAAGCCTTTGAAATCTATTATAAATAAATCGTTTGAAACAGGAGTATTTCCTAGTTGTTTAAAAATAGGCACAATAAAGCCAATATACAAAAGTGAAAACACAAACAAAATAGAAAACTACCGACCAATTTCTCTTTTATCTAATATTTCAAAAATTTTTGAAAAATCACTAAAATCAAGAATTAATAACTTTCTGACAAAATTAAATGTTATATCTAAGAACCAGTACGGATTTAAAGAAAGTTGCTCTACAGAAGATGCAATTTTGGCACTCACAACAGAGATATATACAGCTTTAGATCAAAAATTACCTGCGCTATGTGTTTTCGTAGATTTGTCGAAGGCCTTCGATACGGTATCTCATAAAATATTATTGGAAAAAATAAAGGGTTACGGATTACGGGGAAAAGTATACGAACTTATAAAAAGTTATTTAACCGACAGAGTTCAGTCTGTTGAAATAGAAGGGCACGCAAGTGATAAAATGGTAGTTAAATATGGTGTTCCACAGGGTACTGTACTGGGTCCTCTTCTTTTTACCTTATACATTAACAACTTAATGGAAATCCAATCAAATGCCAAAATAATTAGCTTTGCAGACGACTTGGCATTATTCTACACAATGTCAAATTGGACAGACTTAAAACATGAAGTCGAAAGAGATTTTTCAAATATTTATAAATGGTTGCAAGCAAACAAATTAACGGTAAATACAGAAAAAACGTGCTATATCCCATTTACTTCATATGAAAACAGTTTGCCCGACCTTGGCCCACTAACCTTCGAACAGAATATTGAAATCAAAGAAAAATCGCACATAAAATATCTTGGAGTAATAATAGATAGCCACCTAAAATGGGATCAACATGTTAAACAACAAATAAATAAAATAAGAGGACTCTTACCTAAATTTCGCTATCTTGGAAATTTCTTAGAATTAAGAGAATTAAAAATACTATACGAATCCTTGGTGCAATCACAACTATCGTACGGAGTATTAGGATGGGGGGGTGTAGCAGAATGCCATTTAAAAAATTTAAATACATTACAAAAATGGATAATGAGAATTATATACAAGAAACCTAGAATATATTCAAGTGAGAACTTATTTAAAGAACTTAATATATTAGATATACGACAGCTTTTTTGTCAAAGATTACTGTTGTATGTTAATATTAATAAAATAAAAGTTGCCCCTCTAAATCATGGATATGAAACAAGGGCGCAAGTAGATCAAATAATGTACATCAGTAGATCTCAAAAAACTATTGGTCAGCGATGTGCCTATTACTTTGCCCCTCAATTACTGAATCTACTACCTGTAGAAATAAAACAGATTACTTCACATAAAAAATATAAAACAAAAATAAAACAATGGATTTTTTCATGTGGAAGAGATGTTTTCAATAATCTAATAAATTTAAAGTATTCACGTTGAAAATATATGAAACGTTGTTTTTGATTGTACATAAAAATAGCAATATCTCATTGGAGTGTTAAAATTGTCTTTTTATTATTAATGCATTTAAAAATTTGTAAGTGTTTTAAAGTATAAATTTGTATTTGTATCACGCACGAGCATTCATTTGCTTCTGTGATTATTCATGTTTATTTATATATGTATACTCTCTTTTTTATTACCTTAATTATACAAATCAACATAGTACGTAAGACAAATTATATCTTTCTATGTAATTAATGATTTTTTAAATAAACATTTATTATTATTATTGTTTATTATTAAATAAAATAATTCATTTCAACAATAACAAAATAGTTATAGTAATAGTAATAAAGTTCATAGTTATAAAATAAAATAGTTCATTTCAAACAATTCAATATAATATAATAATAATGTCAACAAAACATATATTTTCTAAATACCAAGCCATAACCAAAAACATATATATATATATACACGGACACCAACACAGTTAATAAATCAGTTGATCGGAAGAAATTGGGAAGAACACTTTGACGCTTCGCTCCTGAAAATGTCGGCCGCAGAAGAGAACGAAACGTCAAAACAAAACAATGTGTTATTTACACCACGGTCTGCAATAGCTGGGAAAATGTACATAGAAATAATGACTCCAGTTGTGTCGCAACATCCATTATTATCTATTATTCTGAACTAGAGTGTGAAATAGGGGTATGGAAACATTACACATTTTCCCTTTGTATCAGAAATTGGCTATATATTTGTTTCTTTTGATAAATTCCATACAAATTTTTAAAACAGCCATAGAATCGAACGGATAGTCATAAAATGGACAAAATGATTTGAAATATTTTCCAACTACATTAATTTTTGTTGTTTTAGTATTTGATAAAATATTTTCTATGATAATTATACAATTATCTGTGAAACAGTAACAATCTGCTTTGGAAGGAGAATGTATAGTTAGTATGTAATTTGATAAACACACTTTTTTAAACTGCTTCGAAAATGTATGGGAAGAAATGCTTCCAAAGATATGTTCCATTTCCAATTTAACTTCATGTTCTGGACAACTTTTAGAAATTTCACAATTCATTTCATACAATCTACGGCAAATTTGCTAAAGAGGATTTGTAGGAGCTTTAACTAATTTTTTTATTTGGCCCAAAAAATTCTCAAATGGAAACGCAGAAAATGAATCCAATGGCCCATAACGCATAACATCATTTCCTATGTGACCATGAACGTTATATATTACGAATTCTGAACCATACAGACGTACTCCATCATGAATAAATGTTTTTAGAAGTTTAGATGCTAATTCACAATCTACTTCTCTGGTATTATCATTAATAAAGCAATTGCACTAGTTTTTCAAATAATTTCTATAGGAATATAAGGTTTTAAATTCAACAATTGTTCTGACATCAATTTAATTAGCCTACTGGGTAATCTAACATTCAAAGGACCCCAACCCAATAGTTTAAAAGTTCCTGCATTGCACCCAGACATATATTATGCATATAGTCAGTGGGGAAATGATTGATCATGTCTATGTCTAAATGAATTGGAGAAATTCCTACATGATGATCCTCATCTAATTGGTTTCGGAATGATTCATTGGTTCTACTTTCAGAAGACAATTTTTTTAAAACAATTCTACCATTTATCCACTCACCATATTGTGTGCAGTTATCACAACAAGAATACCCAGATGGAGGTTTGCTACTTTTTATAAAAACCTTGGCAGGAGCATCACATATAAAACTATGAATTCTAAATTTATAATTTTTATTATTTACGGAAACACCTTCTCTTTGTAAAGAATTACATTCACAAATAAAATCTTCTAAATAGGTACATAATGGAGTCGGTTTCGTTACACCACAATACACTCCAACAGCAAATGGTTTTTTATTTGGAACGTTTGTTATTAAACCTAATATAGGCCATGCTTGCATATTTCAACTTTTATATAATGGAATTCCGTCAATATTAAAGCTTACATAGATGATAAATTCATGTTCTAAATAAAACGTGTCATCTTTAAGAGAAAATTCCAAGCCACGTCTCAAACCTAAATGTATATATTGGCCGTTTTTAACTCTTTTACAATTAAAAATCGAGGGGTAGACAATAAAGTTCTGCTATCTAGTGAAAGTTCCGGATGGTGTGGAGATAAAATATGCAACAGATGAGTTACCGTTGCATGTGGTACCTGTTTCGATATCGCCCATTGCCTTAAATCAGAAAATAGGCTGTTTTTTTTCTGGAACTAAATTATGTGACACCTTGGAATATTCCACGGCAGAAAGTTTTACATTTTGAAGATCAGAGATATTAAAATGTACGTCACTATCAGAATCAGAGACCGACTCATTGTCTGTATCCTGTGTATTATAATTGGTATCTTGATCAGAATTGAAATAAAAATTATTATTGGCATCATTACTTACACTAATAATTTCAAATGAATCTGAAATGGTGTTTAAGTTACATTCTTGAACAATCTGATTAACTTCTTTAGTAATACGTCGGTACATTTGACGTTTTGAGACCACCTGTTTTTGGTTACGATGCATTATTGAATTCTTAATTTATAGACTCGTCGCGACTCGTTTTCTGTTCCAAAAAATGTCTCCTCGGTGCATGTTTCAACCAAGTCTTTATAGCGTTTTCTACATCCAATTCTGATAGGTCATTATTTCGTTTTAGGACTGCTCCTGTAAATTTCATAAAACATAGAAATATTTTAGATTTAGAAATGCTGTTGAGTTTAGGAGTTTTAGAAGCATATTATATAATACAAAACAATTTAAACCTTGAACTCACCCACAATAATTCGTTTTAATCTTAAATCTTTAAAAGCAATATCGACTACCAAAGAAACTGTATTCAGATGCAACTTGATTTCCAAGAAGATGTCTCATTATATTATTTGTTTTTGTGGTTCTGTCTCGTTTACCAAGAATGGCACAATATGATACCTAATAAATAAAATTATTAAACACCTAAATTACACAAAATAAATTATGTGCCATACCAGTTCTGACGCTCTAGCTTCATCCGTTAAATATTCTTCTAAAATACGTATGTCTCTAAGAGTTTTTAAAGGAAATGTTACTGGTAAATCTAATCTAAAGTGATAATTTATTTTCTTTCCATAAGGAATTTTTGAACCCGATACGTATACAAACATTCATATTTTCTTAGCAAACAATGTCTTACCTTTTCTTTTTGTTAACAAGGATGCCATCATTGATAAAGGCTGCTGATCATCCATTTCATTATCACTTTCGTCATTTTCAAATGATAACCGTTTTGGTGGTAAACTTCTTCGTTGTTCAGGTATTTCATCATCTATTTGCAAATCCCAAGTGACTTCAGCTTTTTTTAATTTTGACTTTGCTCTAGCGAAATCATCTGAAATTATGGAAATTATATATTGTATATTTTTAAAATTTATACTTTGAATTGATACAAAATTAATAAACTAAGATCCTAAATATAAATAATCAACATATTGAAATTTATTGCACTAACCCTTACTATGTAAAAGTTCATCTTATTCAGAACAATAAACAACTAAAAGGTTGAATTAACTTTCACTATTTAATCGTTAAATACTTTAAATGTAATGACGGCCGTTTCGCTATAGAAATAGCATCGTCAGATTGACATATTGAAGTTACATTTTGTTTGTTTGTAGCTAGGTACCTGATGTTGATTAGGTAGTATTAAGGCTAGGCCAAGTATGGAAGTAATAAGACATAACAATATAAAGCCTAGATGTTATTAGCCACAAGGGATTATCCTGGATGTATTTCCCTCTAATATCAGTATAACTGCAATGATATAGAAAAACCAGGAAAAAACCATATCATGCTGATCTTTACAATAACTTAATATATTTGTGTTACAATAATGTCTTATCTGCGTATAAAATGAAGACTCAATCAAAGTAAGCAGTTTAATAGTGGAAAACTTCCAAGATTTATTTGTTCATTAACTACTTTAAACTGTTGATCTGCTAGATGAACTTCATCTGGTAACTTAATGTAAGATGATCCGTTGCCAATTTTATACTTATTAATATTTATTACCAATGAAACAATTTTACTTAAAGATGTACCCTGTATTTTCTAAAAAACTTGACACTTTGCTCCGGCAGCTGTTCGTCTGTAGGCACTATGGGTAACTGGTATTTCAAAAAAATTTCAAAGCAAATATAAGTTAAACCTTTATATTTTCTTTTTGTTGAGCGCCACTTCAATTTTTTAGAATGATGTAGATCTAAGGAAACTGAAGTAACCTTATTAGGTATTCACAAATTTAACATTCCATAATCTCATAAATGAAACTCAAAACTTCTATAAACCTGTTTATTACAAGGTCTAACTGTACATACATCTGTTAAGAATGAGAGGTGATAAAGAAAACCATTTTTAAGTTTACATGTCCCAAATACCTTTTGTAAATAAAAAATGAGTGCAATTCTTATAATAGTGATTCCTAAACTGTCATTCGAACTCTAAAATGTGGAAGACCGAAGAAATATAATGCCTATTCTATTTTATTAATTAACTAAAATTTATATTATGAGAATCAATACCATAAAAAATTATACATTGTTTTAGCCATGTTGAAGTTAATAATCTTATATAATATTAATCCTAAAATGTGAAAGTCAATACCATGGTCAAAAGAAAAAACACACTCTACTCGGACTAAGTTGAGGTAGTAATGTCTATATGCCCTCAAGTAACGTTACTTTTGGTGTACACTATATAGTTAACTCAAATAACAACATAAATCTTATTTATAGAGAAAATGATGATAATAAAATTTTGAAAAAATATAACTTAAAGAAAACCTGTGTTAGAGTTCCATCTGCTTCTCAGATCCAACTCCAACTACTTGACGTAACTAATTAAATCTTCTGAACATGTAGACTCCAAATTTCCCCTCATCCCCAAACTTAAACTAATATTCTGGACAAATGAACATGTGAAGGTAGTATGAAGTGGTGTATGACAGCTGATATATAATCGGTATGGTTTACAGTCCTGTCTAGAGGCTGCCTAAACTTAGGAAAGTGCTAGGTGGGGCTCCTGCCCTGTCCTGGGACCCTTCTAATAAGGGATTACAATCTTTTCTAGAGACTTGTTTTCCGCCACTGAGAATACTCAAAAAATCGGAATGGACCCTGATGCCAGCATGCCAATACAAAAAAATCCTTCGTAAAAGCGAATACTCTAGCTCGAAGATCAATATTTCACAGCCACTACCACATGGGCGGCTGCTTATGCCTGAACGGGCATATGGTCCCCCTCGTACTGGAGTAAAGGAGCCCTTGCCAAATCCGGCTATCCAAAGGACCGAAATCCAAAAAACCAGACTAAAGGAATTCATTCTGAGTGAACTCCTCTTAAAAAGGCACGCTTCGTTAAAAAAAACTCTGTCACTCGAGTCGTCCGGCATATTCTCAAGCTCTTCCTTTTTCTTTTCTCTTGGCCAATCGGTAACCTCAAAACCCTAGCGGCCGCCAAGTTAGTATCACAACCAATCGTGAGACAGAATACAAAATGTATGTCGACCGTATACCACAGATCACAGATTTATAATGCCAACCTCAAAAGGAACTAAAGTAACTATAATATTGGCTGTAGTCTCATATAATATTTATTAGTGGCTGTAGTATATACTTCCGAAAAGAAGAATATCAGCTGATGCACGCAGACTTAAATGTAAACAAAACTCTAATAAATTATTTAAGACAAAACGGTACAACATTGACTGTGATTTTCTCCTGTGAAACAGTTACAAAATACAAAACAGAAATCCTGTAATTAAGTAACACTGTATTTCAAAGGTAAATCTTAACATGACTATAAGACAAAGGTACTATTTTGATTGGATTCACTAAAAAGATAACAAAATTAAAATATGAAATTTTTAAATGCTACAAAGACCACCCTGAATAACGTTCTTGAAATTCTGATAATTTATTTAAAACTCTTATCAGTTATGTTATTATTAAACCAAAGTTTCATATCTGTTGACACACCGATGGTTTTATTTTTAGTATTAAAATATTTTAAATCTAAAGTCTCATTATCCAAAGAACTTTTAATAAACTCGCCGCAAAAAGTGGCATTAACTTTAATTATTTGAAACTGTTTTAAAATTTGTTTTATTTTTTTCTGAAAAATTCATCATCTAAAGATGTTCCCAAGTCCTTATGATATAAATTAACTAAAACTGCTGTTTTAAATCGGCTTTTAAAAGCTGATGCAACATTAACCCATTTTACCCTATTTTGAAGTTTTAGTCGCCCACCCATATGTCTGTTTAAAATTAATGTTTTAAAATGTTTTAAGTGACCCAGATTAGTTTGTATTTTTCTCAAATTACCCATTGATAAATTTTTATTAACTCGAATTAATCTATTAAGACTTTTTATATTTGAATTTAAACGTTTTAACCATAATTCTTTATCTTTACTTGTAAAACAATCAATTGATACTTTTCTTAATTTACGAATACTTAGAAGGTTATCGGATGCTAATTGATTGAGCTTCTGGCACCGTTGAAGAAGATGATGTTGATGCTGATAATGATGTAAAATTCTAAAACATAAAAAAAACAATATAATAAAAGTAAATATCACAAAAAATTTATTTTAACGAAACATTTTAGAAAACATTAGTTCTCTAACTCACCCTTAAATCTTTTGTATTTCAAAAGTTGATAGTGAGTTTTGCTTCCCAATATCTATCTGTCCTCTATATATGATTAAATATTCTTGATTCTTGTTGAACTCCTCAACGTAGGGTAAATAAATTTGTTACTCTTCTGGATAGAAAGACCGCTTTATCTTTTAATTCAAGGAGGATCGCTTCCCCAAGTTTAGTTTTAACAACTTTAACGAAATATATTTTTAGAGGTGTATCCTTTGGAAGTTCATTTAATTTAACTAATTATTTTCTTTCTGCAAGAGATAATGCAAGGTCCATCTAAAAAAATAAATATAATTAATAATATAATATAATTAATAAAATAATCCTTACATTCCTTTCTGGAGTAGAAGCAAGCAATAATAGAACTTGGAACTGTTAATTTAGCTTAGCGTTAGCTTCTCAGCGCGAACTACTCTCTCCAGCTTGCTTCTTGCATATTTATATGCAACACCATTTACGTAACAACGCATGATTTGGGTTTTTTTCTCGAAAAAATGGTTTGATTTCCTGCAGAAACTATTTTCTTAATTTCCGTTTTTATGTTTGGATTTTTGGATTGTTTCTCGGTTGCGTTTAAACATGCTATTAGGATGCTGTAGATAAAATAAACCATCTTTTCCGCTCGTTTAAGTATGGAAGTAATAAGACATAACAATGTTAAAGCCTAGATGTTATTAGCCCTAAGGGATTATCCTGGATGTATTTCCCTTTAAGATCAGTATAACTGTGCAATGATAAAAAACTATATCATGCTGATCTTTACAATAACTTAATATATTTGTGTTTTACAATTACGTCTTATCTATGTATAAAGTGACGACTCAATCAAAGTAAACAGTTTAATAGTGGAGAACTTCCGCGATTTATTTGTTCATTAACAACTTTAAATTGTGGATCTGCAAGATGTCTTTTTATTTCAAGTTCTTCAAGGAAATCTAAATTTTGTTTTTTATCACAAGTGTGTAGTATTTGGATGTCATTGGTGTGTATGAGAGGTTGGATGTTCAAGTAGGTGTTTTGCATAATTTGACTTATCCTAGATGTAAGAAAGTTTACTATGTTTATCTGGTTTAATTTTATATTTACCTAATCTCACAATAATTGTAAGTATGAGAAAGTAGTTTTTTTACATGTAATTTTTAACATTCGTAACATATTGCAGCCTTGAAAAAGAAAACAATAAATTTTCGAAAGCTCGGATTATTAAAGAGTATTCTTTAACCTAGCCAATTGAATATAGACCGGAGTTAAAAAGTGATATACACACCATTGATAAAAAGAAATTATTTTTGTTAATAAAATCTTGAGGTTATTTAACAGACCCCATTAGGACATGGAATATCAAACAAGTTTCAATTAAAGGGTCCGCCTGCAACAAGTTAAACTCATTATATTTGTAGTAAGTTGGTTTTTTTTCATAGAGTATTTCTGGTTGTGAAGGAATAAGTTTCGAGTTCAAATCAATTTTCCATTGGTAGTTTTAATTATAATATATAAATGATAATTTTCAAATTCGCCGGCCATCGGCGACACGAAAATGGCGGCGCACCGACATGTGGCTGGCGGCAGAGAGATGGCGACGCGAGCGAGAACAGATTTTGTTCGATGTCACGACGTTCAATGCTTTTTCCGTTTCGGGAGAAAAGAAATGTGTTTCTTTTAGAACATCAACAACTGTAAGATTTGGCCTATCGTGCCACAATTGCTGCCAAAGTTCGATTTAATTCTTTATGTTCGGTAAATCATAAAACTGAGCAATAGTTTGTTGCAGATTTTCAGTTGTCATTTTTTGCATCTGCGCTGCGTGTAAGTTAGATAATGCGAATGATGTCGTGTTTTCCTCAGCAAAACGTACTTCAAGGGAGGTGATAATTAAATCCAAAGATGGTATTACTAAACACCTCTTCCAGTATTCTGAAGAGCTTCCTGCTGGATGATTGCTTCTATGACATTGTTTCCCCATAATACGCGGCATTGATGTGTAATATTTAATGTGGGGGGTTGTATGGAATAAACACTTTTTACACTAAAGAGAATTAAACTATATTTTCAAGTACTATATTTTCTGAGTACAACACTTAATTACTATAAATAAATTAAATTACTGCCATATCACTAACATAGTGAACTTGATCGTGAATATCATATGTTGAACCCGTCGTCTACCCATTGCTGTGTATTTATGTTTTTCTTTTGTTTATTTTACCTTCGTTAAAGACACGAAGACATTGAACGTGCTATTCTATAAACAAACTACGGTGGTCTAGGCCATCGGTATTTCTAATAAACAATTTAATTAAGTATACAAAATATACGGGGTGTTCACACCACACCTTCCCCTCTTTCGAGATTTCGTCACAGACGGAATCTACAGGGTTATTCCCTACCATACGAACAAGTTCAGTTACATTTCAATATTACAAAACATGATACATTATAAACTCATAACATTGTTCAGTTGTATTTTTTTAACACGCTTACTTACTAGTTTATATAACATTTATATTAAACATTCCAATAATTTGATTAAAAGATATACACCGATTAGTGTCCATAATAAAAGTATTAAAATAGTAAAAGTAATAAAATAATCTAAGTTTTCGCATTGCGTATTTACTAACTGTCTCTTTCTCTCCACTCCTGCTGCTGATCTCCCGACCTGTTCCAACTTTCATGATTCTGATTCATTGTGCAGGTGTTCCTGTGATTATTTTGTCTCCACGGTTGACTTGAATAATTGATTTCATTCTGATTGTTATGTGGGTTTCTCCAGGAGGAGTTAAGTTCTTCTATTATTCTATAGTTCTCTTCGCTCTCCCCCAAGATTTGCGTAAAGTTGTCTGGATTCAGGACTTGCCCTAGCTTGCTGTTAAATTTTACTCTGATGTCCTGTAGCTCTTGGCAATAGAACAAACTGTGTTCCGCGCTGTCTCGGTACATACAGTCTCTGCAGATATCTGAAGGAGTTTTTTTGATTTTTTTAAGGTAGTCTCCAAAACCACCATGACCACTAAGGAATTGCGTTATTTCGAAGCTAACATTTGCATACTTTCTCTCGATCCATACTTTTATATTAGGTATCAGTCGATGTGTCCAACTTGTTGAATAGTTTCTATCTCATCTATTTTGCCATTCCAACTTTTTAGTTGCATTATCAGCTTCATAATTATGCGCTCGTTCTTTTGCCAGTAGGCCTATTGGAGGGACGCCGGTTATTACTTGTAAATTTTCCGCCGAAACTGTGCGATATGATTTTGCCACGCTTATCAGCATTCTACGCTGCACTTTCTGTAGTTTATTAATATTTGTTTTGTATTTTAAACCTTCGACCCGGGCAGGGACTGCATATAGTAGCACCGACGTTACTACGGAGTTTAACAGCTTTCGAACCGGTAAGGAGGGACCTTTTGTTCTAGGCATAATTTTTGAGAGGGCCCTTACCGTCTTATTTGCTTTATTGGTGATTGCATCTAGGTGTTTAGTCCAGGTAAGATTCTTATCTAAATACACCCCCAGGTATTTCATCTCTGAGCTTGGAAAAATGTTTGCACCTAGACAATTTATTGTAATTTGACTGATCCTTTTCCTGCCAGTCAGTATCAAGGCTTCTGTCTTTTCCTTGGCCAATTCTAGTCCAACCTCTTGCATACAGTTACTGATTATATTTATAGCAATTTTAATTTTTTGCATAGTTTCGGTTTCAGTTTTCCCAATGGTGATTAGAAGTAGGTCGTCTGCATATGCCACAAGAAAACAGCCCGTCGGCAGCTCCAACTTGAAGACTTGGTCATACAGTATATTCCAGATATTTGGGCCCAGTACCGAGCCTTGAGGGACTCCGCAGAAGAATTTGTATATTTTATCTTTCAATAAAATATATCTTTCCGAGAGATAGTCTTTTATTACTTCCACAAGGTATTCGCTGATATTCCTATGTTCTAGCTCTCTGATCAGGCTACTCCATCTAACGAAATTGAACGCGTTTCGAACATCTAAAGCGACCGCGACTTTAATTTCCCTATTTCTTCAGTTCCCCTCCTTCGAGCTTTTTACAATCCTTACTGACTCCTTTATTGCCTCTGTAGTAGATAGACCTGGCCTAAAACCAAACTGTGCAGCGTTTAGTCCTCCTCTTGTTAACCTAACCTAACCTAACCTAACCTAACCTAACCTAACCTAACCTAACCTAACCTAACCTAACCTAACCTAACCTAACCTAACCTAACCTAACCTAACCTAACCTAACCTAACCTAACCTAAACTAAACTAACCTAACCTAACCTAACCTAACCTAACCTAACCTAACCTAACCTAACCTCTGTCTGACCAGGTAAATAATGGCAGCTTTCTTCACTACTTTCTATTTTAACCATATTCATTTTTTATAAAATTTCTATAATCGCTACAGCTTACCGTCAAGTGCTCATACCCTTCTTGACCCAGGACATCATAGGCTTTCCAATAATCGGAGATTATGGTTGTCCCGAGCTCAATTCATTTCTTGATTATGAGGATGAGGGTGTCCGTATCTCTCTGCTCCACTGGCACTGTTGCATCCTATTTTGTTTTATTTGTTACGCCTCTGGCCGTCACACATCGGATCCAGTCGCCGTGTATTCGAAGCAGCAGCGCGCGCCGCAAGTGTAACATTATTCGCTGTAGAACTTTGAACAATTCGAGTCGTAACGTTTTGTTTTTATAACAGACACATTTTGTTTTTTTGTAATTAGAAACAACTTTAATTTGTAACTTGAACATACAGTCCATACACAACTTATTATGTAAACAACATACATTGTTTGTAAAATAAACATAAATACAAAAAACTAGTGTACCAAAACCATTTTTCTAACGAACCAACAACAAGTTGAAAACTCATCTTATGGTCCTTCTCACTGGATTTAAGAAGAAAAGTGGTCGTCTTGGGAAACAACAACTGCAAATTACGTAAGTCACCCTCCTTTTAACATATGATATCCTACATTGTTTTATTTTTTACTTACACGCAAATTTGACACAATACAGTTTGAATATACTATATAATTGATTAGATAAAATACATTTGTTTTAACAATAACGTAAAAAAAATGCAAGTAAACAAGGATGGTGGTAATGCTAATGTACAACAACTAAGTTCAAATCAAAATAACGGTCAGGATCAGACCACAATTACGGATCAGTACACAAACTTAAAAAAAAGACGTGCAGTAGTTAAGGCACAACTTACAAGATTTAGAACTTTTTTGGATAATTTCAATTTAGATGTAAATTCAATAGATGAAATAAAAGTTAGATCGTTTAAATGAGCTTCTTAATGACTTTGAAAAAATTCAAATTGAGATAGACTTATTAGGGGTAGATACAACGCTACAAGCAAATGAAAGAGACGCCTTTAAGACAGCTTATTTTAAATTATTAGCAGATGCCAAATCGTTAATTAGAATCGCGGACAATAAGCCGAACGACATTACAAGGTCAACGCCACCGCCAAGTCCCTCTCAACAATCTCAACAATCAAATAATCATAACATAATAGGGCAGGTAAAATTACCGAATATTAGTTTACCAGAATTTTGGGGAAGTTATGAACACTGGATAGCTTTTCACGACACATTTGTGTCTTTAATTGACGATAACAATCAGCTGTCCGATGTTCAAAAATTCCACTACTTAAAAACTTGTCTAAAAGGGGAAGCGTTACAAGTTATTCAGTCGATAGATATTACGTCGGATAATTACGCAATTGCGTGGACATTACTAAAAGAAAGGTTTGATAACAAAAAACTAATTATTAACACCCATATGAAATCAATATTTGAATTAAACGTTGTTAAAACAGAATCACACATACTTTTACGTAAATTACTGGACGGATTTAACAGACACGTTAGGGCATTAAAAGCGTTGGGCGAACCGACGGAAAGTTGGAATACGCCTATAATTTATATTTTATCCACGAAATTAGATTTAGAAACAAAGCGGGAGTGGGAAAAACATATTAGTGACGAACCGATAGAGAACATAACTATACAAAAATTAACAAACTTTCTCTCTCAAAGATGTATTTGGTTAGAAACCGTCGAAAACAAAAGTAAAAATGAATCTAAAATCTTAAAAAACACTCGCGATGCTAAAATATTTAGTAATGTAGCATTAGAACATTCAACGATCTCATGTTCGTTTTGTAAGAAACCACATTTTAACTACAGTTGTGAAAAATTTGCTAAAATGAATGTTTACGAACGATTTTCGAAGGTTAAAAGACATAAATTATGTATTGTTTAAGACCGGGACATATGACAAATGTGTGCCGTTCAGAAACCTGTAAATTTTGTAAAGCCAAGCATCATCACCTATTACACTCGGCCGGGGTCACAACGAGGGCTTCACAATCCCCCTCGCCGAGACCGCAAGGTAACGTAGGGAACGAAGGTACGACTCCCGATCTAGGTACGGTAAGTTTTCGTAGCAACGGCGCGGCGGCGGACGAATCTGTAGGTGGTAATGGTAGTAGCGCGGCCGCTGTGTTTATTTCGAACGTGGAGAGCGATTTCGAGGAGCTCAGCGCTCCAGGTCGGGGTGTGCTGCTCGCTACGGCTCAGGTGCATGCCTTGGATAGTAGGGGAAACAGAGTACCGTGTCGCGCACTGCTTGACAGTGGCTCACAGATTAATTTTATTACGGAGAACTTAGCTAAAAAATTAGGAGCGAAAATGGAACTAAATGACACACCGGTTTTCGGAATAAGCGGTTCAGTAAACGAGTTATTTAATAGAACAAAAATAAATTTAATATCGAACGATGACACTTACCAAATTAAAGATACATTTTTAGTTATAAACAAAATAGCAGACAAATTACCTCAACTCTCACTTGATATTTCTAAAGTTAAAATACCTTTAAACGTTAAATTAGCAGACAACACCTTTTATAAAAGTGGTAACGTGGATATATTGTTAGGAGCCAATGTATTTTTTGACATTTTACTATCGGGTAAGATTAAAAACGATAATTCCGCTCTTATTCTACAAAACACGAAACTTGGATGGATTATCGCAGGGGATACTCACGGGCTTAAAAATACTCAGCCAGTTCAATGTAAACTGGCAACGATCGATAATGATTTACACAACCAAGTGAAAAGATTTTGGACGTTGGAAGAAGTTGACACAAAACAATCATTCACACGGGAAGAAACTAAATGCGAAAATTATTTTATCGAGTCGGTAGAACGTGACAAATCCGGTAGGTTTCAAGTAAGTTTGCCTGTTAAAGGTAACCTTACCGATCTAGGAGACTCTTTAGAAATAGCCACAAAACGATTACTATCTGTCGAAAAACGGTTCGAAAGGGATGCGATTTTTAAAAAAATGTACGTAGATTTTATAAACGAGTATATAGACTTAGGGCACATGTCTGAAGTAAAACCACCACAGTCCGAGGAAACTGTTGTTTATTTGCCACATCACGGAGTAAAAAAGGAAGACAGCACTACAACAAAATTAAGGGTCGTGTTCGACGCCTCCGCAAAAACAACTTCGGGAATTTCTTTGAACGACTTATTAATGGTAGGTCCAGTAGTACAAAACGATTTGTTTTCTATCTCTCTTAAGTTTAGATTACATAATGTCGCGTTTACCGGGGATATAGAAAAAATGTATATGCAATGCTGGATTAGACCGGCAGACAGAAACTTACAAAGGATAGTTTGGAGAGAAGATTCGAAACAGGAAATAAAACATTTTACTCTTAATACTATTACTTGCGGAACTGCTCCAGCGTCATATTTAGCATGTCGTACATTAATTCAATTGTCAAATGATCACGAAAAGGATTTTCCTGAGGCAAGTAAGGCCATAAAAAATGATTTTTATATGGACGATTTAATAACTGGGGCGGAGACAGTCGAACAAGCTATACAACTAAAGTCTGACATTTCTAACATTTTAAAGTCGGCCGGTTTTATTCTCCGAAAATGGGCATCAAATCGTAGTGAATTATTAGATAGTGCTAATGACGCGAATGCCGAGACTCAGCACTTTATTGTTGAGGATGAAATTATTAAGGTTCTAGGTTTGATCTGGAATACTAACAGTGACTGTTTTTCGTATAAGGTTAACTTACCTGAACAGAGTGTTGTTACGAAACGTTTTGTATTGTCTATCGTGGCTAGAATATTTGATCCGCTGTCATTGATCGGCCCAATCATTGTACAAGCAAAGTTAATTTTACAACGATTATGGGAACTAAACATAAATTGGGATGACGAGATCCCAGAGGACTTGCGTAAAATCTGGCGCGAGTTTTATGAATCGTTACCGGAAATAAGTATATTTCAAATACCTCGACAAGTAACAATCTTTGAATATTGTGAAGTTCAGATTCACGGCTTCAGTGATGCATCTGAACGAGCTTTTGGAGCGTGTATCTACATTATAGTTAAAACTTTTGATAATAAATATAGTTGTAAATTATTATGCGCAAAATCAAAAATCGCGCCTATAAAAAAGATAACCTTACCTAGGTTAGAACTAAACGCGGCTTTACTTTTGGCGAAACTATATGAAAAAGTGGTTAAAACGCTACAAATACAATTCGATAAGCAAATCTTATGGTCCGATTCTACTATTGTACTGAGTTGATTAGCATCAGAGTCGAATTTGTGGAACACTTACGTTGCTAATCGAGTCAATATTATACAAGAACTTACCTGTAACGCCGAGTGGCAACATATTTCTACTCACCTTAATCCCGCTGATATTATTTCTAGGGGTAGTAACGTGACTAACTTGTTGAACAACAATTTATGGTGGCATGGACCTGCATTCTTATGTAATCCAGAAAACACTTGGCCGGCATGTAGCCAGGTCAAATCGACAATGCTACCAGAAAAACGCAAACCATCAAAAATTACGTTAACTGTCTATGAAGGAGATTTCCTTTTCAATCGATTTTCTAATTTTACAACTCTACATCGGGTATTTACTTACATGTTAAGATTTATAAACAATTCTAAAAAATCTAATGATAAAATTAAGGGTAAATTAACTGTAAATGAATTAAATGTCGCTTTAAATTCGTTACTGGAGATGGTTCAAGAGCAAGTATTTGCAAGGGAACTAGAACAACTAAAGAAACGTAAACCTCTAAGTAATAATAGCAAACTTTTATCTTTAAACGTTTTTCTAGACAGCAACAACTTAATCAGAGTAGGTGGAAGAATTCGACATTCTACTGAAAACTTTAATAAAAAACATCCTATTGTTTTACCGTCAACTCACCCTGTAACTAAATTAATTGTAGAGTATTTTCACAAGAGATATTTACATGCTGGCCAACAGGCAACCCTGTGTGCTATTCGTCAATTTTATTGGCCTATTCATGGTCGAGCAACTGTACGAAAATATTTAAAGAAATGCATCATTTGTTTTAGGACTAACCCCAGTATTACTAATCCTTTGATGGGGGATTTGCCGATGGCGCGGATCACTAAAGCTAGGGCATTTTCGGTAGTGGGGATTGACTTTACAGGTCCTATTTTAATAAAAAACAGTTTCTTAAGAAATACTAAGTTTATAAAATCGTACATCTGTATTTTTGTTTGTATGTGCTCCAAGGCGGTTCACATTGAATTAGCGACTGATCTATCAACTGAGAGTTTTTTAAATTGTTTGAGAAGATTCACTTCTAGACGAGGTTTGTGTACTGACATTTTTTGTGACAACGGGAGTAACTTTTTGGGGGCTGAACGAGAACTAAAAACTATTATTAATTCGTTTAACAGAGATACTAGTATTCAAAATTATTTTTTGGAAAATTCCATTAAATGGCATTTTAACCCACCATATTCACCGAATCAAGGGGGTTTTATGGGAATCATGTGTAAAATCGGCCAAGACCCACTTAAAGCGTAGTGTTGGTATCTTAAATTACGAGGATTTTAATACCGTATTGTGCCAAATTGAAGCGTGTCTTAACTCCCGACCCTTGCTTCCATTATCCCCCGATCCTGAAGACTATACAGCCCTAACTCCAGCCCACCTAGTAATGGGTGATACTTTAATGGTTCCACCAATGAGAGAATGGTCCAACAAACCTGTTAATCGTTTGAAGGCTTTTGAACATATTCAGCAGATTTTACAACATTTTTGGAGAAGATGGTCTTCTGAATACCTCACTACTCTACAACAAAGAGCTAAGTGGCAGAGAATCAAACCCTGTATAGCTCTAGGCGATTTAGTGCTTCTGAAGGAAGATAACCTACCTCCGCTTCGATGGAAACTTGGCAGAGTGATCAAAACCTGTGCGAATAAGAAAAGTTCGCCGTAGCGACGGTGGCTGGATCTGGTAGATACTTTGTGGATCTTACCGCACACGGTTTGAGTTAGGTAAATTAATACCTTGCAAGAGTCAACAATACTGGTTGACCGGGAAATTTTGTATTATTACTCGAAGGACCAGCTAATTTTACTCAGCAAAAGAAATAACTTTAAATAAGAATCTTGTTACAGTAAAACCATTTATTTAATCAGCATAGAGTTTATTATCTTCATCCAAAACTGATCAAGAAGAGATACATAAAATATAAAGTTAAAACATAAATTTCCAGCATTCATAACGAGAGATTTCGGTGGAACAAAAACCGCCCGGCGGAAGAGACACTTGGCAACAGTGAAACCGATAAACCGAAAATAATGAAGGTGCCGGCAAATTAACCGGATAATTAAAATTGTACTTACAGATTTTAATTTAGTTATTTTAGCACTACACTTAATTACACTAAGATATAGATCAAAGTATTAACAAACTTAGCTGAACATTTTATAATTTTAGATAAATGCTTAAAAGGAAGCATAGCAAGATGCTTACGGCGATATGTTTTCGCACCAACCACAACAGAACAACTCCCACAAATACTTCCAGCTACCAGCTAAGGCAAAAATTCGGTTTTACGATAGGATCCGATAGACGTCGATTATATCGGCGCTGAACAATTTAAATATGTTTAATAGCAAAAGCTATACACCATGTATAAATTTATTGGAAATTTATACATACTGGGGGGAGGGGGGCGCGAACTTAAAGAAATTTGACCAGCCTTTAACATGGAGATAGAGAGGATAAAGCCCGTCCTAGGAGGTTGCCAGTTGGTATCCACGGTAACCATTGGTCATCGCGTAGGTAGGACTTTAACCATTCTCTAATATAATAAAGACAATAATACTTATCAGCATAAACTAAAAATAAAAATAAAAGATTGAAGCAAATGAAAAAGAAAGACTTTAAGAAAACAGTGGAAGGGTTACTTAATCTCCACTTGGAAGAAGCGCAAGCTTTGTTATGGGGCGCGTATACAATCCATCTTGAGTTCGTACACGGGCGGCACGGACATTTCCATCCTTGCCAGTGATTAATTCGACCACTCTAGCAAGAGGCCAATTTAAGGGAGGGCGATCCTCCAATTGGATCAAAACAAGTTGATCAATTTGGAGATTCACCGAAGTTTTACACCATTTAGGTCTATGCTGGAGACGATGTATATACTCAGTACTCCATCTTTTCCAAAACTCTTGTTTGATTTTTGTACATTGGTTCCAAAAACTTAACCTATTAACAGGTGTGTTTACCAGATCTCGGTCGGGAAAAGCAGTCAGGGGGGCTCCTATAAGGAAATGGCCCGGAGTCAAAGCCGTTAGATCATTGGGATCGTTTGATAGAGGGTACAAGGGTCTACTATTAAGAATGGCTTCTATTTGATAAAGCACGGTCGTAAGTTCTTCAAAGGTCAAACAAGAAGAACCTATAGTTTTGACGAGGTGCGATTTGGCGCTTTTAACTGCCGCTTCCCAGAGTCCGCCCCAGTGCGGTGACCGAGGTGGAATAAACTTCCACGAGATTTCGGTTGTCATTAAGAAAGATTCTATTGCCGAAATATTGCTAGCAGACCTAAGAAAATCAGAAAGTTCTCGTAATTGGTTACGAGCGCCAATAAAATTCGTACCATTATCTGAATAAATGGTAAGGGGGTTACCCCTACGACTAATAAATCTTTTTAAGGATGCGATAAACGCGTCGGTAGAAAGATCACTAACTAACTCAAGATGTATTGCCTTCGTCACCATACATACAAATACGGCTACGTAGGCTTTCTGGCAGGGAGCTTTCCGCAATCTGGAAGATTTTATTTGAATGGGACCTGCGAAATCTACACCGGTTTTGCTAAAGGGACGTGATTCCTGCACACGGTCCGACGGAAGAGGAGACATTATTTGCGTAGCAAATTGAGCATTAAACCTAAAGCAAGTTATGCATTGTTTTATTATTTTCTTAATAGAACGGATGCCTTTTAGTGGCCAGTAATTCAAACGAAGATTGCCCAGTACGTTTTGAGCACCAGAATGCCCAAGACGGCGGTGCTCTCGAGAAATCAGAAGGTTTACAACATGCTCGTTGGAAGGTAGTAATAAAGGGAATTTTTGATTATATGGCAAACTTGAGAACTGTAAGCGACCTCCCACCCTGAGTAGGCCATTATTATCTAAAAAGATGTTTAAAGGAATTAGTTCTTTGTTCATGATAGGAGAGTTTGAGGTTAAACACTTGATCTCTTTATCGAAATGTTTAAGTTGAATTTGTTTGATAATAAATTCGTGAGCGACTTGTAGATCCTCCACAGATAAACGATTAATGACTCTAGGTTTTTTCCTAGCAAGACTTATGAACCTAAAAATCTGAGCTAAAACCCGCTGTAGGGTGCTGAATTTCGAAAATCGGGAGAATACGCGTTCCCAAAAACCTACATCTTTTTCGACAAGGTAAAGATTGACCTTTTTACATTCCGGTAAAACGTCAATGGATTCGAACGTATTAAGCGGATCAAATTCATCAGATTCTAGCAAAAATTGAGGACCCTTGAACCAGAAGGAATGGATATCAGTGGAAAATTTACCCCGAGACAGCAAGTCGGCGGGGTTCAAGCAAGATTCGACATGTCTCCATACAAAACCCTTGGTTGCGTTTTGAATGGTTAAAACCCGGCGAGCAACAAAAGGGGTAAAATTATTATAGGATCGCTTGACCCAACAAAGAGCGATTTGGGAATCAGACCATAAATTAACGGAAGATGGTTTAATAGTATTACCTAAAATCTGAACTATCCTAAGAGATAACAACGCCAGGAGTTCCATAGAGCATAACTCCAATTTAGGTATGGTTAATTTGTTTTTTAGAGGCGCCACTCTAGATTTGGCAGTGACTAGACGAGATGATCTAGAGCCATCATCATACTGCGTGACTAAATAGATGCATCCGCCATATGCTTTCAAATAAGTTACAATAACCTTATGATCAATTAGAAGTCTGGGCACCTGGATAAGTGCAGCTTCTGATAAAAAAGAAAGAAAATTATTAAATTGGGTAATTAGAGTTCTGTCCGGAATGGGATCGTCCCATCCTATCTGAGACTTCCACAATGATTGCATAATTAGTTTACCGCATACAAATAAGTTATTGAACAGACCCAGAGGGTCAAAAATACTAGCGATAATGCTAAGTATTTTTCTCTTAGTTAGAGGATAACTGTAAGATAAGGTCGCAACATTGATTTGCAAAAAGTCTGAAGATGGATTCCATTGTAGTCCTAATATTTTATTAGAAGGATCATTAAAATTACGCTCTAGCTTAGCATGAGTTACTTCATTTATTGATTTTAGAAAATCTAGTGAATTAGACTGCCATTTATGCAGTTGAAATCCATGTTTTCCCAACATTTGATTTAACTCGTTGTAAAGAGTGAGTAAGTCACCTTCGTCATTGGTTCCCGCAAGGATGTCATCCATGTAGGTTTGATGAAGAATGGCTAGTTGAGCCTTAGGGAAATCAGCATTATTTAAGGCGATGTCCTTTAAGACACGAGTGGCCAGGAATGGGGCACTATTATGTCCAAAACTTAAAACTGATAATTGTAAACATTGGAAGGGTTCCTTAGGAGAATTTCTCCACAAAATATTTTGCAAATACCTTTGCGAGGGATCTACATCAATAAACCTGTACATCATTTTGATGTCCGCACAAAGTACATAGTTAAAACATCTAAATCTACAAAGGATGTCGAAAAGGTGATCTTGGACTTGATATCCCTTTGAAGTTAGATCGTTTAGGGAGACGCCAGAACCGGACTTGGCAGAGAAGTCAAAAACAACCCTTAGCTTTGTGGACACACTGTCATTGCGTACCACTGCTCTATGAGGGACAAAGTATTGAAAGTCGTTACACATTGGATTAAAAAATGAGATAGGAACTATTTTAGCATGACCAAGCTCAAGATATTCCATAATGACCTTTTGATATTCCCGAAACAGATCTGAATTTGTTTTAAATTTTCTTTCCAGAGAAAGGAACCGTTGGGAGGCCATACCAAACGACTGACCTAACTTTTGTTAGGATTTGGAAATAGAGGTAATGTCACTTGATAACGTCCGGAAGGAAGTATCACTGTGGTATCCTTGAAAAGCTGTTCCACGAATTCCTCGTTTGAACTTTCAGGGTTAGAGGTAGGAAGTTCCTCAAGCTCCCAGAATTTTTCTAACGCGAGATGAAGTTCAGGGTTTCGATCAGTATCACAATCATGCACAGTCAAAAAAGAAGAAGCAACATTTTTTGCATCATGATGATAATTAATGTTACTCAATTGGATAGGTCCTGCAACGACATATCCGAAATGAGTGTCGATAAAAGAAGGGGAATTTGGTCCACTAGTAATCACAGTTGATTTAAGTAAGTAATGGTATAAATCGCCGCCAATAAGTAAATCGATTCGATCAGATTGGAAGAACAAAGGATCAGCAAGCTCCATCTTGACCTGAGCAGGGATCTTTAAATTAGAAGGAGGAATAGAAAACTGAGGCAAGTTACTAGTTATTGTATCTATAACCGAACAGGCTATTGCAAATGAATAATAGGGTGCAACCTGCGAAGTAAGTATAAGGTCCAAAATTTCTCCACTATATGTGCAACCAATACTACCTAAACCGGAGATGCTTACAGTTTGTTTTCTAGGCGACAAATTCAATTTTTCAGCAAAGGAACGGTTGATAACACTCATTTGACTGGCCGAGTCTAGAAGAGCTCGACCAATTAGAGTTTCACCATTTCGCCCATTGACCTTAACCAATGCAGTGGGTAAAAGTACAATGTTGTTTTGAAGCGAAGTGGCAGCTAGAGTCATCTGAGGTATGGACGAATCGTGAGATTCGAAAGAAAGGTTTGGTACACCAGAATTAGCGTTAACAACTCTGACTTGATGACTTTGAGTAGAAGGATTATGTGCATAAGAGCGAGAAGGTGAATTTTGATGCCCTGCATTGGATACTCTAGAAATATTGGAACTAGATGAATTATTCTGCAATCTGTTTTGATTGTCGAAATGTAAAAAACTATGGTGGGACTTACCACAAGTCACACATCTTCTAAGAGATTTGCAATTGTTAGTAACATGGTTCCCATGTAAACAGTTAATACAAAGTTTTTTAGCTTTCACCCACTGATATCTCTGTTGCGGTGATAAGGACATAAATGTATGACAAGCGTATATAGAATGCGAGGTGTCTGAGCAATGAAGACAGCCTGATTTGATGGGCTTAATTGAAGAAGAATTTGATACGTTACGCGAGTTGACGCTAGAAACTAAACTTACCTTGTTTTTAGAAGAATCGTTCAGTTTCGAAGATGATTTACTTTTATTAGTAGTTTCAAAAAGATTTAAGTTTTCTATCATGGATTGCCGTTTTTGCAAAAAATTAAAAAATATTCTGCAGTAGGAATAACATGAGGCGGGCGTTCACTTTCAAATGAGCGTCTCGTATTATAGTCTAGTTTTTGTTCCATTAAAAAAATTACCAAAGATTCAAAATTTACTTCCGGTGATAGGTTTAAGTTATTAATTAAATCGAACGTCTTACGTGCCGTTATCTGAAATTCGCCTAATTCGGTAGGAGTGCTCTTAGAGAGAGGTTTCTGTTCCACCAAATTTTGATATAATGAGTACAACAATTTATATTTATCATCATATGCGTTCTTTAGAATACTTAATGCAACACTGAAATTTTGATTAGTTACGCTTAAAGAATCAATCATCTCTAAGGGAGGACCGCGTAACAAACCCTTTAGGTAATAAAACTTCTCCCCGTTCGATTTTAATTTATTGTTATTAAGAACAAGCGCTGAAAAAAGATCAAAAAAGGATGGCCAGTCTTGAGCTGACCCGGAAAAGGGTTTAATATTAATTTTAGGCAATACCACATTTGACACATCCTCTGATTGATTCGCAGAAGTGTGTTGATCTTGATTTTGCTTTGTTTTAACAAGCAGTTCAAGTTTCGCAATACATGCTTCGAAACGGTCAGCAACAATGTTCTCGACTGCCCCGTCCGAAGATCCATCTTCATCATCCTCCTCATTGGACAACGATTCAATCTCTAGCTGAGTTTGTCGGTAGGTGTCATAATGACCAGTAATACTTTTAAGCTTAACAGTTAGTAAATAAAATTCTTCAGAACCATCCAGCTCTTGTAAGAATTTTTCCATTCGGGATAACTGTGATTTGCAGCCCCGTCTTTTGTTTTTCAAACTAGTTAACGTCATGATTGCTTTAAGCAAACTAACCAATTACAAGTTTAAAATGTTACCAAATAATTTTGTTTTAAGCAATTAAAACATTTTAACAGTGTACGACGTTATGCAATAGCATGAACATATCGAATAGTTTCGAACAAATATCAATAATATTTAGTAGGAATCTAAATTGTTTCGCAAAATGCAAATGAATTAGAATCGATAAAATTATAAGCAACTCAAACTTCAATTTCAAAAAATAGTGTAAATAAATAGAAAAATATTTAAAAGTGTTTTTTACAGCGCAGATACCTATATGCGCATAATATACTAATAGCAACAAAATATTTTCAAAACGCTAACCTAATGGATGAAACAAAAAAATTAATTTTTATCTATGAACTCAATAAATATAAATAATCATATCGAGCCAACCATAAATCAAAAGTTTATTTTTTAAAGTGTACAACTAAAATTTCAGTTTATCAAACAACAAATTCAAATAATCAGACCAACCGAAAATCAAAACAATATTTTTTGCAGAGTTCAACAAACAAAACTTACTAACGAGTCTCATTAACTTTTTGCCATTTATACCTAAACAAAATATAAATCAAACATTTCTAACATACAAAGTAACCCAAACTTTGATATTAATTATTATAATATAAAATAGACAAGAATAAGCAAAATCAATATTCAAAACAGATTTGTAAATATATATGTATTAAATACAGGTATATATAGATAACAGTCAAATTCGACGTTGAAATCCAGTTCCCATTGTCGGCTATGAAGAGAGACGGACTACCCCCCTCTCATGGAGGTAACGATGGACAAGACCAAAACTAGTTTCGTTGTTTATCTGGGTACTAACACTACGCGCTGTTGCCAAAGTGTTATTTTTGACGTATTACTCACGAAACTTTCGCGATAAAATTTCTCTTAAACAGTTTAGTTTTAAATGCGTTTCTTTTACACGTACACTTAAGGTCAATGATACACGCACTTCATATCCCAAAATTCGGAGATCACTAGTTTATACGGAGCTTTGTAGAAATTAGTGAAGAAACTATGATTGAAGAATGCCAAATGACACTATCCGGCTCGAAGGACCAACAAAACACTATGTGCGAATAAGAAAAGTTCGCCGTAGCGACGGTGGCTGGATCTGGTAGATACTTTGTGGATCTTACCGCACACGGTTTGAGTTAGGTAAATTAATACCTTGCAAGAGTCAACAATACTGGTTGACCGGGAAATTTTGTATTATTACTCGAAGGACCAGCTAATTTTACTCAGCAAAAGAAATAACTTTAAATAAGAATCTTGTTACAGTAAAACCATTTATTTAATCAGCATAGAGTTTATTATCTTCATCCAAAACTGATCAAGAAGAGATACATAAAATATAAAGTTAAAACATAAATTTCCAGCATTCATAACGAGAGATTTCGGTGGAACAAAAACCGCCCGGCGGAAGAGACACTTGGCAACAGTGAAACCGATAAACCGAAAATAATGAAGGTGTCGGCAAATTAACCGGATAATTAAAATTGTACTTACAGATTTTAATTTAGTTATTTTAGCACTACACTTAATTACACTAAGATATAGATCAAAGTATTAACAAACTTAGCTGAACATTTTATAATTTTAGATAAATGCTTAAAAGGAAGCATAGCAAGATGCTTACGGCGATATGTTTTCGCACCAACCACAACAGAACAACTCCCACAAATACTTCCAGCTACCAGCTAAGGCAAAAATTCGGTTTTACGATAGGATCCGATAGACGTCGATTATATCGGCGCTGAACAATTTAAATATGTTTAATAGCAAAAGCTATACACCATGTATAAATTTATTGGAAATTTATACAAAACCCATCCAGGCAAGGACGGTATAATCAGGGTGGTTACCATAACCACACCTAGTGGTACTTATAAACGTAGTGTCTCACATGTGTGCAAATTACCTTTAGAGGACTAAGACTGTTGAAGATTAATACTTCAAGGCGGGCGGGATGTTGCATCCTATTTTGTTTTATTTGTTACGCCTCTGGCCGTCACACATCGGATCCAGTCGCCGTGTATTCGAAGCAGCAGCGCGCGCCGCAAGTGTAACATTATTCGCTGTAGAACTTTGAACAATTCGAGTCGTAACGTTTTGTTTTTATAACAGACACATTTTGTTTTTTTGTAATTAGAAACAACTTTAATTTGTAACTTGAACATACAGTCCATACACAACTTATTATGTAAACAACATACATTGTTTGTAAAATAAACATAAATACAAAAAACTAGTGTACCAAAACCATTTTTCTAACGAACCAACAACAAGTTGAAAACTCAACAGGCACCATAAATACCCGTCCAGAGCCTTTCTCGAAACCTCCAAAAACCCACTGCCCCTCGATACGATGTCCTCGGTGGTACTTCCTTCGCCCAAATTTGGATTCGTCTATCTCGACTACAACTCCTGGGGCGCTATTCTGTACATTCTTCTCGACCGATATCGTATCGGCAAATCGGAGTTATCGATGACAGCTCAAAAATGATATTCTGTACTTTTCATTACCAACCGTTATCGACATATGTGGCCGATAATTGTCGGCTCGGCTGCCGATGACTTCACATGTCGTAGTTACGTCATCTAGTATCGTAACATTTTATTAATTAATTTTATAAGTAAATTTAGATTATAACTAGCATAAACAAACTAAGACATTTTTAAAGACAAATAATAATTTTAAGTTAATAAAAATATATATTTATTAGTGGTTTTGGTGTTGTGATAGTTAGGTTATAAGTATATTTTAAAACATTCGTGAAAGTTAAGTTTATAATAATCTCCCAAGGTTAGTATAAATATCTACTTATAGTTTTTCATGCATATTATAAAGTGCAAATGCATGCAATACAAGGGCTAAATTAGAGCTTCAGCCATATAAGGTAAACGCATTAAGTTTTTAACAAATGTTATATTACCAAACATGTCTGTATTACATTTTAAAGTTTTTATTTCAAATTAAATTGTTAGTATACAAAATCTATATTATTACATAGTATTTTTAGCTACAGTTTTGTTCCATTTAATTAGGTACCTATACCTAAACAATAAAAATACTCTTGAACTCATAAGAATATTATGTTTTTTCTATTATAAAATCTTGCTAGATAGAAATAGTTTAAATGTTTCTATAATAAAAATACTATGTTAATAAGATCTAGGTAAAATTATTAACAGAATTTGAGTTTTTTTCTAGTATATAGTGGTTAATAGTGGAAATATTAAATGTGAAAATATTACAAAGAAGTAATATAATTTGTTTTAGTAAACTTAGATTAAAGAAGATGGCTGAGGGTTATCTTGCCTAAGATTTGATGAATCTTGAACATCGTGCTAACTGGCTTGAAAGAAAGGCAGAAAGAAGAGCATGGAGGGAAGAGCATGATCCTTTTCAGTTAAACAATGATGTGTTTATTGACATGTTCAGCTTAACTGCTGACATGGTCATGGATTTGGTTGAAGAGTTGGAACCTACTCTAACAAGATATAGACCAACTGGGATATCTGTGGAGCATCAAGTAAATAATAATTTTCTAGTATTTTAAAAAAAATATTTTTTTACAGATTTTAACTGCATTGGCTACCAAAGTGTTGTTGGAGGACAATATGATCTGGCTCTGAGTCAGCCTTCAGTGAGCAGATGTGTGAAAGATGTTACTAATGCCATCAATCAACATCTGCTGTATCGTTGGGTAAAATTTCCAATGTCTCCAGCACAACGTGCAAATGCTAGGAGAAAATTTTTAGATTGTGCTTAACCGTTTGAAGGAGCTATTGGAGCAATTTATTGCACATACATCCAAATATTGGCTCCACAAAGACATGAGGAAGCATATGTCAATCACCATGGGAATCACACTTTAAATGTACAAGTGGTAAGTACCTGTAAGGCTATAATTAATGTAAACATATTAAAATTTGTTACAGAGGTTTTCTAGGTATCTACATTAAAATACGTCATAAAGTATTTGTTAACATTTGTTATCCAGATTTGTGATCCTCAATACAAAATTTTAAATGTTAATGCCCGATATCCAGGAGCTCGACATGATGCATATATATGGAATAATTCGGCTGGAAAGCGAACGATGGTTCGCAACTATGAACATGGAGAACGAAACACATGGCCCATTGTAAATTTCTATTTTATTTCTTTTTATGTGTTCATCTATATATAATTTTATTTCAAAATTATTTCTATAATGCATTTTTATAAATTCTAGGAGATGATGGATATCCTTTGGAACCATGGCTAATGACACCATTAAAACATGAAGTTCCTGGAAAACCTCGGTTTTTATATAATGAAGCCTTGTGTTCCGCGAGAAGTATTGTTGAGAGGCTTTTTGGTGTTTAGAAGTCGGAGTTTCGATGTCTGTCTGCCCAAAGAAAAATGTTGTATGAACCATGTATGGCAGGTAAAATTGTGAATGCATGCGCTGTTCTACACAACATGCGTATTGCGCACCGTATGGAGGAAGTTACTATTGATCCTGCAGAAAATCAGGTCCAAATTGCTGCCCAACCCAATCCAGCAGCAGTTGAAAATCCTGTTCTTCCTCGTGCCATTGCTACCAGGATTCAAGACAGATTTATAGCCCGTAAATTTGGCAGACTATAAATTTGTGTTGCTGATTAAATAAAAAAAATAAAATAATTTTTAGTTATAAATACACTGTAAAAAATTTTAGTAATTTTACCATTTTTTTACTTAACATGAGATGTCTAAATTACTAATTAGTGTATATGAATTAAAATTATAACACATTTGGAGTAATTTTTCAAGACATATGAGAAAATTTGCTAAGATGCGGTGTAATTTTACAATCTTAGGGTATAAATCTTAATTGTATTGCAATTTTATGGAACTGTTTATTAAATCTTAATAACAAACTTTGAAAATTTACCAAAATTTTGAGTAATTTGAGTTACTATATTTTTTTGTAAAATTACCAAATATTTTATAATTCGAATTATTGTAAAGGGTTTAGATATTTACGAATTTCTTTGGCATTTTTACTATTCTAATTATAAAATTACACAATGTGCTGTAAAATTACTAAAAAATACTATTTGTTTGTAGCCATGTGTAATTTTACTAAACAGGTTATCAATTTTCGATATCAAACTCCTTAAATTTACTAACATTGTTTGTGTTTTGAATTACAAATTTTGTTGTAAATTTACAAAACAATATTGTAATTTAAACTACTAACAAAGTATTAAAAACTCAAAAAAGTTATTGGTATATTTACTATTCTAATTGTAAAATTACACAATATACTGTAAAATTACCAAAAAATACTATCTGTCTGCTGTAGCCATGTGAAATTTTACTAAATAGGTTATCAATTTTCGATATAAAGCTCCTTTAATTTACTAACATTGTTTTTGTTTTGACTTACTAGTTTTTGTTTTAAATTTTCAAAATAATATTGTATTTTAAATTACAATCAATGTATTGAAAATTAAAAAAAAATGGTATTTTCACTATTCTTATTGTAAAATTACACAATTTTTTATTTTAATTTAATCATTAGTCTCCTAAAATTATGAAATCATATTTAAATTCGAACTCCAATGAAATTATTTGCATTAATTTATTTATTTTGAATGTAAAATTATACAGGGTTTTATATACAACATACAACCATATTTTAAAATTATACTTATGATTAATAACGGATAAGATATAAAGATAGAAAATGTTGGTGAAATAATTGTTTAGAATTATCGAATACTTAATTTTTTCCATTCAATTTTAATATGTATTTAATTTTTTTCTTGCTGTTAACAGTAATGATTTTTTTTTCTCAGTTAAAGTTGTAATATATGGAGAATTACTATGTATAAACTATCATTTAAAATATTAAATATTCCATGGTTATCTACCCCTATCTGACACTTCGGAAACATTCTTTAATTTGTGAGAAAAAAATAAAAATCAAAAATTTTACGAAGAATATTAAAAACACTTTTTTTAACTTAACTTCCAAGTTTAATTGAACAATTTTCGATATCAAGCTCCTTAAATTTACTAACATTGTTTGTGTTTTGACTTACTAGTTTTTGTTGTAAATTTTCAAAATAATATTGTATTTTAAATTACACTCAATGTATTGAAAATTTAATTTATTCAATTAAACTTGGATATTAATTTAAAACAAGAGTTTTTTATTATTCTTCGTAAGATGAACTTCCAAAAAGTAAGGGTTAGTACAATAAATTTAATCAAAAATTTTATTTCGTACTTAAGGTAGGTACACCAAACTATATAATGAAACAAAAAAAATAATAAAATAATATTGTAATTATTATTTAACTTGCTCCAAATGTCCTCAGAAACAGCTATTATTATTTTGATCAAGTTAATTTTAGATTAATTGTGAAAGTTTTAGTTAAACATTTATTTGTTTGGTCTTTATGATAGACTTGCACAAAGTAAGGGTTTCTACAATAAATTTATTATTTACTACTTCAATTTTATATAGATACCTTTGATTATTTCAATAGCTACATTTTAAGACGCCAATATTTTATAAGTTATTATCCTTGTATAGGTATTTGTAAATAGTTTTAAAATATGGAGCTTATAGCTACTTCTATTATCGTTTCTAACTTTTTTAGTATATTATACCCAACAGAAATGTTACCCAAATTTATATTTTAAACTAAACGGAACATTTAAAATAACTGTTAAAATCCAGAAAACATCCTAACCTGTATACTAGGTATCTCATAATAATTTTAAAATGTGAAGCTAATAATAGCTACATTCTCTATTTTTGTTTTTAACAGGAATAACGAACTTTATCTCAAAATTTAATCACCCTGTATATGTAAACAATATGCTACGTGACCATTAAACAATATCAAAAAAATAGAGCACTTATAAGCAAACAGTCGAAACACATATATATATATATATATATATATATATATATATATATATATATATATATTAAACCAGATATATTGGGGTGTAAAGCAATTAGAAAAAGTAAACTCTATATAATTTTTACCGAGCTTTCGGAAAATTTATTTCCATTATCCAGGTATGTATGTGAGAATATTAAATTTTGATTTTATAATGGTAAATATGTAAAAACTTAAAACTATTATTTATAAAGAAAAATTTTTTACAACAAAAATTGTCAAAATAAACTACCTTTACATATATATATATATATATATATATATATATATATATATATAATTAAATTTATGTTCTTTGCCGACTAATAGGTATTAAACCAGAATTCTTTGGGGTATACGGCAATGTGTTTTAAGAAAACTCTTTTACTTGTTTTCCAAGCTTTCGAAATATATTTATTTCATTATCAAGGAATAAGCACGAGTATAAACAAAATTGGTGTTAAAAAAATGGTAAATATAACATAAAAAACTATTTTAACTTTAATTTTGAATTTAAACAAATTTTTTTTAAGTCAAATTATTTATAAAACAAAATAACGTCATAAAATTAATAAACAACTTAATTGCTTGAGATAAAATGTAATAATAAAAGAGTAGAAAATAGGATATCTTATTCTTTTTTATAATTTTGATTTAAGCTTCTAAAATGTCATTTTTTTGACATTTTTATTTTGATTTTAAATGACATTTTAGAAGCTTAAATCAAAATTATAAAAAAGAATAAGATATCCTTATTTTTTATCATAGAACAATTAAATATTTTAATCAAAATTTACATTTTTCATGAAAGAAGAAATTAAAAATTATAACCTATTATATATATATATATATATATATTGTTATGTTTGTCTGTGTATGTATGATTTATGATTTATGTTATAATGAAACTGATTTTACATGAATAATTGATTTATGTTACAGACACTAACATAACCTTTTATATACTAAAACAAATAAAAACTTTCCTTCTCAGGGTTCTGTGGGTTCACAGGCTCTAGGTATTATAATTTATTATTATTTATTATTGTAGTTATTTGAACGCCCTATATCAATTGTTGATTTATTCTATTATTATTATTATGTTAAAAAAAAATGGAAGTTTTAATTAAATTTACTGTTAAATGCAAAACAGATCAACCAAATTCAATGTAATGTTTTATTACATAAATGTTTCAAAAATATTAACACATTTCGTTATACAAATACAAATTCATGATCGTTTAAATGTTCTTTCATACTTCACACATTCACACTAATGAAACTAATACTATTACAATTAATTATGCAACTCACATAACAATTATGTGTGAGTTCTTTATAAGTTTTACAGTTGGTAGTCCTTTCTATAATTACAGTTACAAAAAAATGGACGATAGATCACTAAGCGTTATTGAAAATTTAGTTTCTCACACACTGGTAAGTTTATTTAACAAGAATTCATTAAATACCTTTTTATTACTTCTCCTAATAGCGTTTTATACTGTCTCGATGTTTTTAAACAATATGAATACCTTTATATTGTTTTGTAGACCGTGGTTGACTATTCGTGTGGGTCTCCTGCCTTCCTCCCGCGTGGAATCCGGTTCAAAATGTTACGAAGATCACTCAGGATCCATCTTTTACTTTGGGAACCTTTTAAAGGTAACTTACACTGGTCACAAATCACTATTTTACTATCTAATTACAATTTTGACAAAATTTCATATATGATTTTGATTAATCTGTTTCTAATCACTTTTCTTAACAAAAAAAAAATTTTTATTCCTTCCAAAACCAAAAAATTGACTAACCCCTTTTTCAAAATCAATAACTACCCCGATTTTCCTTTTTTTCTTTTTTTATATTCAAATTCGCCCTCTATATCTCTAATTATGCTTATATCATTCATTGTCCAATCAAATTAACCTTATGGTTTTTTATAAATAAATTTAATAATATCTAATAAAGCTTTGTTTTGAGACTAGGAAACATTACATCTTATATTTCTAAATTGGAATTTGTTTGTATCACATCTTTTATTATTTAAATTATGTCAATTACGTTAACCTTTTTCTTCTGTCATAGTTGACATATCAAAACATCTCTTTAGAAGCTACCCTATATCAGATGACAATTGATGTCACTGTCATTTAATTCATAACCCCATTATTTGTTTATCTTTTTAATTTTCAGATTGTATAATTAGATGTAAGCAAAATTTCAGTGAAAGCTTTATAAGTAAGTAAGTAATTTTGAATAATTTGTTATAGGCATCATGAATACATATTTAGATAATACATAGAAACCATCAACCTACTCGTCTGTATGGTAAATCTTATATTATTAAATCTTATATTATGTAACAGGTGATTTGTTGACAATTTTAATTTATGGAAATATAATTTAAATTTTATTACATTCCTTTATCTGTTTAAATTTAAATAAACTACCTTCCCTCTAATTAATTAATAAGATTCTCTTGTTAAATATTTTAATTTTCTAATAAGACCATTTGATTACGTTACAATATATATATATATATATAATTAAATTTCTGTTATTTGCCGACTAATAGGTATTAAACCAGAATTTTTGGGGTAAACGGCAATGTTTTTTAAGAAAACTCTTTTACTTGTTTTCCAAGCTTTCGAAATACATTTATTTCATTTTCAAGGAATAAGTGTGAGTTAAAACAAAATTGGTGTTAACAACTTGGTAAATATAACATAAAAAAACTATTTTAACTTTAATTTGGAATTTAAAAAAATTTTTAAGTCAAATTATTTATAAAACAAAATAACGTCATAAAATTAGTAAACAACTTAATTGCTTACGATAAAATTTAATAATAAAAGAGTAGAAAATAATAGGTTATAATTTGATTTCTTCTTTTATAAAAAATGTGAATTTTGATTAAAATTTACTAAATATTTAATTGTTCTATGATAAAAAATAACGATATCTTATTCTTTTTTATAATTTTAAATTAAGCTTCTAAAATGTCATTTAAAAATCAAAAAATAAAAATGTCAAATAGATGTCATGAATTTTAGGTATTATTTAGATCTTTATTTGTATGTTTATCCAAAGATAGCAGATAATAATAAATGTCACTCAAGTTTTTATGGTCACTTTTTTATTCATAATATCATTCTCTTGTGATATAGATGCCATTTCCAAAAAAGTCTTTTTTAGTGTTAAATTGTATATCTAAAATATTAACAGAAGCATAATCAATAAGATGGTCATTATTTATGGAATGTTTAGCCAATTCACATCTTTCAGGATGTAACCTTGTATCACTCTTATGTAATGATAAACGTTGTTTTAATCTTAGGCCAGTTTGACCTATATATTTTTGGTCGCAAACAGAACAAGGAATACAATATACTACATTAGATAAGTCTAAAATTGGAGTTGTATCTTTTACTTTACTTAAAAATGTTTTTATGGTAAGACATGTTCGACTGGTAATTTTGATATTATTTAATGGTTTAAAAACTCTACTTAATTTGGATGAAATTTCTCTAATATATGGTAAAGATATATATAATTTTGTATTATTAGTTTGGATTTCTGAATCTTTATTATTATTACGATCATATGTATTTAAATTGTTAGAATAATTATTTAATACATTTTTAATTAATTTATTAGGATAACCATTTTCTAAAAACATTTCATGTAAAATTTTAAAATTTTTATTGTGAAAAATAGGATCCGAAATCAATGTTATTCTTTTTTCATTTGCATTATTAAATTAATTTTAGTCGAAAATTTATGATATGACCAAAAATTCATTATTCTACCAGAATTTATTGGTTTTCTGTACCAATCTATAGTTATAGTGTTATCTTTTCTAATAAATTTTGTGTCTAAAAATGGTACACTATGTTCTTCGTCCTCTTTTTCTAATGTAAACTGAATGTGAGGATCATAAGAATTAAATATGAAAAGAAGTTCATTTAAACCATCTTTAGGTAATGCCAAAATAATGTCATCCACATATTTTTTAACAAAAATTAAATTAAAAGGTAATACGGGAATAACAGTATCTAGTAAATTATCCATTACATAACAAGAAATAATTGGAGAGATGGAAGCTCCCATTGGAGTACCGAATGTTTGTTTATATAATTGATTGTTAAATGAAAAATATGTATTTTCAAATAAAAAAATTTAAAATTTCTTCAAAGTATTTTTTGGATATTGAACAATGCTGGCTAATATCACTCCATTTTTTATCTATTGCTCTTAAAGCAAATTCTAAATAAACATTACTAAACAAAGAAACGACATCCAAACTACAAATAATATAATTTTTCGGTAACTGAAATTTATTAAATTTTTTAAAAACATCATAAGAATCTTTAATGTAGTATTCTGTATTATAATCATATGCTTTTGTTAATATTTCAGTAATATATGAACCAAGTAAATTAGTAGGAGTGTTTAATGAAGCTACAATAGGTCTAATTGATAATACTGGTTTGTGAATTTTAGGAAGACCATAAAACTTTGCTGGAATTCCATTATAGCAAATCAATTTTTGTTTCGTAGTTTTATCAATTTGTTTTTTATTGTAAAGTTTTTTATAATAGAATTACATTTATTTTGAATTGTAATTGTTGGATCTTTTTTAATTTTGCATAAGATGAACTGTTATCAAGAATGTCCAGTGATAATTCAATATAATTGTCTTTAAACATAACTACAGTACAATTTCCTTTATCACTGTTAGTAACGATAATATTTGAGTGATTCTTTAAAAATTTTTTAGTTTTATGATATAAATTACGAAAAAACTTACTATTAGAATTTTGGTTAATATGATTTGTGATAATATTAGTTGATTTTGCTATTAATGTTTTCCTTAAATTATCGTCTGAAGTTTGAGATGTAATATATTCAATATCTGCTAAAATATGTTTAAATTTAAGATCTTTTCCAATAATAGGTTCAATACTAAATTTATGCCCTAAAGATAAAAACACAAAATGTCATGTGGAATTTCAATGTTTGTTAAATTTTTAATCCATTTGGGATTTGTACTAAGTTTTAATTTAAATTCATCATCTATTAATTTATTAAATTTTTTAATATTATTTCTTTTGGTTAAATAAAAAATTTTATTAAATGTTTTTTTATGAAAGAATTAATAGTTTTTAAATACAAAATTTGACGTTGATTGAATAATGCTGTTTTTTAAATTTTCTAAATTCTTTTCTAACGATAAAATAGTTTTTTGATTACAAGATATTTCAATATTAATAATCTTAGATCCTAACCTTAGGAAAAAACTTGTGTTTTTCTTCATGGAAATATTTTGACGATGTAAAAGATCTATTATAGGTACTATAGAATTGTCAACATGTTTTGGAATAACACCTTCTCTTCTACATCTCAATAAAAAACATCTTCGAAGCTTGGAAAACAAGTAAAAGAGTTTTCTTAAAAAACATTGCCGTTTACCCCAAAAATTCTGGTTTAATACCTATTAGTCGGCAAATAACAGAAATTTAATTAAATTACTGATCATGCGGTTTTATCAAGACATTGAAGAACGTTATGGTAAATATACTGTTCAATATTTTAAAGATTGGTCCAAGGCTAAGAATAAACTTGCAAAAGAACTCAATCGAAGATGTTTTTTATTGAGATGTAGAAGAGAAGGTGTTATTCCAAAACATGTTGACAATTCTATAGTACCTATAATAGATCTTTTACATCGTCAAAATATTTTCATGAAGAAAAACACAAGTTTTTTCCTAACGTTAGGATCTAAGATTATTAATATTGAAATATCTTGTAATCAAAAAACTATTTTATCGTTAGAAAAGAATTTAGAAAATTTAAAAAACAGCATTATTCAATCAACGTCAAATTTTGTATTTAAAAACTATGAATTCTTTCAGAAAAAAACATTTAATAAAATTTTTTATTTAACCAAAAGAAATAATATTAAAAAATTTAATAAATTAATAGATGATGAATTTAAATTAAAACTTAGTACAAATCCCAAATGGATTAAAAATTTAACAAACATTGAAATTCCACATGACATTTTGTGTTTTTTATCTTTAGGGCATAAATTTAGTATTGAACCTATTATTGGAAAAGATCTTAAATTTAAACATATTTTAGCAGATATTGAATATATTACATCTCAAACTTCAGACGATAATTTAAGGAAAACATTAATAGCAAAATCAACTAATATTATCACAAATCATATTAACCAAAATTCTAATAGTAAGTTTTTTCGTAATTTATATCATAAAACTAAAAATTTTTTAAGAATCACTCATATATGATCGTTACTAACAGTGATAAAGGAATTTGTAGTGTAGTTATGTTTATAGACAATTATATTGAATTATCACTGGAGTTTCTTGATAACAGTTCATCTTATGTAAAATTAAAAAAGATCCAACAATTACAATTCAAAATAAATGTAATTCTATTATAAAAAACTTTACAATAAAAAACAAATTGATAAAACTACGAAACAAAAATTGATTTGCTATAATGGAATTCCAGCAAAGTTTTATGGTCTTCCTAAAATTCACAAACCAGTATTATCAATTAGACCTATTGTAGCTTCATTAAACACTCCTACTAATTTACTTGGTTCATATATTACTGAAATATTAACAAAAGCATATGATTATAATACAGAATACTACATTAAAGATTCTTATGATGTTTTTAAAAAATTTAATAAATTTCAGTTACCGAAAAATTATATTATTTGTAGTTTGGATGTCGTTTCTTTGTTTAGTAATGTTTATTTAGAATTTGCTTTAAGAGCAATAGATAAAAATGGAGTGATATTAGCCAGCATTGTTCAATATCCAAAAAATACTTTGAAGAAATTTTAATTTTTTTATTTGAAAATACATATTTTTCATTTAACAATCAATTATATAAACAAACATTCGGTACTCCAATGGGAGCTTCCATCTCTCCAATTATTTCTTGTTATGTAATGGATAATTTACTAGATACTGTTATTCCCGTATTACCTTTTAATTTAATTTTTGTTAAAAAATATGTGGATGACATTATTTTGGCATTACCTAAAGATGGTTTAAATGAACTTCTTTTCATATTTAATTCTTATGATCCTCACATTCAGTTTACATTAGAAAAAGAGGACGAAGAACATAGTGTACCATTTTAGACACAAAATTTATTAGAAAAGATAACACTATAACTATAGATTGGTACAGAAAACCAATAAATTCTGGTAGAATAATGAATTTTTGGTCATATCATAAATTTTCGACTAAAATTAATTTAATAATGCAAATGAAAAAGAATAACATTGATTTCGGATCCTATTTTTCACAATAAAAATTTTAAAATTTTACATGAAATGTTTTTAGAAAATGGTTATCCTAATAAATTAATTAAAAATGTATTAAATAATTATTCTAACAATTTAAATACATATGATCGTAATAATAATAAAGATTCAGAAATCCAAACTAATAATACAAAATTATATATATCTTTACCATATATTAGAGAAATTTCATCCAAATTAAGTAGAGTTTTTAAACCATTAAATAATATCAAAATTACCAGTAGAACATGTCTTACCATAAAAAACATTTTCAGTAAAGTAAAAGATACAACTCCAATTTTAGACTTATCTAATGTAGTATATTGTATTCCTTGTTCTGTTTGCGACCAAAAATATATAGGTCAAACTGGCCAAAGATTAAAACAACGTTTATCATTACATAAGAGTGATACAAGGTTACATCCTGAAAGATGTGAATTGGCTAAACATTCCATAAATAATGACCATCTTATTGATTATGCTTCTGTTAATATTTTAGATATACAATTTAACACTAAAAAGACTTTTTTGGAAATGGCATCTATATCACAAGAGAATGATATTATGAATAAAAAAGTGACCATAAAAACTTGAGTGACATTTATTATTATCTGCTATCTTTGGATAAACATACAAATAAAGATCTAAATAATACCTAAAATTCATGACATCTATTTGACATTTTTATTTTTGATTTTTAAATGACATTTTAGAAGCTTAATTCAAAATTATAAAAGAATAAGATATCGTTATTTTTTATCATAGAACAATTAAATATTTAGTAAATTTTAATCAAAATTCACATTTTTTATAAAAGAAGAAATCAAATTATAACCTATTATTTTCTACTTTTTTATTATTAAATTTTATCGTAAGCAATTAAGTTGTTTACTAATTTTATGACGTTATTTTGTTTTATAAATAATTTGACTTAAAAATTTTTTAAATTCCAAATTAAAGTTAAAATAGTTTTTTTATGTTATATTTACCAAGTTGTTAACACCAATTTTGTTTTAACTCACACTTATTCCTTGAAAATGAAATAAATGTATTTCGAAAGCTTGGAAAACAAGTAAAAGAGTTTTCTTAAAAAACATTGCCGTTTACCCCAAAAATTCTGTTTTAATATATATATATATATATATATATATATGTTAAAAAAATTTAATTATATATATATATATATATATATATATATATATATATATATATATATATATATATAATAAATATATATATATATGTTTGCTCTCCGTTTAAAAATGCATTTTGTTTCCTTAGAAACGACTGTTTTGCTTGATTTTGACGTTTATTATTAAAAATGAGAGATTTGTCATTGTGTCTAAAAAATTAATAAAACATTTTTTTTGTCTGTATAATTGAGTTATCAATTCAAATATCAGAGCAGTAACCACGCGGAATGGCGAATCAATAGGTCTGTTCTACAAGAGGTTTTCCCACAACATAAAAATATAATACAGTCCACTAACTGATAAAGAGGAAAACCATAATTTGGTCCATAACGTTCCGGATTCACCAGCTCATACGTATACACCAGTTCGTACGGACCCATCAGTTCATACGGATCAACCAGTTTATCAGAGTCTACCAGATTTTACTCAAGAAGCATCATCTGTCCGGACTATAGGAAACTCAGGATAGCTCATTCTAATTTGACGTTTCAAAGTATGTATAACTTTAATTTGTATTAGGATGTGTGTGCGGCTCTCATAGTATGTTGGATGGTATAATAGTTACATTATTTATATATTAATATCAAAACTAATTTTTAATTCATAACCAAGTCCAAGTCCTTCCTTAGGTATACCAAACTTTTAAATAAAAATAACTATATATTTGCCTTACCATATTAAACATAACTTTACCAATTATTTGCCCCATAATAGGCGTAATAAACTTCATTGTGCTACTAGTACTAGTATTACCATTTAACTAGTATTAAACTTTTTATTGATTACTATAGGCGTATCCATTTCCATACATAAAACGTATTTAATTTATCTATTTTAATATGCCAGAAGAAAACATTGAGAATAATCTTAAATACCTTGTAGCTCGTCGTGGCATAATTAAATCCTCTTTAACAAGATTCGATAACTTTATCAAAAAATGCATTACTCCATTATCGAGCTCTATTCGTATTGACTTGCAAACTCGATTAGATACTTTAATAAATCTTCCTGGGGAGTTTGAAAAAATACAAAATGATATTGAACAGTTTTGTTTGGTCAATGAACTTCCTGAGTTAAACCTTCAAGAAGATGAAAGGGAAGAATTTGAAACAAAATATTATGCTTTAGTAGCTAAGGCCAAATTAAGACTTGAGCCTTTATCTCCTCCAATGGAAAATGCATCTTCCTACACAGTTCCTGACAATCGTATAAATGCTTATCTGCCCTCAATTCCTTTGCCCGAGTTTAATGGAAACTACGAAACATGGACAACCTTTAAGGAAACTTTTGAATCTTTAATTGACAAAAATTCCAGCATACAACTTATTGAAAAATTCTACTATCTTAAAGGTAGCTTGAAAGGTGAAGCAGCTCAAATCATCTGCGCTCTTCCGGCAACCGCCGCAAACTATAATACTGCTTGGCACTTATTGAATGAGCGCTATGACAATAAGAAAGCTATTATTCATGCACATATTAAAGCTATTTTTGAATTAATTCCTATTAAAAACGAGTCAACTCAAGTTTTGAGAAAATTTGTAGATACTTTTACCAATCATTATAAATCACTTGAAAATCTGGGCGAAAACGTGCAAGAATGGAATACCATGCTGATCTATCTTTTAACATCAAAACTAGATTTAACCTCATGCAAGGAATGGGAAAAGGCAACTAAAAATGACCTATCACCCACTATTAAAATATTCGTAGAATTCTTAGCGGATAGATGTAAATTTTTAGAATCTATCGAATGTAAGATAAACCCAAAAAGAATAGAAAAACGAAATAATCAATTTATAAAGGCACCATTTGGATCTAATAGTCATTCTTTTGTAACACAAACAAAAAATAAATGTCCTTTGTGTGATGATAATCATTTTATTTATTCTTGCCCTAAATTTCATAGCATGTCTACACCTAATCGTTTTTCTGAAGCAAAAAAGGCTTTTTTATGCACAAACTGCTTACGTTCTGGTCATGGAGCAAATAAATGCAAATCTACTTACCTTTGTAAAATCTGTCAAGGTAAACATCACAGTCTACTACATCACAATAAAATCCGTATCAGCCCAAATGAAAACTCTTTAACCAACTCCAATGAATGTGCATCAACATCACAAATTACGATTAGCCAAACAAACGACCCTATGTCTAATACCAATCCTCCACAGTCATCTCACAATTTGTACTCAACTAATCAAAATCCTAATTCTTTTATATTATTATCAACTGCCATGGTTGAAACCTATAACAATAATCGGCAACCTATATTAACTAGAGCTATTTTAGATAGTGGTAGCCAATCCAATTTTATAACACAAGAGCTCTTTGAAAAACTTAATCTTAGCTTTGAGCATGTTAATTTACCTGTAACTGGCATTAATTTGTCAACTACTTCATTGAATAAACGAGTTAATCTGAAAGTCAAATCGTTAAATAGTGATTTTACTTTTTAATATGCCTGCTTTTGTGATAAATCGCATCACTGATTTAACACCTCAGCTTCCTATTAACCCTGCTTATTTAAACCTACCCGAAAATATTGTTCTTGCTGATCCTAATTTCTATGATTCATCTGAAGTACATATTCTCATAGGAGCAGGGCTATTTTACAATATTTTAAGCTCAGGACAAATCAAAGGTAATAAAAACCAACCAGTCTTACAACAAACAAAGTTAGGATGGATTGTTAGTGGCCCTATTCCTCAAAGGGCATATTCTTTAAATACAGCCGTTGATTTTTGCTTATTATCATCAATTGACCATCTTCAATCTAGTATTGAAAACTTCTGGAAAAATAGAGGAAAATTATAACATATCCCCTTCCAAGTATACCCAAGAAGAAGCAGAATGTGAAGCTCATTTTAAATCTACTACAATACGAGATAATACAGGTCGTTTCCAAGTGAGCCTTCCTCTTAAACCTCAGATTTCCCAACTTGGTGACTCTTATAAATCGGCATTAAAAAGATTTTTATCAGTCGAGAGAAAAACTTCAAAAAATCCTATTTTACAAAAGGCATATGCTGATTTTATATCAGAATATATTAATTTGGGTCATATGTCCTTTATTAAAATTCCAGCTGAAAAATTAAATTCTACTCCATGTTATTACCTACCCCATCATGCCGTCGAAAAGCAAGATAGTTTAACTACTAAAACTCGCATTGTATTTGATGCATCAAGCCCGACCTCAACAGGTTTATCTTTGAATAATGTACTCAAGGTAGGACCTACTGTACAAAATGATTTATTTTCTATTATATTACGTTTTAGGCAACATAATTACGTATTAATTGGTGATATCGCTAAAATGTACCGCCAAATATTAATCGATCCTAAGCAACGCAACCTTCAACTTATAATATGGAGAAGTAGTCCTGCGGATAGTCTTTCAATTTATCAGCTTAATACCGTAACCTACGGAATGTCATGTTCATCCTTTTTAGCTACAAGATGTTTAAAGGAAATTGCAGCTTTATCTAAAATTCATTTTCCCACTGAAAGCCGTATATTAGATCTTGACACATATGTTGACGATATAGTTACTGGTGCGCCTACAGAAAATGATCTAATTTTAATTCGTAAAAATCTAACATCAATTTTAAGCTCATTTGGTTTTGATTTGCGAAAATTCGCTTCTAACAGCCACATTGTATTGCCCAACGTAAAATTAGAAAATTCTAACGTGGATTACATTATAACAGATTCACCCAATAACAAGGCTCTTGGCATAGCCTGGAACTCCCAAACTGATTCCTTTAATTTTAAATCGAAGGTACAAACTTCTTCAACTTTAGTAACAAAAAGGACAATATTATCAACAATTTCTTCTATTTTTGATCCATTAGGATTTCTTGGACCTATGAGTATTAAAGTAAAAATTTTAATGCAAAAATTGTGGACCCTTAAGATTGCATGGGACGACCCTGTTCCTTTAGAAATATATAATATTTGGAAGAATTTTATCAACAATCTTGCATTGGTTACAGATTTTAGTATTCCCCGTCAAGTCACTTTAAAGGATTCTTCTTACTTTGAAATCCATGGATTTTCTGATAGTTCCATTAATGCATATGGCGCTTGTATCTACATACGGTCCATTAGCAAACAAGGTAATATAACCAGCAATTTATTGTGTGCAAAATCCCGCGTAGCACCTTTAAAGGCCATTTCTTTACCCAGATTAGAGCTTTGTGGAGCTCTTATTCTTTCTCGCCTTACAAAAAAGTTAATAGATACTTTGGATATTAACTTTCAAGGCATTTATCTTTACACTGATTCTACAATCGTTTTAAATTGGTTATCTCTTGAGCCTCGCTTTTTAAAAACATTCGTTTGTAACCGCATTTCTGAGATACAACAGTTGTCAAACGTTGATAATTGGTATCATGTAAGCTCAGAATCTAATCCCGCGGATATCATATCTAGAGGCGCAAGTCCAATTGAATTACATAATTGCGAATTATGGTGGCATGGACCTGCTTTCTTATCTCAAACTAACGATACCTGGCCTATCAATAATCACATATCTAATTTCAAGAGAGGATTAGATCCACAATTATCTGAAGTAAATCCTAAATCCATTATTTTGTCTTCTCAACTAAAGAAACCAGATCTAATTACTTTACTTATTGAGAGATTCTCTGGATATTCAAAACTTATTAATGTCACTGCATATTGTCTAAGATTTTTAGTAAATATGAAGACTGATAAGCATTCTAGAATTATTGGAGATCTTACGAATACTGAAATTGAAAATAGCATTATGTTTCTGGTACGTCACATTCAAGAGCAACATTTTTCTGAAGATATTGATAACATTAGAAAGCAAGGTCAAGTAAGCGCTTCTAGCAAACTTAGCTCATTACATGTTTTTCTAGACGAGCAGCAACTTATTAGAGTAGGTGGAAGATTGAGAAATGCAGACCTGCAATTCTCAGCTAAACACCCCATTCTACTTCCTAACAAAAACCATCTCACTGATCTCATAATTCGTCATGAGCATGAACGAAATCTTCATTCAGGAAGTCAAGCTACATTATCATTTGTGCGTCAAAAATTTTGGCCATTGAATGGAAGAAGTAGCGTTAAAAAAATATTAAACTCATGCATTCCTTGTTTCAAATCCCACCCGATAACTATAAAAAATTTAATGGGAGATTTACCTGCTTCTCGCGTTAACGTGTCACATCCATTTATTCAGTCAGGTGTAGATTATGCTGGACCATTCCTTTTAAGAGAATCAAAATTTCGGAATCGCCGCCTTACTAAGGCCTATATTTGTGTTTTCGTATGCTTAGCTACAAAAGCAGTGCACATAGAATTAGCTAGTGAACTGACATCCGATTGTTTTATTAGTATTCTTAGACGTTTTATTTCCAGACGCGGCTTATGCACCGATTTATATTCCGATAATGGCAGTAACTTTGTCGGAGCCAATAACGAGCTACAAAGGATTTACGATATTTTGACAAATTTAAATATTAAAACCTTTTCACAGAAAAATAAAATCAATTGGCATTTCATTCCCGCCAAATCTCCCCACTTCGGTGGTATATGGGAAAGTGCCGTAAAATCAATAAAAACCCACTTACGCAGAATCATAACTGATACTAATCCATTGTCTTATGAGGAGTTGTACACTCTCTTGGTGCAAATTGAAGGAATACTGAATTCACGTCCTCTATTTCCCTTGAGCAATGACCCCAATGACCTGGAAGTATTAACGCCTGGTCATTTTCTAATAGGGCATTCTATAAATATGTTTCCCGATCTAAATTTAGAAAATACAAGTACAAATCGATTATCCCGTTATCAGCACTTGCAGTTTATGCTTCAACATTTTTGGTCCAGATGGAAAACCGAATATCTCCATACCCTGCAGCAACGGTCCAAATGGCGCTTCAAAAAGGACACTTCCAATATTCTTGGCAAAATGGTTCTCCTAAAGGAAGAAGGCGTTCCTGTGTACCAATGGCCTCGTGGTCGCATTTGCAGAAATTCATCCTGGCAACGACGGACTTGTTCGTGTTGTGAGTGTTTTAACGCCAAAGGGAACTGTTAAACGTAGCCTAACAAAAGTGTGTATTTTACCCGTTGACATGTAATCTAATAGTACTTAATTTAAAATAATTCTAGATTATTTCAAGGTCGGCGGTATGTTTGCTCTCCGTTTAAAAATGCATTTTGTTTCCTTAGAAACGACTGTTTTGCTTGATTTTGACGTTTATTATTAAAAATGAGAGATTTGTCATTGTGTCTAAAAAATTAATAAAACATTTTTTTGTCTGTATAATTGAGTTATCAATTCAAATATCAGAGCAGTAACCACGCGGAATGGCGAATCAATAGGTCTGTTCTACAAGAGGTTTTCCCACAACATAAAATATAATACAGTCCACTAACTGATAAAGAGGAAAACCAATATATATATATTACTGGTTTCATATAATATATATACATAATATATTGTCTAAATGCAATGAACCAAACTTGCAAATGGATAGGTAGTTACAGAAATGTACAGAAAGACAGAAACGGCTGTTGTTCCACCGGATTTTATATACTACAGATAAAGATTGTTCCAACGGATTTCACGTAACTCGAGTTCGCCAGCCGCCGACGCTAGACGATGTATTTGAATGTTTAGGTTTAGGCGAGGGTTTAGGGAAGAAAAATTTATTATCATACAGTAACCAGTAACCCCTACAACGTACAAGCATACAGTTAATACAGTAACACTTGTTTCGTGAGGACAGGTGTACAAAATAAATTTGTTATTAAGCATCTGAAAGGGTAGGTACCTAATTGTGCTGCAGATATCGATACATTTTCGGTAAGTAAAATATTTTTATATTTATATTTATGTTTTTTACATCTCTTACATACCTAATAAATAGTTTTGTTTATCGCCTTCTTATCTAATAATCATTATTTGTTGATAAATCAAATCAAACAGTTTTATTAATTTTAAGAAATTAATAATTAAAAATATTCTCAACTTTGATAAGCCCGCACAACAAACAATTAATTAAATGTAAATATAGTTGAATGAGAAAAAAATATCTAAATGGCAAAACTTATATGAATTTTTCACGAAGATTTATTAAGTGAACCTCAATAGAAATAATTATAAACCCAAAATATATTTAACTGTTTATCATCTATGTTTTTTATAGAAAGAATTTTATTTTTAGTTTGTTGATAAAATTTTCTTAAATTAAATAACAGTAAACTTACAAAATTATATTTAATTAAATGTTACTATTTTACAAAAAATAATATTGGTTTTTTTAATTGAGACGGATATATGGATTTGTTTTTTCAATTGAGAAATGTACTTTCACAATTACTGGATCAATTTTAGATAGAAACATATTTTTATTTAGTTTAATTTCATTTGTTTATTTGCGAGAGACTATATAATTTTTAGAAAAAAAATTCAACATATTAAAACATTTAGCAAGTAAAAATCTTCACTGCATTGAACGAACCCTTAACTATCTATACAATACCTACGAAATTTTCAACTCAATATGAAATCTTTTATTAATTATTTGATACTTAGGCATTAAAATATCCATACTTAGGTACAATTTTTATGCAGTTAATTATGTGTATCCAAATATATACTTGAAAATATTTGTTAATAAATAATATGTTACAGATTTTAATGCATCAATTAGTTTTAAAATCTAAATAATTGTACTTCATTGATATTTTTACTATAAAACGGTCATTTAGGCAATTATAAATGTACTTAAATAATATTTAAGGTTATTCATGACACTTTTACAAACATAAAATTGGGAAGATTATTAAAAATATTAATTAATATAAATCTACAAAATTATTAATTCCATTAAATGTAAATTTAAATTCTTATGTAAATTGTTGAATTTAAAAATCGCGAACAAAATGTTTTACTGTCAACTTTGTAGTTTTAAGCATTCAAAGTTTAATTGTTACCTTAAACATGTTAAAGATCACTCTAGCCTGACAGATAAATTAATGTGTGGATTTAACCATTGTAACAAAGTTTACACTGCATTAACATCATTGCAAAGCCACGTACATCGTAGTCATATTATCAAAGCAATTAATGACTTTTCTCCAGTAGTTAACAGTGATAATACTAATACTCTTCTATCTGAAGGATGTTCACTACAGTTTTGTACTCAAAAATTTACTGATAAAAAGCAAATGATGGGTCATTTAAAAATGCACATTAACGATGGTATCACGATAACGTGCGGTTATTTAAGTTGTGACAAAACTTATAATAAAGTAAACTCATTTTCATCGCATGTCACAAAAATTCACAACGAAAAAACAACTGTACAAAAATTATCTGATTCAAATATTAGGAGTGATAATGTAGATTCTTCTAATACAGTCGTTAAAAGTGATAATAATTCAATACATAATTTAATATCAGTTAGTAGTGTTAATAATCAATACTATGAACAAAATAATTCGGATGTTTTTTTAATGAATTTGGCGCATTTTTTTTTGAAATTAGAATTTAAATTTTCTTTACCAGCATCTACGGTGCAGTATATTGCGACAGAAATTTGTAAAATGAACAAGATAAATGAGCAAATGCTAAGATATAATTTACTTGTCCATTTAGAACAATACAATATTTCAGAAGAATTAATTACAGATATTATTGATAGTTCCTTAAAAAGTAATGTATTCAATAATATTGAAGATTATTTTGCAACAAGATTTAAACGTCAAAAGTTTTACCAACAAAATTTTCCTTACGTTAACCCTGTTCAAATTCCGCTATCTACACAAAATGGAAGAAAACGTTTTTATCACTGAAAGATACTTTGAAAAAATTGTTTTATAACAAAACTCTTACTCATGAATTAAAATTTAATCTACCAAAAAACAATAGCAATGTCTTTAAAGATTTCACTGACGGAAGTGTATTTAAAGAAAACAAATTTTTTCAAGAAAATCCAGGTGCACTTCAATTAATTATATATCAAGACGCATTTGAAACTGTCAACCCCTTAGGTTCAGCTAAATCTAAGTATAAAATTTTGGCTGTTTATTTAAGTATCGGCAATTTTCCAGATCGAATCAGATCGCATGTAAATTCGATGTATCTAGTGGCATTATGCAAAGAGAAAAATTTTGATCACCATGAAGTTTTTGGTAAAATTGTTGAAGATCTCAAAGAAATTGAAACTGTTGGCATAGAATTTGCGCCAAATCAATTTATCAAAGGATCGTTAGTATTTATAACTGGCGATAATTTAGGTAGTCATGGTTTAGGAGGATTTACTGAAAACTTCAGCACATCACAATATTTTTGTCGGTACTGTTTGATAACAAAAAAATCATTCGAATCAGATGGAGGAGTATTCAAAACTTATCCTGTGAGAACAATCAATGCATATAAAAAAACTATAGAAAAATTAAATAAGAAACAAAGACCTCGCATCAGATTCAGAAAGACAATAAAAACAAAAACATTGATAATTCAAGGTGTTAAATTCGATTCCATCTTTAATAAGTTAGGATTTTATCATGTCTGTCTCCCTGGTTTACCCCCTTGCTTGGGACATGACATCTTCGAAGGTGTACTAGCGTATGATGGTAAATTATTTCTTGATTATCTTGTCGAACAGGGTTGGTTTTCATACAAACAATTAAACAAAAGAATAGAAACTTTTAAATATTCTCCTGAGGATCAACGTGATAAATTATGCTCTGTTTCGTCTAAGTCTCAGAAGCTATCAGGCGCTGCTTGTCAATTATGGATGTTTATTCGATTATTACCATTACTAATTTATGACAAAATTGATGACATTGATAATGCTGTTTGGAAATGTATTTTATTACTATCCGAAATTATAGAGATAATATGTGCTCCTGCTATACATGAGACTTGCATTGTTTATGTAGATGTACTTATTAGCGAGTACTTAGACTTACGTCAAATGTTATTTCCACTTGTTTCACTTCGTTGTAAACATCACTATTTTAAACATTATGGAGAACTTATTCTTAAATTTGGACCATTAATGAAGTCATGGACTCTACGTAGTGAAAGCAAACATTGTTTTATGAAACGTGCTGTACGATTTTCAAGAAATTTTATAAATATTACAAAATCACTAAGTATCAAGCATGAGCTGTATCAATGTTATGTCCGTTCAGGTGGAGATGTTAATTGTGATATTGAATTAAAAAAGAGTGTAAAATTAAACCTAGGAAAATATAATGAAGCCATTCAACAAGCTCTATCAAAGTTTGAACTGTGTAACGAAACTGTAGAGTGTCATGAAATTGTTAAAAACGGTATAACATACCGTACCGGCGATGGATTATTTATTGAGAGGTTGGGATATCAATATAAAATAGTTGTAGGCAAAATTTGCATTATATTATACGATGATATTGAAGTGTATTTTGTAGTGGAGGTTTTAGATACTGAATTTATTCCTTACTTAGGCTTGTATTATTTAGGAAAAGTAACAGGTTACAAATGTTTGACATATAATCAACTGATAAGTTTTGAAAATTTACATATTTATAACATAAATTGTGTTTCATGCGTTAAACCAAAATACGGGTTAGTTGAACAAAGTTTACATACATAATAGAGATTTTCAATTTTCAAACATATACATAATGTAATATCAAGTCCACTGGCAAGTTATTCAGAATGCACAAGAAATTACTTTATTCATTTTAACGATGATTAATTTAGTATTATAATTATAAGTATTATGACATATAATTCCTATAATAATTATTAATTCAGTACATATGAGGCTACAAAAACCATGATAACTATCATTCTAAAATATTAAAAAAAAAATTATAAACCTTTACCTTAAATATTATTGAAAATGCAAAATTTATATATAAAATTTTAAAACTAATTGATAACAGCATCGGCATGGCGGCATTGTTCAAAGTTTCTTCTTACAACAAACCAGAAGATCGGAAAATTGTGAAAGCCGCATCAATTGATACGCTTATTGCTGGTGTGAAAGCCAAATTAAAACTTGGAGAATGTAAATACAAGGTATTTTAATTGCTACCCTTTTTTGTGTATTTTTTATGTTGTTAGAAATATTGCAAAAATTTTCATTCTATAGTATTATTTTCCTTATTCATTAATATTTAAAAAGAAAACTATTAACTTTAGTCAAGAACAAGATTTTTTCTATAAACATTTTTTGTCCATGTGAAATTTATTATTTTTATTATTCAAACAGGTTTACACCGATGACTTCATTGAAATTGATGAAGACGACATATTAATGGATTTGGCTAAGGCAAAAGAGACTCATGGCCAGCAACTGTTTCTCACTATTGTTCCTGACGAAGTTGACTGGAATCGGAAAACGGCCCAACAATATATTCCAGCTCAAGCAAATGGTAATTTTTACCAATGGTTTAACTAAACGAAATTAACTTGTTTTAAAAACTAAAACTGTTAAATCTGCTCTCGGATGAAATGAATTATAATTTTTTTTATTTCAGAAATACTTTCTGAAAATGCTCCTAGAAGACCTCAAGCAGCGGCAGATAATAGTTCGTCACCTCGTTCGTCACAATTAGTGACATCTTCACAACCAGCAGATCATTTGTTTAAAATTTATTCTAAATTTCCAACAAATATACAGACAATTTTACGTAAAGGAGATAATTTAAAACCAAGAGAGAGAACGCTCGTTGTGCACACAGTTCGAGACTACATTATTTATGATTTGAAAGATTTGAGCTTAGGTATCGCAGGGACCATCAGCAACCAACTTATATCGAAATATCAGGAAAGTTTCACAACAAAAATAGGCAGTATTGATGGTGAGAAACAGTCGCTACAACAAGCCATATACAGCGCAGTACGTTATCAAAAAAAAAATCGAATTGGAGATAATAGTAAAATATCTGATTCGTTAGATGATAATGATGAGCTTATCGAAAAGCCAAAGATGCAAGATGAATATGAATGTGTAGCTTATTTACCAGTTTCGCCGTCCTCTGAGGAATTAAAGTTAATGTTTAAACAAAAATCAAAATTAATAGATAAATATGATATACTGGATAAGCACATTACTGATGAAATATTAACTCTAATGCAAAAATGCTATTATTTACAAAGAAAGGAAATACACACTGGGAAGGATCTTTCAATAATTTTTGAACAATGGCCTTTCTTCTTCCACTATAAATTAATAGTGCAGCACGCTGATGAACTATTAGGTAAAGATACAAATATGATATGGAAAACATCATTGAAAAAGCTATCAAAACCCATTAACCGCTGGGCCAAAAATTTAGAAGTTGCTCGAGAAGTAAAAGATAAGAGTAAAAACAATGCGGTTGACGATGAACGAAAATTCGTTCGTGATAGACTAAAACTCGCAACAAAATACAGTGAAAAATTAAAAAACGACGAACCATACCACACGGTCGTATTTGAAATAATCGTTAAATTCATGAAAGAAAATTTAATGTTTCTCTACAATCTAATTGATGTAAGTTGTAAATATTTCCATTCTTCTTAATCACAGATATTCATTTAGTAATAATACGAAATTAAATTCTTTTAATTTGTATTTGTAGGAAGATATTCAAGATGCGGAATTAATTAAACACGTTCCTGTTGTCAATCCGGTATTAATAATCAGAGGTATAAATATTTTATATATTGTTATTAAATTCGTGAAATGACTTTTTTTTACAATAACAAAATTTTGTTTTTTGTTTCAGGTAAAGATTTGCATCACCCAGCAAATGTATATAATGTAGTAATAAATAAGGACATTATAATACAAGCAAATTCATTTTCCAGTGGACTTTTAACTACATTTTTATGTTACTATGCGTTTAGTATCGTGTATCCCCCAGAAATCGAGGGAACACTGGAAGCAATTCAGCGGTGAGTAATAAAATATGTATTCTAAAAACTTTTTTTTCTTGATACATTTAAAAAGTTCATTATAAAACAATATTATATTATGAAACATCTTAATTTTTCTGTAATAGGTATTTACAGTTATTAAGATCTAGAATTACACAAACGTTTTACAGTTTTCAAGAATAGAATATTGTTAAATGATAAAGTTTAAGATTTTTCGTTAAACTAAACGAAAAGTTTCAAACGTAAATGTCGGTTTTCAAAAATTATTATTACAGTTTACAATTTTGAGGAAAGAAATAATACTGTTTCTCGACGAGTTTGTCTAATTAATCGACTGACTATTCTTGACTTATTAGGCGTACTTTTTGGCACTCGCATAAACTTTTTTTCACATATCTGTCTCATCAGTATATTCACACAATAGTAGTTCTGTTATTCAAATTTGTACTTTTCTTTTTTTTTACTTAAGATTTATTTAAAATTTAATTTTGATTACAGATTGTTCCTACAAATTTCTCCACCCAAGGGTACAAAGAGAGGTGGTAAGAGGAAACTAACGAAAATCCATCCTAAAGTCACTAAACTGACTAAAGATATTGATGCCTATCTTGCTGATGAATCCGATGACTAGTATAATTAGTAGGGTAACTTTATTTTAAAATTAGTTCAGTTTATTTTATTCAATATTATAATTTATAACTATATCCTTCAGCTTATTTTTATCATTTTGGCATAAATTGTTCGTGAAGTATTAGTTATTATTTTACGCTGTTATTCGTATTTTATTTCCACAATAAATAGTTTTAATGTAAACAATAAGTATGTCATAATATTTATTTATATTTTTATTTTAAATTAATAAATAAGTCCTATTTATACCGTTTAATTTATTTAAATTAACAACTTTCAGGTTATTTGAAAGTATCTAAAATCATTAATTATATTCATTAGGGTATTCGTTGCATAAATTTGACACAATTTGACATCAGCTTAATTTTTATTGAAAATTATCTGATATAAGAGTTTTTAAACTGCGATTTTTGGAAAATCTTCGGTAAAATACCTAACATCAGATATCTCTAATCTCAAAAAATCTCAATTGAGATCAATTATTGTACAATTGTAGGAATCATTTTAACAACCCGACCAGTACATTTATATATATATATATATATTGCAAGTCATGAATTCCTACCCCGAGTTTTTTTATTTACCGCTAACGTCCTAGCAATAGCAAAAAACAACGACCACCTGCACTTTAGGGTAGATGACGACGACTAGATAGACAAGTTGAACATTGACGTATAATAATGACGATATGTAATAAACCATAACTATATTCATTTGTTAAATTTATTCAGTAAAAGTGGATCAATAATCTGTAGTAATAATAAAGTATATCCATTAAAAAACGAAATGAGCATTATTTCACCTTCAAAGACGACGACGAGGTTTTGGTTTTTTTAGAGGAATAAACCGAAATTCCTACAGTATAGTAAGAAAAATGTATAGTACATTTACTAAACATTTTTATGATCAATTATTTATTAAAATTACAAAAGTGTATAGTAACATTCCTAATCAAATTTTCTGTAACTGCCTAACAAATTTGCAAAAATATTTTGTAATTTTATCAAACCCAATTCAAGTAATATAGTTACAAAACTGCATAGTAAACTTACTAAACATTTTTATAATTAATTATTGAATACAATTACAAAAATATATAGTAATATTACTAATCAAATTTTCTGTAACTGTTTGGTAAATTTCCAAAAATATTTTGTAATTTTCTCAAATTGAGATGAGTCATTCTGTTTAGTAAATTTATTAAATTGTTTTGCGTTAAAACTTCCTACACATTTTTGGTAAAATTACCAAAGAAATTTTTAACAGTGTAGTTATTATCGTTTAGGCACAAAGGATCTCAGTATGTCACAGTGCAGAGAAGCCCCAGTGGCTTGCATGACTTAAGATACTCTAATTTTTATTTGCAGCCAGTGGATAGCCCTTGGCTGAAAGATAAAGCTCTTTTCAATTCTTTTTTAACACATCTGTATTATAAATTATAAGGTTAGTAATCCTTATTAATTTATAAATATGTTACTTACTGGTTGTGAGATCATTGTAAACTGATTTCCTTTACATAAAACAAATCTATTTATAACAATTCTTTCAAATTGTATATATCTAAAAGTGTATAAAAGATGCCAACATTAACACACATTGAAAATTTCTAAACACTTTATTAAAAGAATCAAATAAAATGTAGAGTGACATTGAACAATATTTTAAATATTGTTTTAAAAATTCTTGTTAACATGTTGGATTCTATGGAACATTTTCAAAGCGATAATTCTTTTAACTGGAGGATATATTTATATCTATATATAAAATACTTAAATTTATTTCATAAATTATTATAAAATAATGAAAACAACTATTGTTCTAAATTAATCCTTTGTATTAGTTGTAGGCACAGTTAACCAATTATTGAAAATATTTGCTATTTAGAAGATTTAATAACATTAATTTAATTAAGTTGTAGCAATGAGATACAATAAATGGATGATCGAATCTGTAAGAATAGCATTAAAAATACTGTTATAATGGAAAAATAAGTAAAATAAATTTTTCTAAAATTATTGTTTTTATTTATAATTTAAATCACCACCAAAAATACAAAAGGTAAAGAAAAAAACATAAAATATTTTGTTGTACAAGAAATCACAAATATAAGAGATTCTAGAAACATTTGAATAAATTAATAGTTTTTGTTTTATAAAAATCAAACAAAAAAAAAAACAAAATCTATGATACAAGTTTGGAATGTATTTTCTTCAGTTAAATACTGATACTTGTTCAAATAAATACTAATCCTTGTTTAAATAAATACAAAAATTTTAAATTGTAAAACACAAATAAAACTTATTCCCAACAAAAATGTTTTTTAAAAAGCTACTTAGTTTTATCTTTGATAAAAAAAATTGTTGGTATGCAGAAAAATTTATAAAATAATAAAAATATAATTCTTAAGTCAAACTAAAATAAAACCTATACAACTATACCTAACTAAACATAGTATAAACAAACTAAATATCTAAATATTATTTTTTTTTAAATTTTCTACTAAATCACAAAGCCTTTCCAAAAGGGCAATCTTTTTTTTTTCGTTTTCTGCCTGAAGCAGAGCAGTCTTAGCTTGTGAAGTGGCAGCTTTTGCTAATGCCTGCAAGGATTGCGCCAGCAGCTATAAAAAAACATTAACTTGATTAATTTAGAAGTTATTAACCAAAAAAGTAATGTAATTACCTCCATGGATTTGGCTTGATTTGAAGCAATTTGTTGGAAGTTCTGCCTTGCCTCCTGAAGTTGAGTACCAATCCTAACTCTGCTCGTTTGTTTAAGCTCTAAATGCGAAAAATATATTTAATGAAATCGTTTAAACGATAAATGTTCAATATTTCTTATATGTAATGAATTTAGAGAAAATACATACTTTTATTTGGCTTTTTGTTTATTTCATTGGTCCTTGTTGGTGCTGCCGTAGATGTAGAAGCTGGTATATCTGCTAACACTGACTCCTCAGTGTTCGGTGCTTCAGTCTCGAATATGTCTGCACAAAAATGTAATATGATAAATAAAAAATAAATAAATAAATTTGTGAAACAAACCTTGGGCTATGACTTGGGAACTTTCATCTTCATGAAGTGGAGGTTGAATTTGTAATATAAAGGTCTCATCCTGCTCCATAAGCTCAAAACATTCCTCTACAAAAATAATATATCATTCAAAAAAAATAAAAAGTAATAGCTCTGTTTGATGCTTACATCCGATTCTAGCACTCCAGAGTCTCCCAACACATATTGATGCCCAGTCACATTCTGAGATCTTCAGCATCAATATTTGGGATTGACACCCCGAGTTTCTTGCCTCCCGTAGCCATTCGAATACGACGTGTCTCACTCAATTTCTTGCTTGACTTTAACTTGAGGTCTCTCCATACCTGTTTGATGTAAAATAAATAAAAAGATTTACCTACATAAGCATATCATACCCTCAATGTAGGTAGTTAAATAATCCAAAGCCTACCGTATTCCACTGATTACTGTCTTTTTGGACAGGTCCCAAAGAATTTAAAATTCCCGCAAGTTCTTCCCACATTGCTTTATGTTTATTTCTACCGTCACTTCCAATAAATTTACCTGCGGCAAAGAGCCTGTGATCCTCCATGTATTTGATAAGTGCCTCCTTTTGGGCCTTATTGTAACGAAGAGTTTTTCTAAAAAACGAATATGTATGCTACATACCAAAAAAAGGTTTATGTAAATAAAATTAATTTAAAACATTACTTACACAGATTTGATTGTAGTTCCGTTCATTGTTATAATGTTAAAAGAAATTCAATAAATTTAAAATGCACTTATTGTCTTTAAATCACCACTAAATTTATCAACACAAATGCGAATATAACTACACACTGATATTAAACTCTTTACATACACATTTTCTCAAATTCTTTTTACCGCGCTTTAGTTGATTGGTTGAATGTTTTGCGAGTCTTCGCTGATTGGTTGAATTATATAACCTGAGCGTCGTACTCATAGACATGCGTGTTATTTCAATACCGAGAAAAAGCTGTCGTTTGCAATTCCGACAATCGTTAATTCTCGTGTAAAGAGTAGCACACATTTTTTTGATCGGTTTAACAACCGATGATTGTCGAGTTGTTACGATGACGATATCTGTCGAGAAAAATGTACAGAATAGCGCCCCTGGGCCGCCTAATTTTGTGGGTCGGTGCATAAAATACTCTAAGCAGACTTCCCGACAAAATGAAGCCCAATCCACACCAGTTTGGCGGGCGAGCTCCAATTCCTCGGAAATAACTACTAGAGGTATGCATTTGACCCACAAATTTATGAACCCGAGGACCTGCAGTAGAGACAGTTTTGACCGCGCAAAAAATGTCCCTGTCCTAAATTCCACCCGCGTCGCGCACTTTTGAGCTTTTTGCTTCCGGACAGATATTTTATGGTTCCATTGCCAAATCCAGCCATCTATTCTAAAATGACAACACAGTAAGCAATAAACAAACATAGTGAATATATAATTTTTACCTATTCTACATCCTCTGCAAAGTTAACGAATTGCCACAAGCTGGGAATTTATAATTCCCTTGCTGGGGAATAAAGCCCCACCGTTGTAAATGCTGTGGCACTTCATCTAGGTTTGCTAAAATTGCAGTTAGCCGCAGTAGATTCATGACCTAAATACATAAAAAATGAAACAAAAATTTTGCAATCATTCAACAAATTTCACTTACCGAACTAGAAGGAACAGATGACGACGATGATGTCGACGCACAATCTACTTTTATGAATTATAATAAAATAAAAAGTAAAACGTTAATAGGTTAACTGTTCAATGGATAAACAAAAAATGGCGTCGTTTCATCAACAGGGTCGGGATTCTATTTTACGATTCGATTACTAATAATCGAATTGGCCGACAAAACAAATTCTATTTCACGATTACATCGTGACAATTCGATTAGAAAATTCGATTGCCCATAAGGAGTCAAATTGTCGAATTCTGTTTCACGATTATATATTATCGAATTGAACGATATCAAATTCGATATCTTGAGTAGAATTGATTCTGTTCCACGATCGAATTAACTTTCGGTAATCGTCGGAATTTCTACAGTGCACTGGCGCACTACCGTAACTAAAAGCGGGAATCTTAAGACTAGTTGCACACACACCGATTTTGGACGGCCGGTATAAAATCGGCCGATATTTTGTCGACAGGATATTGGTGCAGACATACCGGATTTTTACCGGTGAAACAGTCAGTTGCACTAGTGTTGTGACACGAAATTGTTAATAATACGAATCCCAAAAAAGTTTTGCCATGTGGTTACTATATCGTCGTGAGAGCCGTAGGATTAAGCGTAAGTGCTGGATTCATCAAATCAATCGAAACAGAGAATACGCGGGAACATTTCACACACTTTTTGAAGAACTAAGGCTTGATAGTAGTAAATTTTTTAATTACTTTAGAACGTCAATTGCTTCTTTCGAGGAACTCCACGATAAGTTGAAAAATGAAATCCAACGTTAGAATACTAAAATGAGAAACGCCATTCCTTCAAAAGAAAGGCTTGCTATAACATTGAGGTAAGTAATAAATAAACACACTTTTTATATTTTCAATATTAATTTCATTTTATTGAACATTTTGTAACTTTTAAACCTTTAAAAGTAATATCATGCCGTACCCTTGTTACGGTCATACATGTAATATGTTAAAATGTAAATAGAAAACATAGCAAAATTATTTGTCGCTTAAATAACATTGTAACCAATATGAAATTTTAAGAAAAGTCAAAGGTAGAATCTGAATACACCGAACCAGCAGGGGATGGGCTTGCCGAAGGGTAGCACCCTGTAGATGTGGCTGCTGAAGTGTTGCCAAAATCTTGATAGTATTGGGCAGTGTTTTGCTGTTGATGTTCAAGTGGATGTCCTTTCGAAGAGCTCGCCTTCTGGTGGGATGAATCGGTGTTATAGAGATTTGGTGGATGAATTGGTTGTTTTGGGAATTTGGAAACTGATGGGTATACTGATAGTAAAAAAAGTATGCCAAGCAATTTGGTTACTTATGAAGAATGAGTGTTTACCTGAACTCTCTAAAGAATATCTTGACCCCATCGCTTGTGATTTTGAAAAAAATGCCAACTTCCCACATTTCTTAGGTGCTGTTGATGGCAAGCAGATTCGGATAATTTGCCCAATAAGAAGTGGTTCCATGTTCTTTAATTACAAATCATATTACTCTGTAGTATTAATGGCAGTAGCTGATTCCAAATACCGTTTTATATACGTTAATGTTGGAAGCTTTGGCAAAGATTGTGATCCCTCCATTTTCAGACAATCTTCTCTTTGGCAATCTATACTGGATAACTCAATTTACCTGAAGAAAAATGCCTGCCGGGAACAGAAGCTCCCAAAATTCCCTACTTCTTTGTTGGAGATGCAGCATTTGGTCTACACACTCAATTAATGAAGCCCTACGGTGGAACACATCTAACAATTGAAAAGAAAATATTCAACTATCGTTTGTGTAGGGCTCGGCGCTATGTCGAGTGTGCTTTCGGCATATTGACAAACAAATGGCGCATCTTTCACAGACCTATAAACGTTGAACCGGACTTTGCAGTTGACATTATAAAAACATGTATTGTTCTACACAATTTTGTTCGTGACAGAGACGGTTATTTGCCAGAAGATACAACAACATTTAGTGGTTTGGAAGACTTGCCAAGAGAGCAAACAGCACGGGGTGGTCTACAAGCAAACAATATTAGCTAAATACTTTTTTACTCGTGTGGAGGCAGTACCCTGGCAAATGAGTAAAATATGAGTTATGCAAAATGCAATTGCATTCTTTCATTGGGCCAATAATCACCATTAAGTGACAGTCTTATACTTTGTACGTCAACATTGTCAAATAAAGTAGGATCGGCGGTATACACGTTACGTTTGCCGGTTTGAAAAAAAAAATAACAAAACGAGGTCTTTCAACCGAAGCCCAAACTTCACACCTTGCACCTTTGGCAATCGAGGGCAATTCGTGTAACTCCCACTTTATAAATGGAATAACTATGGGTTGATCTTTTTGAATGGATTTCATGAGATTTATTTTTATATCATTATTGGGAAAGATATGTTTAACTTTTAGTTCAATGTTGGTAATGTTAATTTTTGCAGTTGTACTAGAGAACGTACCAGAGACATTTTTTTCTATAATATATATGCAATCATTGTCATTTCGTGCTCGAACTAGTCGTATTGTTTGTCGTCCATATGTAATCATGGGATAATCGTTGAAAATGTTGAAAATATGTTTAAGTGGTATTTGTAGGTTGAAGGACTTGTCGCTAACATTTAAAATAGGATCTTTCGGGTAATTCCAGCCGGCTGCAACACTATTAGCTCATCAAAAGAGATCCCGGCTAAGAGACCCTCTCCAGGGGGTGGTTCGACTCCAAGTTAATGCTCACTATAGGAAGGATTGTGATGTATAAGTAAAAAGGGCGCCACTATCTTTTGAACGCTAACGATTAAGTAAACAAACTACACAAAAACTAAGGTGAAAAAGATAGAAACACCTTATAATTACTTTAATTAAACAAATGAAAAAGTTACTTGAAATAAAATTCCGACCACGCTACACCCTTAGGACTTATAGTCTAAGGTATATAAATGAAACTGTTTTAAAAACTATTGTTTATTGATAAAAAATTGCGAATTGCCACAGGAATTATAAGTGGAAATGTATAAACGGACTTGACTTATATTTAGTATTTCGGTGATCCGGTGGGCTCGGTTAATCCACGGGGGTTGTAGTTGGAGTATTGGTTGTTGGTGGTTGGTTCTTCATCAAAGGGACTGCTAATGTGGACTAGATTTCTTCAGAAGAAGGACTGCAACCATTGGCTATATTTCTCCATAGAGAGGACTGCAACTATTGGCTATATTTCTCCATGGAAAGGACTGCAACTATTGGCTATATTTCATGCTGGAGGTAACGTAGCGGTAACATAGCGTTAACGGTAACGTAGCGGTAACGTAGCGTAGCGGTAACGTAGCGGCTGTATCCTCCTAAAAGTCGTAAAGTGGATCAGAAGGATTTAAAATGTTATGGGTGTTGATGTTGGTTCGCTTTTAGGTCAAAAAGGACGGCAAATATTTTACATCAAAAGTTACTTATTACTTAAAAGCTTTCCAACATTAATGTCCCATATTTAATAACGAAAATGAATTACAAACAATAAATTTATAGTTTTAATGAAATTCAGAGCGGTGAAGCCGGCTCTGTGTGATTAATTACTAATGAGTTTTATTGTTAATACGAATGAAAAAGTTATAAGCTGATATGATTGGTTTTTTGTGAGTAAAATAAAAAAGTGATTGTTATAGTTATTTAAAAAAGGTTTTTTTTAATTATTCTAAAAGAGTTCTAAAAAAAGTATACTAATTTATTATGTTTTACATAGACTCAGCTATATATTTCATGTTTACGAAAACGTGTTACTCTGAATAAGCTTTAAAAATGGATAAATTTACAACAAAAGAATGATATTTTATAAGCAATAAAATACGGTTTGTATTTAACAGTTACATTGAATGATGATTGTGCCTGGAAAACGTGTTTCTCTGAATAAGCTTGAAAATTGATAAATTTACAACAGAAAAAAGATATTTTTACAAAATAAAATGAATTTGATATTTACTATTTTCATTAGATGGTTCTACCTGGAAATAGTATCTAAAAACATTTATACACGAGCCACGCCCTAAGGTTTTAATGCACAAATTGTTCATTTTGGCCTTAAAAAAAATAGTGAAATAAAAGGAAATTATATGTAACAAATACTTCTAAAAGGTTTAAAATAATTGTGAAGTGAAGCGACTAGAAAACAATGAATTACTTACTGTGATACAGCCAGATAAATGTATTTTTTGAATCTCGTGAACGACTGGTCTCTAGGGGTGGTTTGATCGGAAAGAGAACGAACCGTGGCGTTCTGCTAATTTATAATGGTACTGACAGGGGCTTCCGGTTACGTTCGTTTGCAAGGGTTTTGTACGTTCTGTTGTGGGGGGTAAGTTTGACAGTGGTAAGGTTGTGTCTAATAATACATTGGATCGGAATTGATTTTAAGGTTCGGAGGAACGGTGACTTAAGAAAAGGTAGCATGGCGATAGACATTTCCATACATGGTTGTCATTTCAATTTAAAACCCAGCAATTGCAGAACTAATTTGTTTGCGAACGTAAGCTGTTTCAGCTTTGAGGACTGCTTAGCTAAGGATGTTTGAACCTCTGCAGACTGATTCTTATGATTTTCTTCCATGTAAATTTCAATTTCATCTATAGATTTTTTATATCTATCTGCCCCGCCTCTTTTCATTACCATTAAAAGTTTGGATTGGAGTTTCTATGGACACCGTTTGCATGCCCCTTAAACGTGGCCAACTGTTATATTTCTCCATCTGATTAAATAGTTGTGATAACGTTGCAAGATGTTTGCGCAGTCGTGTTGAAGTGATTGATGATGGGTTTTTTGCACCGCATAATTTAGCATGTTTAGATAAAATTTTATAACCTATTATATTATGTGAACTAGAATTAGCCATAGCAAAAAGATATGGGTTATTTTTTGCGATAAAATGGTCCCTTACTTCAAATATTGATTTAATGTGGTCTTGTGTATCAGAGGGAAATTAAACTGGAACCCCTTTGCCGCGCTTTCCTCGAATAACCACTCTCTTTAAAGATTTCAAGAGAAATTTTTCAGGCAAGGAAATCACATTGTCAAATTCCTCATATTTTGATTGATCAGATATAGCATTCAGATATGTATGAGAATACATTCGTTGTAATTCTCCTGAACGTTTTCTATTAAATAAAATTACTCTGCAGTAGATGCATTTACTTGCATGACCTTTTTTGAGTCTCCAATTTCCTTTGCAATGGTTCCTAAAGATTCTTTTGCCAGGTTAATAAGATGTTGCCTCAATAAACGCAAATCACTCGCGAGAGGTACAATGGTTACTTTGTTCCATTTGTTAAGACTAAGATTGTTGGCGGCATGTGAAGATATCTCACAACTCCAATTAGTTTCAAAAAGACGTATTAATGTTTTTAAGTCCGCCTCTATTGTTGAAGCAGACAAAGAATGGGCAATATTTTTAGTGTAAATAAAGGTGATTGCAATATCGCAACACTTTTTCAATGATGTTACAATGTTCATAGCAAAAGTTGGTGAAAAATAAACATCCTGGTCAGGATCATATTTTGCAATACGTTTCACTGATTCTACAAAGGCATTAAAGAAGTGTGTCTTTAAGCTGAAATAAATGTGGTTATTGATAGTTCTAACTTTCTTAACTCCAAAAGGACTTTAGAAAGTTCTCTCATTTTGCGAGATGTAACGTGAACGAAATGCTTTTCACGGTGTGTTTTTAAATATCTGGCACCAAATTCGCAAATAAGTGGATCTCTTTGAGCTTCCAAAGATAACCTGTCTGCTTTCATGTGAGAAAATACTTCCTCTTTTAATCGACGATCCACTTTAGTATTATGGAATATTCTGAGTAATTTTGAATTTTGAGGCTCATCCTCAGTTTTTTGGACATAGTTTTTTCTATGTCTATAAAAAAGTTTTGATGAAAAATACCCTAAACAGTTATTACAAGGAAGTTTATCTCGTTCTGGTACGTAACCCTCCCTAACTGGTTTAATACAAACTCCACTACCAACCAAAAACTTCCCCTTTCTTTTCAGCATATTAAATAGCACTTTTCTCTTCTTACTTTTTACTGGTAATGCTAATATTTGTGCAACATCCATTTCGTATGAATGATTTCTTATTATATGGCAACTGATATTTAAAACCATAGTTTCGCAATAATAACAATGATCTCTGGTATGGTTTTTTACTGCCAACGTGCTTAGTAAAATTTAAATTACATGACAAATTTAAAACTTTGTCCCTTTGTTTTGTTTTATTGGACTTGACAGTATCTGTTGTTTTACTAGACACCGTACTATAATGAAGTTTTTATTTCTATTGATATGTCGTTTTTTTCTTTTTTTGGAGTTCGATTCTCATCATCGGAAGGGCTATCCTGTGTAAAAAAACGTAATTTATAACATTAAAAATTTGTGGGAAAAATTTTCTAATAAAAATATAATGGTTATAAAAACCATTTTAATTTCCTATACATTAATAACGGTCCATAACTTAATACAAATTTTCTTTGAGTGGATTTATTTATTTATATTGCTTTTAATTTTGATGTTTTTTATAAAAGAACTAATAGTTATTTTAAAATTCGAAAGAACAAACATTAACTTGTCTAGACTTGTTTTCCTTAGTTTTTACAACAGTAAGCGCTTAGAATAATTGCCAAGTCAGCAAAATAATAAGCAATCATTACTACTTGTATGACTAAAACCATATAAAAAATTAAATAAAGTTAATAAATATGGCGTTGAAAGCGAATTTAATTAAAAGAATTTTAGAAAATTTTATAATATATTAAAAATTATTAACTAATACTGCCAGAATTATTTCAACGAAAATAATTTTTATCAGACGCTTTAAAGCTTCCTACATAATAATGTAACTACCTACAATCTAATTCTTGATTTTTATATATAATACTCAGGGAAGTAATTCAATAATTCTTGCAAGCAGTCCGACCAATCAAAGGAGTCTGACCCACTCAAAAACTCGCTATGTGTATGAGACCAAAAAGTCATATACTTGTCTTCGTATGGGAAGGGTAATGAAGTGCTATTCCAAATTAAATGTCATTCATTATAGCCAAGTGCTGATTTTTACGTATGTTTTGGGAAATATTATAAAGAAAATGAATTAATAAAAATATTACAAATATTCAAAGAAAATTGCTAAGAAAAATTGTAAAGCCAACGCAGTACTACAACTGCAAAAGTTTCCATCACGGGCAATCTACTTGTCATGTGGAGACAAGATGCGCCAGGTGAGGAGGAAGCTCCGGAAAGCATTTTTCCGTTTCCTTTTATTTATTTGTGTGATCTACCATGGTTTAGCGCGTTTGTAGTATTTTTTTAAAATATTTTCCATTAAAGATCGCTTCTTGCGTGGTCTTTTCTTCGAAGTTATTTCGCTACTAGATGGCCGACCAGCTTGCATCACTTTGGCGCCCCTATTCGATGATCTCCTATCAATAAAGGTAGGTTGAACTTTGATTTTACGAGTCTGTTTTTGATAGCAAAATTAGTTAATTACATTCTCTACATTGATGTCAGTAAAAATTTGACAGGATATACATAGAATAGAACCTTATACTTACCACAATCGCAGTGTCTAGTCCTTCCTTTAAGTACGCATCTCTGTATCTGCTGTCCTTGTTGTTCTTTTTTACTTTCACAACAATTTTTGCACTACAGTTTTTATTTCTATTTCTAGTAGTTACTTTTATACGCTTTTTATTTTTGTTGCTGTGTTGGCAAACAAAATCTTTCCTAAATACCAGCCTTTGCAAATTATTGTAAGTTTTACCTATGATCCAATCCGTGGATGTTAAGGTAGAAAATGTTTTAATCCACTTTGTGCAACAATCATCTAAAGTCTGACGAAACACGTTCTAATAGTGACTTCTGATTGTTTTGTTTTGTCCACTATTTTGTAGGTACAAAATGCGTTTAACGAGTTTTCGATTTGTTCAAGATTCATTTTAATTACAAATAAATGTTTCATACATACATACATTTATTTATAAAATTAGGAACACACTTCCCACGCTTCAATTTCCGAGAAATTACAAAAAATCACAGCTTCGCTTCGAGTAGGTATTGTTGCACGTATGACAAACAATCAACAAATAAACCGAAAATAACTTAATCGTGCACGTGAAAATGCCGACTGACCAAAACAACCTGCGCAACCAACACAACATCGCGCTAACCAGCTAGAAAACGGAGTGTTCGATAATCGGATTATCTATTCCGTTTCCTAGCTGGTTTACGCGACCAATCGCGCTGGCCGTATAGGAAACGAAAAAATGTCTCCGGAAAACTGCGAAAGACCCAAAGCGTAGCCAGCTACATGTACAGATTAACCGGTCGAACACTCCGCAAACTAAATTGAATGTCCCATAATTCCAAAGAGGAACATAGCCGAAAGGAAGACCATATAAAACGCAAAAAGGAAACCAGGACTAATATACGCGAGAATACTACGGAAATAAGCCCTTCAAAACTTACACTCGCGTCGCACTAGCGAAGCGAATGCGGCCATTGACTTGAGTGAGTAATGGACAACGGCGCATGAGTTGCACAGCACTTACTATTTTGTATCACAAATGCGGAGATTCATGTAGGTACAAACAAAAAGGTTAAAAAAATTATTGATTTTAAAAAATGATGTTTCTAATGTCAACTAGTGACTTAAACTGATTTGATTGCGTAAAGTAAAATTTGCTTGCGGAAATCGTTTTTGCTTATCAAACGGAATAGCGTGGGTCAAAGTACTACTTTTCCACTATGAATGATAAAAAATATAAAACGAAACTATATTTTTTAATTAAAATTTTAATTAATTATCAATTCGGATTAATTATGTATAATATTTATTTATATTTTATATCAAATGTAGCCTGCATGATATGTGACACAGAACGTTACAACACTTCACATACGAAGACAAATATAAAGATCTTTTTTGAGTGTATCTATAGGATGCTTGACCCTTCCAATTGGTCTGGTTGCTTGCAAAAGTTATATAATTACTTCCCTGAGTGTTATATATAAAGTATTATATATTATATATATATATATATATATATATATATAAATATAGAATATTCATAACTAACCTTATCATTTAATATATCCTGTCTGATAATCGTGTGCAATAAATTTTTCGCCAAGCTAGCAGACTCCAAAGAAGGTTTCACTATCGTAATGTCATGTACAATTATTTTATTTTCTTTCTTTTTAGAAAAAGAGGATTCCTAAAATAATTATTAAATTTCTTTTGTTATTGCATACAAAATATTATCTATTTTTTAGTCTGTGGTTTACATAAACAAATTTGGGAATATTACCTGTTAATAAAACTAATTTAAGATAAAAGTTCTTAGTACTTACCGGACTGGACGGTACTGAATTAGAAAAAAGGTTTGATTTTTTATTGCTTAAACTAGAGTGCCGTGTGTTACCTAAAAAAGAACAAAAAAAAATAAAATATGCTGCTAAATAAGCGTGAGTAATAAAATGAATCTTAAAAATAAGTGGGAAATTAAAAACATGTGATATTACATTATTGCGTCCGATATTCGAAGGAAGCAATAATGTATATGTTAAGGAAGTTGATGGACGCAGCAATGATAGAATTTTGTATATATAAAATATACTTACATTGTTCTTCGATTTTCTGATTTTTTAAAATTTCAAGATCTACTTCTAAATAACCATTTGTTGAAGAGTCCAAAAAATCCGGTTTAATGGCAGGAATTTCGGGTGAAGTAATAGAAGATTTACCTATAATAAATATGATTAATTATTAGGTAAATATTTTAACATTTAAAGATAATTTTAAAGTATTTAAATGTTAGAGACATGGATCTTTATTTAAATAGCACATTATCGCCATTCTTTGATTATGTTATATGCGCGGGAGACCTTAATATAAACTTTTTAGACCCAAGCAGCCTACAGTGTAGAACTTTGCAGTCACTTTTTGACACCTACAATCTTATTCAAATTGTTAACCAACAAACAAGAGGTCCAAAATTACTCGACGTTATATTGTGTTCAGATAATTTGAAAATCAGTAATGTAAATGTTACCAAATGTCCCTTAGTATCAGACCATTCCCTTCCATCTTGTTGCATTGGATCGCTATCTAAAAAGAAACCTATACCGTTTGAATGTACATTCTGCGACTTTAGGAATTTTGAACCGCATCATTTTAATCGGGATTTATTAGCTTCCGATCTTCAACAAATTTATCATCTTGATGACATTGAAAGTAAAATCAAAATATTAAATTCAACTATTTCAAATTTATTCCAAACACATGCATCACTGCGTCAAGTTAAAATAACAAGAAAAAAGTCTCCATGGTTAACTGATACATTGAGGGTCATGATGAATTTGAGAGATAAAGTATTATTGAGATTCAAAAATCAAAAAATGATAATCATTGGAATTACTATAAATCAATTCGTAATGAAGTCAATCATGCAATTAAACGCGAGAAAAAGGCATATTTTGAATTTCAGCTGAAACGAAAGAAGAACGTCTGGAAAGAAATGAAAAAGCATAACATCATACATAACAAAAAAAGTTCAACAGTTATTCCTGATCACTTACAAGATCCCGACACAATAAATAATCATTTCATCAATGGTATTGGTGGTGACAATAACCCAGATGCTGCTATTCTCAGCCACTATCTTTCAACTAAACTACCGAATGTTGATCATTTTAAATTTAGGGAAATTGATGAGTTAAAAGTTTATGAAAAAATACTTTCAATAAATTCAAATTCATCTGGACCTGATAATGTTAATATCACTATGATTCTCTATTGTTATCCACATATTTTATCATTTATTACTCACATATATAATTTTTGTCTGAAAAATTCCGTATTTCCTTTAATTTGGAAAGAATCTAAAGTTCTACCCATACCTAAGAAGGATAATCCTGTTGATTTCAATGAACTTCGTCCCATAAGTATTCAGTGTATCTTTTCTAAAATCCTAGAAAAAGTAATGGATGAACAGATTCGTCAACACATCACCAAATTCGAACTTCTACCTGAACACCAGTCGGGGTTTCGTCCAGGATACAGCTGCACTACTGCACTCCTCAAAGTTTTAGATGACATTTATTCTTACATTGACTCCAACCATCTATGCATTTCAATCTTACTAGATTACTCAAAGGCATTCGATAAAATTAATCACCCTCTGCTTTTGTCATTATTTAACTATATGTGTTTTGATAAACAAGCGCAAAAAATGATGCAATCCTATTTAGATCATAGATCTCAAAGAGTATATATAAATAAAAAATTATCTAAAAAAATTTACTTATGGCGAGGAGTTCCGCAAGGTTCCATCTTAGGACCCTTCCTATTCACCCTATATACCTCCCAATTTTCAAGTTACTTTAATTATATGAAGGCTCACTATTATGCTGACGATACACAATTGTACGTAGATTTCAAAGAATCAGAAGTTGAAAATGCTTGTATGAAAATTAATGAAGAACTAGAGACTATTGTAGATATTTCTAATAAATTCTGCCTTAGCATAAATCCTTCAAAATCAAAAGCCATGCTATTTGGACGTAGAATTGAGAAAAATAGAGTCAAAAATAAAATACATTTGAAAATTAATAACGATTATTTAATTTTATCTAATTGTGAAAAAAACCTAGGCCTCGTTTTAGATGACTCATTAACATTCTCCAATCATATCTCATCAATAATTCAGAAGGCATTTTGCAACTTAAAACTTCTATTCTCACATAGACAGTTATTTAATAAAGCAACCAAAATTATGCTTTGTGATAGTCTCGTGCTTTCACAGTTTAACTATTGTGATGTAATATATGGTCCAGCCTTAACACAACTGGATCAAAATCAACTGCAGCGAATTCAAAATATGTGTGTTCGATTTATTTGTGGTATCAGACGTCGAAATCCAACCTCTAAACATCTGGCAGACCTTGGCTGGCTGAACATACAAAATAGACGTATTCTTCACGGATCAGTATTATTTCATAAAATTATGATTACCAAAATTCCTTTTTACCTATCGAAAAAAATTAAAAAGAGATCAGAAATTCACAATATTAATGTAAGATTTAAAAATAAAATTAGTATGCCGAAACATAAAACCTCGTTATTCCGATCTAGCTTCTCTTATAATATTGCAAAACTGTACAACCTAATCCCTGAAGATTACAAAACGTTACCTATTTCTCGATTTAAATTTAACATTAAAAAATCTCTATTTAATAATATTATAACGTTGAAATTCAAATTTTAAGCAATGTAAAATTGGCCTTATTCATTTTAATATTTACAAAATTAGGTTACATAACTATTGTTATTTCAGCGTATAAGATACTGTACGAAAGGATATTTGATATTTAGTTTTATGTTTTTTTTTTGTTCTCTTTGCATGTAAGATATTGTACGAAAGTATATTTGATATTTAGTTTTGCGTTTTGCGGTTGCGTGGAAGAGCGCTACTTAGCTGGTGTTTCAGTACGAAGACATCATCTAAGAGCGAACGTCGCCTTTGCTTGTATTTGTATTTTTTATAAAGCAATAAAGTCATTATTATTATTATTATTATTAGATTAGTTTAATTGCTCATCCACAATTACTGTAATATAATATGTACAGAATTCTGCCAGAAAGAAAATCTAATTTTTATGAATATATTATATTTTTAGAATACTTACCTTTATATTCTTCATTATTACATAAACTTAATATTTTTTCACTACGCCTACTCATATTACCACACGACGCAATGTATCATAAGCCTCTAAGTGTAAAACATGTCTCTACCGAATAAAATTCGAATCTACAAAGACAATGCCACGTTGCCACATCATGGAAGCAACAACATGCTTCGTTTGTAAAATGTATACATAACTCTGTATACTATTTACGCACCACTACCGGAGAACTGCTGAACTAAATATAACGTATATAACGACGGCGTGGCAACATGCGGATGCCGCGCTCTTTTGGTCACTGGGCCGGCGTTTCATCAGTGTAATGCCACACACCATACTTGCGTTCAGGACGACGTGTACCTCGTAAAACACCATGCTACAATAATAAACAAACGAGAAGTTAAAAAGCGCCGTCCAGGCGACCAGCTCGTAGTAGCCGCATGGAGTTTAGGAAAATTTTGAGGGGTCACACATAGATAGATGAAATAAAAATCAGATAATTAATTTTATTACAAAGTAAAAAAGAAAGAGTAGCAATACAGGAACTCATGTTGCTTTTCTAACGTTGTGTGCACTAAAAAACATGTAACACAATAACTTTTTTTGCATCTAGGACAGTACCACTTTGTTCGATGGCATTTATTGGTAACAATAATCCTTCCGTGAGTTTTCTTTATTTCTGCGTAGCAAACAACGCAACGGTTTTTCTAATCAGCTCTTTCCAATAAATGATCTTCTAGTTGTTCGACATTGTTCATCATCTTCACCAAAAAGTAGTTATGTAGCTAACTTCACTCTATATTGTGTTATTGAGATTGGGTTCTGTGTTTAAGATGTTTTCGACTAACCCACCTTGTATCTGAAGAAATGCAATACAGCTTGTAATATTTGTTGGTCGTTGGTCGACAATTTGTAATATTAGTTGGTCGTTGGGCGACAATTTGTAACCATATTATTACGTTGGACGTCAAGTTGTAATATGATTTACCTGTTGATCGTGAATTTATAAAAATATTTAGTTAACTTATAAAAAAAATAACAATATACCAAAATAAAAAATGTAATTTACAATAAAACAACCATCAATCTTAATTTCGTCTTTAATTTTTTGTAAAAGATACTTCAATAATTAACAAAATTTATAAATGTTTATCAAAGCAAAAATTATTATAGTTAAATACCTCGGCTAGGGGTGAGTAAGTTCATTAGCTCTGACTATAGTACAATATTTGTTTCTTTAAGAAATTATAAGGGCGCCACTGAATTTTTTTTATTTTTTATGATACTACTGAAGAAAGTTGTTTTAAGATGTGTTTTAAATAAGTATCAAAAGATGACAGAAAGATATCAGAAAAAACTGTCTATGAAGATAAAAAAATTATTTGAAAATGTACAAACATATAAAAGATAATAAGATTTCCTTGGTGCTGAAATTAATGAGGTAGAGAATACGTTACAACAAAATAATCCGCAAACAGTTCTTTAAAAATACTTATTCTAATACAGTTGACGATATAGATAGATATACACGGAAAAAGTAAATAGGTACATCAAATGCTGTTAAAGTAGAAAAAAAATAATGACTAGGTAAACACAGCAAACTAACAACAACCATCGAAGACATCACATTAAATGAATAAATTTTTGATAATTCAAACATAATAAAATTACGAGGAAGTCTAGGTAATGAGAACCTTTGAACTTGGAAAGGGGCCGTTAGCATCCACAGTAGCTATGACATATCCTAAGAACAACATTCATCATCTCCAAACCTTCTGCACATTCACTACATCCGAAAACCAAAAAAATTGTTTGTATAAATATATGTTTACTCAGTGTCGGTTGAGTTTGTGTCTTCATTATTGTCTGATTTATCTTCAAAATTGTCGTCATTATCATTATTTCCCGATAAATTTTTATCAAAGTCAACAGAAGATTCTAAAAATTTTAAAAATACCAAACTTTTCGAATGTTTCGAGAAAAAACAAGTCCTGAATAATCAGAATAAAACAACTCGATATAAAGTACACCAAAATCCTATTAATAAGACAACAACAAAAATACAGGTACTAATTAGAACAAAAAACGACAAGAGTGTAACGTATACAAATTAAAATGTTCGTTTCAATTTAACTACACAAATTTGTAAATAAATATCTATCTCAAAAGACAATTGTAAAAATATTAAATATTTTAAAAATGCAAAACTTTCCTAATTGTCAAGATGAAAAGAAAGACAAAAAAACCAGTCGCAAACGAATAAAAATCAAACTACTTCAATATAAATTACCAAGGTTATTTTTAAAATCACGCTAATATTCAAATTTCTATTTTAAATTCATTAACCAAAAAACTGGTACCTATTTAAATAAGCAATAAAAAGTACAAGTTATTATCGTCGAAATAAACTGTTTGCTACAAATTTGAACAACCAATATAGTTAAGCAAATAAATAAATATATCTATCAGTGTTGTACGTTAGGGATAATATAGGTATTAAAAACACAATAGGAAAAATCAAAGGAAATTGAACTGTTTATAAAAATATTTAAGATAGTTAAAAAATTAATTACGTAATATTAATATTGAAGATATTTAAAAAAAATGATTTATGAAAAAAATAATATGTAGATATATGCACCAAGTACTTTTCTCGAATGGAAAAACTATTTCCCATAGAAAAAATTATTGTACAGTCAGAGAAAAAATGAAACCAGCGTTTGGGCGCCAATTTGTAATATTTGTTGGTCGTTGGTCGACAATTTGTAATATTAGTTGGTCGTTGGGCGACAATTTGTAACCATATTATTACGTTGGACGTCAAGTTGTAATATGATTTACCTGTTGATCGTGAATTTATAAAAATATTTAGTTAACTTATAAAAAAAAATAACAATATACCAAAATAAAAAATGTAATTTACAATAAAACAACCATCAATCTTAATTTCATCTTTAATTTTTTGTAAAAGATACTTCAATAATTAACAAAATTTATAAATGTTTATCACAGCAAAAATTATTATAGTTAAATACCTCGGCTAGGGGTGAGTAAGTTCATTAGCTCTGACTATAGTACAATATTTGTTTCTTTAAGAAATTATAAGGGCGCCACTGAATTTTTTTTATTTTTTATGATACTACTGAAGAAAGATGTTTTAAGCTGTGTTTTAAATAAGTATCAAAAGATGACAGAAAGATATCAGAAAAAACTGTCTATGAAGATAAAAAAATGATTTGAAAATGTACAAACATATAAAAGATAATAAGATTTCCTTGGTGCTGAAATTAATGAGGTAGAGAATACGTTACAACAAAATAATCCGCAAACAGTTCTTTAAAAATACTTATTCTAATACAGTTGACGATATAGATAGATATACACGGAAATAAAAGATAAAAAATATGGGAACAGTAAACTTGATAGATCACAATAAACTTATCTGTTACAAAAGTGGACGATCCTTCGCCGCACTGTCTAGGTGGTTCCAAATGATTATGGAAGATCACTAGTGGAGGAATGATCTGCCCCAGTTGTAGAGATAATCCAGTTAAGAATGTACATACGAGAGCTTAAAGTTTACAAGCTGTTCAAGTTTACGGAATCTCCAAATTCAAGAGTTGCTTCTGGTTTACAGAATCTTTAATTAAAGAGTTGCCTCTAGTTTACTGTATTATATTCCAACTTTCTGAAAATTACCAGTGTCAAACACGTGTTACATTTACTTTTCTGGCACAAAAGTACAAATCAGCATAGTCCGAAATCTACAGTTAGATGCTAACGTATTTTAATAGATTACAAAAGATACATTTTTACATTAAATTTACTTTTTAATAATCTTACACACTAATCAAAATTCCAGAAATGTACTTTTACAAGCCTTTTATAAAAAATTATCATTAATACTTTTAATTACCATAAAAAGATTCTTTGAATAATAATGAAATATGTTGAAATTCTCATCTGATATAATAAAATATAATATAACTTTCGATATTTTATAAATATCTTAACAAAAAGAAATTATAAAATTGGAAAAAAAACATACCTGTATATGACAGTAAATCAATAGAAGAAATGAGACTGGGAATAATTATTAAAACTTCTTGAACTCGATAATGCCAACTCATTAGTACACCTCGTAGCGTAGCTACTTTGAACTTCCAATTATAATTATTGAGACCGTATTCATTATTTTATTATTAAAAATGTTTGACGATAGATGGAGCTAGCGGTACTAATTGAATTTAATATTTTGGATACCAGGTGCTTAAAATGTTAACAGGTACTGTTACAAGCTTGTGACATACTTTCGCGTCGTTATGTCTCCTTTATCACCTTAATGCAGGCTACGGATTGCCTCGGGTGCCACCTTCGGTTTTAAGTGCCGAAGGACACTACTCGGACAGCTTCAGTGAAGAAAAAATACTCCAGCGATCTTTATGGTATTGACCTACTTAAGTGGTGGTCAGAAGGGTAGGCTTTAATTACCCGGCTGGGTCGTAGTTTTACGGCTAGAACAATAACATTTCAACACGAACAGTGGAATAAAAATACTGAATATTTTCTAAACTCTATTTATTATTAACAAAAAAATACAGATTAATTACAGGTCGGGGTTTAACTGGGATGGTGGAGGTGTGCAATGGATTTTACGCAAAAACCTACCGTGCTTCGAGTGAATGTTGAGTGCGGGGTTATTCACGGTGGAGTGCTATGCGAAATCTGTTCTTACGAAAAGCGGGCAATCTATTTACCAAGCGGATACTCTACTTTGATAGTAGGTTAGGTTCTATTCTTGGAAACTACGAAAACCCGGATTGCAATATTATTTACACGTAACGCATCTTGTATGTATGTATGTATAAATTAGGGGTGATAAGTACACTGCGACCTATAGGATCTATTGTGTCCCCCCTTACTTGTCATGTTCTGATGATTTCTCAGATTTATAGCAGCTCTTCGAGTCCTATTTTCCTGAGGAAGTTGAGGACATCGTCGGGCTTCAAATCAGTTAGATCCCCTTCTTCTATTTCATGTGCTCCTATCTAACCCTAGAATTCTGCAAGGCAGGGCATTCTGAGAGTACGTGTGCTGAGGTTTCATCTTCTTCCTCACAGAATCTGCACTTTGCTTCATCTGCTAACCCTAGTTTCTTCATGTGACTTCTTAACCGGCGATGCCCGGTTAATATTCCCGTTAGGATTCGGAGCCTTTTTTTACTGAGGTTGAGGCAGCTAAGAGATCTCTTCTGGTCATAGTTCCCCAGTAGTATCTTAGATTGCCTTAGTCCTTCCAGCTGATTCCAGTACTTGGATTTTTCCTTCACCATTTCTTCCCTTAGTTTTCCTAGGATTACTTTACTGCTGATCCCAAAAGATGGTTCTGGTCCCAAATGTGGGGTTTCAGCTCTTTTTTTTGCCAGCTTATCTGCTGTTTCGTTCCCCTCTATTCCTATGTGTCCCGGGACCCATAGGAGGGTGACAGTGTTCTTCTGGCCTAGCTAATTTAGTTTGCCTAGGCATTCCCAAACCATCTTCGAACTGACGCATCTTAGGATCGGTTTCTATTTTTCTAATGAAATTGGGAAGTACCTGTGATACCTCGTACCTCGTCCTTATTAGTTGGCTGGCAAAGGTATAAATACCATCGGGGACCCTCGTGATAGCCACCTTGTGTCTCCGACGCACAAAAAGCAATTACTCAACTACCGGAGTACCTGTGATACCCACTCGGCACTCCGCCTTCGTTATCAGCGGGATAAAAAAAAATACTAAACGCCCGAAGTACCTGTGATGCCCACCCGGCAATCCGCCTTCCTTACTAGCGGGCTGATAAGGGTATACTACCGTTGGACACACTCGTGATACCCACCTAGTGTCTCCGACGCAAAATATTAAAATTACTAAACTGCCGGAGTACCTGTGATACCCACCCGGCACCCGGCTTTCCTTATCAGTGGGATAGTAAGGGCAAAAATACCTCACTTAAGATACCTTACTCTAAATACGGACTTACTTTCGTGTATGATGAAGAATTCGGCCGGCAGAATAAAACCTGAAACACTACAAATCTTTCTTACCCAAACGGAGCAGTAGTTGTTCGTGGCACTATAAACGGCTGGTAGCTAACTACCGTCTCTAATGATCTAAACTGATTTATGTATTCAACGGATCTCCCACTCCTATCTAACGACGCAGAATTCTAATATCGGACACTCCAATCTAAATAATTATTATGTATTTCTTACCGGTTCCCCTTAATGCGGCTCAGGACGACGCGTCGTGGCACTATTCCGCGTCGGTGATCAACTGACTTCCTAACTGTTCTAAATACCTATCTATCTATCGGTTATCCCACTTCTAACTTAGAGCATGCGCAGAACTGTGATTCTTGGAAAAATTCCTAATATTTCGATTTTCTTACCGGTTCTCTCGGAGCGTACATGGTTACTTCTTAGACGGCTGGTGATCGACTCCTCAAATGTTTCTGGGACAAATCGTCCCAGTATTAACGAAGATACATTTAAAATATTTTTATTCTTTACAATCATACGGTACCATCATTTTAACCAGTTATTAGCGAAGTTAATGTTAAGTGTTGGAAGAAAAAACACGGCATTCACACTTTAACAATATAAGCTTACAACCAGTCTTATTTTAAAAAACAATACAGTGCGGATTCGATGGAATATACGGTAATAAACATAATTTAAGTAACTTCGTTACAAGCTATAGAACTTTTAATCCGATTATGTAGGTATTTTGAGTGGAAATGACTGACCAGTGTCGTAGAGTATATGATTAAAACATTAGTTACTTTTAATAAATAAATATATTAGTATTCTGAAACTGTAGGTACTGCAAATTGTATTTTTATTTTAATAAAATATCTTTATTTTATTCAAAAATAAAAAGTTACTTGCAATTTGTAAAAGCTATATTTATTTAATTAATACCTATTTTTAAATGATAGTGACATGACAACTGTTGAAAACGTATAGAAATCTACCCGAATTCTACCGTTTATGAATGAATCTTATCTAAAAATCTGACTCGACAAGACAATTACTTTTTATTTTGACAGTGACAAATAATTCTGACAATTCTCAAAAAATTTAGACAAATACAGGAAGTTTCCTCAAAATATAAAGTCTCGCTCATTAAAAATTCTAATGATCAATGTCGAAAATACCAAATCTTGCGTAACTATGACTCCATTTCCAACAACAACTTTAGCAGACACTGCTATTTTGGGTTTTATCTGCACCACAATATATATGAAAATTGTAGGTATATCTTCCCTTAGTACATAATTTACCAATGTTTGGTTCAATCTCTCATTTAGTCCGTTTGAAAAGGTTGCGTCCGTCGCTGTGAAAATCAGTTCTATGTTTCGTGATTGCAGGTAGTCCTTGAATTCTTTTGAGTTTATTCCAGGGTATTGATCAGACAGTATTTTCTCTATTTTATCTTCTGTTTTGATTTTCTCCATCAACTTAATAAACTCTGCTGCGTTTTGATTTTTTGAGCATAAAATATATGCAAATCTAGTAAAACGATCTTCTAGCAAGTGTAAATACCTTTTTGTCGATCTTTGTCCGCCAAATCAGCCGATAGTATCTAACGACATTATTTGAAAAGGTCTTTCCGCTGGTCCTAAGTGTGACATATATCCATATTTCCTCCCATGCCTCGTCTTGTTCTTAATGCAGTCTTCGCAATTTTTACATATATTTTGAATATTTTCTGATAAATGGGGTGCGGTGTAAAATGGCTTTATTTTAAGTGCCATCTGGTTTATTCCGATGTGGCAGTATTCCTGGTGGACACGTTTTATTAGGGTTTTGCTGTATTCTTCACTGAGTACAATTTTTTTCTTCTTTTTAATTTTTCGGTAATAGATTTTATCTTCTAATGTGAACTTTTTTGTATCTTCTGTTATTTGTTTATTTAGTTTTTGGTCCTCTATTATTTCTTGTATTGTAATATTATTGACTGTTTTTAAAACATCATCTGTATTTTTATCTGGTTCCATGACCGGGTTTCGACTAAAGAAGTCCGCTTCCGTATTATACTTCCCTGGGTTATATTTAATAGTATAATATATAATTATATTGAGAAAGTTTTCTAAGGGCTTATGGTCAGACTATATAGTAAAAAACTTTCAAATCACCCAATGTTGCCAGAATTTTATACTCTCCTTAATGGCTAGACATTCCAAAAAAATTGCCTTTTTCTTCTTCTGGATTTCAGTCAGTTTTTTCGAAAAGTACGCAACTGGTTTTATCTCGCCATCTACTTGAGGTTGTTTTAGCACTGCTCCAAGACCTTTAATGCTTGCATCTGTGTATATTAAAATATCTGAATTTGGATTAAAGATGGCTAAAATCGGCCTCGATGATAAAATTCCTTTTATTTTCTTGAATGCATCTTGACATTCATTTGACCACTGAAATTTTACATTTTTTCTAAGCAAGTTATGTAGGGGGTCGAGAATTTCCGTTATTTTTGGTACGTATTTTCTTTCGAAGTTTATCTTCCCTAAAAACTGTCTAATTTGCTTTCTGTTTTCTGGTGTTTTAAAATCCTTTATTGATTTTAAATTATCCTTCAACGGTGTAATTGTGTCATTTTTTATTAAGTGACCCAAATATTTTACCTCTTTTTTCGCAAACTTGCATTTTGTAAATTTTAATTTCAATCCCTCTTATCTTATAGCATCTAGTAATAACCTGATATGGTCTAAATGTTATTCGAATATTTTTGAAAAGATCATTATACCATCTATGTAGTTTATGCAGAAGTTTGATAATTTATATTTTTTTATTATATTTACCATAATTCTTTGAAAGATGGCTGGAGACGTTTTTAAGCCAAACGGGAGGCACGTCCACTGGTAATGACCCTCTTGGGACACAAATCCCGTTTTCTGTCTATCTGCAACTCTTAGAGGAATCGACCAAAAAGCTGAGTTTATGTCTAACGTAGTAAAGTATTTACAACCTACTGTTTTAATCATTAGGTCTTCTATTAGCGGGAATGGGTGGGGTTGTGGGATTATTATTTTATTCAACTCCCTAAAATCTATGCACAGTCTGTTTTTTTTATTTTCTTCTTTCTTAAATGCCAGTGTGACTGGTGCGGCAAAGGGCATGTTTTAAAAGTTGTGCAACTTGGTCTTCTATTTCTTGTCTGTCATCCACTGTACATCTGTATGGTCTCTTGTAGCAATATTTATCTATTTGTAGGTCAATAAAAGCTTCATAATATTTGACTCTACCTACATCATATTTATGTTTAGCAAATATATCTTTATATTCATCACATAAATGTTTTATCTTTTCTTTTTTATCTGCATTCAAGTGCTCTACATCTATCTCAAATTCATTTGTGTCTATGAATTCATTAAAATTTATCTCATACTTATTATCAATCTCCTTATGATCTAGGTTTATTTTTTTATTTAATTCTACTTCCTTTTTTGTGTCTTGTTTTTTCTTTATATCTTGGAATTGGATATTTAATTTCTCATCATGAGTCAATCCAAATCTCTGGATACTATCTAGACCTAAGATTAGATCAGAATTAAAATGTTCATTATCGTAGACGAAAGCATTTAAATATTTTTTTACACCACATATTTCTGCGTTTATTTTTACAAACCCATAAGTTTTTCCCCCTCCATTAATTGTTTTTAAATGATATTTTTTTTTTCTTTAAAGACTCTTTATTATTTATTAATTTTGCATTTATTATTGTTACTCTTGAACCTGGGTCATAAAGTCCCTCATCATTTATAGAGTCTTCTAACTTTACCTTTATTTTAATTAGTGGGGGTAATTTGAGTTTTTTTGATCTTCATCAGATAACTCCACGTCTAAAAGTGTGTTTATAAGACTATTATCTTCTTTCTTCTCATTTTTATACCAGCACATAGTCTCTGGGTGGAATCTATTTTTTTTTCCTTTTTTGTCACATATTTTGCATGGGCTTTTTTCCTTTGTATCACCTTGCTTTTGAAATTTTAGCTTACTGTGTATTTGTATATTTTTTTTGTATTATTTTCTTTTACCAGGTGCTCTAATCCTCTCAAACTATTGTGCAGATCATTTACTTCTTTATTTTTTCTCTATCTATTTTATCCGTCACAAATTCTGGTAAACCGGTAGCAATCATATTTATTAGCATGATCTTGTTAGTAGAACTATCTATTTCTAATAATAATCTTTCTTTTTTCAGTGCATAATCTAATATTGATCCTTTTAAATACTTAAAATTTATGGCATACCTGATGGGCGAACAACCTTTATCAGCATATGTTTCTTTCAAGCTGTTTTCCCATGTAGACCAACCTGAGTCCACTGTATATTTTAGCAGCATATTTATGTACCAGTCTTTACAGGAATCGTCTAGCAGTAGTCTCAGCATTTCAATTTTTTCTATATCTGAATTTAATTCCAAACGTTCACATTCTTTTATAAAAATACTTAACCATTGCGTAACATTTGTCGTTGCTTTTGAAAATTTTTCCATTGAGAATTTATCAGCTAGCTTCAATTTGTTTTTCCTGTAAATCTCAGTTGTTATTGTAGGTCTTTCATGTATAATTTCTATTTTTTTCTAGTAAATATCCATCAAATTGTATATTATCATTTTCACAATAAATTTCCTTCAATTCAGGGGTTAGATTTATCCACACTTCTCTTTTGTCATGTCTTTTTTTATTGATTTTTTTACCATCTCAAATATTTTACTTTTCATTATTTCCTGATGAAAACTAATTGGTTGATATTCCTTAGGCATACTGTAAGTATTGTTTTGAGTATCTGTGATTTTTAACAAACCATGAATGTTTGTTCTGGTCTCATCTGGTTTGGGTATAACTGCAAATTCAAATTTCAGCTTTTCCATCTTTCACAATATAATAGATTGTTGATTTATAAAGTATTATCGTAAATTAGTGAAACAACAGGATTAGATTCATCTAAAAATAAGAGATTTTATTAGCTAATTACATAAATTACAATATTCGCATCTTTATAACCAAATGTTTTGTACTAACCTAAAAATAAGAGAATCAACAATCAAGCTATTGCTTCACGAGACTGTTTCTCAACTTATAAAATAAAACTATAAGCAATTCTTATTTAATTCTTAAAGATGTCATTTATGACATAGACAGTTTATTTAGATCAGTAACCATGGATCATCTTTCACCGAATAGATGCGTTCGTTCTATTATACGAGGAGGTTCTCAAAATAAATGCGCACACAGCTTACAAATATATTCATCATTCAAAACAAATGCGGATATAATCAAATTGTTTACCTTTGCAGATGTCGATGGCCTCGAAATATCCTCGAGTTCTTGGCGTCTAGGCTTTGCACATTTTCTTGGAATTCAAAAATTCTCTTCCTCTTCATCAGAAGATTTGTCACCTTCAGAACTGGGTCCATATTCATCAGATAAATAAACATTCTCCAACTCGCTTGAACTATCCTGATCAGACATCATTTGATTCCATAATGTTTCAAGATGCTTTTGGCAGTGGCATAGCTAGGTGGTCAGGGTCCCTGGTGCAAAAATCAAGGAAGGGCTTCTGCCCCTAAATAAATCGTTCAGAAAGGCTAATGAACGAAGTAGTCGCTGCCAAAAAAAATGGGAAAGTTTATTTATGTATATGACACATTGAAAATAATTCATATAGGTAGATCCTTCATGCCTATAAAAATATGTACAAAGTATTGTCAGTTTTGTTCACATTCACAATCTTCTTCTAGATTTATTTTTCGCGAAAGTATCAATGACTTCTCTCGTCTAAACTAGATGCAGATTCATGTTCGATTGATATGAGTGATAAATGTCGCAGTCGATCTTGACCCATGGTATTCCTTAAATAATTATTTATTATTTTAATTTGCTAAATGATCTTTCAGCTTCTGCCGAGGTGACAGGGATTGTATGGTGTTGCGGTTTTTTTTTAATGTTCTATAGAAGAAAAAAATAGCAAAGGTGTATCTAATAAACGAAATTTGTAGGTTGCAGACATTTATTCGGATAGTTCTGGTAGGAGACAATAATTTATTTATATTATGTTTATATCTATGTTCCGTTGTTTTTAGTGATACAAGAAATAAATATATTAATAAGTCCCAGATAGATAGGGATCTATCGATATTTACCCAATTGTGCCTATTGGTTTACAAAATAATAGGTTTTTGTCATTGAGTAATAAAGTAATAAGAGGCGCAACCGTAGTGCTATACATCGCCCATTCCTTCCATCTCACTAAAAATTATCTCTCTTTCTAAAACACTTACTGTAGTGAAGCGATCCTATCGTCAAATTACAAAAAACTTGTAAGTCGGAGTGGGGACCCATGCATCTCGTCGATAAAATATGTTTCGGCGTTCGTAGATATGATAGACGTACAAAGTAATAAACGTATACAGGGTTTGCTCTTAACAGATACAGTATAAGAAAAAACATGTGTATATAAATATGTTCATATAATACGTACATTATAAACAATAAAACTGGATAAAATCACACTTCTTATTAAGAATTGTATTTTAAAAAATATTTTTTGATTAGTTTTTATCAATAGAATAGTAAAACTGCATTTTTGTAAAATAAACTAAGTTTTAATAAAGGTATAATAAAATACATAAGTGTGGATAAAAGTTTAAAAATAAGTAAAATTAACTACCCAATGTTAAAATGAAACCACTAATAAATAAATTAATTAATAGACATTCCCAAAAAAACACCACACTTTGTGATATATTACCTATGTGGATCGGATTATATTTATTTTAAAATAGATTATAATATATTTATAATGGTATCTGATCATGTTTTACCTAATTGTTTTTATTCACAACCATATAGGTACGTAAAGACAAAATGTTTCCCAATAATTATTGTTGTTGACGGGTGGAAAGGTAGTTCTTTTGGCGTGGAATGTCAAACGCAATAATTGATACCACCCGGGTTTGTAATCTACCATTTATTGTACGTAGAAGTAATTTGATTATCTTGATTGAGAAGATAATTTTCTTTTATTTTTTTTATATTGTTCGGATGTAAACTTTAAAACTCTGCGGATCATCATCTTGAAAATAAGATTTAACGATTCTTTCATGTCCATTCAATGTTTAAGTGTAAAACCTTTTGTTGCAAAGCATTTATGAGTAAATGTTTGATGTTAAAACCCGTTTTCTAGTCATTGATCAATTGTGATATTTCACGAAGCAAAATTGTCACTAAATTAGCAAAATCCTCGTTTGGTCTTTGTAAGTAACTTACTTGTCCAACGTCAAAGTCTTTGTAAAAAATATACAATTTAGATTGATTTATTGGACTACCATCCCTTTTTATCATATATCCCTCACAACTATCACATTTATATTTATGTCCTAAATATCCAGCAACATAAACATTACTGCAAAGTTCTAAATTAATATTTTGATTTTGTCCAACCGATAAATCAGCAAAATTGTGAATATTTGTAGTTTGGCCTGTTTCGTCAAAATCTCCTATGCTACAACTGATGCTACTATGATAATTCGTCTTATCCACATTGATACATTTCTACAAAAAAATTAGACTTTTATTTACATAAACAATGAAACTTAACTTACAACTGTCTTTTGTTTTTTGAAAATTTCTTCTACTGGTAGGTATTTTGAAAAGTCTTCCTTGCAGTTTGTTGTGCTATATGCTGCGTTTCTTAAGAGAGTAAACAAATTACGCTGAAATGCCAGTCTAAACTGAGTTACTGAAGGGTATGGATTATAGCAACCTCGGGTTCTAACGACAGAGAAAAAGTTTTCAATTGGATCCTGATTCAAGTTTTTTTTTTAACACTAAATGCATCAACCACTAGGGTTATTAGCATTTACAAAAGTAACAGTAAAGTAAATTACCAAAAACATAATACTAACATAGGATCAATTATGCATTACCAGTTTACAGATTCCGGTAATTTACAAGAGAACAAACTACACATTCAAATTTTTTCAAATATTTTAAAAAATTAAATAGATTTGTATAATTTGCGCTATCACTTAACAACACTTTTAGGGACCTAGGTATACCGTAACTTATTCTTTCTGCAGCATACAGTGGGCACTCTACAAGAATATGCTTTACTGTTATTTCTGAATCACACGCGAAACACATTGGTTGCGGTTCGCCACTTATTACGTAACCGTGTTTAAAACGTGCATGACCGATTCGCAACCGAAATAAAATAATTTGTTCTTGTCTAGTTGAGGGGTGGTTTCTCCATGCGTGGATTGAGGTTTTTACTTCCGCCAATTTAGAAGTTGAGGTATTCCTTTGGTTTTGCCATATATCTTATAATGAATTTTTTATGTAAATTTTATAGTCTTGGTGTGTTGTTGTTTCAATTACGATAGCTTCTGGATCAGTTATTGCCCTCTTTGCTAAGCTATCCGCCTGTTCGTTTCCAATTATTCCGACGTGAGATGGTACCCAGAAAAATTTAGGGGAAATACGTTTTCTTTGCATCTCACTTAGTTGGGATTTGATTAAAATCAGTACTGGATGGGTTGGATATAACTGATTTAGTCCATTGATGGCACTCAAAGAATCTGTGATAATTAGCGGATGGTGAATATTATTTTGATTTAAGTAATTAGCGCTTTCATTATGGCAAACGTTTCTGCAGTGACGATGGATGAATCGGCTGGGAGTTTATAGTAACTATTTTCTGTTGAAGTAATAAATGCAGCTCCCACTCCTGTTTCTGACTTGGATGCGTCCGTGTAGATGTGAACATAGTTGTTAAATGGTTGGATACAGTTGTAAAAGTATTATTTAAGAGCAGTAGGGTTTGTTTTCGATTTTTTAAACTCCATCATACTCAAGACAGGTTTTGGCAGAGGAATAGTCCAAGGAGGGAAATATTTAAGAATGGGAATGTTGTAAATTTTAGGAAAGGAGGTATTGATTTTGTTTAGATATTCATTCACCCGTTGGTAGTATGGAATCTCAGGTCTTTTTCTTGTTTTAAGGATACTTTCGAATCGCTGGGCGAGTACGTAGTGACGTGTAGGGTTATCTGTATAGGCCAAAATAGATTAAGCAAGTTAAAAGTAAGTGTTGAATATGAGATTCCCACGAGAGTTTAGAGTCTAAGTACATTCCAAGAAATTTTAGTTTATACACAAATTTGAGTGGTGTATTATAAAGATAGAACGTAGGTAAAGGGGAAAGTTGTCTTTTTTTCGAGAAAAACATTGCTTTTGTTTTAGAAACAGAAAAACGAAGCCCCATGGAATTGGACCAATTTTCTAATGTTGATATTGATTTTTGTAGGTAGTTATGCATGGATGAAATATTGTTACCTTTTATGAAGATGACCAGATCGTCAGCATATAATCTCGCTTTCATTGGTGGTATACAGGCCTTAATTAGGCTGTTGATTGCCATTAAGAAAAGTGTGACACTTAAGCTCGAGCCCTGAGGTATTCCGTTTTCTTGAATATAAGTATTAGAAAGAACTCCATCGACGCGCACTTGAAAGCAGCGATGTTTGAGAAAATTGGAAATAAATTGGTAAATATTTCCATGTATTGTCCATTTGTGTAGGGTATTTTGAATATCGTATCTCCGAATAGTATCATAGGCTTTAGTAATATCAAAAAATACGGCCATAGCTTGTTGTCCACACATAAAAGCCTCGTGAACTTCAGATTCAATTGTTATTAGGTTGTCGATTGTTGAACGCTGCTTACGAAATCCACTTTGTTCGGCAGCTATTATTTTTTTATTTTCAAGAGTCCACATAAGTCTTGAATTTATGATTTTTTCTAAAATTTTACACATAGAACAAGTAAGCGAAATTGGTCTATACGACTCGGGTGACGATTTGGATTTACCATGCTTATATATAGGGATAATAATGGACGAGTACCATTTTTTGGGAAAAACATTTTTAGTCCAAATAAAATTGTATATGTTCAAAAGGTACTCCTTTCCACAAATGGGCAATTGTTTAAGAAATATTACTGGTATGTTATCTGGTCCAGGGCTAGAGTTTTTTGTTGAATTAAGTGCTTCATAAAGTTCATCTATACCTATGTTTGCATTTAATTCGAGATCTTGGTGATTTTCTTTTGTTTTAAGGTGTTGATTTTCTTCATGTTGTTTAAGTTCTAAGAATTTTGTGGGTAGGCTACGGTTACTAGAGTGTTCTTGAAATTGTTCTGCTAGTAAGTTGCGGATATCCTCTTTAAATTTAAATTTTTGGTAATTTTTTTCTAAAAAACTAATGGTACTATAACTATTAGTTCCTGAGATTTTTCCAAACCGTAGTAATAGGTGTTGAAGTATTTAGGTCGGACACAAATTTCTTCCATGCTTCTGTTTTACTTTTCTTTACAATAAACCTAGCTTTAGCTCGTAATCTCTTAAATTCTACTTGGTTAGTAACTGATTTACATTTTTTATACCTGTTGAAAGCAGCTTTCGATAATTTTATCGCCTACGCACATTCTTCGTTCCACCAGGGTACCGATAAATGTTTTTTATTGTATTGAAATTGACCTACAGCTTGATTGGCAGCTTTTAAAATAATGTCTTTAAAGTCGTTCAGTATCATATCGATGTTACAATCAGGATAAATATCTATATTTTGTATGTTTTGAATAGATGATGTAATTAATGAAGAATACAAGGGCCAATTAGCTTTGTTTTAGTTCCAATTACTGACTAAATTATGGGTGTGAGTATTTGTTTCATCAGCTATTACTATTGGAAAATGATCGCTATCAAATAAATCAGAAGCAATATCCCATGAAAAGGAGAGAGACAGGATCGGGTCACATATCGACAAGTCAATTGCTAATGATTTACCATTAGCAACATTAAAACGAGTAGGGCGCCCATCGTTTAGGATGTTAAGATTTAAACTATTAATGACAGATTCTATTGTTTGTCCTAATGGAGACATTTTCTTACTTCCCCATATAAAGTTGTGAGCGTTGAAATTGCCCAATATTAGTCGAGGTGATGGAATCTGTCTAAATAGGTTTGATGTTGAAGTTTGATGTAAACAAATATTTAACATTCACATCTCGTTTTAAATGTTCAAGAAGAAACAGCATTGCTTGAATTGTCCAACGGAAGCCTTCGATGCAATAATAGTATATTAAACAACGCATTTCATATGGAATTCTGTTATGACACGAGTTCAAGTTTAAAAAACGAATCGCGAAGCGATGAGTTTTTTAAAGAACGAGTGTCACAACAGCCATATGAAATAAGTTGTTTATAATATTTTTTATATTTTGCCCTTTTTACCATTTTTTAAATTAATTTTTTATTTTTATGTAATTACGAAAATTTTTATTTTAAAAAGTATGTCGGCAGCACTGTGTAATTTATAAAATTTGACAGTTGTGACATTTAAATTATCAAATGTTAATGTTTTAAAATATTTTAAAATGAATAATATACCAATAATAATATATTATATAAGTAAAATATTATATTCATATTCACAAATACTTTCTTAAAGAACAATATAAAATTAATAAATTGCTATTAGCCACAAATGTCATTGTCAATAGTCTTGCCTTTAGATACTTCACTCATGTCGCCAACCATTTAAAACAAAAATTTGCGTGCGTAAAAGTTACATTACGATACGCAAATGCGTTTTATAATGAAGATTTTTATAAGTGCAAAATATAAAAATATTATTTATTTAATCATTTTTTGCTAATCGAACTTCCAGCTGTTTGAATACCCTCAAGTTTCTAAAAAATCAACGTACAATTTGTTTTTGTTGCCCAAGTATTGAGTGGCCCAAGTCAACTCAGAAGAATGACCACTAACTATTGTCAGATGTGTAGAACACCGAAAGTTTTGTTGTGTAAATTGCATCTTAAATTAGAGTGCATATGTACTGTTTTTATATAAAAGAAAATATTTTTTTTTATTCCAACTTGTTTATATTCGTAGCTAATAATAGTTATTTATTATTCCAGGAATGCATTGCACATTTAATAATAAATTGTACTTTTGATATAATGGAAATGTAATTTTTGTATAAAAAAATATTTAACATTAGCTTTCTACCTTTATTTTTGTGTATATCCGGGAAAAAAGTAATTTTATAAAAAGTGACATTTTGTTACCTGTTATCAGAGATAAAATATCTTATTTTTTCCCGTCGTAAAAAAAATACATTCATTGACAGTTCAAAATGCGCTTAAATATATAACGTCGTAAAAATTACGATGTATTAGCATTAACGTTTAAATCAATTTATTCCAGGGTTAAGCGGCATGTATAATAAAAATGATCAATTAAAGGAGTCGCCCTGGTATATTATTAGAAAACGTGTAGGTACATACAATACAAAAGTATAAAAATTACTTAAACAACGCAGCCATAATTGATACCTACAATGTGAATGTTACCATGTGAAAAAGTACTAAAACCTCCTGTGTGCATCCCATTAAGAGGTATTGAACACCAAAGTTTTATTTAGAAACTTAAAATTTCTTACACCATTAAGTATTAAAAGTTTCTTCTATTACTCAATGCTTTATACATTATAGTTTACTGATACAGTTAACCATACCGTTCTTAATCTTATTGATTTTATTAAAGATGTGAATTCAGAAATTGAAATAAATACCTAATCAAATTTATACAAATATTTAAAAATAATAATCTACAAATTTCCAGATTTTTTCTAACTGTTTAGCTATAACGTCTAAATTTGTCATCGAGAAAGATCGCCCTGTAAATGCCTGATGCCCCGTAGCACAGCTCCGCCGCTCACAACGTAATATCCCAACATTGTGGCCACTCTCTTTTGCTGCCAGAGTGCAACTAAATTTTTTCGGTTTTCGGGGAGCAAAATTCACATGCCTGACTATGGCCATCTATTTGTCGGAGGGCAGGCGGATAGCCAAATCAGTCCATAAAGTTGCGCCTCTTATTACTTTATTACTACCTAAATGTTTTTGTATAATTTATGGACGTTTACGTGATAAAGTAAAATAAAATATAAAATAGTAACGGTATTGTAGTTTTCACTTAAAGATTCTGAATTTCAATTAATACATGCAGAAAATTGTTTGAATAGAATTGGAAAAATCTTACTTGGTTTTAAGTGTTGTTAAAGATAAAATAGTAGGTTTTCCTTATTTAAAAACCAAAGTATACTCCGGATATCAGGCCAGCAAGGAAGTAACAGCTATATTTACTAGAAATTGATGTGAGTAATAATGTCCAAACTGCTTATATATAAAGTAGTAGTAACTAAAAAGAAGCCTAAAATGATAACAGAATAATGAAGTTTTATATTAGAGAGTATCCACCATTTTAAATACATACCGGAGTTAGTGAGTGGCTTAAAGGAATATGATTATTGGATTATTTAAGATCCATAAAATAATGCTATCTGCACAGAGATGTATTTATAATCCAATAATTATTAATATTTTTAAACTGAAATTTTAGTCAACAAATCCAACAAATTTACGAAATGATTCTAGGTAGCACTTAACATACCTTAGCATCCAAAGACCAAATCAAAAAATGGAGATATCTGAATTTTCAGGAAATTCCTCTTCCTGACAATGACACCTTCATAGTTTTCGAAATTTATTGTAAAACCCTTACTATGTGAAAGTCCATCTTATTAAGAACAATAAACAACTAAACGGTTGAATTAAACTTTCACTATTTATTCGCAAATACGTTTTTAAATGCAATGACGGCCGTTTCGCTATAGATGAAACGACGAACATCTCCCACATTTTTTTTGCGAATCAACCATGCGGCCTTTTACGCCTACAACATATCCCAAAAACTTAAGTTCAGACTTAACAAAATGACACTTCTCTTTATTTAGAGTAAGTCCGACTTCTTTAAAGGCTGCGAACAGGCTTTAAACTTATGAGTATCAGATAAACAATTCGATGACGATTTGGATAATTTGGTTGTTGGCCCTGATGGAGAAGAAGGTGAATTAGCTTCGGAATTATTAACAGGGATTGAAGTCACCGTTTGTGTAGTTGGTCCTTGAGGTTTGTGGTAGGCCAATTCAGGTTCTAGGCAATTTTTATAGGCTGTTGATGAAGGAGTAAATTTTTGAACTTTGTGCTCCGTTTCTTCAATCATCCGACTAAATCGGAGTAAATCATCCATGGTATTGATATTATGTAAAGCCAGTCCCATCTGCAGATAGGGTAGAAGATTTCTCTTGATCAAGTTAACTCTTTCTTCTTCCCTAGGAATTTTCTCTAATTTGTCAAACAAGTTTTCAATAGCCACGACATAGGTAAGCACTCGCTCCTGTGCTCCTTGAGTCCTTTTCCGGATCTCATCCCACAAACTGTATTTATAATCGAATGGACAAAAGGCATCTTTCAATTGCTTCACCAAATCATTCCAAGAGTTAAACAAGTCCGGTACCATAATAATGCTTCTTGCGTAAACAATTCGGGTGCCTATCGAAGAAGCATTTCTTGAGGGACTTCTCGTTATATTCTAAGCTCTTCGAGTCTTTGTAGAAACTCATTCACGCTAGTTTTGCCGTTAAATTTTATAGTCCAGCGATAAATATCGTATCTGTCCTTCCTATATTCTTGACCTGATGTCGATGATATTATTTCTGGAACCGATAACCTTGCCATTTCCTAAATTAAATCTTTTAAAGGATTTAATTCATTCATTTCCCTCCTATTGGTAGGTAGTTCCGAGTAAAAGACATCTAGATTAGATAAACAGGCAGAGGCTGTATCTCCGAACGTAGCTCTTCTAGATTGATCCCATAAAAGGTCTGTAGATATCTTCTGGGAGTCTTCTTTATTCTTCAGGTAATTCTGTACGGTAAGGTTCTCTTTGAGTCGTAGAACGTATCCCATTCAAATCAGGTGAATATGGAACTACTCTAGGCAACTCATTCGCTGAAGAATATTCTCTAAAGATTTGTTCATAGGACTCCGACGTGTTGCGAACAATGGGTTCCGACGGGTCCGTAACTTTTCACCCTCGGACAAATCCAAATATTCTTCATTATTTGAATAAAATTCAGATTTGACGAGATCTTGATAAGCTTTATTCACATCACGAGTAGGCACATATGCTACCGCTGTTAACATATGGATACCAACAGCATACTGCTCATCATTATTATATCTCTGCTGTAGCCCACAGGACTGAACATGTCGCCAGACACTTTGACCGAAGTGAAATAAACATCCAATTATTTCAGCTTCCGGAAAACACGCTTCAAAAGCATTTATAAATTTATATGTACAGGTAAGATTAATTAACTTACTATCCTGTTAAGTCTGATTGTTTCCATTTGGTATTATTATTTTTAGCCTGATGATGGTCTTTAACTAGACCGAAACTAGTAGCTTTGTAACAGCAGTATAATTTTTTATATCAATAAATACTTGTGTGATATTGACATTGGTCTTTCCTTTCTTCATCTACTAAGTCACATTTGAGAAATGGATGATTTACTTTGTTTATAAAACATTTATTTATTTAATATTATACAAGAAATTTTAGGTAAGTAGATAGGTACTTATATTAAAATTAAAAAGAAAATACAATCTTTTAAATTAAATTTATAAATTTGACGGCGCATATTTATAAGCAGCAAATTTGACAAACTGTATTCTATTAATTTGTTTTTTTTTTTATATTCTGCCATTTTTTTCTTGAGAATAACTGTTGTGCTGTTGCTTGCAGAATTAATTTTAACATAAATCTGATTTTGAAAATCTAATAAAGTGTTTACAAAATTAAAAATATTCGGATGGCTTTTGTAAAATGAATTGTTGAAATGGGCATGGAACGATTCACATGCATTCGTGGTTTGTGCAACAGAAGCTGACATTGATGCCCAAATATGTGGTGGAAATGTAGAATCGTTATCAATATACGTTTTTAATAAATAATCACAAAATTTTTGTAAGCGCTCATCCACTGGCATCTCACTTATTAAATCAAAAACAAAGCAATCGTTTACTTCATCTGGGTTTAAATATTGCAGCCCGAAAAAATGTTTCAACGATTTACCTATGTCTGTATTATTTTTATAATCTGAACTTAAACCTAATGACAAAATTTTTTATACCACGACTGAGATAAATGAAATCTACAACTAATTACATTTATTTCTGGTAATACTGATTTTATTGCATTATGAATACCCATTTCAAAATCTATCACTACAGTCTGTGGCTTAAATGTTAAATCAAAATATTTACATTTTTCAATTATTAAACTTAAAAGTGTTTGATAAGAAATCTGGTTCTTATTTGGCAGCAAACTAAACACTAATGGAATATAATAGCCATTTTTAAAACCATGCACGGTGAATAATTGCGTAAAAAATTTTGTACAAAAATTAACAGTCCCATCTACATATACAGTATCTACTGAACAAAGAAAATATAAATTTGTAAAACAAGAAAAGGCTATTACTTCCTTACAAATATCATTAATTAAAGAAAAAAGACTCTTCCTTACTGGTCGTAGGTTACAATGTAGTTATCGTCTTGAAAACTTCTTGGCGGCAAATCGGCAGTTTCGGCATAGAGTTTCTCCTTTCAACGTATATATTTTTTATTATAAGATTTATATCGTTGTCCATTAGGCCAAGATAATCAGTGTTTTCTGACAGTCCTTTTTTAATAATTTTAGATGGTCGCTCGTACAAATCTTCAGCAGCTTTTGGTTTCATTTTATTGCTTAGTTCTTGCTGTAATAAATTACCTTCACTGTTGTGATTGTGGTCCAAGTATGATCTCAAAATTATTTTAAAATAATTTTCCGGCGTGTAAACTTACACTTAGATTTTTTGTGAACACATCTCCAAAATACACTATTGTCCTTCATTTTTCTTGCGTAACAAAATTTAAAATTATTTCCAAAAGAAAAACCCAAAGTCTATGTCACAAAATGTTATTTTATTGTTGATGGAAAAACAATATTTGCAACTAGTTTCGGCCTAACATTGAGGCCATCATCAGGCTATAAAAAAGGTTATTTAGTGGTGTAAACCAAAAAGAAAAGAAAAATCATACCTTGGTGTAAAATTAAAACAAATATAAATATAAGGACCACAATTAAAACATAAAATATAAAATTACAAACATTTTTAAAACAAACAAACAGATAAAAATTAAAATAAATATAAGAACATGTAGGATAAAGATTATAAAATAAAATTTGTGGTGAAAATTAACTTTTCATATGTTTTAAAAAGAAAGAAAAATGGGGGGGGCGAGTTCATCATAGATATATAGATTAAAACTTTCCAGTGTAACTGCAGTCAGCATAATAGAAGGCGAAGCCGTAAATTCATCAGAAAAAATTAATATATCTCTCGTGTCATTTTGGTCCAAGTATTTTTCTTTTAAATAATCAACCAAACAAGATGCGTATGTAGAAGCTTGGCAGTCAGTCTTAGTCTTATCAAACCAATAACATGTTGCTTGATGTGTGGCTAAATCATACAACGTAAAATTGTGGCAACAAAGTTTTGCTTTATAGTACCAAGAGCTAGCGTGTAATTGGGGATAAAGTTTTACAGCTTCAACATCCATGGTTAAAACAATACATTCTCCTAAAATGCTTTTGGCTTTGTCATCTTCTTTTTCTTTTCTTGCTCTGTCTTTTTCTTTTGTATGATTAAGAAAATTTTTTTTCTTCTAAATTTCCATTTTTATACTTGTAACATTCGTCACACCTATCCTTTCGAGGTCTAAACAAAGCAACGTTCATTTCTTTAACCATGCTTGATAATTTCATTATGGAAAGACATTTCTTCTCTTGATTTTGGCACTGGTTCTGATATTCCTTGTATAATTAATTAAGTGTAACACTCTCTTTTTCTCTACTATCCCGTTTTCATTTCTTAAAACCCAGTTTCTCACAGACTATTCCCCAAGTCCTGTTGTGTTTAGGTACAAAGTCTTGCAAAGTATGATTTCTCACATTGAGTGTATAAACCAATGTCGATTTTCGTCTAGACCCTTTATTTTGCTTTTCAGGCATTTTACATGCCACTGTATTACATACATAGACTTTCTTTTGGTCCCAAGACATGTTCAACCAAAAGTTTTAAAATATTTTTTTTCTGTCTTCTTCAGTTATTGATGCACATTGACGGCTAGAATTTTTTTCTTGTCCACATTCACATCGAGGTTTAAGTTGCCTTGGGCCTCTGTTTTTAAAATGAAAGGCATTTTTTGTCCTCTTGGTTTTCTAAATCCTAGATATTGTTTCTCCTCCATTCGTTTCTTCTTATTTATCAACCTCTGATTTTCACCTATTTTTCGCTTTTTCCTTCCGAGGTTATTAATTGAATCGTTGACGCCTCTATTTTCGTCCCCGTTATTATATGAGTTTGATTCTTCTCCTTTTCCACTACTATTTTCTTCAATGTTTTGATTCTTCTTCTTTTCCATTACTATCTTCTTCAATGTTTTCTTCATCATTGGAGTCAGAATTTATTTCGTTATTAGGAATATATTCGGCATCGTCATGATCTTGTGTTTTATTGGTATCTTCACTAGAAGAACTTGCTGGCTGATCTATCGCTGACTGACCTATTACTGATGAATCTATCGCTGACTGATCTATGACTGACGTATCTATCGCTGACTGATCTGTCATTTTCATAAAATTGTGGCATGTTGTCATATTTCCTTCTACGTTAAAAATTGTTTCAATTTCTAAAAAATTGCTCTGAGATTCCCAAACATACATTTCCTGAACAGTATTATGAAAAATTATCTCCGCTTCACTTATCATTCTAACCACTTCTGGTGTTACCGTAGACGGCATCAATGTATTACCGACATTGTCCGTATTTTTTGGCAAGAGATCTAATATTTTATTAGATCTTCTTCTAAAACCCATTTTTATATTACCTGAAAACAAAATAACATCACAGTACCTCGTATAAATTTAAAACATTTATCAAAATTTAAATGCAGGAAATCGTATAATATACAGTATTTTTAAATTAAGTATGTATGCTTAATCTTATTTGTAATAGTAACGCTAATAACTCTATGTTATTTTAAATTATCTTAGACATTATATATCACACACACAATATATTAAAAAAAATATCAATATTTCTTCAAAATTAACTAAATCTGGAGGAGTACTTACCTTTCTGTCACAAATAATGGCGGTTATGTCAATTTACAAGGTAATGCACGTGAAAATTAGTGTTTTCTTTACACATTGACTATAAATAACTAAAATGCAAAATAAAGACATACCAGGACCTGCACTGTGACCCTCGATATGTTAATATATCAATTCAGTTTCACTATCACTATCGTCGTCTACATTAATTATAAGGGGTTCTATGTTAGTATGAAATGCCCTGTATGATTCCTCCACTTTTATAACATGGTTTATTGTTCTTTTCCAACAATCAGCGTCTGGGTCCTATATATTTTGCCGGATTAAGCAATTACAGAAGGACATAATGTAGGTATAGTATTTTGGGTCCTCACTTTGTTCTTTAGTTTTCTCCACATATGCTCAGTCGGGTTGAACACGCAGTAGTAAGGAGGAAGAACTGTATGTCCTTTGGATGCTGCAATTGTGTCACATACATATGTCTTCTGTATGTTAAATGTCCTTACAACCCCTAAAAGCTGCGTTTTTTTTATATCCTCCTAAGATGAACGTACTTTTCCAAGGCATAATTTTACGTAGGCTACACAGAAGAAGAAGAGTAAAAAAACGACAAAATCTGTTTTGGATTCATCCCATACATACCAGGTTCTTTTAACCATTTATTTCCCGACTTACTAAATGACCCCAAAAAATTTTACTACTTTCGTATGAGCCCAGATTTTTTTCTTCAACTAAGAAATTTGATCGATGAATGGATTCGAAAAGAAAATACCAACTGCAGAGCTACCATTTCCCCAAAAGAAAGACTAGCCGTTTTCCTGAGGTAAGAAAACCGTTTCAAATAAAGCATTTTTTGCAAATGTTTAATATGTTTATAAAGAAAAAACAACATTCTTACAAATAAACTAAGATTCTTAGAAATGAAACATAACTATTTAAAAGTATGCACTAAATACGACTCCAAAGTATTTATATCTAGTATTGTTTGACCAACTTACAAGGGTTTATTAAAAATAATTTCTGATTTTTTCAATTCGATAACCACCAAATTTTCTTCCAAAATTGTGAGGCTATAAAATCGAAAACTTGCAATTAAATTTTTAGCCCCATAACGACCAACCCATGATTTTACTATCTTAACCACGTGGTGATTACGTATATTTTCCATGGTTTTGCCAAACACAGCGTTATTCATTAACTTGAATAGATTTTTTTTAAATTCATTATTAGCCACTGTCCTCAATCGCGTATTTAGATAGATGTAGGGCTTCAACCAAGCCGCCTGTCGAAACTTTAAAATTTTATGAATCTTAGTTAAAATTAACCCATTAGCTAACATTTGTTTTAAGTTTCTATAGTGAAAAGTATATTCTTTTTTATCTGTAAAAGTTAGGTTAGGTTAGGTTAGGTTAGGTTAGGTTAGGTTAGGTTAGTTCTTTAAACATTTTTGTGGATTTATCGATTTATCGCATGTGAAAATACTCTCCGTAATAAGTGCTGTAAAAAGTGTAAAAAAAATGTTGTGAATGGCATAAAATGCAATAATTGTGACAATAGCTTCCATATAAGTTGTGCAAAAAATTCTCCCTTAGTAACTTTTGTAGGAGAAAGTGTAATAACCTGTTGTGAGATTGAAGGGGCATCAGATCGTCTGTTTTTCGAATCTATCGAGAAAATTATATCTCCGGATGATAAGGTAATTGATATTAATATATTTAAATATATAATAAAACAAAAAGATACCATAATTAAAGAACTTTATGATAAAATAGATTTGATGAATCAGCAACTAACACTGTTAAAACAGGTTCAAAAAAATTAGAATCCGAAAACATATCCAAAAAAGTAGTTTCGATGGTAAATAATGATAAATCAATTAAACCAAACGAATCATTAAAAATAATTAAAAACAACACGGTTGCCAAGTCTTCAAGAACTTCTGAATTACCAAGAGATGATATGGTGCAGACTGGAATGGATGTAAATACACAAGAAGAGTGCAATAAAGATAAACAAGTTGCATTAAAGGATGGGCATAAAAATGATTGGAAAAAGGTGACGAGAGGAAAGGGCAAAAAGTCAACAATTGTTGGCGAAAATATGGACATTAGGGTTAATGGAAAGGATATAAAATACGTTCCCAAATACACGGATTTACACGTCTACAGAGTAGATCCCAGCTTGACGACGGATGAGCTAAGTGAAATTATGAAACCTCACTTCTCAGAAGTTCTAATACAAACGTTAAATTCTAAGCATCCGGAACTGTATAGTTCATTTAAAGTGAGTATTTATAATTCTAATTTTGAAAAAGCGTTAAATCCAACTATATGGCCTCAGGGAGCCCACATTCAAAAGTTTTTTCACCTAAAATCGGCGAAGCAGATTCAACGATAGATGGTATGCAAATTTTATATCAAGAAAAGCAGATTAATAGTGGTAGTGATAAAATTGGGGATGTGAATATTCGTCTCATTAGTATTAATTGCCAATCTCTTTCGAATAAAACAAATAGAATTGAATTACTTATTGATAAATATGCACCTGATATTTTATGTTTAACTGAAACGTGGTGCAGTGATGATAGTATAAAACTTGTACATTTTAATAACTATAATTTAGTCGCTTATTTTAACAGAACTAAAAGAATTCATGGTGGAGTCCTAATACTCACTAAAAAATGTTGTAATTTTAAAAAAATTGACTATCTAAATAATATTTCAATAGAGTTGGATTTCGAGATATGCAGCATTTCCATTATTTCAGAAACGTCAAAATGGTGTATCTTAAACTTGTATAGATCACCGTCGGGCGACATGCGGGTGTTCATAGACAGACTATTTGATACTTTAAACTTCTGTACAAAAAAATATAAGTTTATCACAGTTTGTGGAGACTTTAATATTAATTATTTAACTAATTCAAAGGAAAAAAAGTTACTTGATGATCTTATTGACAGCTTTGACTTGAATTTGCAAAACCGAGAACCTACTCGTATTTTTACGGATAAAAATAATAAGACAACACGAACAAAACTTGACTATTGTTTAATGCATATTCCTTATGAATATAATGAAAAAACAAATGATTTTTTTCTAGGAGATCACTTAGGTCTTGATATCTCAATCGATTGTAAAACAAATATCTTGTATGGAAACTCTTTTAAAAATAAACCAGTAAAAATTCAATACAGAAATTTATCTGATTCAAATTTATTATGTCTTCAGAATAAACTTTCAACTGAAAATTTTCAGTCTGTTTATGAACAGCTAAGTGTACCCGATAATTACAATGTTGATGATGTTTTCGGGGAGTTTTTGAATACTATTTGTATTACATTGATTTAATATGTCCTGTACTGACTAAATTTGTAAGTAGCTGTAGTAAACGATCCTGGATTGACCATAACATTAGACAAATGGGTGAGGAGATTAGAAACTTACACTGGCTAACTAAACATTCAATAAATGTACAAGATCATCAATATTATAAAACATCAAGAAAAAATTATATTAATGAAATAAATAAAGCCAGAAAACAGCAGTACCAAAAAAGTTTGGAGAATAAAAATATTCAACAAAAACAAAAATTTATATGGAAGACTGTGAGGCAAAAAACAGGTAAATCTAGTCAAGTGGGGGTACAAAAAATTTTGATGAATGGTGAAATTATAGAAAATAAGTATGATATTGCTAAATTCTTTTCAACCCATGCCAAGGAAGCAATCAATACAAAATTCAAAAACAATAATTTACAAAATTTTACAACAATGTATAATCCACATACTTTCTATTTTCAGCCTGTTGTACCCTATGATATAATATTGGTTATAAATGAATTAAAAAATGTAAACTCTCAGGGTATTGATAACATTTCCACCAAGATAGTAAAAAGTATTGGTCCGTATATTGCACATGCATTGTCTGATATTATAAATTGTTCTGTAACAGTTGGTGTATTTCCAAAAGAACTAAAAATAGGTGTTGTTACTCCGATATTTAAAAAAGAAAATCATTTGCTCCTGGAAAATTACCGTCCTATAACTGTTCAAACTGTTATTTGTAAAATCATTGAAAAATGTATCTATAAACAAATGCTTTCTTTTTTATTAAAATATAATGTTTTAACAGAACACCAAAACGGTTTTTTACCAGGAAGGTCAACGGAAACTGCATCAATTGCACTATTTAATTTTGTACATGAATCCCTTTGACAAAAGGAAGAAGGTGGGTGCTATCTTTTTTGATCTTTCAAAGGCGTTTGATTCGGTAAATTTAAGGATTATCATCAGCAAATTGGAAAATCTAGGATTTAGGGGTAATTTCTTGTCATGGCTTACTTCTTATATGGAAAACAGACAAATTTTGGTTAAAATTGAAGAACAAACATCCCTGCCTTATGGTGTGGATATGGGCGTGCCCCAGGGATCAGTGTTAGGACCATTGATATTTTTATTGTATGTAAATGAAATGGCTCACCACGTAAGTACGGATAATGTAATACTATATGCGGATGATACGACGTTGGCTGTTGACGCCGATTCTGATGAAGAACTGATGGTTAAAATAAATTTACTTGCTGAAGAATTTATGACATGGTGCAATAAAAATCGCCTAATAGTAAATGCAGAGAAAACTGTTTGCATGCAATTTACATACAGAAGTGAGTTACCTCAAATCTCTGCCATTACAGTAGGGTCCAGTCATATTGCTTTTTCAAAATCCACAAAATTTCTAGGATTGTATGTGGACAGTAATATGTCATGGAGCAGCAACATTGATCATATATGTGGTAAGCTTAACAGTAGCTATTACGCAATTTTGCAATTAAAAAATACTCTCGATATAAATCAACTGATTAATGTTTATTACGCTATGGCATACTCGCATATCGCGTACAATGTTGTACTTTGGGGTGGGGTTGCTAATGCATTCAGAGTGTTTATCTGTCAAAAGCGCATTCTTCGTATAATATTTTCACTTAAAAGTGGTGAAACCTGTAGAGAACATTTTAAAAAATATAATTTGCTTACATTTTTTCCATTTATATTTACAAATGCATAATGTATGCAAAGAGCAATTATGGGACATTAGCTGTTAATTCCGATTTTCACGATTATCCAACTAGAATGGCAGGCAATCTTAGACCATTAAAACATAAAACAGCCGATTTCGAAAGAAGCCCGATATATAAAGGTGTTCAATTTATGAATCACTTGCCCATTTGTCTAATGCATGAAAAAAATTCTAATAAATTTAAAAAAGAATTAAAACAATTTTTGGTAACCAATTGTTTTTATAATATATCGGAATTTTTAGAAAAAAGATATTAGCAATATGGTTTTTTAAATGTGTTTTTTTTTATATCTAGTATTGTAAGTGTATTTTATTTTTTTAAGTTATTTATGTAATTTTCTTGTTATGTGTTGTTTTAATCGTATTTTATTGCTTCATTGTGTACTTTTGACTTATCCTATATCATTTGTATGATCTTACAGGACAAATAAAGATTATTATTAATCCTGCTTTTAAAACTCGATTCTACCCAACTAACCCAACTAACTCTACTATGTAATTTTGAATTTAATCCTGACCCCACATGTCTATTTAAAATTAATTTCCTAAAAGGCTTTAAATGCCCCACGAAAGTTTCTAATTTTCTTAAAGTGCCCATAGATAATTTATTTGATTCCTTTTCCCGAATCGATGCATTACACAATTTTATTTGTTTTTAAATACGTTTTAGCCAAATCTCAGAGTCCCTAATTGTAAATTCATCAAAAATTATTTTTCTCAATTTTTTCAAGGAAATCACTTTAATTTTTGTTTAAGCTGGAGACTTATCATCAGTTGGTGGTAAAGTTTCCAAACAGTAAAGTTCTAATGAAGACAAGGGTGTTTTTTCTTGTTTGGAATAAACTTTTATTGATTGATCGCAGAAATAGAAATATTTTTGACAAAAATCACAGTGTTTGGTACCATAAGCCATGAGAGCGCGGTAAATATATTGTAATGAATATTATGATTCGATGATTATAGTTTAATTTATTTATTTATAAATTTGATCAAATATTTGATATTAATATTTAAATTTAATATAGCAACAAGATCTTATTCTCAGGGGTGTTTGGTTTTGCAAGTTTCCAGTTGGATTATTAGGTAGGTATTTGAATAAAATTTGATTAATTACAATTACAAATTTATTTTAAGAGTAAAATGAAAACAGTAATATTGAAAGTTTAATAATGAAACTAATTAGGAAAAATAAGGAAAAGAAAGGCCTTTTATTAACTATAAAAGAACTTTCTTGATGTTGAATACAGTTAAATTAATCAATGTTATTTATGTAATGGCAAGTAAAATTATCGAAATACACTAATTATTGAATATCAAGTAAATTCCTTTGTTTTTAAATTATAAAACTTAACTAACAACTATAAAAATTTTCAAAAGTTTACAATTTTATCTGACCTTGATGTAAAGTTCTGCTTCCTGATTGGTGGAAAAAGTCTGTAGTCGCTCTATGAAAAACGGAAACGAACGAAGTGATACGTGGAATTTCCGACTTTGGTAAAATGTCGTGTTAGACGATTGGTTTCTTGTGCAATATTATTGTTCTTTGTTCCTCCAAATTGATATAGTTCAGTATTTGTTGGATTACAGTTCCTCTAATTGTATTATTAATAGTAAGTACTCTTATATTCTTCTTTTTTATCAACCGAAAATGTTTTAATTTCACTTTTTGATTAGATCTTAATGTCACTTTTTGGCACTTTATTTTACTTTTTGATTGTTTTACTTTATATTCTTAACGTCACTATTTAACACTTTATTATAACTACTTTTAAAACTGTTTGTTCACTTTGTTCTATTTGACTGTTTACACTGACTGATCTTCTATCTCTGACTTCCAATAATACACTCCCCGTTACGACCTCTGTTCAAGTCTTTTTATAGGTTTCAAACTTTCTAGAAACTTCGTTTTTGTTCTATGGATTAGTCATTTCTGGAAAAATTTGTGTATCTCTTTCTTTCCTATTTATGACTAGACATACTCACTTCGTCTACTGTCCGATCATTCCAGAACAAAATACAGTAAAAATATATCTGTCTCCTTTTTACACATTATCTGTCTTTTTTTACACATTATATAACCAATTTTTGCGAAGTTTCTAGTAAGTTTTAAATAACATATTTATGTACTAGATATAATATTGATACATTACATAATAAAAATTATTTCTAACTTAAATTTTTTTATAAATACACAAAATTTATAATAAAATAATACAATATAATAAAATTATTTGATTTAGTTATATTAAACAACTTCTGTTGATATTATAATCATTATACTATTATCGAATATTTAAGTATTACAATATATATAAATTAAAAAAAAAATAACTTACACTTAATTCTTCTGTATTTCAAAAGTTTATAGTGGGTTGGGCTTTCTAATGTCTATCTGCCCTCTATATATAGTGAATCAAACCATCCCAATTTTGTAATTCTTGCAAACAGTGTAACAAAAGCTTGAAGTACAAAATTTGGCAATTTGTTGTTGAACTTCTCCATGTAGGGTCGGTAAACTTCTGTTACTCTCCGGGGTAGAAAAACAGCTTTCTCCTCCAATTCAAGGAGGATCGCCTACCCAAATTTGGTTTTTACGATTTTAACCCAAAATATTTTTAGAGGCATATCCTTTGGACGTTTATTTAATTTCACTAATTCGTTTTTTTCTGCAAGAGATAATACATTTAATTTAGCAAGGTTCATCTAAAAAAAAAGAAAAAAAAATTCTTACCTTCCTTTCTGGAGTAGTAGCAAGCAATAATAGAACTGGAACTGTTAAATTTTTTATCGTCAGCTTTTCAGCGCGAACCACTCTCTCCGGCTTGCTTCTTGCATATTTATATGCAACACCATCTACGTAAAAACGCATGATTTGGGTTATTTTCTCGCAAAAATGGTTTGAGCAGAAACTATTTTCTTAATTTCCGTTTTTGTGTTTGGGTTTTTGGAATGTTATTTCCTACGCGTCGGTTGCGTTTAAACATCCTATTAGGATGCTGTAGATTAAATAAACCATCTTTTCCGCTCGTTTAACAGAAACAATTTAATTATTTAATTTAATATAATAATATTAATAAAAATAATAATAATAATAAAATAATAAAGAAATTAAAGAAAGGAAAAACCAATGTCAATGTCACAGTATTTATTACTTAATAGTATAAAAGTTGAAAGTTGAAAATGTAAGGCAACTAGTTTCGGCCTACAATACGGCCATCATCAGGCTACAAAGAAAAACATACATTACAAACTAATATAAAGGTTGATAACAATTCCTTACCTATAAAATGAAATTTACAAGTAAAAGGTTAGTATGCTCCTTGAAGATTGCAAGACAGCAGTATAGTTTGACATTGAAATTGTAGCAAAGTTATGTGTATATACTTAAATAATTGGTTGAAGACCAAGCAAGAGTTATGGTACTATGTTATAAGAAACGAAAGTAAGGATGAGAAAATAAAACAATATTTGGACATTGAAAAAAGGGGGGGAGCCATGGGCTCAATGACTTTTAAATGTTTGGCATACAAAAATTATTTCAGGAGGTTGAAGTACCTCAAGTACCAAATTACCCGATAAGGGAATTAATTTTGGTTTAACAAAGGAATTCATGAATTTGTGAACCCATTTAAAACAGGTTCCCACAGTCAAGAACAACTTTATCAAGTTCTCTGAAACTAATGTAGCAGAGAATTGAGAGTCAAAGTGATAAACAGTAATCCTTGTAAGTAAGGAAAACTGAATTGGAAAAAGAAATATTATTAAAATTGAAAAAATTGTAAAATAGTCACAAAACATATTGGAAAATTGTTTGTCGAACATTGTCCATATTAAGCAGAGCGACAAAAAAGTAATTAATCATCTGTGAAAAATAGCATACTAATAAATGATTTAAAACCACGACCAATGATGATGCAGAAACAAGAGACTTCATGGGGGAACAAAGTACCATCTGCTACACTAAGGGTAAACAATAGAACATTAATGTTCTATTATTCTCTTGTATTCATTTAATCGAGTTGTAAACATTTCCTTCATTTTGATTGTCAATATGATCACTCTCTATAACATATGTCATTACATCTTTCTTCTTCTCTTTTATATTGACAGTCATTGATGAGGATTTGTCTCTCGGTAGTTTGATTTTTATTGTTTGTTTTTCATTCTAATTAATAATTGATATTGTACGGATTCTCATATATTGTTGCTAATTGATGTTCAATGGATCTTGAATGATTGCAGTATAGCATTAGTTGCCCTCTTTCCTGAAAATATTTTGTTACTATTTTCGACGTGATCAAAGATATATTTTTCGATTTCCTGTTCCATGATCTGTGTCAATTCATTTATCATATCATAAGTTCTATGATTTCCCAATCTCTGTGTGTCTATCGCCATTTTTAATCTCACGTGCAGTAGATAGTTATTTTCTACCTTAGTGTGGTGTAATTCAGTTATTAAGTTTTTTGTCGCTCTGCTTAATATGGACAATGTTCGACAAACAATTTTCCAATATGTTTTGTGACTATTTTACAATTTTTTCAATTTTAATAATATTTCTTTTTCCAATTCAGTTTTCCTTACTTACAAGGATTACTGTTTATCACTTTGACTCTCAATTCTCTGCTACATTAGTTTCAGAGAACTTGATAAAGTTGTTCTTGACTGTGGGAACCTGTTTTAAATGGGTTCACAAATTCATGAATTCCTTTGTTAAACCAAAATTAATTCCCTTATCGGGTAATTTGGTACTTGAGGTACTTCAACCTCCTGAAATAATTTTTGTATGCCAAACATTTAAAAGTCATTGAGCCCATGGCTCCCCCCCTTTTTTCAATGTCCAAATATTGTTTTATTTTCTCATCCTTACTTTCGTTTCTTATAACATAGTACCATAACTCTTGCTTGGTCTTCAACCAATTATTTAAGTATATACACATAACTTTGCTACAATTTCAATGTCAAACTATACTGCTGTCTTGCAATCTTCAAGGAGCATACTAACCTTTTACTTGTAAATTTCATTTTATAGGTAAGGAATTGTTATCAACCTTTATATTAGTTTGTAATGTATGTTTTTCTTTGTAGCCTGATGATGGCCGTATTGTAGGCCGAAACTAGTTGCCTTACATTTTCAACTTTCAACTTTTATACTATTAAGTAATAAATACTGTGACATTGACATTGGTTTTTCCTTTCTTTATTTAAGAAGAGTCACATTCGAGACATGGATGATTTGTTTCAATAAAGAAATTATTTTTGTTAACAAAATCTTGAGGGCCCAAATGGCAAAACTTCCCTATTAAGATGGCAAACCATCTTTTCTGCTCAAGCAAAAAAAAATTAATTATTTACCAAGTTTATTTAAAAAGTAACATACACATCATTGATAAAAAGAAATTATTTTTCTTAATAAAATCTTGAGGTTATTTAAAAGACCCCCATTAGGACATGGAATATCAAACAAGTTCCAATTAAAGGGTCCGGCTGCAACAAGTTTTTTGGTTAACTCCTTATATTTGTAGTAGGTGGTTTTTTTTTAAAGTACACGTGTCCATAATGTACTGGAGTGCTCCTGTAACAACTGTTGGTAATCCTGGGAAAATATCTTTTATTTGACCTTTACTCAGACCATTTTTTAGGTTCTCATCGTATTAAATATAATTATTTTTATTATAAAATACGTAAATTTTTCCATGATTGCTTTGAAACATTGTATTTATTTGAGAATTTTTGGGTAGTAATAAATTAATTTCCTCAAGTATTCGAAGACTGGAAAATTTGCCACATAGTGTGTATATTAATTGACTGGTTCAATTTTACTTTCGCGTTAAAATATTCTTCCAAACTTACGTTGAAGAGCAATGAAATAAAACACTGTGTTGTCTATAAACATCTATTCAACACTAACTCTCCCCTTCGGCGGTGGCCAGCGGACGCACAAAACAATGTACAAAGCGGCGTTGCCACTTTGTTTACAAAATCATAATTCTTACAAAATAACAAACAAACTAACATTAAGTCGTAAACATGCCGCCCGCCTTGAAACGCTTGGCTTTCAACAAAATACAAAGCTTATTATAATATGTTTAAAATTTACGATTCTACAGGTAAAGGACAAATTTTTGAGAATGGTCTTTTTATATGCCCACAGTCAGTTTTTATTAGGGCAACACGAGCGAAACTATCTTTACCGAGAAACACTTCAACTATTTTACCCATTTTCCACTTCATGGGTGGCGCGTTAGCATCTTTGACGAGCACTATCGCGCCCGGTTCTAAACTATCACCACTTTGTCTCCACTTGCTCCCTTGTTGCAGTTCAGAGATATATTCTCTGCTCCAGCGGGTCCAAATGTGCTGCTTCATCTGTTGCAAATGCTGGTACAGTGACAAGCGATTGCAGGGTAGGCTTCTTACGTCTGGACTTGCTATAGGACTTAATTGACTCCCAATAAGGAAGTGTGCCGGTGTTAACGGAGTGAGGTCGTCGGGATTAGGGGAAAGGACTGGCAAAGGACGCGAATTCATTATCGCTTCGATCTCTACGAGTAGGGTATAGTAATGTTCAAACGATAATGGCATGTTAAAGACAACACGCTTCAAATGATTTTTTTTGGTTTTTACTCCTGCCTCCCAGAGGCCTCCAAAATGCGGCGACTGAGGCGGTATAAAGTGCCAATCCACTTATTCATTACATAACCTGTTAGTCAAAGTGACCCCATTGTCACGAATAAATCGTCCCAAATCTTTTAATTCTGAACACGCCCCTAAAAAATTACTCCCATTATCCGAAAATACAGTGAAAGGTTTTCCTCTACGAGCAGAAAACCGCCTTAAAGATAGGACAAAAGCCTGCGTGGTGAGGTCAGTAACTTATTCCAAGTGTACTGCCTTGGTTAAAAAACAAATATAAAGAGCGACGTAAGCTTTCGATATTTTAGCTCCTCTTCCTGTTCGGGATTTTATAATAAAGGCCCGGCATAGTCTACGCCTACTACATCGAAGGGATGCTTTGGAACCAAGCGATGTTCAGCACCCGTTATGGGTGTTAAGGTTTTAGGATTATATCTACTACATTTTACGCAGTCATGAACAATTCTTTTACATAATGTGCGGCCCGAAATCGGCCAGTAACTTTCGCGAATGGAAGCAAGCCAATGCTGTGGCCCACAATGATACAACTTTATAAGCTCGTGCCTCAAAATGAGTTTAGTGAGATGATGGTTATATGGCAAAATCAACGGTTATTTTTTTTTTCAAATTTAAATTTAGCATTCGACAATCTCCCTCCAACACGTAACAATCCAAACTGGTCAATAAATGGGTGTAAGCTCAAAATTTTGCATGATTTGTTTTTTAATACGTATTTGATTTATTTCATTTTTGAAAACGTTTTGCTGAACATGTTTCAATATTAATTTGAAAGATTGGTCAATTTCATCTTTTAGTAATGGGCCGGTCTTGCGCTCATTGGGTCTTTTACAATTATTTACAAACCGGCGCAATAACGCGACAATTCTTTTCATCTTGCGAAGGAACGTTCAGGATGCGATTTTCGCCTAATTCAGTCACCGTATTGCAGTTAATTTTTACTTTCCGAAAATCAGGTATAGCCACCTTTTGCTCCGGATGCCTTGGCCATTCTGACTGTTCCAAATGCAAATACTTGGGTCCAAGCCACCAGACATCCAAATTATTCTTTTCGGTGCATTTAACTCCACGTGATAAAAATGTTTTTCGCAAGCCATTTCTTTTTCCGATTGGAGCTTGGCGGTAAATTCGCAGTTATCTAATTCCCAGAATTTTCTCAAGTCGTCCTGAATCTGTTGCTCTGCCGTTATACCCAGACTGCAGCTTAGTCCAGTATTTCTCTTAATATCTCCACACAATGGTCCGGTAATTACCCATCCAAGTTTTGTTTTCTGTAATACTGAATTATTCCGCCCTAAAGTAACCCTTTCGTTGTCGATAATGTTCCAAAACAGATCAGCTCCAATCAGCATATCTACCTGTTGCGGTTTAAAAAACGAAGGATCCGCTAGTTTGTAATCATTAGGAATGGGCCACGTATTGACATTTCTAATATGGGCAAAGTACCCGGTATTTTTGGCACAATGAAACACGAAATTGCGGTTGAGTAGGCATTGTTTTTTGAATACATTTTTGTGTTGCACTTGTAATTTATGGTTGACAGGGAACCATTTATACCGTTAAGTGAAATGTTGACCGTTTCCTTGTCCAATTTCAATTTATTACATGCGTCCTCAGTTATAAAGCTTGACAGATCCGCTATCTAAAAGTACGCGAAGTGTCGTGTTATTTTAAGCTCTATCAAAAATTTCGACAAGAGCAGTGGAAAGCAAAACTTCCTTCACTGTACTGCTAGCTGAATTATTATTCGTTACCCTTGAATTTTCCGGCGAAGACATTTCATTTTCTGGGGTTACAAAACTGTCATTTTTATTTGTATTATTTTCGCTATTTGGTGATATGTTTCTATGTACCAAAGTATGGTGTTTGGCACAGCATTTTTTACACGTAGAGCTTCTGCAACCCTTGTTGAAATGACCTGGTCTTAGACAATTTAAACATAACCTTAACGAAATAATTTTGGGCAACTCTGTATAAAATGTTCGCTGTTGCAGAATACGCACTTGGAAGTTTTGTAATCCGATTGTTTGTATGTGCCATTGTCGTCCCTAACAACTAAACCCTTGGTGCTACTGATAACTTTTTCAACTCTATTTTGTTCCAAGTTTTCTAAAAGTTCCGCTTTTGACAATAAAAATGATTTAAGATCATCTAGTTTAGGAAAATTTATACCCCTAGATTTAAACAATTCCCACTCTCTACTCGTAGATTTATCTAATTTTGTACCAATAAGGTAAACAATTGGTACATTCCACTCACTTACCGACAACCCAATCTGGCTTAAAGCGCGTAAATTTTTTGTTAAATCGTTCAAAATTCCACGAATAGCTTTTGGAGATTCTTTACCCATTGTTTCTATATTGAAAATATTTTTAATATGATTGTGTATTAGCATTTTATTGTTATACCGTTTTCCCAATAATTCCCATTCAATTTGGTAATTATTCGCGGAAAATTCTATAGAAGAAACCAGCTGAGCAAGTTCACGCCTCAGTGACGCCCGTAAATAATGAAAGCGTTGAATATCCCAGATATATTCGTTGCCGTTGAAGTGGTTTATAATTAATTTTTATCCTTATAACACCCCATCTCTCGGTACCAAATTTAAATATACCACTTTTCAGTTTTAAATATATTTATTAAATATAGAAATCCATACAGTACACAATAAGTTTTATAATTGGTAACTAGGTAGAGTAGTGGTAAATAGGGTTGGCTCGGACAAAGAAATAGAAAAAGATTAAGGGTGATACCTATTACGATTTTGAATGTTGGTCGATTACAAACAACTATTTATAAGCGATATAAAAGTAATTTAAAATATAAGAAAAACAGTGTTTAGTTTGTGTATTCCAGGTAAATTGAATATTTTTATTATTATTGTCTAATATCTGACCATTTTTAATGTATGTTGTATTATTTTCTAAATGTATATGTACATTTTGTTCATTATTGTTCATTAACAATATTAATGTTCGCCATTTTCATTTATGAACTCATGTATATTTCGTTGTTTGAGACTTTTTATTTGAAAATTGATTATTAATTTTACCAGTAAATCCTAAACTTTTCTGTTATAGATTATTTTTATAATTCTGACTAATCAGGGGTATTATTTTATCATAAAAGTTTTTAGTAAATTTTATATATTTTATTAGAGTGCTTTGTGTGCTTTGTTTCATTTTCATGAGTTTAACAGGGCCTTGATGCATGTCTAACATTTTCTAACCTTGAGGAGAGAAATCTGCCACCATAAAAAAAATAAATTAATAAAAAGAAGTAGATTCTCTCCGCCCCTACAACTATAGCTGGGTAGCCTCCTGTATAGGACCTCAGTAACTTCCGACTATGTCGGCTAACTAACTTTCTTCAGTTTTGTTTGATCTGAGTGTATCATGAAAGTGAAATATATTTACAGTCAGCACTTTGGAAACTTCTTGACATGATAATTGATTAATATCATGATACTTTATATATAAAGTACTTGTTTATGGGATATTTTAGTAGCCTGTTGGTCATTATTATTTGGAAAAGCTCTCTTCCATGTATAAAGTCTCAACAGACATTGACCGAAACATTTTAGTTAAATTGATTTGTATAAAGTTTTCTTTTATGAATGTTGTTACTATGAGAATAATTACAATTTTTTGTGGTTGTGTTTTATTTAATATATCAAACATTCCTCATTATAATGCTAGTAACCAGTGTTATCTGTCTATTTAAAATTAATAATTACAAACAGAGTAAGTTATACTACACCGTGTATAAGAGATTTAAAAACATCCCTAAATTCCAGCCAATTGCGTAACGAACCGTCAAATTTTGGTAAATTTATATCGGGCAATTTCACATTTTTTAAAGTATGTATCAAAGACCCATTGTGCGACCTAGAATGCTGAGAGCCATTTCCGCTGTTTTTATCTTTCAAGTATTCATTAACGTGTTTTAGATATGACAATAGATATAACATTGTAATATTTATTTTCAAAATCTGCTCTCTCTTTATATTCCTTTTCCAACTCATTTTCATCGCAAATTACTTCGATGCGTTCCTGTATTTCTATAAATTTTTATAAGACTGTGACTTCCACTGTATTTAACCGGTTTTCTAATTCGATTCCTACGTTACCAATGTCGGAATCCGTAATATTTCCTTCAATGAATTTAATAATAATAACCGCCTCTTTGCCTCTTTAGAGCATCCATTACTTACTATTTATTTTTTATTCAATACGAATATGTATACACAAAATAAAAGTATTAACTGAATAATATGTATAATTTATATCAAACGGAAATACTATTCACCTTTTTTAAAAATGTTTTTAACATAAAATATTGCTCAAAATTAAATAAATGCTCATAAAACGAAGCGATAAACAAAGAAAAAAGGGATACTCACTCGCAATCCACACTTTTTTGTACCTGTACGTGCTCAGCCTTGAAGTCGGCGCCCTGACGATTCGACTTGCCGATTCCGTTTGTTGCTTGTTACAAAGTACAATCTTCTGTATTCTCCTAAGAAGTTCGCTGTTACCCTAGAACTGTTTACAATTTGACTAGAAGGACCATGTATATTAATTGTACTATAATATTTGTAGTATTTGTACTATATAATATATTTATATTATATAAGGAGTGGTTGAATTTTACTTTAAAATATTCTTCCAAACTTACGTTGAAGAGCAATGAAATAAAACGCTGTGTTGTCATTAAACATCTATTCAACACTAACTCTCCCCTTCGGCGGTGGCCTAGCGGAAGCACAAAACAATGTACAAAGCGGCGTTGCCACTTTATTTACAAAATCATAATTCTTACAAAATAACAAACAAATTAACATTAAGTCGTAAACATAGTGTTTATGAGCATATTTATTGACTGCTATTAAATTGCCTGAAGAACTTTGAAGAATGATCATCGCCGGAAGCTGTTTCACTTATGACGCATCTTGGTCTATTTAGAAGTTGCGTTGTTGTTTCATCTAATTGCCCCGTTGCATGTATAATAGCTTTATTCGGGTTTCGTTTTTCGGACGGTTTGAGAACGATTTGCTTACTGCGCACAACTGGATGTGCAGTAGACTAAATCCAAGAACTATTTATGTACAGTTTGAAAACTATCAACAAATGAACAAACCCGAACGCCTTATTTTTTAATATCTGATACAAAAAGTAAATTATTTTGTCCACAAACCTAAAATGTTGGATAAACTGTTCATCACTATATAGGGGTACTGTTTCTTCGACATAATTCTCATTTTTTACTTTTTTCTGTAATAATTCGGGTAAAAAAATATTTGCTACCATCTCCAATCCATCATCACTTGATGATGAAAAAGATGAGGATGAATCTGACGAGAATTCTGACAATTAATCCATATTAATATACTCAATAAATTAAAATACCAAGAATAATTTGAATTTAAAATGCACACTACAAACAATGACTGACAAATGACCAAGCGCATGCGTCAATTAGTCCACAAAAAATTTTTAATCTTGGACTGATTTGACAGTTTTCAAATCGTCCGAAACAAGTCAGAAATAAAACCCGAACCCCAAACTAAAATTATAGAACGGTTCGAAAACCGTACACGAAAAACCCGAACACAGGATTTTTTAGTGCGCAGAATCCTGACAGTAAGAAAACAGTAATCAAGTAAACCCGAACAAAGCTAATATATCTTTCTTGAAAACTCAACAATAGATCCTCAAGCTTGGTTAAATCATTTTCATTTGTGTACCCGAAACTTTGTAAATATTTCATAGCATATTGTTGATTGACTACACATAACACTGGACATGGTGCTGCAGCTAATAAAATAACTAACATAATCTTCTGTAATTCTTTTCAAAAGACCTCAACTTTGTTAATATTATCATATATTAGTAGCCCACCCGTGCCCCCTCCCCCATGCTGGTACAGATACACACCCGGGGACTAAAAATGGCGGCGCGATCAACCGATCGACATGTGGCTGGCGGCAGGGAGATGGCGACGCGAGCGGCAGGAAGGACAGATTTTGTTCAATGTGAAACGCCGCGACGTGACATAACCCAGAAACGTTCGAAATTTTGTACCCCACCCGTACCTCCCCCGTGCCCCCACCCGGTACAGACACGAAATGAATGGCGGCTACATTACCGACCGACATGTGGCTGGCAGCAGGGAAATGGCTACACGAGCGGCAAGAAAAAACTCTCTTAGTTTATCTACTAAATACATTTTTCTACTTGATGTTGGTTGTTACGCTCTCTAGCGGACGTTTGACAAACTCGAAAATCATTTACAGCAATTTTTTTTTGGCGACTTTTATCATGATTTTTTTTCTCAAATATATACCACCAATATCTTATGAGATATGGCCGCTTGCTACCCTTAACTGATCACCCTGTACATCTCAACATTCCTTCAAATTATTTCGAAAAAAAATCTTAAAGGAAGCACAGATTTTGGGTACGGCCTAGTTTGAACAAAAATCTTCAAAAAACTGAAAGTAAACTATTAACTGATTTAAAAAGTAATGATTGTGGATTAGTGCCTGGCCATACTATCAGAAGCTCTTTTCAGAATTTTGTTAGAATGAGTGCAACAGATTTTGAAGAACTAATTTGTTTAATTGGAAAAAAAATCGCTAAACAAAACACAAATTACAGAGATGCTATACCAGTTGCAGATCGATTGGCAGTAACATTGCGATTTCTAGGCACAGGTGATTCATATGTTAGCCTAAGTTACACTTTTGAGATATCAAAGCAGTTAATCAGAGTTATTGTACCTGAAGTGTGCCAGGCAATAATTGAATCTCTCAAGGATCAAATAAAAGTAAGAACACTTCAAATCACGAGAGATGACCATCACGTGACACAACAATTTCTGCTAAATGCTAAAGAAATGGACTATCGCCTCTGCCCCATTAAACATGGTGGTATCGATTGTCATATTGTCATTAAAAAAACCATAGAATTGTCACATAATTGTCATCTTTAGTGATTTAGCCTGTATGTATTTTTTTATAGTTTTTATTAAAGGTTTGTACAACAGTGTGTCGATGTTTTACTGTGAGTAGACGTGATTTTTATGGCTCCGCATTAATGTCAAATACAGGATAAGTAAGTGTTAATTTTCAAACCTAACTATAAAGATCTGCAAGTAAGTCTCAATGCTATTGATTAGTTGAGTATTGGGTTTTGGAAAGTGCATATTTTTGACGTAAACAATAATTTCTTTTTTATAAATATGAATACTAGAACAGGAAAAGGTGCAAAGACAGGTGAGGATGATCTGCACTCATCCGTTAAAACTATAGTCCATAAACTAGTAACTTCTGATGATTTTATAAACGTACTGTCCAAGGCTATGATGGATATTGTTGCTGAAAAGTATGATACTGAATTTGAGAAACTGAGACAGGAAAATAATAATTTGAAAGCAATGGTCAAAAACCAAAAGTGTGCAATCGAAACATTGAAAATTAGACAAGAGTCATTTGACAGTTACCGAAGATCTAAAAATATAATTTTTTATGGGGTTAAAGAAGGAGAAAATCTGAAATGTATTGATAGAATATTGGATATACTTAATAATAAACTAAATTTATCTGTAGATAAGTTTGCTATTAATGATTGCTTTCGCTTGAAAAAGCCGGATAAAAATAATGTCAAACCGATCCTTGTGCAGTTCTCTACGAAACACATCAAAAATGTTATTTTTGGTGTTAAAAAGAACTTAAAAGGATCAGGCATAACTCTTAGGGAAGATCTATCTACGGATGCTTTGAAATTATTGAAAGCTGCTATTGTGAAGGTGAACAAAAAAGGAAGGGTATGGTCGAACAATGGAAAAATCTTACTCAAATTCGATAATGAAGACGATATTCGTGAAATAAAAAACATAGGTGAAATTTAAGTGCAACCATTTTTTTGTCTTTTTTTCCTTATTTTTAGCATATTATTAATAATACACATGTAATTAATCTTGATTAGAATTTTAAATTTTCTTTCTAAAATATAGAGATAACACTTTTTGGATTTAATAATGGGATTATTTTGTGAGCCACGTGCAATTGTCCACTCTTTCAGTAAACTACTTTTTGTTAACTGTAACTAAAATTAGTGTATTAATTTATTGTTTACATTTTAAAATAGATTAGAATTAGGTACTGGGAGAATTTACATTTTGTTTAACTATCATTCTTAAATGGGTTATCTCAGCGTAGCCTTTCTTAATGTTCGTTCTCTTTTGCCCTCACTAAGAAATGTGAAAAATATACTGGAAAAATATGATTATGACATTTTTATGATATGTGAAACGTGGTTATTTGAGCAGACTAATGATAATTTGTTAAAAATAGATGATTATGTGTTATATAGAGGAGACAGAAATGCTAGAGGAAAGGGTTTGTACATCTACGTAAAATGTAAATATATTTCAGAAATCAAAATAAAGAATGTGGGGTACGTTTGGGAGCAATTATGGATAAAACTAACTTTAAATGAAAAACTTATGGTGTAGGGGTCATATATAAACCACATGAAGTAAATAACTCAGATTTCTTAAATGAATTTGAAGATTCTTTAGCATCTTTATTTCCAGTTGTAGATGAGCTTTTATGCTTGGGTGATTTTAATATGGATTTCCTTGGGACAAATGCTGTGTTGAGCAAATTTGTCAATATATTAGAAATTTTTGATTTGGAACAAATTATTGATGAACCGACTAGAATTACGGCTTCTTCAAAAACTTTACTTGATTATATTATAGTGAATAGTAAGCTTGCAGTCGAAAGAGGTGTTGTTCATCATAAAATATCAGATCATTCCCTTGTTTTTTGTAAACTTAACGTGAGAAAAGTAAGCATTACTAAGATGCGTACTTATAGAAGCTTCAAAAATTTTGATGAGGAATCATTTCTTCAAGATCTGAGGAGCATTTCTTTTTCTCGTATTTTTGACCAGGAAAATGTGGATAAAAAATTAGCTTATTTGGTCAATTGTTTAATTAATTTATTTGATAGACACGCACCCTTGGTAACTTCAAAGATCACGAAAAAAAAAGCTCCTTGGTTAACATTCCCTCTAAGGAAAATGATGAATGAAAGGGACAAAGCCTTAAGAAGATATAAGCGCACAAAGCTAACAGCACATTTTCAGTTTTACAAGGATCTAAAAAACTATACAAATCAAGCTATAAAACGAGAAAAGAGAGCTTATTTTGTATTCCAATTTAATAATTCTACTACGCGCAACTTATGGCATACTCTGAAATCAAATAATTTTATTAATGATAAAAGAAATGAAATTCCGGAAATACTGAGGAGACCCAAAGAAATTAATGACTTCCTTATAAATTCTATTCCTAACGTTACGCCCCCTGATAATTAATTACATTTTTATAAAAACAATAATATCGTTCCTTCAAATTTTAAATTTAAAGAAGTTAATGACTTATTTGTATATGAAACTATTTGTAAAATTAAGTATAATGCTGTGGGATGTGATGGTTTAAACGTGATACTTATTCGACTCTGTTGTCCTTTGTTAGTACCATATATTAGACATATTGTAAATTTTTGTTTAACTAGTTGTGTGCTTCCTGAGGTTTGGAAAAAGGCAGTAGTGAGGGTTTTACCCAAAAAACAGAATCCTACGGAATTCAGGGACCTTAGAGGTATAAGTGTACTACCTATACTTTCTAAAATTCTTGAAAGAGCAATAGAGCTACAAATAAGGGAACATCTAATGAGCTTCGAGCTATTGCCTACTGTACAATCGGGGTTCCGAAAAAGGTATAGTTGCACTACAGCTTTACTTAATGTAGTTGATGATATGTTAACTTCAATTGATAAAGGACAATGTACTATATTAGTGTTACTTGATTTTAGCAGGGCTTTTGATACTATTAACTATAAATTAATGCTCAACATATTACACTACATAGGTTTTTCAGATGACGCTATTAGTCTTATAAGGAGTTATTTGGTGAATCGTCAACAATGCGTAAAAATAGATACAGGGCAATCCGAATATTTAGTGTTAGAATCTGGTGTGCCTCAGGGTTCCATCTTGGGACCTCTGCTGTTTTCAATTTATACTACTTTTTTAATAAATTCTTTAAAAAAATGCAAGATACATGTCTATGCAGATGACACCCAGATTTACTTTAGTTTTCCTCCGCAACAGCTGGATGTTGCTTGTGGCGTAATCAACCAGGAAATAAATGAATTTGTAGATTTAGCTAGTAAACACTGTTTGTTAGTTAATTGTTCTAAATCTAATTTAATGTTGTTTGGATCTAAACACAATCGTGCGAATATAAATTTTCCTATTGATTCTATTAAAATAAACAATGAACCGTTAACCATAACAAGTTCTGCAAAGAATTTGGGTGTTATTATAGATGACAACTTAAAATTTTGAAAAACATGTTAACCAACTGGTTCAGCGCGCATATTATTCCTTGAAAGTTATATATGGAAACCGTCAGTTTTTTCCCAAAAATGTTAGAATATCTTTATGTGAAACTTTGGTATTATCTCATTTTAATTTTGCTGATTCTGTTTATGGACCACACTTAACCTCTTTATTTAAAAATAAAATTCAAAAGGTGCAGAATTCTTGTCTACGATTGATTTATGGTATTAAAAAACGTCAAAGAATTTCTCATAAATTAATAGAAACTAAATGGTTAAATATGGAAAATAAAAGAATACATCATGCAGCTTCATTATATTTTGGAATAATTTTGATAAAGGTTTCCACATACCTATATGAAAAACTCTCTTTTAGAACGGATGTACATAATTTAAACTTGAGGTTTAAGGGATTATTAACTCCTCCAAAGTTTAAAACTGAAATCTTTCGGCATTCCTTCACATATCAAATATATCAGCTTTACAATTCAATTCCACAAGAATTAAAATCTTTTAGTTTGGGTACTTTTAAAGTTAAGTATAAATTACTGCTCTTACATAATCAAGTCTAATTACTTTTATTTTCCCAGTATCTATCTATCTATGTAATTTCAATAATTATAAGTTGTATCTAATTTGTAATGTGTTAATTTTTTTTGTGTAATTCACACTCTATAATCCAAGGGTTATGTGAAAGAGCATTTCCGTAGTGTTTCTCACGATTCATTATAGGAAATGAACTTCGCCCTTTATTTCCAACCTTGTAAAATTAAAAAATAAATTTTGTTTTAGTGTATGTAATGTACTGTATTGGGAATAATAAAGACATTTATTATTATTATTATTATTATTATTATTATTATTATTATTATTATTATTTTTCTTAATCTCGCATACATGCGGCTTTTACTGATTCGGAACGGTATTCACATACAAGTCCCGAATCTTACTATTGTAAATTAAGGTGGCGTCTGACTATTGCTGTAGTGTGAAGAAGAACTGATTTCTGCAGTTGAATATATAGAAATGGATTCATGTTAATTATCTGAAGACTGCGATGTAAATCTTTGGGGATGATTCCAGTGGTTGACAGGATTATAGGTACAATGTGTACTGTGTTTTGTTTCCAAATATTTTTTATTTCTTCTGCCAGGGGAGAATATTTGGTAAGTTTTTCATTCCAATTATTATTATTATTATTATTATTATTATTATTATTATTATTATTATTATTATTATTATTATTATTATTATTATTATTATTATTATTATTATTATTATTATTATTATTATTATTATTATTATTATTATTATTATTATTATTATTATTCTACTATTTCTCGGTTTTTACCGGTTTCTCCCCAGTCAGACGGGTCTGTATACCAAGTCTGACCAGTGGTTTAATCATTACTTACACTGGTCTGAGAAAATTTCGGGTTATATTGCATGTTTTTAATATGATGGCTTTTTGTATTAACTGATGTATGTCGCTATCTAATTGAAGTTGGTTCAGATGTAGAGTAAATGCGTTGTGTGTGATACCAGTTGCGGATATTATGAATGGTATGATTTTTACTTTTTCTTGTTTCCAGATTCTTTCTATTTCTATTGCTAGTGGTGTGTATTTGTCCATTTTTTCTGTATATTTTTTTGTAATGTTGCTGTCTATAGGTATAGCTACATCTATTACATATGTGTTTTTCTTTATTTTGTCTATAAGCGTGAGGTCCGGTCTGTTATGTCGTATAGTTTTATCTGTGTGTATAGTTATGTCGTAATATAGTTTAAACCTGTTATTTTCTAATATACCCTCTGGAGTGTAATTGTAATAAGGTGTTTCTATATTTATCAGATTACATTTAGATGCCAACGCCTGATGTATCACTTTTGCTGCTATGTTATGCCTTTCCGTGTATGCAGTGTCTGCCAGTATTTTGCATCCCCCTATTATGTGTTCAATTGTTTCCTGTTGTTGATGGCATTTTCTACATCGGTCGTCTATCTCTGTTCTTTTCATTATGTGTTTTTGATAGTTTTTAGTGGCTATTACTTGGTCCTGTATAGCCATTATAAAGCCTTCTGTTTCCGGGTAGAGTTGTCCTATTTGTAGCCATTTATAGGTTTCTTCTTTGTTAATTTGTTGGCTGTTCATAATGTGTAAGTGTTTTCCATGTAGTTTTTTTTTTTGACCATTGCTCTACTTTATCTTGTTGTGTTTGTATCCGTTTTGATTGTGGTTCAACTTGTGAGAGGTTTAAGGGTGTGTATTCTTTGTCTGCTTGTGTTATTGCCTTGTGTAATGAGGTAGGTTTATTGTGAAAGTATGTTCTCAGTGTTTGTATTTGATCTGCGTGGAGAGTGTGGATATCTATTAATCCTCTGCCTCCTTCCCTCCTGCTTATTGTAATCCTCTCTTTGCATGAATTTGGATGTAGTTTTCTATGCTTTGTCAGTTGCGATCTTGTAAGTATATTTATGTTTTCCAGATCTGTTGTTGTCCATTTAATTATTCCAAAGGAGTATGTTAGTAGTGGCATGGCAAACGTATTTATGGCTTTGAATAGGTGTTTTGAGTTTAATTTGGTGTTGAGAACTAGTGTTAACCGCTTTTTATATTCCTTGGTAAGTTGTTTCTTAATTGTTGTGTGGTCTATTTTTGTATTTTGTTGAAACCCTAGATATTTGTATGTTTCTTCTATTTGCATGTTGTTGAGTATTTCGTTGTTGAGTGTTTCTGTATTGTTTTCGTCTTTCCATTTACCGCGTTCCATATGTAGAATTTTGCATTTATCAATTCCAAATTGCATTCCTATGTCTTTTGTTATTTCTTCTGTAATTTTAAGTAGTCCTCTCATTTGTGTTTGTGTTGGTGCATATATTTTGATATCGTCCATGTATAGAATGTGGTTAATTTTATGTTCTACTCTTTTTTATGTTTAATCTGAAAGCCGTATTCTCTGTGGTTTAATGTGTTTGAAAGTGGGTTCAGGCAAAGGCAAAACCATAAGGCACTTAGTGAATCTCCTTGAAAGATTCCTGTCTTTATGTTTATGTTGTCAGTTTTTATATGGCCTTTGTCTGTCGTTAAATGTATATTTGTTCTCCAGGTTTTCATGATGATTGATAAGAAATGCCTTATAGTTGGGTGTATTTTATAGATTTGTAGTACTTTCTTCAACCATGAATGTGGTACCGAGTCATATGCTTTCTTGTAATCTATGAAACATGTTTTCAAGTTTCTTTGTTGTTTTTCGGTCTGTTTCAGTATTACGGAGTCTATTATGAGCTGTTCTTTACATCCCTGGCTATTTTTTCGGCTGCCTTTTTGCTCTTCTGTAATTATGTTGTATTTTTGAAGATGGTGATTGATTTTCTTGCATATTGCTGATGTTATTATTTTGTATAGTGTCTGGAGACATGTTATTGGTCGGTAGTTGGCTGGGTTTTCAGTTTTGTGGTTTTTTGGTTTAATATATGTTTTCCCCTGCGTTAAAAATTGAGGCAGTAGTTCTGGGTTTTCAAGTACAATATTTATTTGTTTAGCCAGGTATTTATGTGTTGATGTGAATTGTTTGTACCAAAAATTGTGTATATGATCTGTTCCTGGGCATTTCCAGTTGTGTGTGCTTTTTATTATGGTAGTCAGTTCATCTGTAGATATTTTATATTCTGTTTGTTCCTTTGTGTCATTTTGCCTACATTCTTCCTCTTGAATCCATGTTGCTTTTTGGTTATGTTCTACAGGATTTGACCATATACCTCTCCAATATTCTGTTATTTCTTCTTTGCTTGGTGGAATAACTTTAATTTTTTCTGCATTTGAAATTTGTTTGTAAAATAATTTTTCATTGCGATTGAATAATGAGTTGTCCGTTTTCCTTTGGTTGGATTCCTTGTATCTCCGTAGGCGAGATGAGTAGACAGTTAGTTTTTGTTTGAGAGTGTCTAGTGTTTCTGTGATTGGTTGTTTTTTTTCCAATGTTATATTTTCTATGTGTTTTAATATTTTCTTTGATTGGTTTCCGTTCATATACTGTGTTATTCTTCCGATAATAATATAATTATTATTATTATTATTATTATTATTATTATTATTATTATTATTATTATTATTATTATTATTATTATTATTATTATTATTATTATTATTATTATTATTATTATTATTATTATTATTATTATTATTATTATTATTATTATTATTATTATTATTATTATGTGTGTGTGTATTATTATTGTGTGTGTGTGTTATTATTATTATTATTATTATTATTATTATTATTATTATTATTATTATTATGTTTGAGTCGGTTGTCGGTTTGACTTACACGACTAACGTCGGTATTAATAGGTACCCCGTCTCGCAACCTGCTAGAAAAAGGATACCTATTACCCCAATAAAAATGATAAAATGGTTTAGTTCGTGTGACTGAGCGAAATAGACGGTATGGAGGTTTGTGAAGAGTCTTTATGTAGGGTGAGTTGTGTGTCGTTTGAGTTTTAGGTATAAGGTGTATCTGTTGTTGTCTAAAAGTTGTTAACAAAAACTGTGTCTCACACTTAAGATGTTGTGGTAAAGGTAATGAGGGCTTTCGCAAAACTCACACCTTGTTGACTTATTTCACGATTTTCCTGACTATAATTATTATTATTATTATTATTATTATTATTATTATTATTATTATTATTATTATTATTATTATTATTATTATTATTATTATTATTATTATTATTGTTAAATAGATATTATATTTCATTTAACACATAAAACAAATTATTCAACTAAGAGCAATGCTGGTAGCTCGTAGCTTCTCATCCAGTAGTTTCTCTCTCTGGTAGCTTCTCACCCAGGACAGTTAGATTCACGAAATTTTCTGTTGTTTGAGCCAGATCGTATAACGTTCGAGTTAGATTGAGTTGAAGAACGTCCTGATAAATCCCATGTTGCTGTTTGTCTGGAAGCTGATGGCTGCTGGTAAATGGTTGAAGGGTACTCATGCAGGCTGTTTGACGTGTAACTCGAACTAGACCGATTTGAGGAAGGTCCTAGTGGAATCCATGAGACTGGTTGATCAGAATCTAATGGCTGCTGGTAGCCTCTAGCAGTTGGGAACTGCGGAGCTGGTGAATTCTTATACATACCAATGCTTGCTTTATAAAGTATATTTTGAATTTTATGTACAGTTACAACGAACTTTCAGTTCGACTTCTTTACCCAGCAGTGAATACTCATCAGAGGACTTTCGGCTTTCATATATATCTTTAAACATTTTAAAAGTTTCGTCTATCATATTTTCTGGCTCTTCTTGTTTTCTCTTACGGGGTAGAAATAATACTTCTGCACGTTGACAAGACTAAAACTATATTGAGCATATTAAAATAGGTACATATATTGTTGTTACTTAATATTACATATTATAAACAATACCAAACGTAGAATGCTCTACTTATGAAAGTGTTTCTCAGCATTTTACCTTTGAATAAATATTAGATATAGAAAATAAAAACTATTACAAGGTTACCTAAATATTGATTCCCTACAGTTACTTTCAGAAACAACTGCTACTGAAGTAACATTGGCATGCTTGTATCTACATAATTTTATGAGACGAAACTCAGAGACTCAATTTCGTTATAACCCACCTGGTACATACGATATAGAAAATACAGAAACAGGGACAATTGTACCAGGAGCGTGAAGAATAGACAATGTAGGTAATAATGGATTGTTGCGTCTTGCTAGAACTCCCGAAAATCTGCAAGTGTACCACAAAAAATAAGAGACGAATTTTGTGAATATTTTGTTAACGAGGGTAAAGTCGAATGGCAAGATAAATATGCATAGTTTTTATTTTATGTTGTTTATGCACTTTCTGTTTGCATTTTTTTTTGTATTTCGAATTAAAAATTCAATTAAAAATGTGTTAAACTTACCTGTATATTAATTTCATCAGTTTCTTGGGTAAGACGTGGAGTATTTTTGTCCCTCAAAAACTACAAATGCGGATAGGCAAACCATTTTGTTTTATAATTCTCATCAGCTCCTGAACCTGATATTTTTTATTCCATTTTATTTTTTTTTTCTCGATAAAAGTGGCGTGTTATATTTTTAATTTTTCTTTCCACCTCAGCTTTCTCAACACCTAATACTTTTGAAATATTAAGTAATGAATCTGATCTTTTATTTTTATAAGTATTTTCTTTAGGGTTCCACAAATTCCTCTTATTGTGGAACAATTCAATTAACAATCCATTCTGTAGAAATATGGCCATCATCTTGGGTATTTTCTATCGCCGTGTCTTGCGTGTCCATTTTTAACTAAGAAACAACAAACAATCTTACCGTACGACACAAATATACCCACTGGTTTAGCGGCACGCATCCGCGGCTGAAATCCCTCGGCAGGATTTAAATTTTTTATTTTTCTTCGGCAAAAGCCGGCGGGTTGTACCGACGGCACATGCTGCCGGGCTAGCCCAGTTTGGTGAAGCCCCGCCTTATTATTACATATAAATGGAATAAATTTTTCAAAATAAATTTTTTTTAATAAGTTTAAGATTTCTCCCCATTCTTCATCCTTATTTATTTGAAATATTCGGCATTCTTGAGGTGCCCAAATTACCAATAACAATTTTCTTTTTTTGTAATAAATAATTGGCCCTGTATTTGATAGTAGTATATGTAGTTTCCATTTATTATATCCTCACCATTTTCCCTATAAAATATGTCATTTTTATCTTCGAAAGTTAGAGGTGTATTTCTAAATTTATAGGGACACTTTATTTCAAGGATGGCATCATTCTCCACAACACCATCAGGACTAGTTCCTAGGAAACCACATTCATCCAACCATAAACCACTTTGTTGGGTTTTTAACCCGATGGTGGTTTTGAATGCCTCAACAGAAAAACTTTCATGTTCCCTTCCCGATTACACAGCAGAAACTTTTTCTAAATTATTCACACCCAAAATATTTTTAAACATACTCGGTGGATATTTATTTTTTTTTCATGCAATTTAAAATCAACCCAAACCGACTAGCAGTTAACCTATATTTTTTGGCCACCAGTCAATTTTCATTTTTTGATTGACCCATAGTTGCCTTTTCAATTTCATATATCTGCTGCATTATTAATGACAATTTACTAGCCAAAAAAAGGTCTTTGTTGGTTGCTTTGAGATAATCTTTTGAAAATAAAATTTCCCCTATTGAAGTAACAATATTAACAATAATTCATAATTCAACATTTTTTTTTTAATAATCTCTGCTTGACTTCGCTCATCTCTATTAGAATTCTTTCTGATAATGCATGAATGATATCAGAAATACGAAGTTTGATTGCAGAAATCATATTGACTCTACTGGACCATCTGGTTGGATTTAGTTTTTTCAGAGTGGTGTAAATCCCATCGTTTGATACTGTTTCCAAAAAAATTATACAAATTTTGTAACGTTGAAAAAAAATTCTGTACTTCTATACAACTGCTAACAGCATAATAATAACTAATTTCAAATTATGAGTGGCGCAATTTACATACTCCGCATTAGGCTGAATATTTTTAATCTGTTTCTGTACACCATTTTACACACCGCTCATCACCCACACATTTTTTAGATCAACAATTTTATCGATAAGAAATGAAGTCAACTGTTTAACTAAATCTGCCACGCCATGTTTGAATGCTGCATAAAAACCTGGAAACACTTCTCTCACTTCTATATCAAGTGGGTATCCATTTTGTGATCCAGTTATTACAGCATACCTCATAACAATGCTTAGCTGGTCTACCTTCGATATGTCCTGTGTCGTATCTAATATCATGGAAAAAAACGGATATGCTCTAATTTGTTCCAGCAGATGATTTTCAAGTGTGCTTCCCAAGCATTCGATCATTTCATTTTGAATTGTTGCACTTTAAAAAAATGAATAATCACTGAATATTATATAACATGGTTAACCGAATAAAAAGATTGAAGGAAATAGAAACAAATAAAAAAATACCTTTGAGCATATCCAAAACTTGCTGCAATATATGATCATATCGGGCGAGAGGTTGTACAATGGCCAGGAAATTGCCATGGTAGCCTTCCTTACTTAAGTCTTCTACATGTCCTCTCAGAGCCAGAGAATTCTTTGCTAGGGTAAATATGACATCAAATAACCAATTTTCTAAATGACTGTTCTTTCAGAATTTCATCTTCGAGTTCCTTGTCAACAGTATCATTTTTTCCCATAGTTCATGAATAGCACATGCTTCCACATGCCCACTCTGTTGCTTTATTCTTGTGGATAAATGTCCCCAATCCCGAAGGTCTGTGCACCATAAATTTTTCCTCTGGGAAGGAAATAGCCAGCAAGGTTGACAGTAAGCAGCATCTAGAATTTTGGAATAACAGAGCCAAAACCGTCGAACCGATCCATATTTTGTTGTCGTGAAATAGTACGATTCCGAAAAACTCCTGTCGTTCTAGTGGGAGTCTTTCGGGAAAGGACCTGAAGGCTGTACTGCCGTGCTTTGCTTAAAAGTGGTATGTACCAGAATTATGAAACTGAGAAAAAGGGGTTTAAAGTTGTAAGCTCATTCCGACCCCTTGTAAATTTATATTGTGTAATATTATGATGCAATTTATTTAGTAATAGGTAGATTTAAACTTGCTAAATATAAAAAAATAGTTATCTTTGGTTTTTATTTAAAAAATGGTAGATACCACTTTTAAGTCAAGAATTATTTATATTATTAACAGTGGTAACGTACTGCCTTATACTTACCACTTTTAAGTTAAGAAAAATCATAATTGTTATATTTATATAGAGGAGGAGAAAAAAATGTAAACGAGTACATATAAATTGTTTATTCATGTTCATTAAAGAAAAAAAAATGTAGGTAACGTTAGTATACTAAAGAAATAAATTTGAAAATAAAATTGAATAATTATTTTTCAAATAACCACAACGGATATTTTTTAATCTTCTACGTTGCTTAGCAAAATAGTGGCCTTGTTAACATGTAAATTTTCCCAAAATGTAAGCCCATTTGCTGGCATTAAGGAAGATAAGGTTTTAATAATATTGGCCTTTCTTCCTTCAGTGATACCTCTTATTGGTTTATTCTTTTATGAGTTATTTAATATGTCCATTATAATAACGAAACCGAGTGATTTTAAAAAATGTTTGTTTTTAGGAGTAATGACGGCTATTCTTTTACACAAACTAGTACTAGTACTAGTTCTGCAATCTTTTATAGTTTTTGTTAATTGTTAATTGTCTTAGCATTTACAAGATAATACAAGGTATTATGAGGCGATTCGACTATGTTATAGCCACTTAGAACAGTAGGAAATAATTGATGGATAATGTGAACGGAATGACCATTGAGATGTGAACCAACCGCAATGTTGCAATCAATTCCTACGAATTAATTTGTAAAATGTTTATAGGATTTGTAGATGTGTGTGTAACATTTTGGGGTAACAAAAGGTTTTTTAAATCCAAATACTTTACCAATGGTAAATAAATGAAATTGTTTTGTTGCATCGAATCGATACGTGAGACGTGTTTAGATTTGGTATTATTTCAATTGTTGAATATGACTCTAGTTTGAGCATTTCTTGTTTGATAAATTGAATAATTTCATTGAGCTCATATGCACCTTTAGGAACAATTATTGTATGATATACAGGACCTCCAAATATGAATCTGTTATTGGTTTCATCAATGTTTGGTATTGTGTTAAAACTATTAAAATTAACTTATCCAACCTCATAGTCATATTTGTCATCTAAGTAAATAGGTGAATTGAAATTGTAATTAAGAATAGGCTGTGGTATTTAATATGTGGGCAACACTTTCATAAGTAGAGCATTCTACTTTTGGTATTGTTTATAATATGTAATATTAAGTAACAACAATATATGTACCTTGAGATAATTTTTCCCAATACCAATTAATTTTTTGAATTTTAAATTTGTAAATTTTCTTTAATTAATAAAGGTAGGGTTCAAACAAAATTTATTTTAATTTTTTTTATTAAATTGAATTTTGAATAATTAACCAAATGAAATTTAATCCAAGACAACTAACTAAATCCTATCTACCTTATCTAGTCTTAACTAATTACTTAACTATCTTAACTAACCTTAATTACCGCAAAATTTGTCTTTAAAATTGTCCTTAACCTTTTTTCTTCCCTTGCTTCACTTATTTTCTATAGGTTTAAATCTCCTTCAGGTCCTCTATTCACTCATGGAACAGCTATGCTAATCTTCTACAGCTACTATTAAATTTTGAATTTACTATATCTTCTTGGTTTATTTAGTTTATAATTTTGGTTCAGCTACATTACTTTCCAGCTTAATTATTTTCACTTTACTTTCTGAATATCTTTTTTGTTCTTACCACTTACTTCTACTGTTTTCAAAATTAACTAACTGCTACAGTTTTCTTCAAATGAATCCTTTTATTTATTTATTATTAATTACAACCTCTTCTATTCGTCTTTTACTTCTTTATAAATTATACTTTATTAACCTGTTTAACTTTTTAAAAATTAATTTCCTTCTTTTCGTAACTTTTTTCAAAACTAACTGTCAAACTTCCGATCCCCGGCAACCAACTTTCTTGATTACTATCACTACAGTTAACAAGAGGTCGGTAGTGTGGATAGTGTTAATAATGTGGAAAGTACCACTGTAAATCAAGGTGAAAATTTAAAATGGGGAAAAATCAGTCTAAAGAAGAAATTATTATTGCACAAGCGGGCAATAGCGGTGGCCAAACTACTACAAACAACCAAGGAGGCGTTACACATTTGGAAGTTGTCGGTTTAATTTTTGGAGTGATTTTTCTGATAGCACTTTTGCTAATTTGTTATAAAAAGTCTAAGAAAGCTATGGAAAGAAAGATGCGAAGAGAGATACAAAGAAGCCAACAACTTGTTTAATTATAAAGTATTTATTAAACGAGTTGCACCTTATCATCCTTCATTAAACGACTTCGTTTAAATATCAACTTTAATCCAGCTGAGTCCAACCGATGGTAACCACAACGTCACACGGTTCGAGGGGAAAAAGGCAGAGTGGCGCAAAAAGCTTCCTGATCGATACGTGGAAATCACCAACACGAATCTCATCAGAAACTATCCCAAACCTCTGTAAGTTTAGCATAAGTACATTAAGAAAATCCATTGCGGTATGTTTTTACTTCACTAAAGATATATTCTAAGTTAGGTATTTTCCTATTTTGGTTTACTTGTAAGACTACAATAATAGATAATAGTTTTAATCGTCTGATTTTATATTTTTAATATTAGCGCTGAATAAACAATTGTATAAGGTTACCAGATTCTACTATGATCAACAACTTTGCAATATTTACGAGTAGTAACTACATTGCATAATTTCATGCCCTGACCTATCTTAAGATTAATACGTAAGTAATTTTCAAGCAAATAAATATAAATATCAATAGTAGTTTATATCTATTATATTATAATTTTTACGAGTAATTTTTAGTTAGTTTTAAATAGAATGATAACTTATGAGGAACTTTTAAGCAAGTTAACGTATTTAAAGGACGAAGTTATAAGGGAATCTAAAAGAGTTTGAAAGGTTAAACTACCCAAATCAAACGACATTAAGATTGATGTTAGGAATAATTTATTAGCTTATTTTAACGAATTTGTGAAAATCGTCAATTCACACTATAAAAACTTAAACGACGCACATTTAAGGCAAATTAAACAATTATTTTATACGGTTCGAGATAGAGTTGTCAGAGCATATGAAGTTTTGCGAGTGGACTATAAAATCCCGATCTCTTTTAATGTAATAGACCCCACAATCAAGGACGAACAGTTTATTGACTTTTTTAATTTTGCAAGTAAAATTTTACCTAATGAATTTAATGGTTCCGTGGACAAATTAACTTCATTCCTAGATGCATTATCCTTATTAGCTGCGAATGTTGACAATCACGAGCACAACGCAGTAGCTTATGTCAAAAACAAGGTAATAGGCAAGGCGAGATATCTAATTAACAAAAACTGTAAAACCATTGAAAATAGATTACAAAGTGGTATTATTCCCGAAAGCTCACAATTGATTACCTCTAAAATCATTAATTTACGACAAAACCAAAATAGCCAAAAATATATCTCCGACATCGAGGATTTAACTCAAAAACTTTTGTTTATTCGACTTTAGTTAAAGACACGATACGACATTGAACGTGGCATGTGGCTTGTTTACAACTTTGTCATAAATAATTCCAAACAAGTTCGTTTGTTTTCTTACTGTTTACGTACTACTACACACGAAACGTATAAACACACCTAAAACATTTAAACATACCATTTTCTTTACCATACGTTTAGTCTCTATTAATACAATTGTTTTTTTTTTAATTTTCTTAATTGTCTTTTTACCCTATCGAGCACTTAATGCTTATCATTCCCATTTTCCTTAAAATGTTTTCACATAATCTTGTTTTCCACTTATGACACTGTTTTTCACTTTTACATATATGGAACCAATCGATTCTTGTGAACTTCCTGAACTTTATTACGATCTCTCAGGATCTTACAATTCACTTTACCTATTTCTGTAACCTTAAACGGATCTTCGTATAATGGATGGAACTTTGTTATTTCCTCCCTTTTTAACAAGACTAAATCGCCTGCTTCAAAAGTTTGCGCCAAGGCTTTTTGATTACTATTATTTTGTCTGATAAGTTTGTGCTTAATTAAGAAATTTCTAGCTCTATCATGTGCTATTTGTTATCTATATTTTAACCCTTCTTTACCATACTCATCAACATTATAACAAGATTGTACTTATCAGATTATCTGGTACGTTTGGACTTCTACCATACATTAATTCAAAAGGTGTGTACCCGTGATAATTGTTGGGCGTAGTATTGTAGCAATAAGCAAACATTTTATACCATTCGTCTCAATCACTCTTACGTTCATTTATAAAGTGTCTCACATACTCATTTAATGACCGAAGTAACTTTTCACAACTACATATTGACTCGTGATGATAAGCCGTTGACAAGTTATACTTAATGTTTAAAAGGTTAGTTAAGGCTTATCCTTCAAACGGATACGAACTTAAAATATCAGGGGGGTGCAAGCGGTTAAAAATTTCAAAGCTAACGAAGGCGTGTCAGTAGACTATTTATCCCTCTCCCACTTATTTTGCCGTTAGAGTGAGAAACTATTCGGATTCGGTGGTTACACAGTTCAGGTCAGGATTAATTTAGATTTGTTTCGTTAATAGTGATCTGTGGGGTTTTCTATATTGTTTATAGATATTTTTCGTGGTTGTGTATTGTGTTGTTTGCAGACATCTAGAAATGGATAAGGTACAAAAGAAAAAAGAAAATTTTTATCGCAGAGGAAATAAGGTCCATCTAAGATTAAGTACAAAGAGACTAAAGCGTAAACATTTTTCTTTAAAAAAAAGAGGTAAAAAAACTAATCAAAAAATACCTACTTACAATATAATATTTTTTTAAATTACAGTTTACACCAGTTGCGACAGCAGTTGTTAAAAGCGATAGTGAGGTTCAAGTAGGTATACCTTTAATATTATATTATATCAAATTATATCTGATCTATATTTATTTCTTAAAGTATATTTTAAAGCAAGAAGTATCAACACACTTTAAATAGATTTTGTTAATTACAGCTTAAACCAATTATTGCGAGATCAATGACTGAAAGTAATAGTGAGGTTCAGGTAAGTTTTTTTATTAATATAATAATACATTTCTAAATAATGTAATGTATACTTTTGTTATTTTTTGAATTGATAATTATCCCTTAAAGTAAAAAAAAACTCAATAATCGTTTAGTTTTTTTGGGTTAGGACTAAGTTTTCTAATCCCAATATTTCAGACAACCTCCTGTTACGCAATAGTGGTTTGCGGTCGAGGTAATGTTTGGGTTTTTCTTATGGTGCTATCTTAGCTTTTTATGCAAGTTGCAATATCTATATCTGTCCTATAAACCATTGCTAATTGCATAAAAAGTTACTTGTGCCTAATCGAGAAAACCCAAATATTATGGCTCAAACAGATATTGTATTATTTTTTTTGGAAACAGCTGAAAAAAGAGTTGCCGAAAACGATGTAGATCTAGGAACAAATCTAGAGCTAGAGTCAGATATAGAGCTACAATCAAAGTCAATTAATGATCACGAATCTTCATTAATTTTAGAAGGTCGACGTATAGTAGATCTGAACTATTTTATTGGCTCGCTTATCAGTTTTTCTAGTCATTCAGATAAATTCGGTTGTTCTCTTGTAAATATGATTATAAAAAAAGAAGAAAGGAAAGGTTTCATTTCGAATTTACATGTAAAATGTAACATGTGCAATATGCAGTTTCAAATTGCAACCTCACCTGACATCAAAGTCAATGTAAATAAAGATACACTGATAGGTATAATGTCAATCGGATCTGGGTTTGCTCATTTAGAACAAATAAGTGCCTCTTTAGAGATACCATGTATGTCAGAGAGACTTTATAGTAAAGTTCACGATGAAATTTCTGACGCTTGGGAAGAAACGAGCGTGCAAACAATGAAAGAAGCTGCTGAAGAAGAGCGAAAGTTAGCAATGCTGCTGGTGAGGTCAATAAGATTGGAATACCTTTAATAACCGTCGTTGTAGATAATAGTTGGGCAAAACGTTCCTACGGAAACACCTATAATTCTTTATCAGGAGCAGTGGCAATAATTGACTTCAGAACGAAAAAAGTGCTTTTTCTCGGCGTACGAAATAAGTTTTGTACGCTGTGCAATTATTCAATAAATAAAAATGAAGAATCTAGTTCGGCTCATAAATGTTATAAAAACTGGTCTGGTTCTTCTGCAAGTATGGAAGCCGTTATTATAGCGGAGGGATTTCAAAAAAGTGTGGCTATGTACAATTTAATATACGATAAAGTCATCGCTGATGGAGACAGCAACACTTACAAGAGGATATTAGATATTCATCCATATTCCGATGTAATTGTCAAAAAAATTGAATGTAAGAACCATTTACTTCGCAACTATTTAAAAAAAATTAGAGTTAGTTAAAGACACAAAAGCTGATCCTTTAACCCTCAGGAAAAAAGTAGAGGTAATATATCTTTTTTGGTTATAGTTTTATTTTTATTCGGTATCGCACTAATTAGTTGATTACTCGTTACACTTGTTTATAAATAGTATACAGACAAAAAAAATCAGTACATAAATATTCTACAAATTTAATATTGTACTAAAGAGATTTGTAGAGATTAGTAGTAAAATTTAATTAAATCAGTTAATTCGTTTTTTTATATAAAACCTAATAAACCCCTTTAACGTAAGCCTATGAGTTTAATATTATGGAAATAGGCTGAATTAATTTACTGCTAAAATTATTGAGATTTTGAAAATCCATTTGAAACTTTTTAAGAATAATAAAAAACACTTCGTTTTAACAAAACGTCCACTATTTATTTAAAAAAGCAATTTTTTAAATAAATAGTGGAAGTTTTGTTAAAACGAAGAGTTTTTTATTATTCTTAGTAAGATGGACTCCCAAAAAGTAAGGGTTAGTACAATAAATTTTTAAACTTTCTATACACATACGCACACTCGCCCACACATTTTCAGGAAAACATGTTTATAAAAGTTTTAAATTGTTCATTTGTATCATGGTTTATTTTTCGTATTTTATATTCGTTTTTAAAATTGATAAAGCAAAACTTTATAATAATTTGAAATATTATATAAATAATCTATTAATGTTTTATTCCAAATAGTGTAGAATTGAAAATAAAAATTGACGTGTCTCACCGTTTCTTATAATTCCGTAAACTAAAGGCAGCATTAATCTTATTCCATAAGTGGTTTCCACACTGTAGGTATTTATAATATTATTCGAAATTTTACAAAAAAATTCCCTTTTATTGCATACTTTCATATTGCATATTACTTTCAAGAATTATTGTATCAACTCTTTTACATTTATTTTTTAGTCTTACAAATAAATAGATACCCAGACTATAAGCTCATTAAGTCATGAATGGCTTGTAAAAATTTTTAGTCCGTCCAAAATGTAAAACACGCCCATATATAAAAGTTTCGGTGTTAATAGATTTCAGTGTTGATGGCGCCACATTATGGATCGAAAAATACGGCGTGCAGAGGTTCAGCTGAGCACTGATTACTCCCTTATTTCTTAACTTTTTTGAAAAAAGAAAAACTTGGAAAATAGTTAAAGGACGATACTAGAGATGTATAGAATTAGATTTTTAAACTTTTTTCTGACAACGGCGTGAACTACATCTCAAAATACCTAATTTTTAACATTTGTTCCCCTCAATAATAGCAATGTTAAAAAAAATCATTATTTTGTTTCTATAAATCCCTAGCAACACCTTTTCTCTTGAAGCCTCAACAAGCAGTTTTAAATAATTTAAAAAAATAAAGGTACAATTAGTTACGAGCGAAACCTCTGTTTTTGCTTAAATATTCAGCCGTAGGATTGCCCTTAAATCATTAAATATCTTGTTTTTATACTCTGTATATTATATATATATTACCAAAATATAATTAAGATTGTGATAAATAATTAAGAAAAAAAGGATATAAGTTTAAAATTTTTTCTTTTATATGATGAATTTACCATAAAACTTCTTTATTGGAACTACACAATAAATCTTAATAAACACACACACAAAATTAACTTGATAAAATATGAGTCCTTATAAAGAAACACTAACATCAGGAGTCGATTCAATAAATAAGTCCATTATTCTATGATGTACAAGCTAAAAATAAAAAGAAAAATAAACATTAGTATATGACAATACTGAATAATATTAATTTAATATTAGCTGCATGAGACAAATTCTAATAGTTATATAAAGTAAAATTAGTTTAATTAAAATATCAATAAGATAAAACTAAAGTTAATATAATGATAAGTATGATAATATTTTAATAATTAGTTATAAGATAAAAACAAATAAGTATAGTTGATTATAAACCACTATTTAGAGTAGAGAAATATCCAAACATATTTAATTAATTTTATGATTAGTATAATTTAAACTTAATAAACAAACATTAGTAATAAGAAACAAAATAAGTATTATTATAGATTAAAATTATAACCAAATAAATAATGTTACTTACCAAAACAATATGAGACTTTATTTTAAGCATCAAAGTAATGATTCCATATATTTAATGTGTCAGGTGATAGTGTAAACTTGATATAATTCATGATTTGATGCAGGATATTATCTTGAAAGAATCTAAAAAGATATTGAAATTTATCATATATAACATAGTAAAGAAAGTGATTAAAATTGTTTGTAAACAAAGACTGAACAATTAAAAGTTTACAAATAACTTTGTGACCGATAAAACTAGTGACAAGCCACTGTAAATAGTGATACAGTGATCACAAACTGGAAATATAGACTAAAGAAAGGGATTATAATGTAAGGACATGAATTTAACATTAAGTGTTTAATTTAGTGTTATTGTTTAATAAAACTATGTATTATTGTACGATATTTAATTTAAGTTGTTCATTTATAATATTAAGTGTTGTTATATTGTTTATTTGATTAATTTTACATAAAAATTGTTACGACGCAATAAGTTTTAAATGCAAATATAAAACGAAATAAGTATATTTTTAAAATGAAAAAGTTTGCTGGCCATATTTGAGAATATAAATTTTCATTCTAATTCTAATTAAATATGAAAAGAAAATATTTGCTCATAATTGTTTAAAATTTTATTATAAATTGTTAAAATGTCCGCCATTGTATAGCTCCAGTAAATGTTAATTTAGTAAGGAAAACTGGGATTAAAAATTAAAAAGAAGTTATTTTTGTAATACTATAAGTTATATAATTTCATTATGCATCAATTAGAAACATAGAAAATCTCAAATAAAAAATTTAATTTTTTAAAAAAATTCATTAAATTAAGGTTAAAAAAACAAAAGACTTTCGAAAAATACGCCATTGTTATAACTTCCGGCGTGAGCATATAAAAACCCGAAAAAATTTAATAAAGAGGTCATTCTAATTTCACCTGTAAGCCGATCCACGCTTGATTGTTTTTTAAAATTACTGTTAATTAATGGCTGACTTCCTGTAAAAATTAAAAATGGCCGCACAATAACTTATGTAAAAGTTATATGAATTTATAATTATTGGACAATTGGAAACTGGATATTTTAATAAAAATCTATCAGTAAGAATTAAAATAAAATTTATTTATACTAACCTACACTAATAAATTTGGATATCTGGAGAAGTGGTTAAAAAGTTTTCCATTTTTGAGAAGCCGAGAACGAGGTAATAATTTCTGGGACAATTCCATTTCAAAGCACAAACTCATCATCGGTTCTACGAAGAAAGATCCACCCAAGGAAATGGTTTATACGGTATGTGTTTACTATAACTTAATGTAACCATAATCACTTTCAAAATACTTATTAACTTATTGTGAATTGTAAATTTCAATATCCATTAAAAACTTTTCTAACAAAGCTTGATTTGAATATAAAATTTCTATACAATATTTTAATAACGGCTAACAACCACACGACAATAGAATCTGTTCTATGCGAGTATAACCGAAATAATTCAAATAGTTCAAATCTACATGCGCATAACTAGTTTATTCAGAGTCGTAACGTAATATAGATAAAGGGTACGTTACTTCATAGTATAATAAATAAAACAAATATTTTTGTCGTTGATTTGTATTTGAACCGACTTTTGAGATTAAGAAAACTGCTCATGCTTAATAATACACATAAATAAGCTAAAAATAATATTAACAGATTAAAAATTTAATATATTGATTTAAATCTGATAATTTTAAAGTTTTGATAATATACAGTTTGTATAAAATAAAAATAAGTGATGATAAAGAATTTTTAAGGTCTTTTGGATAACTAAAAGTTAAATATAAATTAAATAAACATAATCAGTAAACTTTAGCCCCACAAATCTTTAATATAAAATAAAAAAAATAAAAACAATAAATATAATAACAATTACATTAATTAAAATAATTTTTATCAATTATTATCAATTGTAATTTATTACAATATATACAGTGTGTAAAAGCCAAATGGAATAAATTCATTATTTCGGTTACTGTACATACTTTTAAAAAATCCCGAAACACGTCAAATTTAAATTATAACTTGACATTCTTTAACGTGAAAATGCAACCCCTACCTTCAACCCCCTTAGAATAACAGGTACAACCCCCAATTTTTTAAATGGGAAGTATAAGCTTGTGATATATCATTTGAAAGGTCTCTTTATTCTCTATTTAAAAATGTTATTGTTTTTAAATTTAATGCAAAAATTAACATAAAAAAAATTAATATCATGTTATTACCGATATTCGCTACAATACAATCAAAAACTAAAATGTAATGCAAAACGTAATAAAATGTAGAACACGAAAAAGAACTATGAATGTTAATGAAGTAGATGTTCAAAATGTTCTCCGCGAAAGTCTTGGCAACATCCTAATCTCAAATAAAACTGTCTTCTAACATTATTTAACATATCAGTCGTGATCGACCTAATCGCAAGCGTTATTCGTTCTTTTAAGTCATTTAAATCAGAAGGTTTGGTTTTGTACACATGGCTTTTCACATATCCCCATAAAAAGAAATCTAATAATGTAAGATCAGGTGATCGCGCTGGCCATTCAATCGATCCTCGTATCCCTATTCGAGGTACTTCCGGACATTAAGTTGGTAATATGGTGGTGATCCATACTGCTGAAACCATATCGTATTCGCTGGAACTTAAGGGTTACCTGGATCAGGATGTAACTTTGCCAACGTTGGAATGACATCATTTTGAAGTAGTGCCAAATAATTGTTGCTATTCAAGTTGCCCTCAATAAAAAAGGGACCAATGATATTCTTCCCTACAATCCCTGCCCAAACATTAACCTTTTGAGGGTATTGAGTGTGTTCTTCTCTCATCCAGTGAGGATTTTCCGTGGACCAGTAGCGGCAATTTTGCCGATTAGCATGACCGTTAAGTAAAAAAGTACACTAATCAGAAAAGATAACGTCCTCTAATTGGATAACATCATTTGCTCACAAAAAAAAGTTCTCCTATCAAAATCGTCTTCCATGAGCTCCTGAGTAGGTATCATCTTAGACGGATGCAATTTATTTTCTTTTAAACAAATACTGAAAATAATTTCAGATACAAGGTGCAGTCAATTGTAAAAATGAAAAGTAGAAAATTGTTTCTACCTGCACCCAAGGTAAAGAAACTTAATAGTTTTTATACCAAGCTTGACCGTTTTCTATGAAACAACAACTACTTCCTGGGCTATATGCCCCAACGGACATTGAATTACATTTCAATAGAAAACGTGATGGCGACCGACTTAGTCGATACTTAAAACCATCTCTATCCATTTGCAAATTAACGAGAAGAACACTACTCGTAGACCGGTTTCGACATTATTGTGTGTCATCAGTACAAGGCAAGTAGTTCTTCTCATCCCGCAGAGCAGGATGCAGAATGATTCTTTTACGCCAATACATAAACCGTGAACATTTTCGAAAGCTTCACTAATATAAAGAGTTTTCATTAATTGCCCTTATTGACTGCTCACCTCAAAAAAACTTTTAATTATAATTTTAATTTTAATTATATATATATATATATATATATATATATATATATATATATATATATTGTAATAAATTAAATAATTAAATAAAATTAAATGATTGTATAAATTTAGTTTATAATTGATGTGGTTATCAAATTATTGTTTTTATATTTTTAAATTTTTAATTTTTTAAAGTTTTGTGGGGCTATAATTTATGTTTATTTGTTTTTCAATTTTATTCAGTGTTTACTTAACTCAAAACACCTTAAAATTTCTTTATTTTGTTACCATTATATTGTAAAAAAAATTATTCTCAAACTCTAAATATGAAATTTTATTATTATAGTTTTAGATTTGATCAACTTAAATCAATTTTCAAAATATGAAAGACTCTTATCGGTTCTAATAAAATTAAAATCCAACGATACAACTATTTATTTAATTTTTCAATTTAAAATTTTTTTATTACACCCTATACCTAGTGAATGATGCGGCTATGGTGTTTTCGTGCGCATCAACGCTTATAATCACGTGATATTTTACCGTTACATTCACCCCTAGATGTAGATCGACACTCGCCGTTATAATATTATGTTGTTGGTTATAGTTACTGTGATAAAATCATTATGTTTGAATCAGATTGTGTTAGACTATTGTTTAAAAAAAAATAATATTGAAATATACTACTTACAATAATTTATAGGAGTTATGGAAGTGATATTTATAAATAATGTTCAAAAACATACCGGATATTCACTTGTTGATCCTATTTGGCTTCATGGAATCGGCAACGAACAGATGTTTGAATATGGAATCGTCCCCGGAACAGCTATCTCGTTCTTATATTACTTAAATTATCAGGAAGGCCCTTTTTATTTCTTTTCCAGATATTCCATGTGTGATATCACAAGGTTAGTAGAATAAAATTTTTTTATTTATTCATGTAGATAGTTTTTTATTATTATAAAATTCCCATTTCCATTATTTGTAGTTTACAAATTCATTTTAACTTATATCTAAGGTTATTATGCGGCCATCTTTATATTTTTAACAATAGTCAGCCATTGATTTATGGTAATTTTAAAATAGATTGACGTGGATTGGCCTTTTGATGAATTTAGAATGCTCCCGATTTTCATTTTCCAAGGGCTTATATACCCTCGTCCAAAAAATCCGATAATGGCTGCCTTTTCGAGCGTATTTTGTTTTTCATAACCCCACTTACATCAAATTTTTAAAAAATTGACTTTTTAATTAGACACTTTCTGACCTTATAATTGTTACAAATCAAATCTGTGTAGCTTATTTCATTATGAAATAACATTTTAAGAATTTTAAAATCGAATCTTCCCTATTAAAAATGCTCACTTTATGGAGTAAACAATGTCGGCCATTTTGACAATTTTATCAATATTAAATTTAACAATTATGAGCTAATATCTCTTTTTGGCCATTAATTTTAACAAAAACTGAAAATTTACGTATTCTAATATGATTAGATAACTTTTATTTTTAATGACACCGCTTATCTTAGCTTTTATTTACTTTTTAAATCTACTACGTCATAACGATTCAAATACAAAATTTATCAAATAAACGAATTAATAACATCCAAAATCATCAAAGAACAACTTAAAATTAATTACCTTACAACAACATATAATAATAACAAATAGTAACATCAATTAATCCTCTAGTATTAAGTTTATGTCTTTCCACTACAAGCACATCTTTTAAGTTTATAATCCGCAGTTTTTTTATCATCACTTCACTATTTACAGTGTTTTTCATTGAATTTATCATTCATAATGTCCTTGACTAAGCTTTAATTAAACAGTCTTAACTTGTAAACAAAAACATCACTTTCTTACAGTTTTATTCTTTCATGTAATATATTTCAATATCTTTATTTTTAGATTCTGACTCAAGTATTGTATTTTATCAAATCTGAGATGTACCAGAAAATAGGAAGTACTGGACTTGTACTGTCATCCGATACATCATAATACAGGACTCATCACTTGATGCTTAATTGAATTTGAAAATATTGTTTGGGGTAAGTAAAATTTATTTATCAAATTATAATCATTGTCTATGATTTATTTATTTTGCTCTAACATCTAAAATTAGTTTGTTGAGGTTTAAATTTTTGTACCTTATATTACTAACTGAATACAGTTGAATAATCTCTACTTTATATAATAATTTTAAATAACCTACACCTACTTGTTCTCATTTTATAACTACCTATTTAAAAAAAAACATTATTGAACTTATTATTTTTAACATTAATTATAACTTATTTGGATTTTAATTTAAATAACTTAATATAACTAAAATAGTTGGTTTCTTACTAATATTGTATTCTTATGATTCATTATTAACATATTCTAATACTTATTTATTTTTTTATTTTTAGCTTAAACAAAATAGTATCTTGGACTTTGATTCTTGGATCGACTACTGGTGTTAGTGCTCATTCTTATGAACTCATTTTATCAAGATAGTTTTGTGTTCTTGTGTGAATTAAGATTTACTGGATTGGCTCAAATAAAGAAATTTTTGGTGTATTGATCATTTAATGAAATGATTCGAAAGTTACATTCATGTTTAATAATTTATTTTAATTCAAGTCATATATTAGGTAAGTTGTATTTATGATTATTTTAAAACATTACAAATTTCCCCCAATTTAATTTTAACAAATTATTACTCGGTAATAATTTTTAAAATTTAATTCCCATTTATTGTCTCTAGATTTATTATAATTCAAATCCTACTTGGTTATTTTTTTATTTCTACATATATCTTTTATTGTACCTTATAAACAATTTTCAGTAATATCTAACATAAATTCTAATTCATTTAGTTGTATTTAACTACTAACTATTTATAGATAATTCATACTTTAATTCCTAATTTTAAATACAATATAATATTTACTTATTCTAATATCTACTTCTTAAACTATCTTATATTCTAAATTTAGCTAGATTTTTAAATGTTGTTTCATTGGTGGTATGCGTATAAGTTTTTAACGTTTACCTTTCCCCTTAATAAATTATTATATGGATTTCTTAGTATATAACTGTTTTCGTAAGCTTTTTTAATTATAAATGATCCTATAAATGGTAATTTTAATTTTGCACACTCATTATTTCTTTTGTTAGCTACCTGTAATGACCTTTCAATTACCCAATCCCCTTCTTTGAATATTGTTGGTTTCTTTAAATTTTTGTAGGTATCTTGTTAAATATCGTTATGCATTTCTTTTTAACTTAATATGAAAAAAAATTTTTAATTAAATTACTATTTTGCTCTAATTTTGTACAACTACTAGTGAATTGATATATGATTTGTTACTTCTTCGAATTATTCCTTCAATCTATAAAATTTCTTATTCTCTCTTTACTCTTTTCTTTTAACTTTAATGGTACAGGATATATTTTCACCTTAAACTCCTCAACATCTCTCACCTCCATATTATATTCATGTTCGGTAGCTTCTTTTGGCTCCTTAAACATCAAACTTCTATACTTCATCAACAAATCTCCTACAATATTGTAATATATTCCATCACAATCAAATCATCATTTTCAAATACATCTTCTTTCTTCTATCTACTTCATAATCATAACTTTCTTCTTTATACTTCATACTCATAACTTCCTTCTTTATACTTCATACTCATAACTTTCTTCTTTATCATAATAATTTCTAATATAAATAATATCCTTCTTACTATCTTCTACTTCTTCTATCATATCCATTGACATCCATATACCATTTAGTTATACCTTCTTCTCTTCTTTATAATTAATTATAGTTTCTAATTGTTCCTATGTATCGTTTAATATTATCATATCATTATCCAAATTATACACAGCTAGTAGTTTACAATTTATTATGATTTCAACATAGATTTATTTTAATATCATATTTATTTATTTATTTCACATAACTTTTGTTTTTAATACCAGTTACTATTATATTTGGAATTTTATTTCATTATTCTTTAATATTATTTAGTTTTGAAATTGATTTTGAATCTATTAATAATGTTTTGTTTCCTATATTAATTAAAATTTGTAACGGTTTGTCATAATTTTAATCTTGAATATGCAATAACTCATTAGAATGTAATTGATTTAAGTTTCATTTAAATTAGTATAATTAATATAACAGTTTATCATAATTTTTACCCTTGAATATTCAATGACCCATTATAATATAATTGATCTAAGTTTCATTTAAGTTAATATAATTGATTGGGGTGGTATTATAAATTTAAAATAATACACATTTTAAAATTCAAACAATAAAAACTTACTTACTACCTACAAATATAATTAGCAATATTATTTACACCTTGCTACTACCTTACCCCTGCTCAATAAAATATTCATTTTCTTTTTCAGCTTCTTCCAATTTCTTTCTACAAGTCTCTTCCTGGTTTTAGTTGCTTTCATTATCATGTGTAACTTTTTATTATTGGTTTGTTTTCTTATTCTTTTAAATTTTCCTATATCGGTGTTCATATTCATTTCTTCCTTTTCTTTCTTTGTTTCGATAAGTTTCCTTCCAAACAATTGTTCAAATAAGTTTTTAATCTTCTTGTTTTCTTCCACATCTATGATTATTTTTGAATTAATCTTATTCTTATTTTTATCCATGTCATATTTAGTATCAATTTTGATTAAATTATTCATCTCAATCTTCCCAGTTTCAACATCTTTATCTTTGTTTCTATCAGTTTCTCCTAAAATTTTATTATTTGCTTCTGCATATTCCTCTTTTTCAAATACTTTTTCTTCTTCATTAAATTTTTCCATACTCTCTTCTTGACTTGTGATTTGTACCTTCATATTCTCTCCTTCTTTATCAATATTTTCTATAATCTCTTCTTTTAAATATATTCCATTGTTTCTATTTAAAGTATAATCCATTTTATTCAACTCTTCCTCATTTTCATCATATTTCTTCCCAAACATCTTTTTCATTTCTTCTTTAATTTCTTGTTTTGTATTTCTTATTTCTTCTTGTAATTTACAATTTTGTTCCCCCATTTCTCCCCTTAATTCATCAAATTTCTTATTTATATCTTCTTTATTCTCATCCAGTTTCTTGTTTATGTCTCTTCTCAAATCTTCATTATTTTTGTCCAGTTTGTTTATGTCTCTTCTTAAATCTTCTTTGGTTTCATCTAATTTCTTCCCCATTCTTTTCATGCTTTCATTTATCTCTATTAATAATCTCCAGATTTCTTTATTTTCATCCTCCGTCCAATGCATTTTACCCATTTTTACAATTTTGATTAAGTTTTATTAAATATTGAATATAAAATTTTATTCTAAATAATTTTAATAGTCAATTAATTACTTTAACCAGTCAATTTTTTATTAGAGCCCCACGTTGGGCGCCATTTTGTAATAAATTAATAATTAAATAAAATTAAATGATTGTATAAATATAGTTTATAATTGATGTGGTTATCAAATTATTGTTTTTATATTTTTAAATTTTTATTTTTATTAAAGTTTTGTGGGGCTATAATTTATGTTTATTTGTTTTTCAATTTTATTCAGTGTTTACTTAACTCAAAACACCTTAAAATTTCTTTATTTTGTTACCATTATATTGTAAAAAAAATTATTCTCAAACTCTAAATATGAAATTTTATTATTATAGTTTTAGATTTGATCAACTTAAATCAATTTTCAAAATATGAAAGACTCTTATCAACAGAAGTCGGTTCTAATAAAATTAAAATCCAACGATACAACTATTTATTTAATTTTTCAATTTAAAATTTTTTTATTACACCCTATACCTAGTGAATGATGCGGCTATGGTGTTTTCGTGCGCATCAACGCTTATAATCACGTGATATTTTACCGTTACATTCACCCCTAGATGTAGATCGACACTCGCCGTTATAATATTATGTTGTTGGTTATAGTTACTGTGATAAAATCATTATGTTTGAATCAGATTGTGTTAGACTATTGTTTAAAAAAATAATATTGAAATATACTACTTACAATAATTTATAGGAGTTATGGAAGTGATATTTATAAATAATGTTCAAAAACATACCGGATATTCACTTGTTGATCCTATTTGGCTTCATGGAATCGGCAACGAACAGATGTTTGAATATGGAATCGTCCCCGGAACAGCTATCTCGTTCTTATATTACTTAAATTATCAGGAAGGCCCTATTTATTTCTTTTTCCAGATATTCCATGTGTGATATCACAAGGTTAGTAGAATAAAATTTTTTTATTTATTCATGTAGATAGTTTTTTATTATTATAAAATTCCCATTTCCATTATTTGTAGTTTACAAATTCATTTTAACTTATATCTAAGGTTATTATGCGGCCATCTTTATATTTTTAACAATAGTCAGCCATTGATTTATGGTAATTTTAAAATAGATTGACGTGGATTGGCCTTTTGATGAATTTAGAATGCCCCCGATTTTCATTTTCCAAGGGCTTATATACCCTCGTCCAAAAAATCCGATAATGGCTGCCTTTTCGAGCGTATTTTGTTTTTCATAACCCCACTTACATCAAATTTTTAAAAAATTGACTTTTTAATTAGACACTTTCTGACCTTATAATTGTTACAAATCAAATCTGTGTAGCTTATTTCATTATGAAATAACATTTTAAGAATTTTAAAATCGAATCTTCCCTATTAAAAATGCTCACTTTATGGAGTAAACAATGTCGGCCATTTTGACAATTTTATCAATATTAAATTTAACAATTATGAGCTAATATCTCTTTTTGGCCATTAATTTTAACAAAAACTGAAAATTTACGTATTCTAATATGATTAGATAACTTTTATTTTTAATGACACCGCTTATCTTAGCTTTTATTTACTTTTTAAATCTACTACGTCATAACGATTCAAATACAAAATTTATCAAATAAACGAATTAATAACATCCAAAATCATCAAAGAACAACTTAAAATTAATTACCTTACAACAACATATAATAATAACAAATAGTAACATCAATTAATCCTCTAGTATTAAGTTTATGTCTTTCCACTACAAGCACATCTTTTAAGTTTATAATCCGCAGTTTTTTATCATCACTTCACTATTTACAGTGTTTTTCATTGAATTTATCATTCATAATGTCCTTGACTAAGCTTTAATTAAACAGTCTTAACTTGTAAACAAAAACATCACTTTCTTACAGTTTTATTCTTTCATGTAATATATTTCAATATCTTTATTTTTAGATTCTGACTCAAGTATTGTATTTTATCAAATCTGAGATGTACCAGAAAATAGGAAGTACTGGACTTGTACTGTCATCCGATACATCATAATACAGGACTCATCACTTGATGCTTAATTGAATTTGAAAATATTGTTTGGGGTAAGTAAAATTTATTTATCAAATTATAATCATTGTCTATGATTTATTTATTTTGCTCTAACATCTAAAATTAGTTTGTTGAGGTTTAAATTTTTGTACCTTATATTACTAACTGAATACAGTTGAATAATCTCTACTTTATATAATAATTTTAAATAACCTACACCTACTTGTTCTCATTTTATAACTACCTATTAAAAAAAAAACATTATTGAACTTATTATTTTTAACATTAATTATAACTTATTTGGATTTTAATTTAAATAACTTAATATAACTAAAATAGTTGGTTTCTTACTAATATTGTATTCTTATGATTCATTATTAACATATTCTAATACTTATTTATTTTTTTATTTTTAGCTTAAACAAAATAGTATCTTGGACTTTGATTCTTGGATCGACTACTGGTGTTAGTGCTCATTCTTATGAACTCATTTTATCAAGATAGTTTTGTGTTCTTGTGTGAATTAAGATTTACTGGATTGGCTCAAATAAAGAAATTTTTGGTGTATTGATCATTTAATGAAAAGATTCGAAAGTTACATTCATGTTTAATAATTTATTTCAATTCAAGTCATATATTAGGTAAGTTGTATTTATGATTATTTTAAAATATTACAATATTTTAATCAAAATTTACATTTTTCATGAAAGAAGAAATTAAAAATTATAACCTATTATTTTCTACTCTTTTATTATTACATTTTATCTCAAGCAATTAAGTTGTTTATTAATTTTATGACGTTATTTTGTTTTATAAATAATTTGACTTAAAAAAAAATTTTTTTAAATTCAAAATTAAAGTTAAAATAGTTTTTTATGTTATATTTACCATTTTTTTAACACCAATTTTGTTTATACTCGTGCTTATTCCTTGATAATGAAATAAATATATTTCGAAAGCTTGGAAAACAAGTAAAAGAGTTTTCTTAAAACACATTGCCGTATACCCCAAAGAATTCTGGTTTAATACCTATTAGTCGGCAAAGAACATAAATTTAATTATATATATATATATATATATATATCGGGGGTTGCAGCCAGTAATTATTAAGTTCACTCATTAAAGGTTTTGTGAGAACTTTCGGTAAATTTTTTTACCTTCTTCAGTCACTTCTGAAATAAATAAAATAACGACATCTTTTTGTATTAATTTAAAAATATTAAATTAATATTACCTTTTTGAGATTAAATTAGAAGCTAGTATTTTTTTATTCAAAATCTTGATAAACTTTTTAAACAAGGTATAGTAAATTATATTTAAAAAAAAATTTTTTTGAGACTTTTGTTAATTATGACACAAAAGATTACTTAATATTTATGAATTTTTTTCACTAATACACAATGTCTTCTGTCTATTTATTAAATAGCCACTTTTTTATAGATTTGTGGTCTGTCATGATGTTTTATAGGTTTATGAAGAATTACACTGAATTTAAAGTAAGATTTGAAAAATCGTTGTTTGTTTTATTTTTCTTTTCAAAATTTAAGATATTAGCATAAATAGTACTTAAACTTTGAATATCTGTTTTTTTATTCATAGATAAAGGTTCATTGTGTATATGTTTTAATTCTAAAAAGCAACGTTTGTATTGATTTTTTTCACGATTTAAGATTTTGGTGTTTTCGAAATCTGCAATATGTCCATTCTCTATGCAATGATTTGTTAATGCACATGAATCTTTTTTAAGTCTTATATCACTTTTATGAGATACAATGCGGTCTTTTAATCTTCTGGAACTTTGACCTATATATTTTTCATCACAATTATTACAATGAATTTCATATATTATACTATTTTGTTCATCATTTTTTACTTTATCTTTAGTTTTACTGAAATCTTTATTAACAGTTTTTATAGGTTTATTGGCAATTTTTATATTTTTTTCTTCTTTTAAAATCTTTTGTATTTTTGGAGTTATTTCTTTAATAAAAGGGATAATACTATAAAAAATGAAGTTTTTATTGTTATTAATTTCAGGTTGATCAATTGTAATATTGTTGATAACAGCTGTTTTAGTTAGATCATTTTGAGTAGGAGTAGAAAAAAGAAATTTTTTTAATAATTTTGGTGGATATGAGTTGTCTAAAAATAATTGGTAGAAACGTTTTAGGCTATTATGCTTTTTAGATGGATGACATATAAAATGGATTCTTTTTTTCATAGCATTAATTAAGTTAATTTTTGTTTTGTAATGATGGTACGAATTATAGTTAATGTATCTTCCAGAACTAGAGGGTTTTAAATACCAGTACTTTCTATAATTTCTGGAATATTTCTTTAAAAACTTTATATAAAATTCTTGTTACTTTTGTTTTAAAATTTCTTGACAATTTCCTAATTCAAAAACTATTATTTTATTTGTTTGCCTATATTAACTTATTACTTTATTTGTTTGTGTATACTGAACTTTTCAATATGTTTAATTATAAATCTATGCTACAAAAATATAACTTATATGTAATACTTAAAAAAAATATTGTTATTAAACATGTTTATTTTTATTTTATGTGTGTCTTAATGTAATCATAAATTAATCTATAAGTAACTCTTCTTTTTGTATTTTTAAATGTTTTTTTTTTTGAAATTTCCCCCCCTATTATAATCAAATTCTCCTACTTGTACTTTCTCTTGATATTTGATTTGTTTAACTTCCCCCCAATATTCTTTAATAGATTGTTGTTCTAAATTATAAATTTTTCTAATTGTTTCTTCTTTGTTACAGAATCCTAATATAGGATGTCCTACCAGCATACTTCTTGCAACTACCCTAGGATCTATAACACATTTAATATTGTTCAAATCATTTTTAAATATACTTTTTAAATTATTAGAATGTGTGTTATTAATATGATTATATATTTTTGTTCTGAAATCTTGTACCTTGTTTCCATATATCAATGTATTACCTTTTCTTCTTTGTTTCATAACTTCTTTATATTCTATTCTTACTTCTTCTTTTAATATTTTTAAGTTTTCTTCTTGGTTTTCTCCTGGTATTTCTTTTCTATCTATAATTATACTTGAATTAGTCTTGGGTTTGTTTTCATCCATGTCATTTTTACTTTTATAATTTCCATAATTTTCTTCTAGATCATACATTGTATCAATCTTCATTATTGTATTTGTCTTAATTTGCTCAATTTCAACTTCTTTGTCTCTGTTTTTGTCTGTTTCCTTTAAAATTTTATTAGTTACTTTTCCATTTTCTTTTTTCTCAAATTCCTTTTCTTCATCATTCTTTTTGTTTATATCTTCTTTATTTTCTTATTTTATTTTTCTTATTTCTTCTATGCCTATTCTCATTTCTGTAGTTAATGCAGTAAACCTTCTTTCTACATCTGAAAATTTCTGATCTAATTTTTCCTCTAATTTTCTGTTATTTATGTCTAATTTTAAGTTTAAATTCTCATTCATATTCATCATCAAAATTCTTGCCATGATGGCATCTCTTCATCCCCTACAACTTGTTTGGTTGGAGTCTTTTTTCTTTCTCCCTCACTTCTTTCCATTTCTTGACTCTGTTCATTTTCATTTCCTGTTTCCTCTCCTTGTATTATATGTTCTGATACAAAATCTCCAGGACCTCTGTTCCCTTCTTCATAAACCGGTGTTTCCATCTCAGCTTTATCTCTCTGCTCCACTACTTCTCCTTCTTTGATTTCTCCTAGCTGTTTTCCATCCCTAAGAATCATTTTCTTGTCCGCCATGTTGTCGTTGTTTAATTTATAAATTTATTAAGTTATTAATTTAATTTATTTTATTTGTGAAAATACTATTTTTGCGAGCCCCACGTTGGTTGCGACAATTTATAATGATTTAATTATTCTGATTTTTATATTTAATTAATTATAGTAGTTAATTAGTTATATTTTATTAAAACCTTACTTGATTCTAATAATTTGTAATGATTTGATGTTCTATGTGATTTTATACTTATTAAATTGGCTTATTTTGTAGTTTTAATAATATTCTTCACAATTCTTATATGTTTTATCTGATGTTTTATTTGAGTTTTATAATTTAATATTGTTTAATTTGATATAAAGTTTACTTTTTCTTTTGTGTTTATATAGTTGGGCGCCTTATCAAAATTTTAAACTAGCTCAGTCAAATTGATTTAGTATTGAATTTTAAAATCCGACTCTTATCTTGGGTAGGATTCAAGAGAAAATATATATTTAAAAATTATAATACACTGAATTTAATTATAAATGTTTCTCAAATAAATCGTACAAAAAATAAAAACTATCAATTGCTTTCTATATGCTTATTGCAGTAAAATTTACAAATATCCTTATATGATAAAAATGGAAACGATATACAAAAATTAATTCACAGTAACAAAAAACAAAAATATAAATCCTTAACTATCGGACGTACCTTGTATTACAAAGTCTTTTCAAATATCGCACTCGTCAGGTGGAACGTAACGAAGACTGAGATCGTCTTCAACTTCGTAATCTCTCGGAAATATAACAGCATACAAAGATAAGATGTCTACCAGGCTCTCGATATGGAATGACGCTTGAATTTAATCTCATAAATTCTATTGGAATCTGGATGTGTTATGTCCAATTTACTACTTTGGTAAGTAATTTAATATTGTTAAAATACTTTTATACATGTATTTTTGATGTTACATGTATTAATTTAACATGAATTGATTTTTGATTAATGCAAATTTTTAGTAATCAATTAATACATACGATGTTAATCAAGCTGCTACCAGAGTGATAAGAGAGTGAATCATCGATTTCCTGGCCTTTTTATAAGCTCGGCGAAAAATGACAAATATGACATAAAGAACGGAATTCAACTGTTCGTTATTTCCGAAAGTTAACCCAAATTTTCGAATATCAAGGTAATAATTTTACAATTCTAATCGTATCTTTGATAACTTAAAGCTCGCTCTTATTCTTATATTTACAAAAAAATACATTTATATAATTTTTATTTGAATTCTTCCTTTAAAATTTTAGATTTGAAATAGACAAATTTCTGGAACTGTCAATTCATTTTATACTTTCAAACTTTGAGTTAAATCTATCACTTGTACTTTAAATTACTGTAAATCTATTAAACTAGTCCTATTTCAAATGATAAATGCTACTTTAAATTCTAATAACTAAAATTTAAACTTTTAAGAGATTCTATTATTTGTATTATTTACACACTATATAAGATGAGATCATTAATGTTATCAAAGATTCACAGCTTACAATTAATATAAAAAACTTACTTAATTATCCTACACACATTTTTGTTACATAAAATGTCTTTTATTAATGTTTATAAACTATGCTTTGCAATAGTCCTTTCACTATCCACTGTTTAAGTGTTCTTATCATAAGTTTATTTCATTCTGTCCAAAACTTTAGATATAAGGATTAGTTCACTATATTTCACTATATTTGTTACATGTTTTTTATTGTTCTTGTGGTAGGTAGGAATGATCTATTGGAATAGTTATTCAATATCGAAGAATACAATTGGTCTCCTTATACCTTTATAAGTACTACCTTTTTATTACAAAAATTTAAACACTTAACTACATAAAATTACATATTTTTTTTAAACATATGAATACTATTAATAGTTTTAATTTTATTTCTTTTTATTGTTTCAGATTATAACATTGATTTCAAAAGAAAACTAGGTCAAGTGTGAATTGTTACATGAATTGGGACTTGTTATGAATTGGAAATATTTTGATTGTGATTAAATAAAAACCATGGATCCTGTCCAAGATAAGTTTGTCAAGTACATTCTCTGTTTATGTGAATGTTTATCATTGAAAATTATAATATTGAAAACGATTCGATGAAACTTATTAAGATATCCTTTTAATTATAAATCATTGAGGTAAGTTTTACTTATTAAATTTTTTTTATCTTAGTTATTTATCTCAATATATATATATATATATTATTATGATTTTATTATTTTATTGATTGTTGGGTTCTTATGTTTTCTTTTTTTGTTTTATTATTTTAATTTTTTCTGATGATTGAATGTTATTTTAGTAAATTCACGTTAATTGTGACATGATATTATTAGTGGTTTGTTTTTATTTGATTTGAAGTAATTGTTGAAGTTTTTTACTACAATAATAATGTTTTTTAGCCCCTTAAATAATATGTTGTATAATGATGACTAGCTCAAATAAAATTAAATGTTTCTTGAAAATAGACACTATCGTTAATCGAAAAATTATATCTCAGGTCGTACAGGTTTCACCACAGATTTACGCTCAAACAAATTATAAATTTTCTATCAAAATGAAATTCAAAAATCTTTACAATAAAGTAGTATGAATGTTCTCTAGCGGCTAATAATTATTATCGCTTTAAAACAGTTTATACGCACACTTAATACAAATCAAATAACGGTACCTTTTTAAATTTTGTCTCTCGAGTGTTCGCCATTCACATGTAGGTGTCGCTGGAACTGGTGGTCTATCTTCTCTTCTGGTGCACACGTGGTATGTAGAACTTCCAATGGTTTAATTAAAGACAGAAACTCTTACGATGTAGAATTTATTATTGTTTACTTGTGGATTTTTTTTATACAATTTACTGGTTGATAAGACTCCCTTTTTACAAGTGGTGTGTTACAAAGTTTTATACTAGGATTATTTCTGATATAAGGTAAGTCAAGCTTCTTATATTAATTTGATACTAACTTTTGTATCATTAAAATTACATTTGGAACTATTATATTATAAGATTACTCTGCTCGATTCAACAAACCTATTTTCGATTCAAAGTCGAATACTGTTAACTTATAAAGTTAATAAAATTTATGACTAATCAAAGTCTTTTTTAAAAATGTAGATTACGAGTTGAATATTTTTATAACTGTTGTTGAATGTTTTGAAAATGAGTCTTGAATCTTTTTTTTAAAATTAAACTTGAGTATTGAGTCGTGAAAGTTTTTTAAAATTAAATCTTAAATGTTTGTTGAAAATTTTTTTAAACGAAGCTTTAATGTTTGTATAAAGGGTCTTGACTCTCTTAAAATTTGGCTTGAATCTCCCTTTTATTCTTTCTGACTGGTTCTTTTACGTAAAGACTGAGATCCCTCTCTCATTATTCTCTGACCAATAAAAATGCTTCATTTAAAAACTCCACGAGAACCAATCAGAAGGAACTATTTCTTAATTTGCTTATTTCTAACTAACTACTTATATTTTACAAACAATTTTTTTACATAATATATACAATAATCATTTTTAATGTTCAATAATTTTTATATAATTTATTATGGTCGGAAAAGCTCTCAAATTATATTATCACTGAGGCTTGAAGTCATAAATTCGACCGATATACTTCCGAGTAACTCATACGTCACAACGTGCACCTGCTATTCTAAGCTCTTGGAGTTCGAGGAAACTAAATATTTCAAACACGCGATGTGTTGTGTACGAGCACTCGTAGTTCTGATAATTTGACGTCACACAGGCACAGGTGCGTTTCTAAAGTTTTGGAGTTCATGGAAACTAAGCATTTCAAACACGCGATGTTAGCAGTCGTAGTTCTGATAATTTTACGTCACACATATGCACAAGTGTTATTCGTAGAAGAACTTTTTATACACTTTTGTAGATCTTTGAAAATCCTTTTATATATTTAACAGAAAAATATTTTACAAAAATTTATAATTTGTTCGTTTGTTTTATTTTACATTTAGAATTATATTTTCATTATTATTTATTTTTTTAATGGTGATTTTGATTATTTTTATGTAATGTGATTACTTTTTTATTAATTATTTTGCTTTTAATTGACTTAATAACGATTTTGTTTTTGATTTAATCATCATAATACACATTCTTATTGAAATTAATATTTTCTTTAATGAATAAATTTTTTATGATAATAAAACTTCGTCTCAACTTCCCCCCAAACTTGTAATAAATTTATCGACGGATAAATTTTTATAAGTTTCCATTTTCTATTTTAACTTCAACTATATCCTATTTTATTTTATTTACATATTTATTTACACTTAACTACTAAATATATTTCTTGAGTGAACTTACATGAAACACACCACGTGGAGTTTCAGTGTCCGGAAATATTAAATGATAGCTGTTTGTACCTCCCTCATTATCAATGACATAAGGTCCTTCATATAAAGGCTCAAATTTTCCACAGATATTCTGTTTTTTATTTGATACTCTTAACTTTTTTACTAATACCAAATCCCCTTTATTGAATTTTACTAGGTTTTTACGTTTTTTATTACAGTTTTTGATATAATTTTTTAATTTTATTTCCTGATATTCTCTCGTTTTATCTTTTAATTTTTCATAATCTAAATCCATATGCCAATGCCTTAATGGTTCTTGTTTTTTAAATAATACGACTGGAGATAAATTTGTACCCGTTGTTGGAGTGTTATTAATAAATTTCTCTACTTGTTCGATTGTTTCATCCCAATTTTTGTGATCATCATTTACTAATATTCTTAGATGTTTTAATGCTTCTTTAATGCTACGTTCTGCTCTATTACTTTGTGGTCTTCTTATACTCGTGAAACAAGGAACAATATTTTTACCCCTTAACCACTTCAATAAATTTTCGTTTCTAAAATAACTAGCGTTATCCATTAAACAAGTTTTAATATTGCCATTTGTATTTATGTATTCTGTTAAATGTTTTTTAACTATACTTTTATTTATTTTATTTGTAGGTACTAAACTAACGTATTTGGAAAATATATCTACAATAACCATGATATTTTTATTGCCTTGGTGGCTTGGAATTAAATTTGTAAGAAAATCTATTGCGATTATTTCTAGAGGTTCATTTGCTATTATCGATTTTGGCTGACTGGTATAAGGTGAGTTATTTTCTTTATTATATTGGCATGCTCGACATAATTTGATTCTATTTTTTTGTTATGCTAAGATCATTTTTAGAAAAGTAATTTTCCCTAAAAACTGAATGTACTGCCCTAACGCCTGGGTGATTTAATTCTATATGTATTTGATCAATAATTGATTCAGCTAAAAGGTTTGTAATAACATATAGTTCGGTTTCATGAATAACTTTATAATATATGCCTTCCTTTACCAAGGCCCTTTCTTTTTCTTTGTTTGATAGTCTTAATTGATCCTTTTTTATTTCGTTAAGTGAGAAAATGCCTATTTCATCCTTTAAAACATTGAGACCTACTTGAAAACTTTTCACGTTTGATCTCTTTTCGTCCATTCTAGTAATGGAATCACTGACAATATTTTGTTTTCCGGGAATATGTTTTATAGTAAAACTATATTCCTGTAATAATAAAGCCCAACGGTGTATTCTGGCATTTGCATACTTATTGTTTAGAATTGTTAATAATGCTTGATTATCCGTTTCAATTATAAAATGTCCCCCCAATAAAAAATATCTTAATTTATTTACACAATATATTATACTTAATAATTCTAACTCTGATGCCGAATATCTTTTTTCAGCATTTCTTGTTATGCGAGAAACAAAGGAAATTGGCAGTTCTACACCATCATGGATTTGTGATAAAACACCACCCAAGCGGTGAGTAGATGCATCCGTTCTTAAGATAAATTCTTTCGAATAATCCGGATGATATAATTTCGCATTTTTGCAAAATACATCTTTAATTGTTACAAAAGCTTCTTCCCTTTGCCTTGTCCAGTTAAACGGAACATTCTTTTTTAACAATTCTATTAGAGGAATCTCTAGCTCTGACAAATTTGGAACAAGTCTTTTGTAATAATTCAAAGTACCTAAGAAGCCCCTTAAACTTTTTTAAATTATGTGGTCTTTTATATTTTTTAATTATTTTTAATCTTTCTGGATCCATTTCAATTGATTCCTTTTTTTATTTTGAAACCTAAATAGGTTACTTCACCTTTAAAAAATTCACATTTTTGGATATTCAATTTAAGACCTGCTACATCTAAAGCTTCAAAAATATTATTTAAATGTGTAATATGTTCAGTCTCATCTTTAGAAAAAATTAAAATGTCATCCACATAATGGATGGCATATTGACTATGTGAATCTAATATTTTATTCAGAGCTTTTAACAGTGCACTCGTTGCTGATTGCAAACCAAAAGGCACTACATTAAACTGATATACCCTGCCATTGATTCTAAAACCTACCAAATGTCTACGTTGTTATTCTAGTGGTATTAGCCAAAAAGAATGTCTTAAATCTAACTTCGAAAAAATTGTTGTATTTGTAATCCTACCTAATATTGACTCTATTGTTAATGGGACTTCAAATTCTGGTATTGTGCATTGATTTAATTTTCTACTATCTAAACATAAACGTATTGTATCATCTTTTTTCTTAACCACTACTATAGGATTAATATAGGGTGTAGTACTATAACTTATAATACCATCTGCCAACAGTTTCTTTAAATGTTTATCTACCGCTTCTTGATATTTATAGGGAATTGGATAACTTTTTGACTGAAAACTCTCTATATTTTTAACTTTTATACTATGTGAATAATTTTTAGCTACTCTAGATTCATCATTAATTAAACTTTTATATCTTTCTACCAATTTTATAACTTCATTTTTCCATCCTTTATTGCAATTTATCACCACCTCTAAATTCTTTTCATTAACCCTATCATCGGCATCAATTGCCCTTTCATCATAATCATAATTTAATTTATTTTTGGTATCTAAGACCCTTTCTAAAATGATTATCATTTCCATTTTTATTTAAATTTAATTCGGCATCTATGGCCACATTATTAAATATATTTCGGCACCCTTGTACCATTAAATTGCAACTAGATTCACAAATTTCACTTATTTTTTCTTGGCAGAAATTTTTATTACTATTTTCTAATGACTCGTCGAATATACTAATTATATTATAATTACTAGTTAATTTTAAATCATTTATTACCTCAAATTTTATTTCATTATCCCCAAATATTACTGCATTTTTGATATAATTTATTATAATTTTATTCTTTGATAATTCATCGTTACCCAATAATATATCATATTTTAATTTATTGACTATCAATAACTGAACATTTAATTTTACATTATTTATATTCAAAGAAGCAAAAACTGTTTTATTAGAATATCCTAACTTTTTATCATTTATCCCTGTAAAATTTACTTTTGGAATATTGATTATATTGTTTTTTAACATTGAGATTTTATTTACTGTATTTTCTGATATTAAAGAAACTGTAGACCCTGTATCTATTATAATGTTTAATAAATTGTTATCAATATTTGCTTTTATTAATACTAATTCTATTTCTTTATTTTCTAGATGCAGATTATCCTTGTCCATTAAAAATTCACGTGGGTGTACAAAGTCACATCTAGCGCTATTTACATTGTGCACCCCTATTGAAAATTTGTGGTTTGGGCATCATCTACTGGAGATCTGGCCCTAGGAGTTCTACTACCTGAACGTGCAATGTCTCTCGGTGTATTATTTGTCTCATTTATCCCCTCATTACTGTTACTCGTATTAATTGCGTTTACTTGTCTATTATTATTGTTTGTATTTGCTCGATTATTGTTATTTTGTTCAAATCTATTAAAATTTCTATTATTATAATTATTGTTAAAATTTCTAGTGTTCTGATTATTATTGTAATTTCTATTATTATTGAAATTGTTCCTATTTTCATTATTTTGATTTCTGTTTTGATTATTGTAGTTATTGTTAAAATTATTATTATTATTTTGTCTGTTAAAATTGTTATTGTTACTTTGCCTATTAAAACTTCTATCATTGTTATTAAAGTTTCTTACATTATCTCTATTCTGATTGTTGATACTATTACTTAAATTTCTTTCAATTCTCTGCAAATATGTTATTAAATGATCAAATTTATTAATATTTTGTACTGCAATTATCTCAGATATTTCAGGTTTGAAATGTCTTGATAAAAACATTACAATTTCTGCTTCTGGTATAGGAGGAGTTAAATATTGACAAGTAGCATAGAGTTGTAAAACATAGTTGGATAGATTATTCTTTGTATTATCAAATTTGCCAAAATACAATCTTTCCCTGACTTTACTCTGTTGTAGTTCTGACCAGAAAGTATCTAGAAATACTTTTTCAAAGGTTTCAAATGAATCTACAAACATTTCTTTGCAATTCCACCACAATAGTGCATTGCCTGTTAAACTTGACCTGATAAATTCTTTTAAATCTTGCAAATTTCTTATTTTAGAGTACTTTATTTTTTAATTGAATGTAAATAATTTATAGGATGTATCTTCCTATAATCCCCACAAAATTTCGAACTTTCTTCAAACTTCCCCCCTATATTTAAAATTTGAAAACCCAAGTCAGGTGTTACGCGATTGTCTGATAATTCAGAAATATTTTGATTCACTTGTTTTATTTTATTTTCGAGTTCCTCCTTTAATTTCTTGATTTCTTCACTGTTTCCCACGTTTATATTTGTATTTAATTTTTCTTCTATTTCTTTTCTTAATTGTCTCTCTGTTTTTCTGTTTTCCTGTTCGGCTATGTCCAAATTTATTTGTATTCCTCTTTTCACGTTATCTTCGATTTCTGATATTCTTGAGTTTAATTTCAGATTGTTTTCGCTTGTTCTTTTGTCTATATTTTGTACTTGTTTATTTAAAAATTCTTGTTTTTCCTCAATTACTTTAATCTTTTTCTCTTGATTTTCTACTTTCTTGTCCAATTTTTCCGTTATTTCATTCAATTTTCTCGTTATTTCCTCAGAATTTTGTCTATTTTGTTTTTTCATTTCTTCAGAGTTGGCTTCTAGTTTTTTCGCTATTTGTTCTGAATTGGCTAGGATGATGCTCATCAAATCTGCCAATGTGACATTTCCTCCAGTTTGTGAAGAAGTACCATCTTTTTGTTGAGGTTCGTCTTCTTGTTCCTCCTTTTCTTCTGGTTCTTCAGCATTGTAGTCTATGTCTATTTGTTCTTGGCTTTTTAATCTGTTAATTAGAATTTGTTTGGTTCCTTTATCATCCAAATTTCTGTTTCTAAGTTCTTGCCTGAGTTCTTCAACTTTCCAGGTGTCAAAATTAACTTCCTCTTTATCAGACATTATGTTTCGACTTTTTATATTTATAATAAAATGTTAGAAATATTTATTTTATAGGTTAATTACAGTTACAATAATGTATTAGTATTTTTATTTTTAAATAAATTTTAATGTAATGTTTATTGATTTATTTTTTGTTATTAAACTATTAAAATCTGTGATTTTAATCGAGCCCCACGTTGGGCGCCAAGTTATTATGATTTTATTATTTTATTGATTGTTGGGTTCTTATGTTTTCTTTTTTTGTTTTATTATTTTAATTTTTTCTGATGATTGAATGTTATTTTAGTAAATTCACGTTAATTGTGACATGATATTATTAGTGGTTTGTTTTTATTTGATTTGAAGTAATTGTTGAAGTTTTTTACTACAATAATAATGTTTTTTAGCCCCTTAAATAATATGTTGTATAATGATGACTAGCTCAAATAAAATTAAATGTTTCTTGAAAATAGACACTATCGTTAATCGAAAAATTATATCTCAGGTCGTACAGGTTTCACCACAGATTTACGCTCAAACAAATTATAAATTTTCTATCAAAATGAAATTCAAAAATCTTTACAATAAAGTAGTATGAATGTTCTCTAGCGGCTAATAATTATTATCGCTTTAAAACAGTTTATACGCACACTTAATACAAATCAAATAACGGTACCTTTTTAAATTTTGTCTCTCGAGTGTTCGCCATTCACATGTAGGTGTCGCTGGAACTGGTGGTCTATCTTCTCTTCTGGTGCACACGTGGTATGTAGAACTTCCAATGGTTTAATTAAAGACAGAAACTCTTACGATGTAGAATTTATTATTGTTTACTTGTGGATTTTTTTTATACAATTTACTGGTTGATAAGACTCCCTTTTTACAAGTGGTGTGTTACAAAGTTTTATACTAGGATTATTTCTGATATAAGGTAAGTCAAGCTTCTTATATTAATTTGATACTAACTTTTGTATCATTAAAATTACATTTGGAACTATTATATTATAAGATTACTCTGCTCGATTCAACAAACCTATTTTCGATTCAAAGTCGAATACTGTTAACTTATAAAGTTAATAAAATTTATGACTAATCAAAGTCTTTTTTAAAAATGTAGATTACGAGTTGAATATTTTTATAACTGTTGTTGAATGTTTTGAAAATGAGTCTTGAATCTTTTTTTAAAATTAAACTTGAGTATTGAGTCGTGAAAGTTTTTTAAAATTAAATCTTAAATGTTTGTTGAAAATTTTTTTAAACGAAGCTTTAATGTTTGTATAAAGGGTCTTGACTCTCTTAAAATTTGGCTTGAATCTCCCTTTTATTCTTTCTGACTGGTTCTTTTACGTAAAGACTGAGATCCCTCTCTCATTATTCTCTGACCAATAAAAATGCTTCATTTAAAAACTCCACGAGAACCAATCAGAAGGAACTATTTCTTAATTTGCTTATTTCTAACTAACTACTTATATTTTACAAACAATTTTTTTACATAATATATACAATAATCATTTTTAATGTTCAATAATTTTTTATATAATTTATTATGGTCGGAAAAGCTCTCAAATTATATTATCACTGAGGCTTGAAGTCATAAATTCGACCGATATACTTCCGAGTAACTCATACGTCACAACGTGCACCTGCTATTCTAAGCTCTTGGAGTTCGAGGAAAATAAACATTTCAAACACGCGATGTGTTGTGTACGAGCACTCGTAGTTCTGATAATTTGACGTCACACAGGCACAGGTGCGTTTCTAAAGTTTTGGAGTTCATGGAAACTAAGCATTTCAAACACGCGATGTTAGCAGTCGTAGTTCTGATAATTTTACGTCACACATATGCACAAGTGTTATTCGTAGAAGAACTTTTTATACACTTTTGTAGATCTTTGAAAATCCTTTTATATATTTAACAGAAAAATATTTTACAAAAATTTATAATTTGTTCGTTTGTTTTATTTTACATTTAGAATTATATTTTCATTATTATTTATTTTTTTAATGGTGATTTTGATTATTTTTATGTAATGTGATTACTTTTTTATTAATTATTTTGCTTTTAATTGACTTAACGATTTTGTTTTTGATTTAATCATCATAATACACATTCTTATTGAAATTAATATTTTCTTTAATGAATAAATTTTTTATGATAATAAAACTTCGTCTCAATATATATATATATATATATATTAAAAAGATTAAGATAATGGGTTAAGCCCGCTAATGCAGCCGTAGACACGTGTTTCTGTCTCCTTAGACTTCATCAGTACGGCATAGCTAAGGAGAATAATACGAAAAAAACACTGAATGATGGCAAACAAATATAAATCAACACAAACGGGGTCAACACAAGGGCCAACCGCACATTTGTGGCTTCAACTGGAATTACCGATTGATTGTCGGCAAAATTCCAACATCGCCACGGAGGCAGATATAACCACCTGCGTGACAAACCGTTACCCAGGAATAAATACAAATAGTAGTATATTTTTGCGGGAATAAATTAAATTAAAAAAATGAAGATATTGGGTTAAGCCCGCTAATGCAGCCGTAGACACGTGTTTCTGTCTCCTTAGACCTCATCAGCACGGCATAGCGGCATATATATATATATATATATAAATACTTGTTATGTAATATTTTCTTGGGCTCATAGGTCCGGAAATAATAAACTATTATTTTTTACATTTTATTAGTTCTTGACGTTTCACTCATAATTTGGAGCATTTTCAAAAGACTGAATTTAAATATTGTAAGTATTCACAAAGATAAAATCAACTAATTAAAGTAGGTAACATAAAAACTGACAATAAATAAAAATAACTACTATACACATTGAACACATTAAAATTTTAGTAAAATATATAAGTACGTACCTCAGAAAAATTGTTATAAAGATTGTCTTAAAATATTATTTTATTAGATTATAATACAGTTGACTTAAATTTTTAATATCTTTTCTATCATTAACACAGTTATCGTCCTTTTTAATGTAAATCATTTCTTTAAAAACTAATTTATGATAATTGGAGTCACGATCTAAAATTTTGGTGTTTTTATAATCAAATTCATGTTTTTCATTTTGTTTATGTTTGTGTAGAGCTGTTGAAACAATTTTTTTGTATTTATGTCCGTTAATTCTGTTCTCCAAGTATTGTGTTGTCATTCCTATGTAATTTTTTGGACAGTTTGAGCATGGAATTGAATATATTACATTGGATTGTTTATTAAAATTTATATGACCTTTTAAGTTTGTATATAAACATTTTAAATTGTTTTTAGATCTGTGACATACAGTAATATTATGTTTAGAAAGAATATGTTTTAATTTTCTGATAGCTGATTTGTATATGGTAAAGCTACATATGTTTTTCTTGACATGAACTTGTATTATTTATTGTTTTCTGTTATTACTATTATAAATTTTATTTGTACGTTGTTTGATAATTTTGTTTATTAGAGTTATTGGGTATTGATTATTAATTAAAACTTGCCTAAGATTTTTTAGAATTTCGGGACGATATTCTGGAGATGTTAATTTAATAGCCCGATCAGTTAAACCTATTATTACACTATTTTTTTGGGCTTTAGAATGACATGAATTATAGTTTAAATATCGTCCTGACCAAATGTTTTTATTAAAAAGTTTAGTTTTTATTTTATTGCATTGAGTTCTTATTATTGATAGGTCTAAGAAATTAATAATATTATCCTTTTCCACCTCAACAGTAAATTTAATATTTGAGTTAAATCCGTTAAATGCATTCACAAAATCATCAATATGGTTTTTGGTATAATAGCTAAACAGTCATCAACATATCTTTTAAATAACAACACCTCAAAATTTAAGCTATTTAACACTTTCTCTTCTAAATACTCCATCACAACTTGTGCTAAACTGGATGATATGGGTGAGCCCATTGTACAGCCTTTTATTTGTTGGTAAAATTGATCAGCATATTGAAAATAATTGTTGTCCTGGATAAGCATAATACCTTCTAAAAACTCATCAAGTGAAAGGGAAGTATATTGTTTGAGTAAGGACCATTTTTCGTTTAAAACTTCTATTATTAAATTATTTGGGATATTTGTATACATAGAGATAACATCTAGTGAAATGATTTTGTGATTGTTTGTAATATTTATATTATTCAAGGTTTCTTTAATCTCAAATGAATCTTTAATGTAAAAACTGTTTTTGGTTATTTTTGATAAACAATTAGATAAATATTTGGACAATTTGTAGAAGGGGATTGTACATATGAAACTATTGGACGTAATGGTATTCCTGGTTTATGTAATTTTGGAAGTCCGTATATTTTTGGTGATAATGCATTGTGTGTTTGTAGTTTTTTGGCATCATTTTTATCAATAGAGTTGTTATCTAAAAGTTTTTAATAAATTTGTTATTCTTATCTTGAAATACTTTGGTTTTATCTAACTTTATTTTTTATAAACGTTTTTATCATTTAATATATCAAATATTTTTTTATTATAGTCTTCCGTATTCACATTTAATATTTTATTACATTTGTCAGGTTGTAAAATTGTTATCTGCGGATTGCATTTAATGAATTCTTTGGTTCTTTTTAATTTCTTTTGGACAATTTTTGAGAAATGTTAGATTTTGGATTTTTTATGTCGAAGTTTAAGTTTATGGTTGGTAATAACATTTACAATATCAACTCTAATATTGTCTTTAATTGTATCAGGTTTATGAGAAATAACACTCAATACTTGCAATTTATTCTGTATATGTTAAAATATTTTCATTAGAATATGGTAATGCAAATTTTTTCCTAATGCTAAAACTTTAGTGATGTCATTTGGTATATTAGTATCTGAAATATTCTCTATCCAATTATCATTATTAATTTCACATTTATTATTATGCATGTTAACTGATATTAGGTTGTTAAATTTTTTTGTTGTTGTTTTTTTAATTTTAAGAAATTGTTTTCAAATTTTTCTTTTTCTATTCTAAAATAATCAACATACAAATCACTAGGAATACTATCTTTTAATTTTTTGGTATTTATTTCTATATTTTTCTCTAATTGTTTGATGTTATAAACAGATTCAGTAATACTTAAGTTAATAAGCTTAGATTTGGTAGTATTTATAATATTATTAAATTTCTTTTTAAAGGTACGCACCTGTCATATTAATATGATTAACATTAAAATTCAAAAACCTGGGATGGGTTCCAGTGTCCTTGCATCGTAATAAAAATATTCGTCGGTTCTTCTGATTGGCTAGCTTTCTGAATGAATTGGTTATTGACTTCATAGTTGTAACAACTGCTAATCCATGATTTCTATGTATAGTTTCATAAAATGACATGTTTGTGGCAGATTTATTTGCAATTTAAGCCCTTGCAAATTATAAATTCTATTACAAGATTTTTTCTTGGACCATATTTATATATATACTTGTTATGTAATATTTTCTTGGGCTCATAGGTCCGGAAATAATAAACTATTATTTTTTACATTTTATTAGTTCTTGACGTTTCACTCATAATTTGGAGCATTTTCAAAAGACTGAATTTAAATATTGTAAGTATTCACAAAGATAAAATCAACTAATTAAAGTAGGTAACATAAAAACTGACAATAAATAAAAATAACTACTATACACATTGAACACATTAAAATTTTAGTTAGGTACGTACTTATATATTTTACTAAAATTTTAATGTGTTCAATGTGTATAGTAGTTATTTTTATTTATTGTCAGTTTTTATGTTACCTACTTTAATTAGTTGATTTTATCTTTGTGAATACTTACAATATTTAAATTCAGTCTTTTGAAAATGCTCCAAATTATGAGTGAAACGTCAAGAACTAATAAAATGTAAAAAATAATAGTTTATTATTTCCGGACCTATGAGCCCAAGAAAATATTACATAACAAGTATATATATAAATATGGTCCAAGAAAAAATCTTGTAATAGAATTTATAATTTGCAAGGGCTTAAATTGCAAATAAATCTGCCACAAACATGTCATTTTATGAAACTATACATAGAAATCATGGATTAGCAGTTGTTACAACTATGAAGTCAATAACCAATTCATTCAGAAAGCTAGCCAATCAGAAGAACCGACGAATATTTTTATTACGATGCAAGGACACTGGAACCCATCCCAGGTTTTTGAATTTTAATGTTAATCATATTAATATGACAGGTGCGTACCTTAAAAAGAAATTTAATAATATTATAAATACTACCAAATCTAAGCTTATTAACTTAAGTATTACTGAATCTGTTTATAACATCAAACAATTAGAGAAAAATATAGAAATAAATACCAAAAAATTAAAAGATAGTATTCCTAGTGATTTGTATGTTGATTATTTTAGAATAGAAAAAGAAAAATTTGAAAACAATTTCTTAAAATTAAAAAAACAACAACAAAATTTAACAACCTAATATCAGTTAACATGCATAATAATAAATGTGAAATTAATAATGATAATTGGATAGAGAATATTTCAGATACTAATATACCAAATGACATCACTAAAGTTTTAGCATTAGGAAAAAATTTTGCATTACCATATTCTAATGAAAATAATTTACCATATACAGAATATATTGCCAGTGTTGAGTCTGTCATTTCTCATAAACCTGATACAATTAAAGAAAACATTAGAGCCGATATTGTAAATGTTATTACCAACCATAAACTTAAACTTCGACATAAAAAAAATCCAAAATCTAACATTTCTCAAAAAATTGTCCAAAAGAAATTAAAAAGAACCAAAGAATTCATTAAATGCAATCCGCAGATAACAATTTTACAACCTGACAAATGTAATAAAACAGTAATTATGAACACGGAAGACTATAATAAAAAATATTTGATATATTAAATGATAAAAACGTTTATAAAAAATAAAGTTAGATAAAACCAAAGTATTTCAGATAAGAATAACAAATTTATTAAAACTTTTAGATAACAACTCTATTGATAAAAATGATGCCAAAACTACAAACACACAATGCATTATCACCAAAAATATACGGACTTCCAAAATTACATAAACCAGGAATACCATTACGTCCAATAGTTTCATATGTACAATCCCCCTTCTACAAATTGTCCAAATATTTATCTAATTGTTTATCAAAAATAACCAAAAACAGTTTTTACATTAAAGATTCATTTGAGATTAAAGAAACCTTGAATAATATAAATATTACAAACAATCACAAAATCATTTCACTAGATGTTATCTCTAAGTATACAAATATCCCAAATAATTTAATAATAGAAGTTTTAAACGAAAAATGGTCCTTACTCAAACAATATAATTCCCTTTCACTTGATGAGTTTTTAGAAGGTATTATGCTTATCCAGGACAACAATTATTTTCAATATGCTGATCAATTTTACCAACAAATAAAAGGCTGTACAATGGGCTCACCCATATCATCCAGTTTAGCACAAGTTGTGATGGAGTATTTAGAAGAGAAAGTGTTAAATAGCTTAAATTTTGAGGTGTTGTTATTTAAAAGATATGTTGATGACTGTTTAGCTATTATACCAAAAAACCATATTGATGATTTTGTGAATGCATTTAACGGATTTAACTCAAATATTAAATTTACTGTTGAGGTGGAAAAGGATAATATTATTAATTTCTTAGACCTATCAATAATAAGAACTCAATGCAATAAAATAAAAACTAAACTTTAATAAAAACATTTGGTCAGGACGATATTTAAACTATAATTCATGTCATTCTAAAGCCCAAAAAAATAGTGTAATAATAGGTTTAACTGATCGGGCTATTAAATTAACATCTCCAGAATATCGTCCAGAAATTCTAAAAAATCTTAGGCAAGTTTTAATTAATAATCAATACCCAATAACTCTAATAAACAAAATTATCAAACAACGTACAAATAAAATTTATAATAGTAATAACAGAAAAACAATAAATAATACAAGTTCATGTCAAGAAAAACATATGTAGCTTTACCATATACAAATCAGCTATCAGAAAAATTAAAACATATTCTTTCTAAACATAATATTACTGTATGTCACAGATCTAAAAACAATTTAAAATGTTTATATACAAACTTAAAAGGTCATATAAATTTTAATAAACAATCCAATGTAATATATTCAATTCCATGCTCAAACTGTCCAAAAAATTACATAGGAATGACAACACAATACTTGGAGAACAGAATTAACGGACATAAATACACAAAAAATGTTTCAACAGCTCTACACAAACATAAACAAAATGAAAAACATGAATTTGATTATAAAAACACCAAAATTTTAGATCGTGACTCCAATTATCATAAATTAGTTTTTAAAGAAATGATTTACATTAAAAAGGACGATAACTGTGTTAATGATAGAAAAGATATTAAAAATTTAAGTCAACTGTATTATAATCTAATAAAATAATATTTTAAGACAATCTTTATAACAATTTTTCTGAGGTACGTACTTATATATTTTACTAAAATTTTAATGTGTTCAATGTGTATAGTAGTTATTTTTATTTATTGTCAGTTTTTATGTTACCTACTTTAATTAGTTGATTTTATCTTTGTGAATACTTACAATATTTAAATTCAGTCTTTTGAAAATGCTCCAAATTATGAGTGAAACGTCAAGAACTAATAAAATGTAAAAATAATAGTTTATTATTTCCGGACCTATGAGCCCAAGAAAATATTACATAACAAGTATATATATAAATATGGTCCAAGAAAAAATCTTGTAATAGAATTTATAATTTGCAAGGGCTTAAATTGCAAATAAATCTGCCACAAACATGTCATTTTATGAAACTATACATAGAAATCATGGATTAGCAGTTGTTACAACTATGAAGTCAATAACCAATTCATTCAGAAAGCTAGCCAATCAGAAGAACCGACGAATATTTTTATTACGATGCAAGGACACTGGAACCCATCCCAGGTTTTTGAATTTTAATGTTAATCATATTAATATGACAGGTGCGTACCTTAAAAGAAATTTAATAATATTATAAATACTACCAAATCTAAGCTTATTAACTTAAGTATTACTGAATCTGTTTATAACATCAAACAATTAGAGAAAAATATAGAAATAAATACCAAAAAATTAAAAGATAGTATTCCTAGTGATTTGTATGTTGATTATTTTAGAATAGAAAAAGAAAAATTTGAAAAACAATTTCTTAAAATTAAAAAAAACAACAAAAAATTTAACAACCTAATATCAGTTAACATGCATAATAATAAATGTGAAATTAATAATGATAATTGGATAGAGAATATTTCAGATACTAATATACCAAATGACATCACTAAAGTTTTAGCATTAGGAAAAAATTTTGCATTACCATATTCTAATGAAAATAATTTACCATATACAGAATATATTGCCAGTATTGAGTCTGTCATTTCTCATAAACCTGATACAATTAAAGAAAACATTAGAGCCGATATTGTAAATGTTATTACCAACCATAAACTTAAACTTCGACATAAAAAAAATCCAAAATCTAACATTTCTCAAAAAATTGTCCAAAAGAAATTAAAAAGAACCAAAGAATTCATTAAATGCAATCCGCAGATAACAATTTTACAACCTGACAAATGTAATAAAACAGTAATTATGAACACGGAAGACTATAATAAAAAATATTTGATATATTAAATGATAAAAACGTTTATAAAAAAATAAAGTTAGATAAAACCAAAGTATTTCAAGATAAGAATAACAAATTTATTAAAAAACTTTTAGATAACAACTCTATTGATAAAAATGATGCCAAAAACTACAAACACACAATGCATTATCACCAAAAATATACGGACTTCCAAAATTACATAAACCAGGAATACCATTACGTCCAATAGTTTCATATGTACAATCCCCCTTCTACAAATTGTCCAAATATTTATCTAATTGTTTATCAAAAATAACCAAAAACAGTTTTTACTTTAAAGATTCATTTGAGATTAAAGAAACCTTGAATAATATAAATATTACAAACAATCACAAAATCATTTCACTAGATGTTATCTCTATGTATACAAATATCCCAAATAATTTAATAATAGAAGTTTTAAACGAAAAATGGTCCTTACTCAAACAATATACTTCCTTTCACTTGATGAGTTTTAGAAGGTATTATGCTTATCCAGGACAACAATTATTTTCAATATGCTGATCAATTTTACCAACAAATAAAAGGCTGTACAATGGGCTCACCCATATCATCCAGTTTAGCACAAGTTGTGATGGAGTATTTAGAAGAGAAAGTGTTAAATAGCTTAAATTTTGAGGTGTTGTTATTTAAAAGATATGTTGATGACTGTTTAGCTATTATACCAAAAAACCATATTGATGATTTTGTGAATGCATTTAACGGATTTAACTCAAATATTAAATTTACTGTTGAGGTGGAAAAGGATAATATTATTAATTTCTTAGACCTATCAATAATAAGAACTCAATGCAATAAAATAAAAACTAAACTTTTTAATAAAAACATTTGGTCAGGACGATATTTAAACTATAATTCATGTCATTCTAAAGCCCAAAAAATAGTGTAATAATAGGTTTAACTGATCGGGCTATTAAATTAACATCTCCAGAATATCGTCCCGAAATTCTAAAAAATCTTAGGCAAGTTTTAATTAATAATCAATACCCAATAACTCTAATAAACAAAATTATCAAACAACGTACAAATAAAATTTATAATAGTAATAACAGAAAAACAATAAATAATACAAGTTCATGTCAAGAAAAAACATATGTAGCTTTACCATATACAAATCAGCTATCAGAAAAATTAAAACATATTCTTTCTAAACATAATATTACTGTATGTCACAGATCTAAAAACAATTTAAAATGTTTATATACAAACTTAAAAGGTCATATAAATTTTAATAAACAATCCAATGTAATATATTCAATTCCATGCTCAAACTGTCCAAAAAATTACATAGGAATGACAACACAATACTTGGAGAACAGAATTAACGGACATAAATACACAAAAAATGTTTCAACAGCTCTACACAAACATAAACAAAATGAAAAACATGAATTTGATTATAAAAACACCAAAATTTTAGATCGTGACTCCAATTATCATAAATTAGTTTTTAAAGAAATGATTTACATTAAAAAGGACGATAACTGTGTTAATGATAGAAAAGATATTAAAAATTTAAGTCAACTGTATTATAATCTAATAAAATAATATTTTAAGACAATCTTTATAACAATTTTTCTGAGGTACGTACTTATATATTTTACTAAAATTTTAATGTGTTCAATGTGTATAGTAGTTATTTTTATTTATTGTCAGTTTTTATGTTACCTACTTTAATTAGTTGATTTTATCTTTGTGAATACTTACAATATTTAAATTCAGTCTTTTGAAAATGCTCCAAATTATGAGTGAAACGTCAAGAACTAATAAAATGTAAAAAATAATAGTTTATTATTTCCGGACCTATGAGCCCAAGAAAATATTACATAACAAGTATATATATAAATATGGTCCAAGAAAAAATCTTGTAATAGAATTTATAATTTGCAAGGGCTTAAATTGCAAATAAATCTGCCACAAACATGTCATTTTATGAAACTATACATAGAAATCATGGATTAGCAGTTGTTACAACTATGAAGTCAATAACCAATTCATTCAGAAAGCTAGCCAATCAGAAGAACCGACGAATATTTTTATTACGATGCAAGGACACTGGAACCCATCCCAGGTTTTTGAATTTTAATGTTAATCATATTAATATGACAGGTGCGTACCTTAAAAAGAAATTTAATAATATTATAAATACTACCAAATCTAAGCTTATTAACTTAAGTATTACTGAATCTGTTTATAACATCAAACAATTAGAGAAAAAATATAGAAATAAATACCAAAAAATTAAAAGATAGTATTCTAGTGATTTGTATGTTGATTATTTTAGAATAGAAAAAGAAAAATTTGAAAAACAATTTCTTAAAATTAAAAAAACAACAACAAAAAATTTAACAACCTAATATCAGTTAACATGCATAATAATAAATGTGAAATTAATAATGATAATTGGATAGAGAATATTTCAGATACTAATATACCAAATGACATCACTAAAGTTTTAGCATTAGGAAAAAATTTTGCATTACCATATTCTAATGAAAATAATTTACCATATACAGAATATATTGCCAGTATTGAGTCTGTCATTTCTCATAAACCTGATACAATTAAAGAAAACATTAGAGCCGATATTGTAAATGTTATTACCAACCATAAACTTAAACTTCGACATAAAAAAAATCCAAAATCTAACATTTCTCAAAAAAATTGTCCAAAAGAAATTAAAAAGAACCAAAGAATTCATTAAATGCAATCCGCAGATAACAATTTTACAACCTGACAAATGTAATAAAACAGTAATTATGAACACGGAAGACTATAATAAAAAAATATTTGATATATTAAATGATAAAAACGTTTATAAAAAAATAAAGTTAGATAAAACCAAAGTATTTCAAGATAAGAATAACAAATTTATTAAAAAACTTTTAGATAACAACTCTATTGATAAAAATGATGCCAAAAAACTACAAACACACAATGCATTATCACCAAAAATATACGGACTTCCAAAATTACATAAACCAGGAATACCATTACGTCCAATAGTTTCATATGTAGAATCCCCTTCTACAAATTGTCCAAATATTTATCTAATTGTTTATCAAAAATAACCAAAAACAGTTTTTACATTAAAGATTCATTTGAGATTAAAGAAACCTTGAATAATATAAATATTACAAACAATCACAAAATCATTTCACTAGATGTTATCTCTATGTATACAAATATCCCAAATAATTTAATAATATAATTTTTAAACTAAAAATGGTACTTACTCAAACAATATACTTCCCTTTCACTTGATGAGTTTTTAGAAGGTATTATGCTTATCCAGGACAACAATTATTTTCAATATGCTGATCAATTTTACCAACAAATAAAAGGCTGTACAATGGGCTCACCCATATCATCCAGTTTAGCACAAGTTGTGATGGAGTATTTAGAAGAGAAAGTGTTAAATAGCTTAAATTTTGAGGTGTTGTTATTTAATAGATATGTTGATGACTGTTTAGCTATTATACCAAAAAACCATATTGATGATTTTGTGAATGCATTTAACGGATTTAACTCAAATATTAAATTTACTGTTGAGGTGGAAAAGGATAATATTATTAATTTCTTAGACCTATCAATAATAAGAACTCAATGCAATAAAATAAAAACTAAACTTTTTAATAAAAACATTTGGTCAGGACGATATTTAAACTATAATTCATGTCATTCTAAAGCCCAAAAAAATAGTGTAATAATAGGTTTAACTGATCGGGCTATTAAATTAACATCTCCAGAATATCGTCCCGAAATTCTAAAAAATCTTAGGCAAGTTTTAATTAATAATCAATACCCAATAACTCTAATAAACAAAATTATCAAACAACGTACAAATAAAATTTATAATAGTAATAACAGAAAAACAATAAATAATACAAGTTCATGTCAAGAAAAAACATATGTAGCTTTACCATATACAAATCAGCTATCAGAAAAATTAAAACATATTCTTTCTAAACATAATATTACTGTATGTCACAGATCTAAAAACAATTTAAAATGTTTATATACAAACTTAAAAGGTCATATAAATTTTAATAAACAATCCAATGTAATATATTCAATTCCATGCTCAAACTGTCCAAAAAATTACATAGGAATGACAACACAATACTTGGAGAACAGAATTAACGGACATAAATACACAAAAAATGTTTCAACAGCTCTACACAAACATAAACAAAATGAAAAACATGAATTTGATTATAAAAACACCAAAATTTTAGATCGTGACTCCAATTATCATAAATTAGTTTTTAAAGAAATGATTTACATTAAAAAGGACGATAACTGTGTTAATGATAGAAAAGATATTAAAAATTTAAGTCAACTGTATTATAATCTAATAAAATAATATTTTAAGACAATCTTTATAACAATTTTTCTGAGGTACGTACTTATATATTTTACTAAAATTTTAATGTGTTCAATGTGTATAGTAGTTATTTTTATTTATTGTCAGTTTTTATGTTACCTACTTTAATTAGTTGATTTTATCTTTGTGAATACTTACAATATTTAAATTCAGTCTTTTGAAAATGCTCCAAATTATGAGTGAAACGTCAAGAACTAATAAAATGTAAAAAATAATAGTTTATTATTTCCGGACCTATGAGCCCAAGAAAATATTACATAACAAGTATATATATAAATATGGTCCAAGAAAAAATCTTGTAATAGAATTTATAATTTGCAAGGGCTTAAATTGCAAATAAATCTGCCACAAACATGTCATTTTATGAAACTATACATAGAAATCATGGATTAGCAGTTGTTACAACTATGAAGTCAATAACCAATTCATTCAGAAAGCTAGCCAATCAGAAGAACCGACGAATATTTTTATTACGATGCAAGGACACTGGAACCCATCCCAGGTTTTTGAATTTTAATGTTAATCATATTAATATGACAGGTGCGTACCTTAAAAAGAAATTTAATAATATTATAAATACTACCAAATCTAAGCTTATTAACTTAAGTATTACTGAATCTGTTTATAACATCAAACAATTAGAGAAAAATATAGAAATAAATACCAAAAAATTAAAAGATAGTATTCCTAGTGATTTGTATGTTGATTATTTTAGAATAGAAAAAGAAAAATTTGAAAAACAATTTCTTAAAATTAAAAAAAACAACAACAAAAAATTTAACAACCTAATATCAGTTAACATGCATAATAATAAATGTGAAATTAATAATGATAATTGGATAGAGAATATTTCAGATACTAATATACCAAATGACATCACTAAAGTTTTAGCATTAGGAAAAAATTTTGCATTACCATATTCTAATGAAAATAATTTACCATATACAGAATATATTGCCAGTATTGAGTCTGTCATTTCTCATAAACCTGATACAATTAAAGAAAACATTAGAGCCGATATTGTAAATGTTATTACCAACCATAAACTTAAACTTCGACATAAAAAAAATCCAAAATCTAACATTTCTCAAAAAATTGTCCAAAAGAAATTAAAAAGAACCAAAGAATTCATTAAATGCAATCCGCAGATAACAATTTTACAACCTGACAAATGTAATAAAACAGTAATTATGAACACGGAAGACTATAATAAAAAAATATTTGATATATTAAATGATAAAAACGTTTATAAAAAAATAAAGTTAGATAAAACCAAAGTATTTCAAGATAAGAATAACAAATTTATTAAAAAACTTTTAGATAACAACTCTATTGATAAAAATGATGCCAAAAAACTACAAACACACAATGCATTATCACCAAAAATATACGGACTTCCAAAATTACATAAACCAGGAATACCATTACGTCCAATAGTTTCATATGTACAATCCCCTTCTACAAATTGTCCAAATATTTATCTAATTGTTTATCAAAAATAACCAAAAACAGTTTTTACATTAAAGATTCATTTGAGATTAAAGAAACCTTGAATAATATAAATATTACAAACAATCACAAAATCATTTCACTAGATGTTATCTCTATGTATACAAATATCCCAAATAATTTAATAATAGAAGTTTTAAACGAAAAATGGTCCTTACTCAAACAATATACTTCCCTTTCACTTGATGAGTTTTTAGAAGGTATTATGCTTATCCAGGACAACAATTATTTTCAATATGCTGATCAATTTTACCAACAAATAAAAGGCTGTACAATGGGCTCACCCATATCATCCAGTTTAGCACAAGTTGTGATGGAGTATTTAGAAGAGAAAGTGTTAAATAGCTTAAATTTTGAGGTGTTGTTATTTAAAAGATATGTTGATGACTGTTTAGCTATTATACCAAAAAACCATATTGATGATTTTGTGAATGCATTTAACGGATTTAACTCAAATATTAAATTTACTGTTGAGGTGGAAAAGGATAATATTATTAATTTCTTAGACCTATCAATAATAAGAACTCAATGCAATAAAATAAAAACTAAACTTTTTAATAAAAACATTTGGTCAGGACGATATTTAAACTATAATTCATGTCATTCTAAAGCCCAAAAAAATAGTGTAATAATAGGTTTAACTGATCGGGCTATTAAATTAACATCTCCAGAATATCGTCCCGAAATTCTAAAAAATCTTAGGCAAGTTTTAATTAATAATCAATACCCAATAACTCTAATAAACAAAATTATCAAACAACGTACAAATAAAATTTATAATAGTAATAACAGAAAAACAATAAATAATACAAGTTCATGTCAAGAAAAAACATATGTAGCTTTACCATATACAAATCAGCTATCAGAAAAATTAAAACATATTCTTTCTAAACATAATATTACTGTATGTCACAGATCTAAAAACAATTTAAAATGTTTATATACAAACTTAAAAGGTCATATAAATTTTAATAAACAATCCAATGTAATATATTCAATTCCATGCTCAAACTGTCCAAAAAATTACATAGGAATGACAACACAATACTTGGAGAACAGAATTAACGGACATAAATACACAAAAAATGTTTCAACAGCTCTACACAAACATAAACAAAATGAAAAACATGAATTTGATTATAAAAACACCAAAATTTTAGATCGTGACTCCAATTATCATAAATTAGTTTTTAAAGAAATGATTTACATTAAAAAGGACGATAACTGTGTTAATGATAGAAAAGATATTAAAAATTTAAGTCAACTGTATTATAATCTAATAAAATAATATTTTAAGACAATCTTTATAACAATTTTTCTGAGGTACGTACTTATATATTTTACTAAAATTTTAATGTGTTCAATGTGTATAGTAGTTATTTTTATTTATTGTCAGTTTTTATGTTACCTACTTTAATTAGTTGATTTTATCTTTGTGAATACTTACAATATTTAAATTCAGTCTTTTGAAAATGCTCCAAATTATGAGTGAAACGTCAAGAACTAATAAAATGTAAAAAATAATAGTTTATTATTTCCGGACCTATGAGCCCAAGAAAATATTACATAACAAGTATATATATAAATATGGTCCAAGAAAAAATCTTGTAATAGAATTTATAATTTGCAAGGGCTTAAATTGCAAATAAATCTGCCACAAACATGTCATTTTATGAAACTATACATAGAAATCATGGATTAGCAGTTGTTACAACTATGAAGTCAATAACCAATTCATTCAGAAAGCTAGCCAATCAGAAGAACCGACGAATATTTTTATTACGATGCAAGGACACTGGAACCCATCCCAGGTTTTTGAATTTTAATGTTAATCATATTAATATGACAGGTGCGTACCTTAAAAAGAAATTTAATAATATTATAAATACTACCAAATCTAAGCTTATTAACTTAAGTATTACTGAATCTGTTTATAACATCAAACAATTAGAGAAAAATATAGAAATAAATACCAAAAAATTAAAAGATAGTATTCCTAGTGATTTGTATGTTGATTATTTTAGAATAGAAAAAGAAAAATTTGAAAAACAATTTCTTAAAATTAAAAAAAACAACAACAAAAAATTTAACAACCTAATATCAGTTAACATGCATAATAATAAATGTGAAATTAATAATGATAATTGGATAGAGAATATTTCAGATACTAATATACCAAATGACATCACTAAAGTTTTAGCATTAGGAAAAAATTTTGCATTACCATATTCTAATGAAAATAATTTACCATATACAGAATATATTGCCAGTATTGAGTCTGTCATTTCTCATAAACCTGATACAATTAAAGAAAACATTAGAGCCGATATTGTAAATGTTATTACCAACCATAAACTTAAACTTCGACATAAAAAAAATCCAAAATCTAACATTTCTCAAAAAATTGTCCAAAAGAAATTAAAAAGAACCAAAGAATTCATTAAATGCAATCCGCAGATAACAATTTTACAACCTGACAAATGTAATAAAACAGTAATTATGAACACGGAAGACTATAATAAAAAATATTTGATATATTAAATGATAAAAACGTTTATAAAAAATAAAGTTAGATAAAACCAAAGTATTTCAAGATAAGAATAACAAATTTATTAAAAAACTTTTAGATAACAACTCTATTGATAAAAATGATGCCAAAAAACTACAAACACACAATGCATTATCACCAAAAATATACGGACTTCCAAAATTACATAAACCAGGAATACCATTACGTCCAATAGTTTCATATGTACAATCCCCCTTCTACAAATTGTCCAAATATTTATCTAATTGTTTATCAAAAATAACCAAAAACAGTTTTTACATTAAAGATTCATTTGAGATTAAAGAAACCTTGAATAATATAAATATTACAAACAATCACAAAATCATTTCACTAGATGTTATCTCTATGTATACAAATATCCCAAATAATTTAATAATAGAAGTTTTAAACGAAAAATGGTCCTTACTCAAACAATATACTTCCCTTTCACTTGATGAGTTTTTAGAAGGTATTATGCTTATCTAGGACAACAATTATTTTCAATATGCTGATCAATTTTACCAACAAATAAAAGGCTGTACAATGGGCTCACCCATATCATCCAGTTTAGCACAAGTTGTGATGGAGTATTTAGAAGAGAAAGTGTTAAATAGCTTAAATTTTGAGGTGTTGTTATTTAAAAGATATGTTGATGACTGTTTAGCTATTATACCAAAAAACCATATTGATGATTTTGTGAATGCATTTAACGGATTTAACTCAAATATTAAATTTACTGTTGAGGTGGAAAAGGATAATATTATTAATTTCTTAGACCTATCAATAATAAGAACTCAATGCAATAAAATAAAAACTAAACTTTTTAATAAAAACATTTGGTCAGGACGATATTTAAACTATAATTCATGTCATTCTAAAGCCCAAAAAATAGTGTAATAATAGGTTTAACTGATCGGGCTATTAAATTAACATCTCCAGAATATCGTCCCGAAATTCTAAAAAATCTTAGGCAAGTTTTAATTAATAATCAATACCCAATAACTCTAATAAACAAAATTATCAAACAACGTACAAATAAAATTTATAATAGTAATAACAGAAAAACAATAAATAATACAAGTTCATGTCAAGAAAAAACATATGTAGCTTTACCATATACAAATCAGCTATCAGAAAAATTAAAACATATTCTTTCTAAACATAATATTACTGTATGTCACAGATCTAAAAACAATTTAAAATGTTTATATACAAACTTAAAAGGTCATATAAATTTTAATAAACAATCCAATGTAATATATTCAATTCCATGCTCAAACTGTCCAAAAATTACATAGGAATGACAACACAATACTTGGAGAACAGAATTAACGGACATAAATACACAAAAAATGTTTCAACAGCTCTACACAAACATAAACAAAATGAAAAACATGAATTTGATTATAAAAACACCAAAATTTTAGATCGTGACTCCAATTATCATAAATTAGTTTTTAAAGAAATGATTTACATTAAAAGGACGATAACTGTGTTAATGATAGAAAAGATATTAAAAATTTAAGTCAACTGTATTATAATCTAATAAAATAATATTTTAAGACAATCTTTATAACAATTTTTCTGAGGTACGTACTTATATATTTTACTAAAATTTTAATGTGTTCAATGTGTATAGTAGTTATTTTTATTTATTGTCAGTTTTTATGTTACCTACTTTAATTAGTTGATTTTATCTTTGTGAATACTTACAATATTTAAATTCAGTCTTTTGAAAATGCTCCAAATTATGAGTGAAACGTCAAGAACTAATAAAATGTAAAAAATAATAGTTTATTATTTCCGGACCTATGAGCCCAAGAAAATATTACATAACAAGTATATATATAAATATGGTCCAAGAAAAAATCTTGTAATAGAATATATATATAAATATATATATTGTAACGTAATCAAAAGGCCTTATTAGAAAATTAACATATTTAACAAGAATCTTATTAATCGATGAGAGGAAAGGTAGTTTATTTAAATTTAAACAGATAAAGGAAAGTAATAAAATTTAAATTATATTTACATAAATTAAAATTGTCAACAAATCACCTGATACATAATATAAGATTTAATAATATAAGATTTACCATACAGACGAGTAGGTTGATGGTTTCTATGTATTATCTAGATATGTATTCATGATGCCTATAACAAATTATTCAAAATTAGTACTTATAGAATTTTCACTGAGATTTGCTTACATCTAACTATACAATCTGAAAAATAAACAAATAATGGGGTTATGAGTCAAATGACAGTGACAACAATTGTTACCTGATATAGGGTAGCTTTTAAAGAGATATTTGTTATGTCAACTATGACAGAAGAAAAAGATTAACGTAATTTAGATAAATTGAATAATTACAGATAAAACACAAACAATTCAATTTAGAAATATAAGATGTAATGTTTTCTATTCTCAAAGCAAATCTTTACTAGATATTATTAAATTTATTTATAAACAACCATAAGGTTAATTTAATTGGACAAGGAATAATATAAAATTTAGAGATATAGAGGGCGAATTTTAATATGAAAAAGAAAAAAAAAAGGAAAATCGGGGTAGTTATTGATTTTGAAAAAAGAGAATTAGGGAGTTTTTTTGGTTTTTGTAAAGATAAAAAAGGTTTTTTTTTTGTTAAGAAAAGTTGTTAGAAACAGATTAATTAAAATCATATGTGAAATTTTGTTAAAATTGTAATTAGATAAATAAATAGTGATTTGTGACCAGTGAAAGTTACCTTTTACACGTGCTTTAAAGTAAAAGGTGGTCCTGAGTGATCTTCGTAACATCTTGAACCGGATTCCACGAGGGAGGAAGGCGTGAAATTCCCACGTGCATTCTACCACAGTCTACAAGGCAATATAAAGGCATTCATATTGTTTTAAAACATTGAAACAGTATCAAACACTACTAGAAGAAGTATTAAAAAGGTATTTAATGAATTTTTGTTAGGTATATAAACTTACCAGTGCGTGAGAAACTAAATTTTCAATAACGTTGAGTAATCTATCGTTCATTTTTGTATAACTGTAATTACAGAAAGGACTACCAACTGTAAAACTTAAAAAACTCACTCATAATTGTTATGTGAGTTGCATATTTAACTGTAATAGGATTAGTTTCATTAGCGTGAATGTGTGATGTATGAAAGAACATTTAAACAATTTGAATTTGTATTTGTATAATGAAATGTGTCTTTTGAAACACTTATGTAATAAAACACTACATTGAATGTAATTGATCTGTTTTTAATATACTAGAAAATTTAATAATTAGAAAGTTTATTTTTGAACATAATGATAATAATAAAACAAAATAACAATTGATATTTGGCGTTCAAGTAATTAAAATAGTAAAACAATAATAAATCATAATACATAGAGCCTATGAACCCACAGAACCCTGAGAAAGAGAGACATTATTAATTCAGTAAGTAAAAAGTTATGTTAGTGTCTGTAATAAAATCAAATTCATTATAACATAATAAACATAAACAAACACACACAAAAACATAACAATTGGCGCCCAACGTGGGGCTTGGAAAAGGCGCTATAAAAAGGGGTATAAAAAAGGTTTATTCATAGAATTTTTACATAACAAAAATAAATATAAAAAGAAAATAAAATAAAACTCATTCATACAAAATAAAATTTCTTTATAAAAATAAACATTTAATATTCATAAAATTAAAATTAGTATTTGAAAAATTAAACAAAACATAAGAAGATGGATGGAACCGGAGAAAAAGTTCAGAAGAAGAAAGGAAAAAAGTTGATGGACTTAAAAGTAAAGGAATTGAAGGAAGAATTAGAGAGAAGAGGAGAAGATACTCTAGGACTTAAAACAGAATTAAGAATCAGAATGGAGAAGATATTAGAAACAGAAGGAAAAGACCCAGAGCAATACATCTTTGAAGTAAAGCAAGAGCAGGAAGGAGATGATACATCATTGTCAGAAGAAACAGGGCAAGAGGACACACAAGAGTTTAAAAGCCAAACAGAAAGAAAAATACAGGAAAATGAAGGGGAAAAAGAGGAAACACCTAAAAAGAGAGAGGAAATTGACATAATGAGTATGCTCCAGATGATGTATCTAAAATTGGATCAAAATAAACAAGATATAAAACAAGATATAAAACAAGAAATGAATGCAAAAATGGATCAAACAAAAGAAGAAATAAACAAAAGTAAGGAATCAATAATAAAATTAATGGAAGTAAAATTGGGACATGTTGAGAAGAAATTGGAAGAATCAAACCGATACATGGAGAGTAAAATAGAATTTACTAAACTAGAAATAAGAGAAGAAGTGATTGGAAGAATTGCAGAAGTAAAAACTATTCAAATTAATAGAATAAAAGAAATAGAAGAGAAAGAAAAGAACTTCAGAAAAGAAATTAAAGAAGAAGTAAATGAAGTCAAAATGGGAATACAAGATACCCAAGAAAGAATGGGAAATTTAGAAGGAAAATGGGAGGACACCATTACTGGATTTCAACAAATTGTGGAAGAAGCATGTACAGAAAAACAAAAACAAGAAGAAGAAAAAACACAAAAGAAAACAGAACAAATATCTAGGGAAATGTAGAACTGGAAAATAAGAAATGAAAAGAATAGGGAGATGGAAGTATCAGAAATGACAAGTCAAATGGAATGGAATATAAAGAAGGGACTAGAAGATAGCTACAAAGACGTTAAAAAGGATGTTGAAGATATTAAAAGACAAGTAAACAGATCAGGAGTCATAAATCATACTTATATACAAAATTCTTCAGATGAGACTTTGAAATTTGATGGTAACATTAGGAAAATACATCCAAAAGTATTTCTCAAAATTCTAGTAAAAAAATTGAAGCATCTTGATAACTTTGAAGATATGAAGGAAGTTATCAGAAAACACCTGATTGGTCAAGCACTTTTATGGAATACAAGTCAAGAGGCAAATTTTAATGAATTTGAGAATGAATTTTGAAATTAGTTTTATGAAATTATATTGGGGAGAAATTGCTCAAGGGGAAGTAAGAGAAAAACTTTATTTTGGACAGTTTGATGAAACGCGAGGAAATTCAATGTACAATTATGCACTTCTACTATATTCTCAGGCGCAATATTTAGAACCTATTATAAAAGAAGAGGAGATAATTATGTTTATTTCTCGTCATTTCAAAGCACAAATTTCAGAAATAATAGCGGTACAGAATATAAAAAGTTTTGAACAATTAACTAGTTACTTGATGCGAATAGAACGAAATCTGGTTAGCAATAGAAGATTCAACAATAATAGGGCCAATAATTTTAACAATAATACTTATAATAACAATTTCAATAGCGACAGAAATATAAACAAATATACTAATAACAGAAGTAACCAGAATAACTACAATACTAATTCTAGAAATAACAATAATTTTAATAATAATTAAAGACAAAATTATAATAACAATAATAGTAACTTTAACGGTAATAGACCACAATATAATGGGGTAAGTAATTATACCCACAGTACAATCATAATCATAACAATCACGACCATCAAAATAATTATAGACGGAATTACCAGAACTCAAATTATAATAATACTAGTAATCATCATAACTCTAACAACCATTATAATAGCAGACAAAATATGCAAAATGCGCAAAATACAAATAGTGAAAACCGCAGAGTGCACTTTCAAAGGGTTAGCAATGCAGACAGGATAACTTCCATAAATGGAGAGAATGTTCAAAGTGAAGATTCTAATTTCATTTCTAATGTTCAAGATGCCAGTCCTAATCATGATGGCGCTGGAATGTCACAAAATTTTCATTAATGGGTGAGGTAATCAGCAATCTGTACAGTTACGTTCACCCCAGAGAATTTCTAAAAACAAGAGATTGCATTAATGATAATCATTAAAATATTTTAGTTTCAATAAATGGTAAAATAAATGATACAAGAGTTAACATTTTGATAGATAGTGGGTCAGAAACATCATTAATAAATGAAAATATTATAAATAAATTGAATTTACAAGATCATGTAATTAAGGTTCCTAAAGTAAATCTAATAGGTTTGAATTTAAAGAAAATAAGTGAAGTAAACAAATCAATAATACTACAATTAAAATTAGAAAGTACTGAATTTGAGGTACAATTACTAATTGTAAATAATATGGAATTTGATATTTTATTAGGTTCGGATGAATTATATAGAAATAAGGTAGACATCAATTATGAAAATAGGAAAGTTACTTTGAAGGGTATAAGTGTGAAGTTTAATGAACAAGAAGAAACAGAAGAGGTAAAGAAAATAATGAATATAAAAATAAAGAAAAATGAAAATAGAATGGATTATGAGACAGCTAAAGAAAATGAGAAGTATAATGAAATTGATTTTAGAGAAGAATATTTTAATGAAAGGATTAATGGTGATATTAATGGGATGGATACAGAAGTAATGGATAGGAATGAAATTTATGAATATGAATTGGATCTCAAAGAAGATAATAAATGGAATGGATTAGATTTGAATTGTGAGAAGGAAAATAGAATGGAGGTTAAAAGATTGTTGGAAAAATACAAAGATTTATACAATGAAAATTATAAAATTATTGAACACAGTACTACTTCATTTACAAATCCAATAGTAATTGTGAAAAAAAAAGACGGTGACATACGTATTTGTTTAGATGCTAGAGAATTAAATAAAAGATGTTTACCAGAATACGAGGCACCTTTAACAATAGAAGCTATTTTAGGAAGAATAACAAAAACAAATGTATTTACCAAATTAGACTTGAAGCATAGTTTTTGGCTAATTCCATTGGCAGAAGAAAGTCGAGATTATACAGGTTTTATGGTTGATGGCGAGGTTTTTAGATTCAGAGTTGTTCCATTTGGAATGCAATCAGCTACTTCAGCTTTACTTAAGGCACTTCATAAAATTCTTAACAAATATGAGAAATTTGTCTTACACTATATTGACGATATACTGATTTTTTCTGAGAGTCCAAAAGAACATCTAGAACATCTAGAAATTATTTTAAAAGCGTTAGATTAAGCAGGTTTAAAAATAAATATTAAAAAGTGTGAATTTTACAAGAAAGAAGTCATTTATTTGGGGTACAAAATTGATAGTAAAGGAGTAAGCATGGACACAGATAGAATCAAAATTATAAAAGAATATATGAGACCAACAAATTTGAAAACATTGAGAGGATTTTTAGGCATATTACATTACTTTAAAAGATTAGTCCCAAATCTCACAGAAAAAGAAATTCCACTTATAGAACTTCTACGTAAAAATGTTAAATGGAAATGGACGCATGAAAGAGAAATAGCTTTTCAAAATATCAAGGCGGAATTTACAGAAAACATCAAAATTTTTCATCCTGATTTTACAAAAACCTTTATTCTTAGGACAGATGCATCACAACAAAGATTTGCAGGTAATCTAGTACAAGATCAAGGGGAAGGAGAAGTTCCTATATCATTTGTGTCAAGGATCACTAAGAAAGCGGAACGAAATTATAGTGTTAGTGAACTGGAGCTTGCCAGTATATTATTTTGTGTAAACAAGCTTAGATTTTTCTTATTGGGACAAGAATTTATAATCGAAACGGACAATCAAGCACTGACTACCATACTTAAAAACAAATATGGTAACAACCGTATTCATAGATGGGCTTTGCTGTTACAAGAATACTCTTTCAAAATTAGATATGTGCCAGGAATTAAAAACACAGTAGCAGATGCAATAACAAGAATGGATGGAGAAATGAATAAAGTAACTAGGAACAAACAAATAGGAGTAAATCTCATAAAAGAATACAAAGAAAGAATACATAATACAATTTTAGAAGATCAACAAAATTTAACTGAATTGGAAAAGCTAAGAACAAAAATTAACTCTAACAATGTAAGGTACAAGGTCATCACTGATAAGGAATTATATGTAATAACTAAAATTTTAACAAAGAAGATAATCAAAGAACTACATTTAAAATATCAACATGCAGGAGTAAGAAAAATTTATAGTATATTCAGAGAAAATTATGTATGTAAAAATGATTTGTCAATAACAAAAGAAATTATTAGTAGATGTAAAATGTGTCAACTAAGCAAGGACAAAAATTTCCACAATGAAAACATTCCAAAATCGATTGTTACAACTCATCCTCTAGAACTAATATCGGTCGATTTTATTTCTAACTTAATACCAAGTTCAGAAGGTAACCAACACATATTTGTTATCGTAGACAATTTTTCAAAATTTATAACCATGTATCCTTGCCAACGTACAAATCAAAAAGAGGTAAAGAGATGTTTAACTAATTATTTTCTAGAAGTAGGTATACCAGAACAATGTCTAATGGACAATGCTACCTATTTCAATAATAAAAATTTGAAAATTTGGTTAAGAAAATCAAAAATAAAACCTATCTTTACAAGCATAAGAAATCCTCGTTCAAACCAAGCTGAAAGGTATGTTAGAGAGGTGATAAAATGTCTAAGAATACTTGTACATCAGGAACAATACATGTGGGAAAGCAATTTGAAAAAAATAGAAGATGGTATTAATAATCTACCACATGAGGTTACAGAGATAGCACCAATAAGGATCATGAAAAACATCATTCCAGACAGACCTTGGGAGTCAGAAATTATAAAACCATATGAAGAAATAGTTCAAGAAACATATAATAAAATAGTTAAAAGAGCTGAAAAATATAAATTAAAACGTAACAAACAAATTAAACAACGAACAATTTTTAGACAAGGAGATTTAGTAATAGTTAAAGCTCTGAGGGTTCCAGAAGACTTAATAAATGTGCAAAATTACAGTTACCTTTTGAAGGCCCATATAGGATTGAAAACCAAAATGGAGTAAACAGCTATGTTTTAGTTCATCCTGATACTGGAGACATATGGGGTATTTTTAATGTAGACGTACTGTACAGATGGCTACCTTCCATAAGTGAATAACTAAAAAAAAATTTTAAATATTAGTAGTAATTAGTAGTTATATACAATAAAGAGATTTTAAAAATAGTTATAATGAATGTATGAAAATTTTATTTGCAAAATTCTAGACTTTAAAAAGTTAGAATGTTTACAAAAAAATTTGGGGTATGTTGTAACGTAATCAAAAGGCCTTATTAGAAAATAAACATATTTAACAAGAATCTTATTAATCAATGAGAGGAAAGGTAGTTTATTTAAATTTAAACAGATAAAGGAAAGTAAAAAAATTTAAATTATATTTACATAAATTAAAATTGTCAACAAATCACCTGATACATAATATAAGATTTAATAATATAAGATTTACCATACAGACGAGTAGGTTGATGGTTTCTATGTATTATCTAGATATGTATTCATGATGCCTATAACAAATTATTCAAAATTAGTACTTATAGAATTTTCACTGAAATTTGCTTACATCTAACTATACAATCTGAAAAATAAAAAAAATAAACAAATAATGGGGTTATGAGTCAAATGACAGTGACAACAATTGTCACCTGATATAGGGTAGCTTTTAAAGAGATATTTGTTATGTCAACTATGACAGAAGAAAAAGATTAACGTAATTTAGATAAATTGAATAATTACAGATAAAACACAAACAATTCAATTTAGAAATATAAGATGTAATGTTTTCTATTCTCAAAGCAAATCTTTACTAGATATTATTAAATTTATTTATAAACAACCATAAGGTTAATTTGATTGGACAAGGAATGATATAAAATTTAGAGATATAGAGGGCGAATTTTAATATAAAAAAGAAAAAAAAGGAAAATCGGGGTAGTTATTGATTTGGAAAAAAGAGAATTCGGGAGTTTTTTGGTTTTTGTAAAGATAAAAAGGTTTTTTTTTTGTTAAGAAAAGTTGTTAGAAACAGATTAATTAAAATCATATGTGAAATTTTGTTAAAATTGTAATTAGATAAATAAATAGTGATTTGTGACCAGTGAAAGTTACCTTTTACACGTGCTTTAAAGTAAAAGGTGGTCCTGAGTGATCTTCGTAACATCTTGAACCGGATTCCACGAGGGAGGAAGGCGTGAGATTCCCACGTGCATTCTACCACAGTCTACAAGGCAATATAAAGGTATTCATATTGTTTTAAAACATTGAAACAGTATCAAACACTACTAGAAGAAGTATTAAAAAGGTATTTAATGAATTTTTGTTAGGTATATAAACTTACCAGTGCGTGAGAAACTAAATTTTCAATAACGTTGAGTAATCTATCGTTCATTTTTGTATAACTGTAATTACAGAAAGGACTACCAACTGTAAAACTTAAAAAACTCACTCATAATTGTTATGTGAGTTGCATATTTAACTGTAATAGGATTAGTTTCATTAGCGTGAATGTGTGATGTATGAAAGAACATTTAAACAATTTGAATTTGTATTTGTATAATGAAATGTGTCTTTTGAAACACTTATGTAATAAAACACTACATTGAATGTAATTGATCTGTTTTTAATATACTAGAAAATTTAATAATTAGAAAGTTTATTTTTGAACATAATGATAATAATAAAACAAAATAACAATTGATATTTGGCGTTCAAGTAATTAAAATAGTAAAACAATAATAAATTATAATACATAGAGCCTATGAACCCACAGAACCCTGAGAAAGAGAGACATTATTAATTCAGTAAGTAAAAAGTTATGTTAGTGTCTGTAATAAAATCAAATTCATTATAACATAAAAAACATAAACAAACACACACAAAAACATAACAAAATATATATATAGATATACATAATTAAAATTCTGTTATTTGCCGACTAATAGGTATTAAAAAAAAATTTTATAATTTTTCAAATTAAGGTAGGGTTCTATCAAAATTTATTTTTAAATAATTTTTGTTTTTTTTTGAATATATAAATTTTTAATAAACAGCCAAATAAAATTTATTCTCCCTAACTAATTCCTATCTAACCTATCTAACTTATCTATTGCCCTAACAAACTTATCTAATCTTAACTACCTAAACTAACCTTATCTACCGCAGTGTCCTTTTTATTGTCTTTATCTCCTTGTTTCACCTTATATTTCTTCACTTCTATAGAACCAAATCTCTTGTCTAAACTTGTCTGTAGGTACAACGACTATGCTTTTATTTTTGTTTATTTTTATTATTTTATTATCCTTTTTAATTCGTTTCTTCTTTAAAAATTCTGTAAATCTCCTTCACTTTTTATACAGGTACTCACACACTGTTGAACTTTATTTTATCCACTAAACTATCAAATTGATGGAAGATTTTCTCCTCCTTTTACTTTTACTTTCAACTATTACTTATTTAAATTATATTCTTCTCAATATTTATGACTTCTTTTAAAAATGTTAATTTATGCTCTTCTTGACTTTTCAATTCTTTTTTACCAACTGTCAAACTTTTCTTTTATCCTAGCAACCAAACTTCTTCATCACTATAACTTACACTTCTTATCTATACTTAAAATTAATACAATATTTGTTTACATTACAGAAATTTATTTTACCTAATAATTTAAATTTGACATAAACTTCAAATTTTGACATATCTCCAAAAATAATTAAACCAAAATAAATTTTGATTTCACCCTAAAACATACCTTCACAATATATATATATATTTATTAAACCAGAATTTTTGGGGTAAACGGCAATGTTTTTTATGAAAACTCTTTTACTTGTTCTCCAAGCTTTCGAAATACATTTATTTCATTTTCAAGGATTAAGTGCGAGTTAAAACAAAATTGGTGTTAACAACTTGGTAAATATATAATTTGTAATGAATATTATGATTTGAGAGAAAGTTTATTGATTTGATTGATTTATTTATTAGATTGATATTACTTATTTAAATGTACTAATAGCAACAAGATCTTTTTCTCAGGGGGTGTTTGGTTATGCTAGTTTCTATTGGGTTATTAGGTAGAAGGTATTTGAATAAAATTGATTAATTATAATTATAAATTTATTATAAAATAGTTAAACTAAAACAGTAATAACAATCAAGAAATAATTTCTATAAGGTGCAGTCAATATAAAACTGAAAAAGTGGAAAAATCGTTTCCACCTGCACCCAGGGTAAAGAAACTAAATAGTTCCTATACCAAAGCTTGACCGTTTTCCATGAGAAAACAACTACTTCCTGGGCTATATGCCCCAACGGACATTGAATTACATTTCAAAGAAAACGTGATGGCGACCGACTTAGTCGATACTTGCAACCATCTCTATCGATTTGCAAATTAACAGGAAGAACACTACTCGTATACCGGTTTCGACATTATTGTGTCTCATCAGTACGAGGTAAGTAGTTCCTCTCATCCCGCAGAGCAGGATGCAGAATGATTCTTTTACGCCAATACATAAACCGTAAATCCACGATTCAATGATAAAGTCGCAAAAGCGCCATCCTACCGTTCATTTGCAAACCAACAGATCAAAGGTAACTGTAATCGACAGATAACAATCAAGAAATAATTTCTATAAGGTGCAGTCAATATAAAACTGAAAAAGTGGAAAAATCGTTTCCACCTGCACCCAGGGTAAAGAAACTAAATAGTTCCTATACCAAATCTTGACCGTTTTCCATGAAAAAACAACTAGTTCCTCCATTGAATTACATTTCAAAGAAAACGTGATGGCGACCGACTTAGTCGATACTTGCAACCATCTCCATCGATTTGCAAATTAACAGGAAGAACACTACTCGTATACCGGTTTCGACATTATTGTGTCTCATCAGTACGAGGTAAGTAGTTCCTCTCATCCCGCAGAGCAGGATGCAGAATGATTCTTTTACGCCAATACATAAACCGTGAATCCACGATTCAATGATAAAGTCGCAAAAGCGCCATCCTACCGTTCATTTGCAAACCAACAGATCAAAGGTAACTGTAATCGACAGATAACAATCAAGAAATAATTTCTATAAGGTGCAGTCAATATGAAACTGAAAAAGTGAAAAAATCGTTTCCACCTGCACCCAGGGTAAAGAAACTAAATAGTTCCTATACCAAAGCTTGACCGTTTTCCATGAAAAAACAACTACTTCCTGGGCTATATGCCCCAACGGACATTGAATTACATTTCAAAGAAAACGTGATGGCGACCGACTTAGTCGATACTTGCAACCATCTCTATCGATTTGCAAATTAACAGGAAGAACACTACTCGTATACCGGTTTCGACATTATTGTGTCTCATCAGTACGAGGTAAGTAGTTCCTCTCATCCCGCAGAGCAGGATGCAGAATGATTCTTTTACGCCAATACATAAACCGTGAATCCACGATTCAATGATAAAGTCGCAAAAGCGCCATCCTACCGTTCATTTGCAAACCAACAGATCAAAGGTAACTGTAATCGACAGATAACAATCAAGAAATAATTTCTATAAGGTGCAGTCAATATAAAACTGAAAAAGTGGAAAAATCGTTTCCACCTGCACCCAGGGTAAAGAAACTAAATAGTTCCTATACCAAAGCTTGACCGTTTTCCATGAAAAAACAACTACTTCCTGGGCTATATGCCCCAACGGACATTGAATTACATTTCAAAGAAAACGTGATGGCGACCGACTTAGTCGATACTTGCAACCATCTCTATCGATTTGCAAATTAACAGGAAGAACACTACTCGTATACCGGTTTCGACATTGTTGTGTCTCATCAGTACGAGGTAAGTAGTTCCTCTCATCCCGCAGAGCAGGATGCAGAATGATTCTTTTACGCCAATACATAAACCGTGAATCCACGATTCACGGTTGAATCCGGTATACGGTGTCGAAACCGATATACGAGTAGTGTTTTTCCTGTTAATTTGCAAATCGATAGAGATGGTTGCAAGTATCGACTAAGTCGGTCGCCATCACGTTTTCTTTGAAATGTAATTCAATGTCCGTTGGGGCATATAGCCCAGGAAGTAGTTGTTTTTTCATGGAAAACGGTCAAGCTTTGGTATAGGAACTATTTAGTTTCTTTACCCTGGGTGCAGGTGGAAACGATTTTTCCACTTTTTCAGTTTTATATTGACTGCACCTTATAGAAATTATTTCTTGATTGTTATCTGTCGATTACAGTTACCTTTGATCTGTTGGTTTGCAAATGAACGGTAGGACTTTATCATTGAATCGTGGATTCACGGTTTATGGCGTAAAAGAATCATTCTGCATCCTGCTCTGCGGGATGAGAGGAACTACTTACCTCGTACTGATGAGACACAATAATGTCGAAACCGGTATACGAGTAGTGTTCTTCCTGTTAATTTGCAAATCGATAGAGATGGTTGCAAGTATCGACTAAGTCGGTCGCCATCACGTTTTCTTTGAAATGTAATTCAATGTCCGTTGGGGCATATAGCCCAGGAAGTAGTTGTTTTTTCATGGAAAACGGTCAAGCTTTGGTATAGGAACTATTTAGTTTCTTTACCCTGGGTGCAGGTGGAAACGATTTTTCCACTTTTTCAGTTTTATATTGACTGCACCTTATAGAAATTATTTCTTGATTGTTATCTGTCGATTACAGTTACCTTTGATCTGTTGGTTTGCAAATGAACGGTAGGATGGCGCTTTTGCGACTTTATCATTGAATCGTGGATTCACGGTTTATGTATTGGCGTAAAAGAATCATTCTGCATCCTGCTCTGCGGGATGAGAGGAACTACTTACCTCGTACTGATGAGACACAATAATGTCGAAACCGGTATACGAGTAGTGTTCTTCCTGTTAATTTGCAAATCGATAGAGATGGTTGCAAGTATCGACTAAGTCGGTCGCCATCACGTTTTCTTTGAAATGTAATTCAATGTCCGTTGGGGCATATAGCCCAGGAAGTAGTTGTTTTTTCATGGAAAACGGTCAAGCTTTGGTATAGGAACTATTTAGTTTCTTTACCCTGGGTGCAGGTGGAAACGATTTTTCCACTTTTTCAGTTTTAAAACAGTAATGTTGAAAGTTTAATAATGAAACTAATAAGAAAAAATATTAAAAAGAAAGGCCTTTAGTAATTATAAAAGAACTTACTTGATGTGAATTAGGTTAAATTAACCAATGTTGTTTATGTAATGGCAAGTAAGATTATCAAATACACTAATTATTAAATATCAAGTAAATTCCTTCGTTTTTAAATTATAAAATTCAACTAACTACTACAAAAATTTTTTAAAAAGATTACAATTTTATCTGACCTTGATATGTAAAGTCCTGTTTCCTGATTGGTGGAAAAATCTGTAGTTCATCTATGAAAAACGGAGACGAACGAAGTGATACGTGGAATTAGCGAATCTGGTAAAATGTCGTCTTGTAAGACGTTTGGTTTCTTGAGTGATATTATCGTTCTTTGTTCCTCCAAAATCTCCAAATTGATATGGTTTAGTGTGGATTACAGTTCCTTTAATTGTACTATTAATAGTAAGTACTCTTATATTCTTCTTTTTTTTATCAATCGAAAATGTTTTAATTTCACTTTTTGATTAGTTTTTAATGTCACTTTGTTTTACTTTTTCATTGTTTTAATTTGTATTTTTAATGTCACTATTTAATACTTTGTATTAACCACTTTTAAAAACTGTTTGTTCACTTAGTTATAGTTGACTGTTCACACTCATTGATCTTCTCTGTTTGACTTCCAATAATAAACTCCTTTTCTTAACGACCTCTGTTCAGTCTTTTATAGGTTTCAAACTTCTAGATGCTTCGTTTTTTTGTTCTAGAGATTAGTCATTTCTGGGAAAATATGTGTATCTCTTTCTTTCCTATTTATGACAAGACATTCTTACTTAGTCTATCATCGATCATTCCAGAATAAAAATATAGTAAAATACATCTGTCTCCTTTTTACACATTATCTGTCTTTTTTTTACACATTATATAATCAATGATCTAGATATAATATTGATACATCACATAAAAAATTATTTCTAACTTAAAATTCTCTTACAAATACACAAAATATACAATAAAATAATACAATATAATTAAAATTATTTGATTAAGTTAATTAAACAACTTCTGTTGATATTTTAATCATTATACTATTGTCAAATATTTAAACATTACAATATATATATATATATAATTAAATTTATGTTCTTTGCCGACTAATAGGTATTAAACCAGAATTCTTTGGGGTATACGGCAATGTGTTTTAAGAAAACTCTTTTACTTGTTTTCCAAGCTTTCGAAATATATTTATTTCATTATCAAGGAATAAGCACGAGTATAAACAAAATTGGTGTTAAAAAAATGGTAAATATAACATAAAAAACTATTTTAACTTTAATTTTGAATTTAAATTTTTTTTTTTTTTTTTTTATTCAAAATTAAAGTTAAAATAGTTTTTTATGTTATATTTACCATTTTTTTAACACCAATTTTGTTTATACTCGTGCTTATTCCTTGATAATGAAATAAATATATTTCGAAAGCTTGGAAAACAAGTAAAAGAGTTTTCTTAAAACACATTGCCGTATACCCCAAAGAATTCTGGTTTAATATATATATATATATATATATATATATATATATATATATATATATATAAAATGAAGATAATGGGTTAAGCCCGCTAATGCAGCCGTAGACACGTGTTTCTGTCTGCTTAGACTTCATCAGTACGGCATAGCTAAGGAGAATATAAATCACACAAACGGAGTCAACACAAGGGCCAACCGCACATTTGTGGCTTCAATTGGAATTACCGATTGATTGTCGGCGAAATTCCAACATCGCCACGGAGGCAGATATAACTACCTGCGTGACAAACCGTTACCCAGGAATAAATACAAATAGTAGTATATTTTTGGGGGAATAAATTAAATTAAAAAAATGAAGATATTGGGTTAAGCCCGCTAATGCAGCCGTAGACACGTGTTTCTGTCTCCTTAGACTTCATCAGTACGGCTGCAGTGATATTAGCCAGCATTGTTTAATTTCCAAAAAATACTTTGAAGAAATTTTAATTTTTTTATTTGAAAATACATATTTTTCATTTAACAATCAATTATATAAACAAACATTAGGTACTCCAATGGGAGCTTCTATCTCTCCAATTATTTCTTGTTATGTAATGGATAATTTATTAGATACTGTTATTCCCGTATTACCTTTTAATTTGATTTTTGTTAAAAAATATGTGGATGACATTATTTTGGCATTACCTAAAGATGGTTTAAATGAACTTCTTTTCATATTTAATTCTTATGATCCTCACATTCAGTTTACATCAGAAAAAGAGGACGAAGAACATAGTGTACCATTTTTAGACACAAAATTTATTAGAAAAGATAACACTATAACTATAGATTGGTACAGAAAACCAATAAATTCTGGTAGAATAATGAATTTTTGGTCATATCATAAATGTTCGACTAAAATTAATTTAATAATGCTAATGAAAAAAAGAAAAACATTAATTTCGGATCCTATTTTTCACAATAAAAATTTTAAAATTTTACATGAAATGTTTTTAGAAAATGGTTATCCTAATAAATTAATTAAAAATGTATTAAATAATTACTCTAACAATTTAAATACATATGATCGAAATAATAATAAAGAGTCAGAAATCCAAACTAATAATACAAAATTATATATATCTTTACCATATATTAGAAAAATTTCATCTAAATTAAGTAGAGTTTTTAAACCATTAAATAATATCAAAATTACCAGTAGAACATGTCTTACCATAAAAAACATTTTCAGTAAAGTAAAAGATACAACTCCAATTTTAGAGTTATCTAATGTAGTATATTGTATTCCTTGTTCTGTTTGCGACCAAAAATACATAGGACAAACTGGCCAAAGATTAAAACAACGTTTATCATTACATAAAAGTGATGCAAGGTTACATACTGAAAGATGTGAATTGGCTAAACATTCCATAAATAATGACCATCTTATTGATTATGCTTCTGTTAATATTTTAGATATACAATTTAACACTAAAAATATATATATATGTATATATAATTTAAATAGAAATATTTGCCAACTATTTGTATTATCGGAATGTTTTTGGGGATGTGGCAATAAAACCAAAGTGTACTCTTTTTAGAATTTATTAACCGAGCTTTCGAAACTCTATGGGTTTATTTTCAAAAACAATATTGTTTTTTGAGTTTTTTATAATAACATGTCACATTTGTTACAGTTTTTTACAAAATTTTACCTATAATCTCACCTAGATATACCTTGAAAATGAACCCATAGAGGTTTGAAAGCTCAGTTAATAAATTCTAAAAAGAGTACACTTTGGTTTTATTGCCACATCCCCAAAAACATTCTGATAATATATATATATATATATATATATATAATATTATGTTACAAATTTATTATAATTTTAGTTTGTGCTGAAGAAGAAAATAAACATTTTCGAAAGCTTCACGAATATAAAGAGTTTTCATTAATTGCCCTTTTATAATTGACTGCTCACCTCAAAAAACTTAATTTTATATATATATATATATATATAAATACATATTAAACCAGAATTTTTGGGGTAAACGGCAATGTTTTTTAAGAAAACTCTTTTACTTGTTTTCCAAGCTTTCGAAATACATTTATTTCATTTTCAAGGCAAATAACAGAAATTTAATTATATATATATATATATGAAACCAGTAATATTGGGGTATGCAGCAATTAATAAAAGTAAACTCTTTATATATTAAATATTTAAAAATATCGGGGGTTGCAGCCAGTAATTATTAAGTTCACTCTTTAAAGTTTTTGTGAGAGCTTTCGGTAAATTACTGGCTGCAACCCCCGATATTTTTAAAGCAGAAGTACAGAAGAAAGATTTGTTTTTACGTTGAGGAGAGTTATTTTAACTTGGCATTTTTAAATAATTTTTAAATTTTTTAAGTATGGCCGACGATAGACGCGATATTTTGAATGTTGTGGTAGAAGGATTGCAATGAGATGCTTGTTTCGTCATCACCATCAGAAAGCAGTGAAGAAGATTTGCAAGAATTGGACCTCCTTGATGGGCTTAATAGAAGAACGGTGATTCCAAGACTTGAGAATTATGTGGAGCAAGTGTTACCGGCACTAAGCGACCAGGAATTCAAGTCACATTTTAGGTATTTTATGTATTTAGTGGAAATATCCACAGATATTTGTTTATTGTTTATTTATCATAGTTCTTAATACCTTTATACATTTTAGAATGTATCGAGAAACGTTTGATTATGTGCTTAATACTATTGCACCACGGCTTAAAAGGCAGATTCCAGGAACTGGTATGATTTCACCTGAGAAGCAGTTTCTTGTTGCTATCTGGAGACCGGCCGTTAAGTGATTCGTTAAGGTGAGTTTATTTGTTCACAAACTTCAATATTTATCAATACAAGTTTATAGTGGCAAAACGTACTTACTTATTGACAGCAGCAAATAAATGAACTGAGTCAAATCAACAGCATTATTTTGACATTTGAATGACTTGCAAGTACATTTATAATAAATAGAGTATTTATGTTTGTTGCAGGTCAATATGTGAAAGGTTCAATATAGGAAGGAGTACATAACAAGGCGTGTTATAATGGCTTTAAATAACCTATCACCAGTGTTTATCAGATGGCCAACAGGAAATAAATTTAAAAAAGTATGGACTGACTGGATTTGAAGTAATAAGTGGCTTTCCTAGTCATAGGAGCTATTGATGGAACCCATATATCGCTCTGAACGCCACATAGGAGGTTTTCACGATCAACGACAATATGCTGCATAATTGGTGTATAAGTAATGGAATGGAGCCATTACTGAGGTTTTACTGAACTAACACCCCAATATTGTATGACTATACTCTTAACAATGTGGTTCTGGAATCTTGAGATATTGTTAAGGACTTTGGTATATTTTTTTGGATACCACACTAAGTTTTCCAGGACAACTATTGTTAATAAAGTCTACTTGACTATATTAAGCGTATTACTATTGATTTTACTTGTATACATTCTTTAAAAGGGCTCTACTGTTAGTTAGTCAGACTCCACTTGGAATAGTGCACTTCAGTGTGTTCTCCACATTATCTATTTTATACTGAAAAAATCGTGTTCAGCACAGATTCCTTAGACACATAGCATTCAAAATGGGTGGATACTTAAAATATGAGACCATCCAACATTCGGGGGTAAGTGAATGTTACTACGTTTTATGCAAAACACTTTAAGAATTTGAATAAATATGCAAACATTCAAAAGATCGTAGCACGTATCCTGTGTATGTTCGGTAGTACTTACTTATGTGAGCAAATTTTCTGTTATGAAAATAAATAAAAGTAAACATCGGTAGAGGCTGATGAACATTTCCAATCTATACTCCAAATAAATACCTCGACTATGATACCCGATATCAATGAGCTTACTAAAAATAAAAGGTCTCAAGTGTCTGATTGATTACTAACACTTTTTGTACTAATTTTTAACATACTTAAATAAAGATTTTTTTTAACAAATTAATATGGTTGACTGGCCTGCTAGCACAATCTCTAGTTTAAAAATGGCCCTTTGGAAAATTGAGCTTGACATCTCTGTGCTAATCAATATCCTGAACTTGTTTTTCCATGGGTTTTTGCGGTTTTATATGAACATTGTCAAGTGTTTTTCTGTATGTATATTTTACAAATATCTATTTATAGTGAATTGTATGTTGTAATCTCATATGTGAATTTATTGTTTTGTATTATTTTAAATCTGTAATGACTTTTTGTGAAATGGGTTCGCCCGTAAATAATAAAAAAAATAATTACAAATTAGAATTTTTTAAATTTCGTTTATTAATGCTCCCATCATGTCCAGCCTTTTCTGCTGGTACACCAGCTTTTTCTGATGGAACTCTCTTTTTTCCTCCATTTTTTCTTGGTGGCGCCTCTCCTTATTTTCTTCAGCTATTCTTCGGCTCTCTAGAATAGCTTCAACAATGTCTGAGGTGCCTTCCTTTTCTTCCCTTAAAATATGAAATATTAATTAGGATATTAAACTAGGTAGTAGAGTTGGGTCAATAGATATAAAAAAATTTGATTTCAAAAATCTTGTTTTTTAAAAATTATAATATATTGTGTTTCAAGTGCGAGAAGTTGTCGATTGGCCACGAAAGCAAAGTTGGTCTGAGTGGGTATTTTGTATCACAACTGCAGCGATTTATGTGGGTAAACGCCTCCTTGTCAAACGGAATAGCGTACGTCAAATAGACTACTTTTCTACTGTGAGTAATACAAATTAAATTGTTCAACTATCTATTTAAGTAACTTATCAACATGAGTAAAAAAAATGATTACTATATACTTTAAAACTTGTCTTTTTAAAATCTATAAAATTGGAGATTCTTTACTTTTGTGGTATAGATATTTAATGATTTTATCAATTTTATCACAAATGGCAATAAACAGCAATAGCATAGTTATAAATTGTGATAGAGCTACAGAATAAATTCATTTTTCAAGTTGTTTATATATTGTACTTACATTCTTTCGACTTCTAGGGCTGATTGTTTTTTCAGCCGCCATCAGCATACTTGATGGCCCTGCATTCTCTGTTTCCATTCTCTGTTTCCACTCCAGTTGATGAGAGAGTGGCCACAGGCTACATATAGGGTTTTTCCCCCAATAAACTTTCCATAAGCTTTAAAATAAATAAATACTGTTAATATTCGTGATATTAACTCGTTAACGAAAATGAAACACGCAAGGTTCTACAAAATAAAATTTAATCAATTATTAGTTGCTTACATGTAAACTAATTAAAATAATTACTCGATTTGAATGAATAAATAAAAACTTACATCTAGGTACGGCCATGATCTAAGATTGTTCCCCGATTTGGCATTTTGGTCCTTAATGGACTTGTACGTTCTTTTCATTCCATTTAATTTGGAAAGACATTGTGGTCCACTAATGTCCATGTGCCCATTTTTATGGAGAACTGCCGCAATCTTCTTCCATACTTTTTTTTGGCTTACTCTCCCCGACTCTAACCTTTCTGCTCCTTTCGGAATTCCTCTAGAAGGAGCTGAATAGCTTCATGCGACCACTTGAAAAGTGAAGATAAATTGCAAATCAACTAATAGCTTATAGAATACAATAAATTCTTACCATTCACCAACGTTGCAACGTTGACTTGGCTATTGGAGCTTGAGGCAACTGTAATTAAAATACAAATGTTATATTCTATCAAATTTATACAAATCTTCTTCTTCGCGTGCCTTGCTCTGTACAGAGCGTAGGCGACCTCTCGCAATTATCTGTGCTGTGTGTATCTTAAGAATTCTCGACGCAGATAAATTATACAAATCATATACACAAACTTAAAATAACTTAGTAAGTTACTAGTACTAATATACAATACATACTTGTTGGGGGAACTGGCATTGCTTGGGACTGTTTCGTACAGTTGCAGTTCGTAAACGTAATATTCAAATTTGCGCGTGTCAAGTATAATTTTCGTATGACAAGTATACTTTTCGCACTCAAACCACATTTAAATTTAAATTTGCATATGTCAAGTATAACTTGCAAGCGATAAGTAAACTTATCGCATTCAAATAACAGTTTTATTTTAAAATGGGCGAACGGATCTTTTTCAAACAGAAAAGCAAAAATTTATTGTGATTCCATAAACACCCAACAACTCACCAGTTTCTGTCCGTTGTGCCTCGGCATCCGAAACTACAATTTCTGTAGTTTCTTGTGTCACAGGATTATATAGTCTAAGTAAAGTCATTTTTTAAATTAAAAAACACAACTGACAATATATAACACTAACGATATAAACACAACTGAACGATTTAAACACACCTGAAACACAACTAACAATATGAATTCAAAAGCAAAATGGCTCTAAATGTACAAAACATTAAACTAAATGCTGTCAACGCTACAAGCTGCTCTATCTCGTTGTAGTTTGCATTAGTTTGCGTACTTTTGCACCAAACTCTGCACTTCGTTTCTAAATTGTAAAATATTATTGTCTTTTATTTTTCTTACATGCGGTTAAAGACTGTCAAAAAATAATTTGTTGTCATCATCTGGCATTTTAGGTACATCAGAGGTAGCAGCACGTTTTTTGACCAAGAATTCCAACTTTTGCCTTTCAATTTCTATCAGACTATCGACTTAATTAGCGCGTTTTCTACATCTGCTTGGTAATACTGTGCGTGGTTCACAAGAAGATGTAGATGGGGTTGAAATGAGCGTATATGACGTATCTTCATAACCACCACTATTTTGAGTAGCATATTCACTAGTATCAATATTTATTGCCTCAGGTTCAGGAGATTGTTGCGTACTTAAGTTTGTTTCTTCATCATTTTCCTCAGTTTCCTCCAGATTGCTTTCGCTATGTCGAGGTACAAATTGATCTTTAAAAAAAACATACTTTTAAAATAAGGCCATTGCGATTTAGTCATATCACCAGGATCTCCAGAACGAGGTTCAGGAATTTTTTTAGTTCCTTTCTAAAGTAGTCTCTAAGACTCTTCCATTTTGCTTGTGCCTGTTTATCTAAAATGAATAAATCGAGATGAGCAAAAATAGTGAACTAAACTTGTTTTTGTTTTAGGTACTTGGCAACAGGAGAGTCATTCAAAAGCTTATCTTTTAAATTTCGTATGGGTGCATCAACGGTTTTTAAAATTGTGAAAGAAGTCATTTGTGGAATAGTCTGCAACCAGAGCATATGCCGATGCCAACAACAGAAATGTTTCTAAAAATTAGTAATTTTTGGAATGTCTAGAACTTTCCGAACTGTATTGGTGCTTTAGATGGCAAAAATTCTGGAAGCATGTATTTTAATTATAAAAAGTATTTTTCTATTGTACTACAAGGTGTATGCAATGCTAACTATAAGCTGCTATGTTCAAACTTCTTAGTAAAAACAAATTAAATATTCCTACTGAGCAGTGCTTTCCCAACACTAATATTAAAATGCCGTTTGTTTTCATAGCTGATGAGGCATATCCTCTTCAGAATAATATCTTAATACGATATAGTAGAGATCGTTTAGGTGGCGAATTTGGTCAGAAGCTATAGAGACAGATGAGAAAACTGCTAATATGATAATTAAAGCCATTTGTATTTTACACAATACTATACTTGATCGAGAAGGTTTTGAAAGACACTTAAAAGAAGTTATGATAGCCCTCAATACGATGTAGAGGTCGAATTTCCGGTAGACCTCAGCTCATTAGGGATACTTTTAGTAACTATATGAATGCCTCTGTTATTTACTACCTATAAATTTAATTATACGTTGTTTATTATACAGTGCTTTTCAGATAAAAGTATCCACCTTTAATAACTTTTGTAATATGGGTATTTAAGAAAAATCCAAAAACACGTCAATTTATGTTGGAAGGGGTAAGTTTAAATAAGTCATAATTATTTAAACTTACTGGAAAAGCCACCCTCTCACACCTAGCAGCATCCCTTTTTCTTAAATTACTTCTCATGTTTTTTATGTACAATTTGAATACTTCTCTTTGAGCTGATTTCAAAAATGTATAATACTTGTAGGTTAAATTGATTAGTTTATGAGATAAACAATTTTTCTTTTAATTGCACTAATTTTACTTATTTTTTACTTTCACCTTATTTGCCTGTAATAAAATGGGTAGTATAACAATTCAAACTCTTTAATCTTTTTAACTGTGCTATTTATTCTAAATATCCAAAATCCAAACACAAAAAACTCTACTTTTTATTTAAGTTTGACATTGTCAACTAGAATTTGTAGTCACTATTGATAGTGTACTTTGATACATTATTTATTTTGTTTCGCTGAAATGGTTTACTCTTTGCAAGAAAGAATTGAAATTGTAGGTTTATACTACCAAAATAATAATTGTGGTTAGGTTAGGTTAGGTTAGGCCACCTAGGTCACCGGATTTAACACCCCTAGACTTCTTTTTATGGGGGTATTTAAAAACAAAAGTTTATGCTACCCAACCAGAATCTCTGGATGATTTACGAGAGAGGATAGAAAATGAATGTCGACAATTAAATCCAGCCGTATTAAGCAATGTCAGATAGATTATACCATTGTATTGAAGTGAATGGTACTCATTTTGAACACTTATTGTAACTTCATAATAAATAGCACAGTTAAAAAGATTAAAGAGTTTGAACTGTTGTACAACCCATTTTATTACTGGCAAATAAGTTGAAAGTAAAAGATAAGTAAAATTTGTGCTATTAAAAGAAAAATTGTTTATCTTATAAACTGTGTGTTCAATACAGGGATGGATGTGTGGGTGTGTGTTCAAGAAGTTTAAATAGTATGATTATAATATTGTAACCGGTGACAGATGTTTGACGGATGAATGTGACGGATGATTGTGACAGATGCGAGAGGAACGCATGTATTTTGATGTAGCTGCTTGCCATAAAGGGTAGAGTCCGTGAATGAGGAAGAAGGTTTTGACAGGTACTTGACATAATTTATAATTATTTTAGGTTGGTAGTTATTCGCGAACATTCTAGTAATATTTGGATCTTAGTAAATAGTTATTTCGAGAAAAATCGAGATGTCAAGTATTTTGATATATAAAGCGGGTCATTCGCGGTAGTTGAGTTAGTGTTCGTTCAGCTTTTGTGTAGTTTAAAAGTAAAAAGTGACAGTTAGTAATTTGTAACCAGCCGAATTCTTGTATTCTTACAATTTGTAAATAAATTGTGTTTAAAGTCCTCACAAGTGTTTCAAATTGGTGTCAGGTGTGGGGTGAAGAAGCAAGAATGCCTGGAAGAAGTTACGTGAACTGTTGGTGGCTGAGCTCAGAAGAGAGTTGGAAGAATTGGATTTGGATACCACCGGAGGAAAAACTGTTTTAATCAACAGATTACGTGAGTACTATTTAAGTATAAATATTGTCCCTGACTCGGTGGAATTCGAAGATCCTATGCACAAAGCAATGTCCGAGATGTCCAGTCAGATAAAGGGTCAACAAGAAGAGCTGAAAGATCAAATAAAAAACCAGCAAGAAGAGCTTACCAACCGAATTACAAGCCAGCAAGAAGAACTTACCAACCGGATGACAAACCAGCAATACCTTGTCGGAAGTCCATTCGAAAGAATCGCCGTAGATGTGTTGGGGCCACTACCAACTACTGAGGCTGGAAATAAATACATCTTCGCTGTGATGGACTATTTTTCTAAATGGGTGGAAGCGTATCCTGTTCCCAACCAAGAAGCTCCTACCTTGGGTCAACGAGTTCATTAGCCGTTTTGGGGTACCGTTGGAGCTGCACGCAGATCAGGGAAGAAATTTTGAAAGCAAGCTCTTTCAAGAAGTTTGCAAAATATTAGGTATCCATAAAACTAGAACCACAGCGATGCATCCACAGTCTGATGGAATGGTTGAACGAATGAACCGAACCATTGCAAATTATTTATCAAAAGTGGTCTCAGAACATCAGAAAGATTGGGATAAACATATTCCGCTATTTTTAATGGCTATCCGATCGGCTGTTAACGAATCTACGGGTCAGACACCCGCGAAAGTCCTCTTTGGTAGGGAAAGTAGATTACCTTGCGACTTGATATATGGGAGCAAACCTGGTGAAATAGCGACCGGTGAAGAATACGTTGGAGATCTTCAGAAGAAGATCGAAAATATTCATGAACTAGTGCGCCACAAACAACAACTCTCCAGTGACCGGATGAAAAAGTACTACGACTCACGAGCAACAGGAAACACTTATGAACCTGGGGAATTGGTCTGGCTCTATAATCTTCGACGGAAACGGGGTGTGGGTCCGAAACTTCAAAAGAAGTGGGAAGGTCCATATTTGATTAAAAAGAGAATCAATGATGTGATCTACCGAATTGTTAAAGTCCCCAAGGGAAAACCCGTCGTAGTCCATCATGATAGGTTGGCGTTATATCAGGGTGACCACTGTAGGGAGGTACAGCAACTTCGGGTAGAGGGTTCGACCAGCTCCAAAGATGAATAGGATTCTACTACGAAGAGTTATCACATTCCGGGAGGAATGAACCTAAGGAGGGGGCAGTGTAACGGGTGACAGATGTTTGACGGATGAATGTGACGGATGATTGTGACAGATGCGAGAGGAATGCATGTATTTTGATGTAGCTGCTTGCCATAAAGGGTAGAGTCCGTGAATGAGGAAGAAGGTTTTGACAGGAACTCCACATGATTTATAATTATTTTAGGTTGGTAGTTATTCGCGAACATTCTAGTAAAATTTGGATCTTAGTAAATAGTTATTTCGAGAAAAATCGAGATGTCAAGTATTTTGATATACAGGGTTAGTATAAAGTATGGAACCCCCTAAGTATCTCCTCAACGGTTTGATAGTTTTAAATGAAATTACGTATCCCCTTCTAAGAAGATCCAAGGAATTCAAAAATGCTATCAAATTTAATGTACCATTTGCTGTTAAAGCGGAAATGAATATCAACTTTTTTATTTTAAATAGAACACCCTGTATATTTTTCCATTTTTGAATTCCTTGTGAAATTCTGCATACAGTAAAACTTTCCATTCCTATTGTTATCGAATAATCGTGGCTTTAATCAATAATTTATCGTTTTTGACTTAGTTAGCCATGGATGAAAGGCAAACTTAATTTATGGAAACATCCTAAAAACTTGGCAGCATAACAATTTATTTATTTTAACAAAAAATAACACAAAATTAACAAAATTATATTAAATGTTCAAAATTACGCCCTTCTGCTATTTGACAATATCCTAAACGGTCTTCAAATTCTCGTAAAGAATTTTGCAAAAATTCGTTCGGCACTTGCAGCAATAAGTTTCGTATGCGTAACTCTAAGTCATTTAAATTTGTGGGTCTATTTATGTATACTTTATTTTTTAGATAACCCCACAGAAAAAAATCGAGAGGAGTTAGATCAGGACTACGAGGTGGCCATTCGATAGCACCCCTACGCCCTATCCATCGACCTGGAAAAACTCTAAATACTGGCGTACAATTCTAGAATAATGCCCAGGTGCGCCATCTTGCGGAAACCATATGTCTTCAGCAGGAATTGGATGAGGATAAAGTCTTGCAATAGCGGGTACAATATAATTTGTTAATAAATCTAAATAATGATGTCCAGACAGATTAACTTCAATAAAGAAAGGTCCAATAATATTATCGTCTATCATTCCTGTCCACACATTTATTTTTTGCGGATACTGCGTATGTACTTGCCTCATCCAACGGGGATTATTTCTAGACCAGATACGATAGTTATGTCTATTCACTTTACCACTTAAGCAAAATGTTGCTTCATCTGAGAACACAATTTTTTTGATAAAATTTGGGTTTGCTATACATCTGTTCTGAATGTTTTCGCAAAATTCTGTTCTGCGATCTGGATCATCTTCAGTTAATTCGTGACAGAAGTGAAATTTATATGGTTTCAATTTCTCGGATTTCATTATGTTCATGACGGAAGTTTGGCTTATGTCAAAGTCAAGAGCTAACTGGGTAGTTGATGTTTGTGGATTTTCTTCAAGTGATAGTAACACATCCAACTTTACATTGTCATTTGTGGCGGATTTTGGTCTTCATGACTTGGGTTCATTTACTACGTGATGTGTTCGTAAATAACGCCTTACAGTTATCACAACTGTTGATTTTGTGATTTGGTGGTCTGGATTAACTTCATTGAATAGGTTTAAAACTTCCTTATAAGAACGCTGTTTTCCTTCACTTAGATACACCATAATAGAAAAAACAATAGTAACAAATAACAAAGAGAATTATTATTGCACAACTTATACTACACTGATAGGTAGATTACTCAATAATTAATTTATTTGACAATTAAAGGTTTGACATTTCATCCATGGCTAACTAAGTCAAAAACGATAAATTATTGATTAACCGCAAATGGTACATTAAATTTGATAGCATTTTTGAATTCCTTGGATCTTCTTAGAAGGGGATAAGTAATTTCATTTAAAAATATCAAACCGTTGAGGAGATACTTAGGGGGTTCCATACTTTATACTAACCCTGTATAAATCGGGTCATTAGCGGTAGCTGAGTTAGTGTTCGTTCAGCTTTTGTGTAGTTTAAAAGTAAAAAGTGACAGTTAGTAATTTGTAACCAGCCGAATTCTTGTATTCTTACAATTTGTAAATAAATTGTGTTTAAAGTCCTCACAATTTGTAAAAATATTCCACAGACTTCACAACTGCGAGCAGTTCACGTCTCGTTACGCAATAGTTTCTTTCGGATTTTGATAATGTCTTGCTAAAATATCCTAGAACTCTTTCTTTTCTGTCTTGAAGTTGTGAAAGTATAGCTCCGATTCCCACATTGCTAGCGTCGGTATCCAGAATAAGTCTACCTTTAGGACGAGGATAAGCGAGAACAGGGGCCGAAGTCAATTCCTTCTTTAAAAATTCAAAGGCCTTTTGGCATTCTTCATTCCAACAAAAAGTCTTATCTTGCTCAGTTAGTCTCGTTAAGGGCTTGGCGATGTCTCCAAAATTTCTAACAAATCGTCTGTAATATGAGCAAAGACCCAGGAAGCTGCGAAGTTGATGCTTATCAGAAGGGACCGGCCACTATTGAACGGCTTGAATCTTGGCGGGATCTACAGTAACGCCATCCTTGCTTACAACATGTCCCAAATAATTGACCTGTCTCTGGAGCAAGTTACATTTCTTAGCATTCAATGTTAGGTGGCCTTTTTCAGTCGTCGAAAGACTTCTTATAGGTTAGCCAAATGTTCTTTAAAATCCTTACCCATTATAATGATGTCATCTAAGTAGATCAAACAAGATTCCCAGGATAAACCTCGAAGAATAGTTTCCATCAACCGCTCAAAGGTAGCAGGAGCATAAGCCAAATGGAAGGACGCTAAATTGCCACAAACCTGATCCACTAGTAAAGGCGGTCTTCTCTTTGTCAGAAGGATCCATTTCAACCTGCCAGTATCCGCTCTTTAAGTCTAACGTAGAGAAAAGGGTAGAGCCACCTAAGGCGTCGAGGGCATCGTCAATCCTCGGAAGGGGATACCTATCTTTCTTCGTAACCTCATTCAACTTCCTATAGTCAACGCAGAACCGCATTGATCCGTCTCTTTTCCTTACCAATACAACGGGATAAGACCACGGACTATTGGAGGGTTCAACTATTCCATCCCGAATCATTTCTTGGAGGGCCTTGTCCGCTTCTTCCTTTTTAACTTGAGGCAATCGTCGGGGTACCTGACGAATCGGACGTGCATCGCCAGTCTCAATCTTGTGCTTGACTATGTCGGTCCTTCCCAGTTTACTTCCAGAACCGAAGACAGGTTTATAGCGGTAGAGTAAATCTCTTACCTGCTTCTTTTCTATTTTTGACAAAGATGGGTATAACCTAGTCATTAATTGTTCTATGTCGTTGGTTCTGTCTGATTCAAAGGCTCCTACCTGGTGAATTACGGCCGTTACCGGTTCCAAGGTTCCGATTTCGGTGTTCTTTCGCAGAAGAAATGGATGATCATTCATGTTAATGATTCGGATTGGTGCCTCTTTGGCTGATTTAACAAGAGCTTTTCCGACCAGAAGTCCTCTTTCCAATATCTGATAATGGTTCTTAGGTTCTACCATAGCTGGGGTTCCATCCGGCTCTACTTCCTCTATTCGTGCCGTTACAATATTGATGTATAAATTTAAGTGCGTGATGACCAAAACTATATGAATTGTTCTGTAGTTTATCATAGTTGTATGTTATATATACAGGACCATTACAGTAAAAATACTTGACAAGTTCCAATGGGGGAGGTAAATTTACATAATCATCAAAGTATATAATTTTCCTGTCCGATTTTATGTAAACTGTCCAATGAGTTCCTTCCTTACTGAATCTGTATTTAAAATACCACATACATTTTTATGAATTTTTGTCGGTGGATTATCTCTTATAAAAACACCTCTAAAAAAAGATATTTTTAGTTTTTTAACATATTTCCACAGATCCTTATCGGTAAGCCCACGATGGGGCAATTTCAGTTTTTTGTTCCTTGTCCTTTGTATGGTCTCACATAAAGACCTTTTCCTTTTCTTCGTTTGCGTAATCCTTTTCCCTGTTTCGATTCCATCGCTATATCATGCGGCTTTTGTTCAGCCAACTGTTGTTTCTTATATTTAGCATCATTTACTGCCTTTGCTATGACAGCCGCATCTCCTCCCAAAGCCCCTAATGCACCTATTATTCGTATTACTAGAGATAAAAACCCATCTTCTCTTGGTGTTTTAATTATACGTTTCTTGATTTTTTTGACCTATTTTTCCCTACACTCATACCTAGCTTACATTTTCCCTTCATTACTGCAGTGACAAACAAGGAAGCTAATGTTTCTCCTAAATCTTTGGATTTAACTCCTTTCCAAGCTTCTAATATCTGATCAGCTATATGTCTACCTTGTAAATTATTAATTTTGCGTATGCTTTGTCGTGTTCCTTACAAGGTTGATCTAAAAGATTAATTCCCTTATCACCTCGTCGTAACCTTTGTTCTAGTTTTGTATTGGGTCCACAATATTCGTATCCACCAGGTACATGAATTTCAAATGATAATTTATTATATTACGAAACTAAATATCCATTTTGTTGACGCGATTGAAACACAGTGGCGGATTTAGGATTTAGTTAAGGGGGGGAAATATTTAATTATGCCTATTAAAAGTGGGGTTTATTATTACAAAATAAAAAGTTACAGGAACGATACATAAAAATAAACAAATATTTACAAAAAAATATAAAATAAGATACTCTTTAGTCGTTATTATACATATAAATATAAACATAAAAAGTTACAAAGTATATAAATGATACATAAAATAAATTTAAAAAACCTTAAAATTGACAGAAACACAAACATAGACATAAAAAGTTATACATATACATAAAACAAATAAAATAGAAGCATTCAGTAGTTAAGAGATTTCTAAAGAAAATTAAACATTAGGTGTTGGGTGTGAATTGTTAATTCACTAAAAATTAAATAATCCTTTCGTACTAAAGGACAAAATCAAGCCTCCTTTTTTTGTTAGAAAATCGATTAATTATTTTATCAATGTCCAGGTCTATGTTTCGATGTATAAACAATAAAGCTAAACCTTTAAGACGGTCTTCTAACATGGTAGACCTAAGGTACGTTTTCAGTAGCCTAAGAGTTGAAAAGCTCCTTTCAGCTGTTGCCACAGAAATTGTAAAGGTACATAGCACTTTGAAAACTTATAAATATTAGGGAAATATTGAGCATCATAATTTTGTAATGCTTCAAGGGCATTATCTATTGTATAAGACCTTTGCTTATATAACTGGACTTCACCCATTAATTCTTGGCACAGAAGGATTTCCCAACAATCCTCCAAACTCGTTAATTATTGCGGTTAAATTATTTATCAAAGATTCGTCATTTGTTATATGTTTAAGATTACTTGTAATTAATATATTTAACCGAAACGTGGACATATATTTTTTATCAAAAGGAGATTTCAGGTCGGCTATTATATAATCCAAAATAGGAATATATATTACCCTTTTCCAATAATCGGCAGGTGACACATTTTTATAATCGGGAAAGTTTTGTCTCTTATTTTGTCTAGCACAAAGACGATGAATTTTAAGTTCTACTTCAAGTTCTGTGAGTATTTTTTGAGCCTGGTTTAAAATTATCGATGTAAAAATATTATCAGCATTTAACCTTTTTGCTCCAAAACTTTAAATAGTTAAAGTACTTTCAACGTGGCGGATTCTAATTCAATATTGCAACCCTGTAAATATTTACTTAAAGGCAATGTTACACCTAAAACATCTGATAAACAAAATATAGTAAGTATAAACTCACAATCACATATAGCTTTTAGTAATATATTAGCTTTACTAGATGATAAGTTATCGTCCCATTCTGAAATTTCTTTTAGTGCTTCGGAAATAAGAGACAAATCGGTAGCAAACTGTAATATAGAATCATGTCTTTCTATCCATCGTGTCTGACAAGGACTTTTTAATTTAAATTTTAGATGCTTCTCGAGTACAAAGTTGCTTTTTGCCGAAAGCTGGAAAAACGTCACAATTTCCTGTATAGTACCGTTTGCATTTCTAACTGACTGCACTTTAAGTGAGTGCGATATCACCAAGTTAAGGCCATGTTTAAAACAAGAACAAATTTTGGAATTTGTAGCTTCTTTTTGTATTTCTTGTGCTGCACCTTTTACCGCTGACATGTTAACTGAACAGTTATCACATCCGATACGTACACATTTTTTAAAATGCTATCCTAAGGATTTCATTTGTTTTATTACTGACTGACCCAAGATCGTTCCTGTTATTTTTGGTTCAACTGTGTTATTAGTATTGTCTGATTCTGATATTTTATAATTAAATTTATGAATATCAACAAATCCTATAAAGCGTTCTGCTATTTTAGTGTTATACACAAACCTTGCTGATAAACTTAATTGAGAATTTTTTGAAAGGTCTGTCGTCTCATCAAATATAATTGAGTAAAATTCAGATTCATGAATTTGAGATACAATTTTTAATAAAATTTCTTGACCAGTGCACTAAATTAATTCATTAGCAATATTTTTGCTAATATAAGTTGCTCGGGCTCCAGTATTTTGTAAATGCTCTTTTAACTGAGTATCTACTGCATCAGTACGGAATCGTAAAAGTGCTCGAAAACACCCATCATTGTAACCCACCAAGTTCAAATCGCCATCCTTATTAAGAAGCGGCCCGTCATCATGATGGCCTCGTAGGGGAATATTCTGCTGACCATGCAAAATAATAGTTTTTAAAATTGGTACCAACCTTTGACGATTTTCTAGAACTTGCCTCTGTCGCTCTTCATCCAGTCGATTTCTAATATCCAACTCTGGATGTTCATACGTAGCGAGAAACTGTTTTGCTGAAATTATTATGTAGTATGTAAAAAAGTTGTTTTACTAAATAAATAAGTAAGATTACCTTTTGTAACACTTGTAACGTGGTAGTTGGTTTTTTCATGTTTAATAAGATCCCCATCTTGTCCAGCTTATTTTGCAAAGTTAGTTAAGGGAATTTTGACCATTTTTTGTAAAATAACTGTCTGGTGCCCGCCAACCAAACTTTCAGATACAAAAATTGCACAATATTTACAAAACAGCCCCATTTTTTTCTTTCGAGAAAACTAACCACTCGAGTTTTTCTAGATGGCTATGGTTGGCTCTATGGCGCTCTTCCTCGTTTTTTGTGTAGGGAACAAGGAAAATCAAAATATTTTTAGGGAAACCAGTGATTTTTTAAAAGGTTATATCGTATTATTTCATCAATATCCTTGATAGACGACAAATACAAACCGATATCAAAATTAAAAACTGTGCTACTCTTACCATTTGTACTTGTAATTGGTTTAGTTAATTTTGCAACTTCGTTATTGTGTTCTTTATCCAATTCTTATTGATTTTTAGAAATGATACATATACACAATGAACCTTTATCTACTGTTGTGTGTAGGAAGTAAAAGTTTTTAGAATTTCACGTAACTTTAATAACTTAATGTTGAAATGATACAATTATCGTGATTGCGTACAAAAATAAAATAAACAGGTGTAATGGTTTGTCGATTTAAGTGGACTGCTGCCGGCATAGATAAAAGACACGGATAGATTTGCCTCTCTGTGGAAAAAATTTACAACATCGTCGATCCCAGGGACATCTATTTGTAGTTGCAATCACTAACAGCAATAAATTTTACCAAGGTTCATTTCCTAACTAACGTCAATATATAAATTTATGCGGGAAATTTAAAATATTAGACAATGTCATAATTTAAGCGGGAAATTTAAAATACCACAGAATGTCATAATTTACGTGGGAAATCTAAAAATACCTGGTAATTACTACCAGCATTCTTACAAATGCGACTGAAAGATAACTGTCCATAACTCCAATTAAAGTTTCAATCTTACCATCTTCATATTATTATTTTTATTTTATTACAGGAATAAAATTTAAATTAGTAATACAAAGTTACTTCCCAACATCAATTGGAGTTAAACCAGTCATAAAATAAAAGATGGATTAAGTATCAATTTATTTTTATTTTTACTTTATACATAAAATATAACAAATTTCGCATAAGCACTTAATGTTTAATATTGACAATTTTTGATTTTTCTTCCCATTTTTGAAATGCTATATTTATTAAAATGTCAAAGTCTGTGTATCTATAGTCTTGACCTTTTAAAATTTTATTTATAATATTTATATAATGAAATATTAATAAATATCTCGATTTCGGTAGATATTTTATTTGTTCATAAATTACAGACAAGTCTCAAAAATACGATTGTCAAAAAGTGACATACATCATTCTGTATATAACTATATCAACTAAACCTAACAGGACAACTAATAAATATCTAATAATTCTCCCTTGTCAAATATATTGCCATCTATCGACAAGCTTCTTAATTCTTGAACTTCTTCTGGGACCACTAGTGCTTTCACCATCTGATTCGTTCTGTTCATTTAAATTTAAATCGCCAGTATCGTCTATTTTGGCTTGATTCTTGTTTCCATTGTCTGGTTCCGCATAGTATAAGTTGGTATCTGTCCAGTCAACTTCAGTTTTCGCTATTTGATCTATATGTCTTCTAACCTCTGTCCCTTCCGAAAAAATCCAGTAATGTAAAGTTCCTTCTCTTCTAATAATTTTCCCAAATTTCCACATAGCTGTTTTATCGTAATTTCGAAAACGTACTGTTTCACCTACAGAAAATATTTTCTTTGCAATCGTTTCCCCACTGTCGATTTCTTGCTTGGGGATCGGCCTAATTAAATCTATTCTTGTTCTAATATCTCTTTTAAGATGAAGTACTGCTGGGGATAATCCAGTGGTTGAATGAACTGTCTTACGGTAATGTATTAAAAAATTTTGCAATTTCAATTCGATATCACTATTTTTCCCCTCCAAAGCCAATCTTTTAAGCTCCTTTTTCATTGATTGGACATATCTCTCAACCATTAGTAGCCGGGTGATAAGGCGCCAAAAATTTGTGTTTCACACCATTTTCCTTTAAAAACATTTCAAATTCTTTACATGCGAAATAAGATGCATTATCGGAAACTAGAGTTACAGGAAGTCCAAAACGTGCAAAAGTACTTCTTAAATGCCGAATTGTTGATAATGCTGTCGTGGATTTAGTTATGAAAATTTCTGGCCATTTAGAAAATGCATCGACTATTATCAAGAAATAATAGTTCATGAACGGTCCCTCAAAATCAACATGAATACGTTGCCATGGACCACTGGGTGATTCCCAGTGATGGGAATTGTTCTTGCTCTCATTATTTTGCACCAACTGACAAGGTATACAACTTTTGACTATATGCTTTATATCATTATCAATTTTTGGCCACCACACATACGATCTGGCAAGATTTTTCATTCTTACAATTCCAACATGACCTTCGTGTAGTTCATTTAAAATTTTGCCTTTTAACGAAGTTGGAACCACAATTCTCGTACCTTTAAAGATAACTCCTTCAGCTAACGAAAATTCAGTATCTTTATGTTGAAATCCAGGTTCCGTAACCTTTTCTACTGAGAGTAAAAGTTGATATACTTTATGTAATACAGTCTCTTCGACAATATTTCTATAGATAACTGGTAAAATTAAGATTTGTTCTAATTGGTATATTGTGACGTCATCTCTGTTTTCTAGGCCTACCTCATTTTTTTTTTGAAATTCTGGATAAAGCATCCGCATTACCATGATTTTCAGTGTTTCTATACACTACGTTATAATTTAATCCTTGTAAAAACTGTGCGTAATGCAATAACCTAGTAGCAGTAATATTCGGTAAATGTTTTTGAGGATGAAAAATTGACACCAACGGCTTGTGGTCAGTAATCAACGTAAATTTTCTGCCATAGATAAATTGAAAGAACTTATGACATCCCCTAAAAGATAGCGGTTGCTTCTTTATCAATCTGGCTATAGTTTTTTCCGACTTGGATAACATTCTCGAAGCATAAGCAATGGGTATTTCTGACCCATCTGGCATGATGTGTGAAATAACTGCTCCTAACGCATACGAACTCGAATCTGTGGCTAAGACTAACGGCAATTTTGGATAATAAGCAACTAAAACTTTGTCAGAAGTGATTTCTTGTTTTATTGTGAGAAAACTCTTGTTGCAATTTTCGTCCCAAATGAAGGGTATATCTTTCTGCAATAATCTATACAACGGTTGTAATTTATTTGCCAAATTATCTAAAAATCTTCCGTAATAATTTACTATACCCAGCCAACTCTTCAATTGCGTAACATTGGTTGGTTTTTCAGCATTAACAACAGCTTCAATTTTTTCTGTAGTTTTCTCTAAACCACGTGAAGTAATTTTATGTCCCAAATAAACGATAGAAGATTTAAAAAAATGGCATTTGTCTTCGTTGACATGAAGACCCACATCTTGTAATTTCTTCAAAACTTGTTCCAGTCTATCCAAATGTTCATCCAACTTACTACCCTGTATTTTAATATCGTCTAAAAATACACAAATTCCAGGAATATTTGACAATGTTTTAGAAATATATCGTTGCCAAATAGCAGGTGCTACCTTGGTTCCGAACATGAGTCGATTTACTTTGTAATCTCCTTTCGTAGTTGTGATCGCCTGAATCTCCGCACTTTTAGCATCCATTGGCATATTTAGATATGCCTCTCTAATATCTAAAGTAGTGAAAATTTTGCCTCCCAACATCGTTTTTGCGAAAATATCTTCTAAATTTGGTATTGGAAAATGGTCATCTTTTAAAACATTATTAATCGTGACTTTATAATCTGCACAAAGACGAATAGATCTGTCTTTTTTTAGAATTGGCACAAGAGGTGTACCCCATTCGCTGTACTCCATTTTTGAAATTATTCCTTTTTTTTCAAGACGATCGAAGCTCTTCTTCAACCTTTGCTTGTGACGCATATGGAACTTTTCTAGCTGGACAGTAAATAGGTTTGGTGTTTTCTTTTAGATAGAGTTTTGCTTCATTATTTTTGATTTTAACCACTCCTCTAAAAACTCCAGGAAATTTTCCCTTTAGTTTTTCTAACAATATTTTCGCATGTTCTTCCGTAATGTTTTCTTCAACCTGATGAATCGACGGTTGTAAGTTAAAAAACATTTGTATCCACTCTTTTCCGAAAATTGGCTCTACTTTGCCCGGCAGTATGTATAAATTTGCAAGCTCTTTTTGATTCTTGTAGGAAACTTCTACGGTAGCATATCCAATTGGGCAAATAACTTCGCCAGTGTAAGTTCGAAGTGGTAAAACAGATGGACAAATTTTGACCTCGGGACATAGTGCAAGAGAGTCCTCATGTGACATCGATGAAACCACAGCTCCTGTGTCATATTCAAAAAACACATTTCGTCCATTGATTCCAATTAGTAACATAAATTTTGAAGGTTTTTTTAATAATTCAGGTAACATAGCATATTCCAAATTGTTGATATAAAAAAAATCTGCCACCTCGTTGCTGTTAGGTGTATCATTTGAACTGCATTCTTCCCCTAGACAAAAGTCTTGCAACTGGTTTTGATTCCTAACACTTGTACCTCTGGATGTACTAGGAACATTTTTTACAGGCATGGTTGAAACTCTCGACATGAAAACTTTAGCCAGATGTCCTATTTTTGAACAAAAATTACATTTAGATTGAATATGTTTACAGTCTGTGGCTAGGTGTGATTCTTCTCCGCATCTGAAGCAACTACAATTTCTAAATGTACTTTGGCGTCTTGTAACATGTTCATTGACATGTTCCGAGCGTAAAATTAATTTAATCACACGTATAATTAAATCCTGCACTTAATCATAAATGATAAACATTTTTCACTATTCCACGACTTCAAACCATTAAAAAAATACCTTTCGGACGACCAATAGACACAACCGTTTTTGAACGTCGAGAACCCGTTAAAAACTAACCAATCAGAACGCTCGAATTCCTCCCCTAACGAAAATGAACCGTTAATATAATTGTAACGCAGAGAGAACTATTCCCTTTAGCATTCTGCCTTCAAAGAAAGAACATCATTTTGCGTACTAACGAATTCTTATCTTAGCCGTTGTAAGTACAAAATTTTTATTATTAGACATTTTAATTCATTTATCAATTTATCTTTATTACTCAGTTGAACACAGATATTAATAGCATTTCAAAATAATAATTTCTAGATATTTCCATAGATAACTAAAGCCATAATTGAACCTTTTTTATTTAGCCACGTGGCAATTCATGTTAATATGCATGTATTTTTAATACAATCAATAATCGACATCATTTAATATTTTTAAATGAACTAATAATTAATAACTTAACTTTTAATATATATATTTTATAATACTTTTCATAAATTTAACCTATTTGCTATTCAGCCACGTGCTGGCATGCCGAAATGCATGTATTTTCAATATATTCAGTGATCGATAGTATTTAGTACTTTCAAACAAATTAACAATCAATAACGCAACTTTTGACATATACAATTTATAATATTTTTATTAAAAACAAGACTTTTTAATTAGAAACTAAGAACACACGTTTCAGAACATAGATTATAATAAATTGAACCAAGTTTGATTAGTAACGACTCACTATTAATAATTCCTAATTTTTTTAGTTTAACCATTATCACACATATTTTATTTTATTTCATATCATTTGTTAAATAATAAAAATATGAACATTGTTGAGTGCCCGGCAAATAAAATGATAGTAAGGAATCAAATTCAATTGCCGTCCGTTCTCCAACAATTTTCATATTCCATAATTTCTTGATACTCCTTTTCCTGATACACTATTCTCTCACAGATTTATACGGCCCCAAGTTACCGTCCAATGTAACTCCAGGTTACCTTAAAAATACCTCCAAGTTACCGTTGAAAATACCGCAAATTATTAACTCCAAGTTACCGTTGAAAATATCGCAAATTAGCAAGTTACCGATAAAGCACCGATCCAGCTGACTACAGCTGAAGTTCTAACTCTCCGGAGAAGTCCCCCAGGTCTGCCTTCCTATAGAAGTCGTCAACATCTTTAACCAACCGAAGCCATACCCATACCGCTGTGGGAGAAATCCGAAACCCTAAGCTAAGTACCTAACCTTTTGTGGCAAAATAAATTTGAATTTCTTACTTGAGTGTTTGTTTTAAACCCACAGATTTGCTGTGTGTGGTTGCCTATCGGTATCAGTATTTTAGTTTTTTATTGTTGTGTTAAAGTAGTCAAAATATTTTCAATATTCATTTTTCCTTTCTAGTTAAACTTTAAAGTAAATAAGGTGTTCTGCTTTACACCTAGTTATTAAATTTTGTCGAATTTAAAGCAGTGGCGCCCTCACCCATCAAACATATCCTATATACAGAGTGTCGCTAAGCTGGAGCGTACCCACTCCTGAGTTAAAAGGTCTCATAAGCCGGGACAGCTCTCGAGGGAGTAATTAGTGTTACAAATTGGATTCCTGCCTTTTTGGGACATATATTGCTGCAAATTGGCGCCCAACGTGGGGCGTACCCACTCCTGAGTTAAAAGGTCTCATAAGCCGGGACAGCTCTCGAGGGAGTAATTAGTGTTACAAATTGGCTTCCTGCCTTTTTGGGACATATATTGCTGCAGTCTCGTAGCAAATGGTAATGGTTTTATTTGATTTTGTTGAGTTAAGTTTAATGTCTCCGAGTTCTGTGATGTAAAAATTTCTATGGCTTCTTTTTGAGCTGATTCACTTGCTACAACAGTATTTACACAATCAGCAAACGTGTTATTTGGTTCCTTCAGTTGTATCAATCTTTCTACCCAAGCTGGGTTACGCAAACCATTTATAAATTGTTGTCGCAAATGCGTATTTACCGTAGAAGCTTGACATGCATCACATTTAAATTTACAATTTCTACTTAGATTTTTTAAATCCGCAACGAATTCCATTACACTTTCGCCTTCTCTTTGGATCCGCTTTGAGAAGCGATTTTGTTCCGCAATAGCACTTGGTGAAGGATGTAAATGTTCCTTGATCATAGTAATTAACTCAGAATATTTCTTGGACGTCGGTTCTTTTTGTCTTCTACAGCTGAAGAGTTTCCAAACAACTTTTTCATATTAAAGAAATTTTCCAATCTTTTGATAAAGATTTCAAACGTTTCATTATCTTCGCAAAATGGTTCTAAAGTAATACTTTCTGTAGACTCGCTCGCAATATTTTTTGTACTTTTTAAATTCTCTGCTAAAACTTTTATGAATGTATTAAATTGAACTTCATCCATTGTGAGTCTTTTCCCTCGTCGCCACTAATAAATATCTTTATTTCGGTAGATATTTTATTTGTTCATAAATTACAGACAAGTCTCAAAAATACGATTGTCAAAAAGTGACATACATCATTCTGTATATAACTATATTAACTAAACCTAACAGGACAACTAATAAATATCTAATAAATATGCAAACATTAAAAATAATATCAGCTAGCATTTTTACATTATTTTTGAGCTCTTTACAAAATAATGAAGACATATTTGTTAAATCCTCCTCAAAGATGTACACAAAGATGGCAATCTTTCAAATATTTTGCTACAAATTTTTTTAAACACATTGTTGTACATAACTGATGGAGCACATAAAAGGTTTTTTTATATTCCCTTATATGTATTAAAGAATTCTCTACATTAAATTGATTGAGTTTTTTATTATTCTCAATTCTCTGCATCTTTATTGGATAATATAATATTTTCACAATGCTTGCATTTATTTTTCTTAAACAATTTTTTTGCCACCGCACCCGCTACATAAGGAGTCACAAAATCTATTTCTGTTGGATGCTTGGACACTTTTTAAAAGGTTTAAATACTGGTTCAATGACAGTAGGTTTTATACTCTGAACCGGATTTTGACTAAGAAAGTCTTTAAATGTGTCCAATGCACCTGTAGATAGATCATCTTCACAATTAAATCCTGGAGAGTGGGAAGATATAAAATTATTAACCAATAAAGATTTTGTGGAGAACTTAAATCTTGTACATGTGGGATTGGTATTACGTACACTATGGCTTCTGACAAGACCAAAGAAATTTTCTATTGCGTCTTGATTAAAATTTCTTGCACTTAAAAATTTAAAACCCTCTTTTTTCAATTTTTGCCAAATATATAAAAAACCTTTAACTGCAAATGGCAGTTTTCTTAAAGAAGGTATTAAAAAAATTCCACTTTTTTTAGAAGAATCTACAAAACAAAAAGAATTTAAAATAGAAAGCGAGTCTTGCCAAAAGCCAACATGTTTGGATTTACTACTTATAACGCCCCTTAATTCTTTCGCTAAAGGAGGATTTAACAAATTACCATTAAAACTGTCAAAGAGTTCATCCAAAAATAATAATAAATAAGCAGTTTGACTAGCTTTAGGGTTTAAATAAAATCGGGATTCTGGTTGCAACTCTAAGCTGATCGCTGCTCTACTTTTCATTGTTGTTGCAACGGTTCTACTAAATACCTGAGTACCATTTTTTACTTTCATTTTTTTAATTTTCTTTAATTTAGGAAAATTACTAAATACTCCCATTTCTTTGTCCATTTTATAAAGATTAACAATATGTTGCCAAGATGCTATCTTCTGCACTCCATTTTGAAGAAACTGAAGGTCTTTGTTTAATAAACCATTTCTTAAACATTTAAATAGATGAGGATAATCAAATAAATGTACAATTTCTTCCCCATCTATTAAATACCCTTGGTATTTGTTTTCGATTTTATTTTTAATACAATATGTATTTGTTTCTTCAAAGAGCATCTTGACAGCACTAGCATTTGTTGACCCCAAATCACAAACTGACGCAATTATTCTTAAACCAGTATTTCGTACTACTTTCATAATTCTTACTAAGTTCACAAAAGTAGTAAGCTATTGGCTGTTTCCAGCTCTTATGTATGCCTTTAACCATAAAAAGCAAAGCATGATCAGCAAAAGCAGCTCTCCGTTCCCCTTGACCAAAATCAATAAAACTCTTTAAACAATCATTTGTTCGGTCATATGCAAGACCAGTACTCAATGACATTTTATCAAAAATTAAAGTGCAACACTTATCCATATCACCCATTTTGGCTACAACATGTTTTAAATGTTCAAATATATTATTATTTATGCCACAGTTAAGAGGCAGACGACTTAGTAATCTGGTTAACGTCCTCCGACTCGGCAAAGAAAATATTTTTGAAAGAAACCTGTAACCTTTTCCACTATTTTTAAAACAGGATAATGAAAAAATTTTATCTTCCAATGTAAATCTTCTACCCTTTGGCTTTTTGATTCCTTTGTTGTTGCATAAAAAACTGCAGAGTGGGAAGATTCACATTTTTTAAAAATGTTGTATGTTGTTGGTTTCTCTCCAAATATTTAAGAATGCGTTTAGGTCGAGACTTTCGTGCCTTATTAGCTGCTGTTTTCCATTGACTAACTCTTCGTTGTAGTACTTTTATATCCAAAGGATTCAAAACACGCTTTCTCTTTGGTTTAAAACGACAGTGAGATGAATCTAAAACAAAACTAAGTAAATTAAACTATGAATTACAATATGTAATTATAATTATATAGGCAAGCTTATAGAAACAGTCTTAAATATATTTTGTAAGAAACACTGTTTATTCAAGAATTAAATAAATAAACAAAAAAAAAACAGGAAATTAAACATGTAAAAGGTTATTGTCTTAACGATGTAACAATTCTTACCAGTTGCAGTTAAAATTTCTTCATGTCTGCTCAAATTCCCAGAAGTTGATGGTACTTGTAATTTTGAGGTGGATGGTTCTTGTAACATTGACATGGATGGTACTTGTAATTTTGAAGGTGAATGTACTCTTGGTGTGTACAGTTCATCTTCTATATGTTTACTTGAGGAATTAGCTAAAAATGTAATAAAAATAGTAATAGTTATTAATATTGTATTTTAAAATGCTAACCTATATTGTAATTAAGTGTATAAAATATTCTTACCAGGTTCATCTTCAAATGAATGGATTGCTCGCTTTCTTATGTATGTCCTAGTAGGTTTTTGAACATTTCCAACTGGGCTATAACCAACACTTTTTGTGTTCGAAACACTTAGAGTAGTGATGGATGCTGGAAAAGGTTTTGAATCAGTATAATTACTTAACAATTTATGAAAAATATTATATTATACTAGAAAAACAGTGATGTATGAAACAAACGCCATACCTTCAAGATTCTCAGAGATTGCATGGGAATGTTGTTGCTCCTGTATAAATAAACTATCATCTACTCCTTTTTTGTAATCTAAAAATAACCACTTTATATAGTTAATTATTTATTACCGGGCATATATAATGTTGGTAGAGCTGATTTCTTTAATCTACCACTAGGATCTTTGCACATATCTTCAAAATGGATATCACATATTTTATAGGCATTCAATGTAGCACAGTCAGGAGTTAACTTACTATTATTAATCCTTTGCAACCAAATGGCCCTAATATTGGTATTTGTAGGAATTGAATGCCTGGAAAAAAATTTAATATTAATACTTTTTTTATTTTATTATTGTTTTTATATATTATGATCTACAAATTATGAAAAAAAAGTAAAAACAATAATTTGCAAATTTTTTAATTATATGTGTATATTTAAAAAATATCTAACAATAGAATAATTTACAGCTTAAAGAACTGGATTCTGTAGTTTTGGTGTTCAACTTTAGTCAAAAATTTTATTAAAAGTCAAATAAATCAGGATAACCAAATTTTTTTAACTTAATTAAAAATAATTAGTTATAGATAATAAAAAGTGTTTAAAATTTACTAATTAGATTACTTACCTCCTTGCCTGCCTATCGGTGCACCCAGGCACATGACATTTTCTCGCAGTAGAACTCATTATAACTTTAATCTTAAGGAAATAAAAACAACACATCAACTCTAAACGAACGCTCAAGTTGAAATAATAAAAATTTTCGTAAAATCAACATGAAAGGCACACAGAACGGAAGTTTGGTAAGGTTAGGTATATAACACGATTGCAACCTAAATTCCATTTTAAACTCCAAGAATAGCCAACAGCTAAAATCAAAATTATCAGTTGGTTTGCATTTTTAGGTTCTGCAACATAATTTAGATGGCGCTGATAATATAGAAATCGTGATTGAATTTTGCCAATCTCAGTGCCCATGCCCTGGCTGCCGGTAAGACGCCGGTAGGACTCTTTAAGGAACGTCGTTGCTCCCCTCTCTCGACTTGCTTCTAACGGTCGGTGCAGGTGGTGCGGACAGGACCGTATTGGGCCCCCGTCTTGAAACGCTCCAGTTTGTCTTCCATTTCACTCGTGTTTGCAAATGGGATACATATTCCTTGCTCCATCGAGACCAGAAGTGTTGAGTTATTTGCTGTACCCTTTGGAATCTTGAAAGTCGATTTTCTTTAATGTCCAATGGGTTGGGTTCTGGTAATGCAATCAGGCTTTCTCCTATCAGGAAATGTACCGGAGTAAGAGGAGGTGTGTCATTAGGATCGGTTGACATTGGGTAGAGTGGTCGGGAGTTGAGACACGCTTCTATTTGAAATAAAATGGTACATAATTCTTCAAAAGTGGTAGAAGCGTTGCCTAGTATTTGGTAGATTTGACACCAGCCTCCCAAATGCCGCCAAAGTGTGGTGCATAAGGCGTAATAAAGTACCATTGAACACCCTCGGTAGAGAGCTGTTCAGTAATATTGGTCCCAAAAGCATCGAAAAAAGATTTGATTGCGTTATTAGCCCCAGCGAATGTGGTACCATTATCGGAGTGGATTTCTATGCATTTACCTCGTCTTGCCATAAAACGACGTAGAGATGCTAAAAAGTGTTCAGATGTGAGATCGCTGACGGCCTCTAAATGTATAGCCTTAGTGGCGAAGCAAACAAATAATGCTATATATGCCTTGAAAGTTTTGAAGTTTCGACCCTTCCTGTCACGGAGTTGGAAGGGTCCTGCGTAATCAACTCCAGAGATCGAAAATGGGCGTGATGGTGTGACTCGTAAAAGGGGAAGGTTCCTCATGATATATTTTTGTGGTTTAGGCTTACATCTAAGACATCGTATGCATTCATGCACAACCCTTTTTACCAAGTTGCTACCAGATATTGGCCAAAACCTTTCTCTGATCGAAGCCAGAAGGGCTTGAGGACCGGCATGCAAGAGTCTAATATGTTTTGAATTTATGCTACTCGGTTAGCCACGAATGTTTTTAATATGTGTGGTGAGGTGTTAATCCATGAAATGCATATCATGGAATCGGACCAATAGAAAATGTTGTCGGGTTGAGAAATGCATAGACGTACCTTATCAATGAGTTCAGCGAGTAAAAGTGCTCCGGACAATTGAAGGGGAATTGAAGAGGATGAATGTGTTATGTTACAAATTGTTAGTTTTGAGAAATGAACGTTTAAAGATATTTTAATGCATCTTTGTTTTTAATAGGAACTGTCATAAACAAAATACATAAAACGATTGCACTTAATGCTGTATTTTAGTCTTAATGGGTAAATTTAAAATTATTTTTAATTTCGATTTTTAAATTTGAATTTAGTGTACATAACACTTTCTTCCGTAACTGCCTAGTTCAGGTAGGAGGATGTTGTACTGGATGTTGGAGTTATGTGTATTAAATGTATTTAGTAATTTCTTGAAAACATTGTACTTACCCAAAAGAAACGATAATAACTTTTAATATTGTTTTATTATAATAATATAGGTAAATAGAAACTTGGAAAAAATTGAGAAAAGTTTTTAGAAATTCTTTGTTTACTGAAGTCCACTGTCATACTAATCTTTACTAATCAGCATGTTGTAATACCATCGATGTTCTTCAGGTATATAAGGTAGCTGTTCTTGTAAATTATCTTTTTTTTCTTTTGATAATACTCCAGTTCTGGTCAATTGTCGTGGTAGATCAATATCTCTGGGACCTTGTGTCTGCTTAACGTATCTTCTGATATCAACCTTCCTAAATGGACAATAAGAATCATAGTTTTCTTTATATAAATATGAACCAGTTTCTTCTACGCGGATCCATTTTATACCATCTCTAAATCTCACAGTCTCATGTAATACATCTTTCTTCCTGTTATATAATTTCATATTCTTCGCTGTCATCTGAAAGGTAGATGTTTTGATGTTTTCTTAGAGTTTTTTCGATTCGGCCAAAATGTCTGTCACTATCAAGGTACGTATGACCAACTTCTGGGAATTTATGATCAACGATTTTAAAACGACCTTTATGTATAAGGTATTGATACAGACACACAATCAAAAAGTTTTTATTTTGACCAGAGCAAGAGTCGCTCCAAATTATCAAATGCTCTTTAATTTTGAGGGTCTGATCTAGTTCCAGTGCCGTAAGCAATGAACTAAAAATTTCTGTACTGCCCCGGTTAGCTTGATGTTCTGTCCAAGTACAGAATATTACTTTGGAGCATTCTTTAGTGGTCACATGAATGCCCAAATTGTAAAACCATGCTTGTCGTAAACAAAATGCCTTTGATGTGCTGTCGTGGTAAAGGCATCGTTTATTGTAGGTCTACTGTTAAGTACGCTATCTTGTCATTGCTTCAACTCTCATTGCTTCAAATGCTACATGGGAATTTTCTTCGTGCTCCTTCGTGGTGTTTTCCACTATCGCACGTGCTGCGCGTATCACTCTTTGGATTACCAAATACCTCTGAGGTAATGTATTTGCTCTACAGTCTTCCAAGTATAGCTTGTGCATTTTTGAAATTGACAGAAGTGTGGATAGATACAGTGGATATTACAATGACGTGAATAATGAGACTCCTCGGCAGGAAATCTGGATATGTGACTTTTTATATTATCCTTAACATCTTCAGCTGTTTTGGTCGGTCTTGTAAGAATGTTTACCCCGTCTATCGGACGAAGGTGTAGCTAACCCAATTTTTAGTCTTGATTGAATGAAAGCAACTTTTTTTTTTCCTATTTGGTATAAAGAGCAGAAAGCCTTTTTACAAACAGGTATTCTGTCACTACCCAGTTTCACATAATGTTGCCGACTTATGCTTTATTGCTCTTTTTCGCGGTCTCGTTATAGAACTCTTATCAATATTTGTAAATCAAAGTGTATTTTTCGCATTAACATCAAGTTGATAAAAAGCATTCAATATGGCCTTTCTGATTGCAAGAAATTCTGACGATGCTAATCCGTTAGTGATAGTTTTTAAAACATAGACGTTGATTTCACTTTCGGGAGTAAAGCGCCATAAGATTTTTTGAAAGTTACGTTGTTTTTCATTTACCAGTACCTGACGAAACATTTTGGTTATATCGGCACTCAAAACATAATTATGTAGTCGAAACCTTAATAAAATAAAGAACAGATTGTCTTGAATATTAGGGCCAGACATCATGAGATCATTTAGTGAAATACCCAATGTAGTTTTAACTGAGCCATCGAAGACCACCCGTAACTTTGTAGTGGAAGAACTATCCTTTAAAACACAGTGATGCGGAAGGAAGAAGCCTGTTTCGTCATTCTGATCCTCAGCAAGAGCCATATGACCTAAGTGAATATATTCATTAACATAGTTGTGGTATTGCGATTTCAAATCGGGACTTTTTTCAAGTTTTCTTTCGAGGTTAAGAAATCTATTAGTAGCAATGCCTTTAGATTTGGCAAGAGTAGAAGTATCTTGTTTAACAGGTATTGTCACGATGAAACGACCATTATCGTCTCGGCTAATGGTGTACTTGAAATGTTTCTCACAATAGTTTTCCTCGTTAGACATAAATTGTGTTTTAGGGTACTCCTCCAATTCCCAAAATTTTGCGACCTGTGTTTCTAAATAGTTTGTGTTTGTTGAAATACTACAATGATGAGATGTGAAGCCTTCACCCTTCGTGTATAACGGGCCCGATACTAACCATCCCAAAATTGTTTTTTGTAGTGTAGGAAGACCGTCATCCAATTTGACTTGACCAATACTCAAAAGGTCCCAGAAAGTGTCAGCCCCTATCAGTAAATCTATAGGAGCAGGTTTATCGAAATTAGGATCTGCCAATGTTAGTTTTTTAGGAATATTTAGTTTTGTTGAATGTAATGGCAGGGTTGGTAGATAATCTGTGATTTGTGGTAAAATAATGCAAGATATTGTTTTGTGAAAATTTTTAATGTTAGATTTGAATTTCAAAGAAACGTAATATTGGGCTTTGTTGTGCATTTGATTTACTCCAGTGATTGAAATTTTGATTGAATGTTTGTTTAAGTTTAAAAGTTTCGAAAATTTTCGAAAATGAAATTCACCTGGCTACCACTATCAAGTAAGGCTCTACATTGATGTGCGTTATTAAATTCATCGTACACCGTAATTACTGCAGTAGAAAGTAATATTTGTGATGGAATAGATCGACTAGTTGTGAGTGTATATTGTAAATTAGTGGAATCGTTAACTGTATCAGAAGAAGCCCTCGTACTATTTGAGACACCATTATCAACCGAAATGCTGCTCTCGCCCGTATCACTTCTCTGAAAATGTAACATTGTGTGATGTATTTTGCCGCACCGCCGACATCCAGCCGACTTACATTCTTTTGTACGATGGCTGGATCCCAAGCAGTTTATACATAACCTTAAACGTTTCGCAGTGTCTAATTTTTCCTTTGTTGTTAATTTATTAAAGTCAGAACATGAATACAAACTGTGATTATTTTTGCATAGAACGCATGTGATTTTATTCGAACTAGTGGCAAATGATTTTGTGTGTTTTTGGATGGATTGTTTAGAAGCGCGATGCTTAAATCCTTCCAAAGGTTCATACTCCAGTGACGATAAAATTCGACAACGCTTTTAAAAATTCCAATAAATTTTCAAGACTTGCTATATTTTTTTAATCGGTTCGTGATTCCCATTCGCGTTTTGTAGTGTTGTCGAATTTTGTTGTTACGAGGTGAATAATTAAGTCATCCCATTGATCGGTAGGAAAACAAATATTTAAAATGTAAGTACTATTTATGCTAATGTCTTAAATTTTGAACAGAAAAATAAAAAAAAAAAACGATTTTTCAAATCTTACTTTAAATTCAGTGTAATTCTATTGAACACAAGCCTAAGCAACTACAACAAATACGAAACGCCTAACATAGCCTTCAGACAAAAATTCAGAGAACTAATAAACCAGCAATAAATAAATATTGAAATAATTCCTAAATTAAAACCAGTAACGTTAGCTGTAAAGATAAAAAAGCCGACGTTTTTACATTGATGAGCTAGCTAATTATCAACCTAAAGCACAGGTCCGTAATTGGAAGTTCATTAAATTAAAAGTTACAAAAATGGAGAAGGTCATGGAAAAATTAAACACCATGGACGAAAGAAATATTAGAATCGAACAAAAACTAGATGAAATACAGCAAGAACTTAACGCTCTAAGATCGGAAAACATTGAAAGGAAGCAAGAAAATGAGAAGCTTAAAAGGGAAATGGAAATACAAGAAAAAAGAATACAACATTTAGAAAGAGAATTGCGTAGCAAAAACTTAATTATCTACGGAATAAACGAAACTGTCAAGGAAGATTATAAAACTCAACAGATGAAAATAGGAGAAGTAATAAGTAAATTGGGAATTCAACTTACAATCGAACGAGATGTTACAGACATTAGAAGATTGGGGAATAAAAAACCTAATGTAGATAGACCAATACTACTGAAAATACAAAATAGAAACCAAAAATTTGAAATTCTGAAGTCAGCTCGAAATTTAAAAAATACCCAGTGGAGTATTGGTGAGGACTATCCAAGAGAAATTCAACTCCAAAGGAAACAACTTATAGAACAAATGAAAATAGCTAGAAAACAAGGTCACAGGGCATTCGTAAAATATAATAAGCTAATAGTTAATGGGGAGGAATATGACATAAAAAACGCAGAAAACTGGATGAAATATGGAAAAAATTTGGGTGCACTGGAAACATCTACCTCGAAGAAAACAAAAGGAAGAACAGTAAGTGAAAGATCTCCTATATCTGAAGAACCAATTAGAGAAACTTTCTCAAAAAACCCGAAACTGAAATAAGAGCAACCAATTCTGATTCTAACATTACGAATAATACCATCACTCCAGAGTATGAAAATAAAATTCAAAAAAGAAAAATAAAAAATAAAACAAAGTTATTTACTACCTAAATTAAACATAAACAGAGATGGGAGGCAGCTTACACACGAGGATAACGCTAGTATTTGTAAAAAGATACAAGGTATTAATATGGTACTCTGGAATATGCAGGGATTTAAAAACCTGAATTACTTTATTCAGCATTCACAGCAACAATTTGACCTTTTATGCTTATGCGAAACATGGTTATCTGCAGACATCAAAGTGCCTCAATCTTTAAGTGGTAGCTATAAAAGTATTTGCTCAAAGGCGATTAAGGAGAAGTCAGCAGGACGCGCAAAAGGAGGTATTGCTATATTTTATAAATCCGTTTATAATTTAAAACTACTGGAGGCTTCCCCTTGGTGGCTAATATGCCTGTTTAAAAAATCCTTATATCAGTTTATTGTTTGTGTGGTATATTTTTCGCCAAAATGTGATTATGATGAATTATTGAAATCTTTTGGAATCTCACTAGATAATGTATTAGAGCAATATCCTTACCATTTATTTTTCATAATTGGAGATTTTAACAGTAGAATTGGGGAAAAAAGTGAAATTCCAGAAGAAATTGTAGAAAATACTAATTTTTTTCCGAATATGTTAAGTTGTGACAAAATAAGTAATTATAAGGGTCACTGTATTTTGAAATTTATGTATGAAAGAAGCTTTTCTTTAATTAATGGTCATATTAATACGGATAGACCTGCTAACTTTACATTCTGTAATACATTGGGGCAAAGTGTAATAGATCTCTGTTTTTGTAGCAATAATGAACTTGATATGATTGATAATTTTAATGTGCTAGATGATCAATATTTTTCTGACCACTTTCCAGTAGTTATAACCTTCGGCTCTGAACTATTGGGAAGTAATACTATTCCTTCAACTAAATCTTCATATGTGGGTTTAAATTGGGATAATAACAAAGCTATTAATTTTACTATGTCAATTCAATGTTCATTAAATGTTGGGTTACTGGGAGACGTAAATGTTTTATATAATAATCTTTGTACCACCATATGGGATGTAGCGCAACATAACAACCTAGTTACAGTAAAATATTTTAATAACATAAACTCACGAAGACATAATAGTTGGTTTGATGCTGACTGCCTAAGATGTAAAAAACAAACAAGAAAGTCTTTGAAAATATGTAAACAGCAAGGATTTTTGGAACCATATAAAGCAACTTATATCGTTAATAAAAAGGAATATAAAACATTAATTTTCAACAAGAAAAAAGAATATGAAAATAGTATTGTAAATGTTCTCTCCAACACGAAAAATCAATCGGAATTTTGGAAAACCATAAGGTTATTTAGACGTAAAAATAAAGTTTGTCCTATATCAATCACAGACTGGGAATCATTTTACGATAGTATAATTTCACATAAAATTGTGAGTGATATATGCTTTTTCGGTGTTGGAAATGAATTTCTGGATTCCCACATATCTCTTCATGAACTTGACCAATCACTGCAATTGTGTAAAGATGGAAAATCGCCCGGTAATGATGGCATTTCTTATGAGTTTTTAAAGCACTTACCACAAAATTGGCGCCTTTATATGTGTTATCTGTATAATAAGATTCTAGATTCCGAAACTATCCCTTTTGGTTGGCAAGAAACAATTCTTACGATGCTCCACAAAAAAGGCCCGGCCCCTTGGAGGATCCCAATAATTATCGAGGCATATCACTTATAAATTGCTCTGCCAAAGTGTTTACGCTAATCCTACTGAATCGCTTATCTAATTGGTGTGAAAACAATTTAATCCTTCCTGAAACACAGTTTGGCTTTCGAAAGAACAGAGGATGTTTAGATAATATCTTTATCTTAACCTCCATAGTGCAAATAACCCTTAGGCTCCCGCGCAGAAAAGTGTATGCTGTTTTTGTAGATTTTTGTAGAGCATTTGACAGTATAGATCATACTCTTCTTTGGATAAAACTGTATAAACTAGGAATCAGTTCGAAGTATATTAGAATACTTAAAAACTTATATAATGAAGCCACATTTTCGATTAGACATCAAAATTCGTACAGTAAAAAATATCCGATTTCTGAGGGAGTTCTTCAAGGAGAGTCACTCAGTCCATTGCTTTTCTCCATATTCATTTCCGATATTGAGGATCACTTTCGCTCAAGTGACATACAAGGAATAAATATTGATGGCAGGAATGATGTGTTAATGCTTCAATACGCAGATGACATAGTAATCCTGGGCGATTCTCCAGTTGATATAGAACGCAAACTGAGAAAACTTGAGAGTTACTGTTATATTAATAAACTTACTGTTAACACTGATAAAACAAAAGTGCTAATATTTTCAAAAGGTGGTCATTTACATAACTATAACCATAAGTTTTATTATAATAGATTTAGTTTGGAAACAGTAAGACAGTTTACATATCTAGGTGTTGATTTTTCTTCTACAGCTTTGTTCTGTACGATGGCCAAGAATGCCAAAGTTAAAGCTAATCGTGCTATAGGAGCAGTTATGGATATTATGTGCAGATCTAAAATGAACTCATGGGATTCCAGATATAAATTATTTAATTCTATAATCTTATCTTCCCTTTGTTTTGGAATTGGTATATGGGGACTACGCTACACCGATGTTATTGAGCGCGTCCAGATCCAATTTTATAAAAAACTTTTAAATTTGTCACGCAATACTCCAGATCACATTGTACGTCTCGAAACATGTTCACTCCATTTATCATTTATTGTTTTCAAACAAGCTTTAATATGGTTAAACAAACTCAAAATAATGGATACTTCGAGAATTTCTAAATTATGTTATATACGACTTAAACAATTAGCTACTGACAACACTAGATACAACTGGGTTGCCCAAATCAAAGACTGGTTTACTTTCGCCAAATGTGAAAATTTATGGGAAAACTATATAAATACATGTTCACAAAGGTTTGATCAAGTTATTCTAGATAAATTTGAAAAACATATTTACGAAATAGATGTCCTTAGAAAGACTACTTCTTCATATTCCCTTCTATATCCCTCTTTATCAGTTACCGAAACAGAGAATAATTATTTACGATTATCTGCACCTATTTATTTAACGAGAATTATCGCACAAATCAGAACAACTAGTAACAAAACATTAAAATTTTCTTTCAAAGGAAATTTCCATCTAATTAATTGTACAGAAAACTGTTCAGTATGTAATATGTCCACACCAGAGTCGTTGCAGCATGTTTTGTTCGAATGCCCCATTTACAGTCCCTTAAGAAAAAATAACTTTTTTAATACCGTAAAGGATATTGATGGTCTAGTACAATTCTTAAACATAAATAACAATAATCTATCTGAGTTATGTATGCTAGCCCACAGTGTAATTAGTATTTTAAAATTAAGAGCTTTCGCATGTTGTGATTAACCCTTACAATGTGATATAATTTACAATGTGACACTATTTTAAGCAATTCATGTACTGAACTCTTGTGAAAAGATGTATCTTAAACACAATAAATATATCTATCTATCTATCAGCAGAAGTTCGACAAAATCCTGTATACCGACGCCTCCAAAGAAGTTAATGGTCCAGGATGTGCTGTCACTACATTAGATAAAACAATAGCAACACACAAACTTCCTGATTTATGTAGTATACACACAGCTGAACTATATGGAATACTAGAAGCTCTGAAGACTCCCGTACAGGATAACAGTAAACTCGCCATATGCACAGACTCCCTCTCATCAATATGCTCCATCAGAAACAACTACTCACAGCATCCTTTAGTACAAGATATACTTGACATCTGCCACCACCACCACACTAGAGGTACATGTGTGTACATCATCTGGATCCCTTCCCATGTAGGAATTACTGGCAACGAACGGGCAGACCAAGCAGCAAAACAAATTTGTTCCTCCGAATTGCCAGTAGAACAAATTCAACTCCATCAAGATTTAAAATCAACAGCTCGGCAAACGATGATACAAACATGGCAAAGGCATTGGAACACACAGAACACAAAACTACGCACAATCCAATCCACAGTTATTGCTCAGAAGATGCCTCCATTGGCAAGAAAGGATAAAAGTATTTTAAGAAGACTCAGAATAGGTCATACCCGCCTAACCCATGGTTATCTGATGGCTTCACACAACCCTCCTACCTGCCAATTCTGTGATAGTGCAAGTCTTACAGTTAAGCACATACTTTTAGATTGCAAACACTACAGCCTAACCCGTCGCAAATACAAACTCAGTGCAACTCTCAAAAACATACTCGGTGTACCTAACCAGTTTAGCGCAGTGATTCAGTTCCTTAAAGACTGTCGACTACATAATCTAATTTAAATTTTATTTGTAAATATCAGTTGTGTAATAGATCCCGTGTCAGTCGCTGTTTAATAAATAGGCAAAGGACATTATGTATTAGTAAAAAAAATTCATAAATATTATCTTTTGTGTCATAATTGACAAATGCTTAAAAAAATTTTTTTTAAATATAATTTACTATACCTTGTTTAAACAGTTTATCAAGATTTTCAATCAAAAAATACTAGCTTTAAATTTAATCTCAAAAAAGGTAATATTAATTTAATATTTTTAAATTAATACAAAAAGATGTCATTATTTTATTTATTTCAGAAGTGACTGAAGAAGGTAAAAAAATTTACTGAAAGCTCTCACAAAAACTTTAACTGGCTGCAACCCCCGATATTTTTAAATATTTAGTATTTAACTAGTCAGCCGAGTCTTCAACTATATAAATATATTGCAATGATTTAATTTTTATTAATTTTTAATTTGTTTAATTATTTTATTATTTATTCTAATTTATTATAGTCCCTCGTTGGGCATATCTATTTGTAATGTTTTAATCTATAGGATTTTTATAATTTATTTAATTTAGTTACTATTTATTTGTTATGATTTATTATTTTATTGTTTTTGATTTATTTGATTTAGTATTTTATTGGTTTATTTTTCTAATAGTAATTAATTTTATGTTTAATGTAGTTGGGCGCCTTATAAAAGTTTTTTGGTGTAAATGTTTTGATTTACTATTAAATGAACTTTCGATTAATTATTTATTTTTTTAGTTACCATTTGACATCTTCTGTGTGAATCAAAACAGGAAGAAGAGAGAGATTTCAATTTTTTAGCCTTTTTATAGTCTCGCCAGATTATGACAATTTAGGCATATAAATCAGCATTCAACTGTTTACCTTTTCAAAAAATAACCTAAATTTCCAAAATATGAGGTAATGATTTTACATTTTTGATCATATATTTGATAATATAAAGATAGTTTATCTTCTTATATTTACTAAAAATCTATTTAAATTATTTTTATCTCACTTTTTCCCTATAAAAATTTTATTTGAAATAGGCTGTTTTTAGTCCTGTCAAATACATTATACACTTAAAAAATTTGAGTTAAAACTATAAATTACTCTTAAGTTTACTCATAAATCTATTAAATATATATATTAAATATTCCCCTTAAAGTACCTGTTTGTGGATCTATTAATTTATAACTATTTTCTGCATGTTCATTTTCAACTAAATATGGTCCCTCATATGGTAATATTAATTTTGCACATTTATGTTCTGACCTTTTTGGAACTTGTAAAGATTTAACAAGCACTAATTCTCCTTTTTGAAATTTTGTTATTTTCTTTGCTTTTCTTATTAATTCTTCTTGTTGTGTTCCCGCGCAAATTAATTTAATTTGATTTTATTTTATTTTTCTCTTTTTGTTTATTTTATAAATTTCTATATAGACTTAGTATTAGTTATATTATATTACTTTCGTATAGCCACTTTGAGTTTCATTCATTGATATTCAGATACATAATTTGCATAAATTTGAAATTAATTTTAATAAAGGTTTGCTTAGACCTTCTTATTTCCAATCCTTTATATTTCCCCATTTGACCGTCCTATTGTTGAACTTTGAACCCTTGTTTTTCTATCGTCGCTATTTTGAAGACAGAATCGAAAAAGGTCGAGAACAGTACAATATATTGCTCGCTCGTGATCGGGACTTGACCGAAAAATTTTTGTGAAACCGGCACACTTTGTGTTAACCTTTTTTTCGTATGCAAAAGAAAAGAAATCCCCTTTGATTTCTTCAAATTGCGCGCTATAAGGGAAGATTCACCAGGATTGGACGCTGCACCTTTCATCCTAGTCCGGTAAGCCGTAAAGTAAACCTTTATTTTTTTGTCATATATTATATTTTTAATTTCATTATTTATTATATATCTCTTCAAACAAAATAATTTAATCAGTACTGCAAGGGGGAAATCGCAGAATCAACGTCCCTAACAGTCTGGAACTATTCCTTTTTCTTAAAAAGTGTGACATAAATTTTTTTTTTGTTATTTATGTGAAAAAGAGCTAGTTTCGTACATTTGGTCCTTCGAGCCGGATTAACCCTTTAGGAACCCTCTCAGACAATTGATCTGAAGTTTTAAGGTTTTTTAATTTTTTTTTTCCACCTTTGGTGCTGATTCAATTATTATTTTATTGGCGACACAAAGTGGTTATATTGTTGGTTTTCATTTTCTATTGCATTTAATTAAGATACTTTGTCTAAATTTCTAATTTTTCTATTTTTTATAAAGGAAAAACATTCATTTCAAATATATAATTTAATTCAGTTAAACGAGCCCATAAATTTCATATTTCTTTAAACATACAAAAAACAGTGCAAAGGTTGCCAACCGGTTATCTTTGTTGTCGAAGCGACGAGTTTTATTTCTCTATTCATTTTAGATGAAATACCGGGGCTGTACGATAACTATTAAGTATCATTCAAATTTGAATGATAAATTATTCGTTAATTCTATTATATCTTGATTAAATCTTATCGATTAATTATTGTAATTAAACTTTTAAGTTCACACTACATTGTGCATATTCAGTTACTGCAATTGAATTTATTTTTTCTTGTTCTTGTTATAAGCACATTTTTGATTCCCCTTGGAACTAAGTTGTGTTTTTTCTACATATTTTTTGCAAAATAAATTAAAATGCCTACAGATACAGAGAAAGTTATCCGTCATAAAGCTTTAAGGCAAAGCACTTTAAATCAATTCACACTTCTTGATAGATCTGCCTTTGAGGCCAAGGTTGATACAGCCAAGCACACGGCATTTAAGGTCAGATTCAAAGTTTTAAAAAAGCTATTAAAAGATTTTGAAAAACATTATAACCCCATTTTAACCTTATTAGCTGGTAAAAGTGATGCAGAATTGGCTATTGAAAATTTAATTTGTGAATATTTTACTAGTCGTGTTGCTGAAGTAGAAACTATTCATTATGAATTATTCGAGATAGTTGTAGATACGTCTAATAGTTTGGCCAATTCTACGATTGCTTCGCCTGCTGCAACCAGAGATAATGTACATTTACCCAAAATTGATTTAATTAAATTTTCTGGAGATATCACTGAATTTCCAACATTTATTGAAACCTTTAACGCTCTCATTCATTCAAACAAATATTTATCAAAAATTGAAAAATTCAATTATTTAAAATCATCTCTTGGGGGAAATTCTCTTACTTATATAAGTCGTATCAAACTAATTGGGGATAATTATCCTATTGCTTATGATACTCTGGTCAGAAGATATACAAACAAGCGTCTTTTAGCATCCACCTATTGGAAATCCATTGAGCCAGTTTCTCAAAGAAATGCTCGTAGTTTATGCAATCTTATAGAGACGTTTGATGAAAATGAGTTATCTTTAAAAAATATGGGATTTGAGACTAATCATTGGGATTTTATTCTTTGTATGATGTTTTTAGATAAACTGGATTCACAAACTAGAACGCTGTTTGAACAAAACCACGCTTCAAACGGAATTCCGCTTTATTCTGATGTTAAAAAACTAGCATTACAGCAATGTTTGGCCTTAGAATCCGTTAATTCAAACGACAAAAAAGTATTTAAACCTAATGTTTCGGAAAAATCAAATTTTTCAACTCCCCCTCGTAATGCCAATTATAATAATCAAATCCCTGCTCGATCCAAGTCCGCCTTTCTGATAAATACCGGTCAAAGGCAATTAGACTGTTTTTTGTGTAAATCAAATCATATGATTTACCGGTGTCCTAATTTCTTAGAAAAGACACCTTCACAAAGATACGAAATTATTAAAAAACATAAGGCATGCGTGAATTGTTTGTCAAATGCACATTCTTCGAAGAAATGCTCTTCGGAAAATCGATGTGCGACTTGTTCAAAGTATCATCATAGCCTTTTGCACTTTGTTTCACCCGCTATTAATACAAATCCTGTGAATTTCGCAGCCGCAGAGGAAGAAATCCAAGTTAACCCTGGTACTTCCTCCAACAATTTAATTTTAAATAGTGTTCAGAGCTCCACAAAAATGGTAAATGTAGGAATGCTCCTTAATAATCATGACGTCTTATTGGCTACTGTGCTTGTCAAAGTGAAAGATAATTTTGGTAACTGGCATATTGTCAAAGGCGTACTTGATGGCGGAGCTCAATCGTCCTTTATTTCAAAACAATTAGTAAATAAATTGAGTTTGCCAAAATTTAAAATTGCTTTAAATTTACATGATCTTGAAAATATGCGGACTTCTGCGCATTTAGGTGCTTTCATTAAAATTGCGCCTCTAACTAACTTAAATCAAGTTATTGAGTTTGGGGCAGTAATTGTTGATACAATTTGTAATAAATTACCTAATGTTACCTTTTCTAAAGAAATTATTTCAAATATTGGTAACTTAGATTTAGCAGATCCTTCTTTTAATGAGAGTAGTCATATTGATCTACTCTTAGGCGCGGATGTATATCCTTATGTTTTAGAGGAAGGTCGTATTTATCAAGGACAAGACAAACCTGTAATTTTAAATACTATTTTTGGGTGGATGATTACCGGCAAAATTCCCTTGTCAAATTCATTCCTAGTATCTCCTAAAATTAATGCTTTCTTCACAACTTCCAATGAAGTTAATTTAGATGAAACTTTAAAATTATTTTGGAACACCGAGGAAGTCCCAATTAGTAAAATAGTTTCCCCTGAAACCAAATATTGCGAAAAATATTTTTCGGAAACAACTTCTAGAAACGAAATGGGTAGATATATAGTTTCTTTACCATTTAAATCGCATGTAACAGATTTCGGAGATACCCGGTCTATTGCTATTAAGCGTTTCTTTTCCTTAGAAAAACGCTTATTACAAAATCCCTCTTTTCACTTATCTTATAGTGAAGTCATGAGAGACTATTTACAAAGTGGACATATACAGGTGGTCCCAATTCCGTCTGCGGAAAAATTAAATAATTATTTTTACATAGCTCATCATGCAGTATTTAAAAAGGATTCTAACACTACGCCTCTGCGTGTAGTGTTTGACGCTTCTAGTCATGCCCCGAATAAACCTTCTTTAAATGATGCCTTATACACAGGTCCTAAGTTGCAACAGGACTTAGTAAACATTTTATTAAATTTTCGTATCCATCCTTATGCTTTCACTTGTGACATCAAACAAATGTATAGAATTATACTAGTCACCCCGGAACACCGTAGATATCAGTGTCTTGTGTGGCGCTTTTCTAAGGACGAACCGTTATTAGACTATGAATTAACCGTTGTTTCGGTGTCAATAGTAGCCCTTATTTAGCCATAAAAACTTTGCTACAACTTGCCCAGGATTATAAGGATTTACCTTTGGCTTCTGAAATTTTATCGAAGTCTACTTATGTAGATGATATTGTCACCGGAGGGGATAGTATTGAAGTGGTGTCTTTGATGAAAACCCAGTTAATTAAATTATTGTGCAGGGGTGGTTTTAAAGTTAAAAAATGGGCTTCAAATGAAAGTCAATTACTTGCTGATTTACCTGAATCATATATTCAAAATCAATGTTTATCTTTCGATTCTGAAAACAATAATGTTTTAAAAATTTTAGGTCTTAAATGGAGTCCCACTGAAGATGAATTTTCCTATAATTTTTCTTCTTTTGAAAAGCCTTGTACCAAGAGAGGTATATTGTCCGAATTAGCTAGGATCTTCGATCCGCTTGGATTTTTAACCCCTATCACAATTTTCGCAAAATTTCTTATTCAGCATTGATGGAGCCTGGGATTAGGCTGGGATGATCCCCCTCCATCATCTGTTTCAATTAAATGGGAACAGATCAAAAATGAACTTTGCTGTTTTCACAGTTTTAAAATTCCGCGTCTAATAAATGTCATGCACACTGCATCATGTTCATTAATAGGATTTTCCGATGCTTCTGAACGAGGGTTCTGTAGAGTAGTTTACTTAAGAGCGGTATACCAAGATGGTACTGTTAGATCGTTTTTTATTTGCTCAAAATCCAAGGTTGCTCCTCTAAAGAGATTGTCGCTACCCCGCTTGGAACTGTGTGGTTCTGTGCTATTAGCAAAATTAATGAAATTCGTTATGGACTCTTATAGAGAAAAAATTTCTTTCGACAATATTTTGGCCTTTACTGACAGCACCATTGTACTTAGTTGGATTAAAAGTTCAGCTCATCAATGGAAAACTTTTGTCAGTGATAGGGTCGCATTTTGTTGTTGCACCAAAACTCCTGCAAAACGGTCCGCTGATGCATCCGTCCTTAAAATGAATTCTTTATCATACTGGGGATGATAAACCTTTAAATTGTTGGTAAAAATTTGTTTTAAATCTTGGAATGCTTTCTCTCTTCTTTCATCCCAATACCATTTTGTATCTTTTTTTAATAATTCTATTAATGGAACTTCTCTGTTGCTTAAATCTGGTATTAATCTTTTGTAATAATTTAAAATCCCCAAAAATCACCTTAAAGTTTTTAAATTAGTAGGAGTTTTATATTCTAATAAAGTTTTGATTCTGTCTGGATCTATACTGATGTTACCGAAAACCGTTTACACTACCACTACACCAACACACACTTTTATATGTCTGACGCGCGTTTCGATAACCAAGTTATCTTCTTCAGAGACCGAAGGTAAACTAAAGCTATGTCTACAAACTAACCTTATATATATATATATAACATTTTTAGCGCCAAATGTTTTCGCGGTAAATCTTTTGGCGGCAAAGCCAATTTTAGCGCGAAAACCTTTTTACAATAAGTTTTCTTATAATAAACTATAAAGTGGACTATCTGGGATAGGTCCTTTGTCCTTATTTAATCTATTTTTACATTTAATAATTTCTATACTTTCAAATGCATCCAACAATCTATTGTTCGATACATTTTTTAACAATTTTAAACTATCTAGATTTACAGAATGGTTTTTGGTAAAAGCATGTTCGGCAATACTAGATTTTTCTATACGTCCATATTTTAGATGAGCTAAATGTTCTTTAAATCTAGTTTTAACCGATCTTTTTGTTTGCCCAACATACTTTTTATCACAATTATTACAACTTATTTCATATATACCGCTTTTTTCCAGATCTTCTCTCTTATCCTTCGGATTTCCTAACAATTGTCTCAGGGTGCCACTAGTTTTATCAACTAAACCTAATCCCACCGTGCCGAAAATTGTATTCAATCCTTTGGTATACTGAGGGATAAATGGTAATGAAATGAATTTCCTATCGTTGTGTTCTCGCTGGAAAAAGGTGGTTTCACAAAGAGATTTCTTAAAACTATGGCGATTGATCAGCTTATGAATTAGTTTTTTATCATATCCATTAACTACAGCTATATCCTCAATTAAATTCTTTTCTCTGTTATATCTTGTTTTGTTTAAAGGAAAATGAATTAATCAATGAACCAAAAAATGAAAACTTGCCATTTTGTGTTGACTACAGTGAAAAGAATCTACCGGAATATATCTATACGTAGCGGTGTCTTTCCTAAAAATATCAAATTCTAACTTGTTATTATTTCTTATTACTAATGTGTCCAAAAATGGTAACTGTTCATTACTTTCTAGTTCAAACGTGAATTTTATGCTTGTGAATTTTGAATTTAAATTTGAAATGAAATCTTCTACTGATGATTTCTTCGTATTGAAAACTGCGAAAATGTCGTCCACATATCTACACCATATCCTTGGGAAATACTCGAACTCTTGATTGATCTGTGTTTCAAAATTGCTCATAAAAAGGTTGGCTGTAAATGGTGATAAACAATTACCCATTGCTGTTTCTTCATATTGTTGATAAACCTGATTGTTGTATTGAAAATAATTTTGGTCCATGCATAGTTTAGCTAATCGTAGGTATTCAGTTCTAACTTCAACACCCAGATCATTCAAGATGAGTAGTTCTTCCAGATACTGTAAAGTTTGTGGAATCGGTACGCTAGGAAATAAAGAACTAACATCGAACGAGATTAAAATTTCCCCATCTTCTAGAACAACATCTTTAACTTTCTTGATAAATTCTAATGAAGTTTTAACTGAAAAACTGTTACATTTTTTGGGTAGATTTTCAAACTCGTTCGATAACCATTTTGAAATCTTATAACTAGGTGTACATATAGCTGAAACAATAGGTCTCATTGCCTTCCCAGGTTTATGTATCTTAGGAAGGCAATAGAGCTTTGACAATGTAGGTTTACTTACAGTTAATTTATACTTTAACGAATCGGTGACAAGGTTCTTGCAACTTTTGAGAGTACTCTTCACCATGGAAATTCAAAAAAATCCACTAAATAAAATGACAGCTTTAGTTTACCTTCGGTTTCTGAAAAAGATAACTTGGTTATCGAAACGCGCGTCAGACATATAAAAGTGTGTGTTGGTGTAGTGGTAGTGTAAACGGTTTTCGGTATCATTTTCGCCAACGGTTCCAGATTCAACATTTTAGTTATACTGATGTTATTTGTATTTAAAATGTACCCCAAATATTTTACTTCTACCTGATAAAATTTACATTTCTCAAGATTTAATTTTAAGCCTGCAATTTCTAATTCTTTAAAAACTATTTTTATGTTGTTTGTCATTTTCAGAGAAAATCAAGATGTCATCGATATAATAAAGTACAAATGTTTCATACTTATTTAAAACAGAATGAAGAGTGCGTACTAAAGCAGCGCAAGAACTCTGTAAACTAAAAGGAACTACACAAAATTGGTATACTACTTCATCTACCATAAATGCTGTGTATTTGCGACTTTCATTATCAAGAGGAATTAACCAAAAACTATGTTAAAGATCTAATTTTGTAAATATTTTTGCTCTAGTTATTCTTCCAAAAATTCCATCTATGTTCATTCGACTTTCTTATTGTTTGATGGTATATTGATTAATGTTTTTGGAGTCCAAACATAATCTAATTTCACCAGAACTCTTCCTGACACATGTGATGGCATTGATGTATGGTGAATTGGATCTTTCTATAATACCATCCTTTAACAACTTTTCTATTTCTAAATACACCTCTTCTTTCCATTTGTATGGTATTGGATATGTTTTTACTTTAAAATTTTTGATTTCTGAACTCATTTCTAATTTGTGAACATAATTTACTGCTATTTGTGCTTCTTCATTACATAGTTTTGAATGTTTATTAATTAAGTTTATATAAAAGGTATTGTTTCTTAATCTACTTGAACTACTTTTTTTTCATAATTTATAATTAATTTGTAATTATTCATTTCATCTGTCCCTAATATTATATCATATTGTAAATTATTAATTATTAAAAACTGCATCTTATATTGTTTGTTTCCTAACCTTATGTCCCCTATCATAGTAGTATTAGTATCATATAATTTCTTTTTATTAGCTCCCACTAATAATAATTTATTTGTCTTTACCACTATCATCTTATCTTTAGGTATTTGATCTACTATTCTACTACTAATTAATGTTAATTCTGATCCTGTATCTACTAAAATTTTACATATTATATTTTGAAAATTACCCTCTATAAATATTAAAGTGTTTTTATCATCAAATTCTACATCCCCTTTATTAATAAATTCCCTTGGATGTTCATACCTAGAATAGATAACCTTATGCACGCGGAAGCTATTTAAGCAAAATTTTGATCATTAACTATTTCAATTTCATTTTCTTTATGTACCATGACATTAACTTGTCTCTGGTTGTTATTATTATTTCTATTGTTTTGTTGGGTATTATCACTATCCGGTCTGGTATTCTCATTTCTTCTCTCTACATTGTTATAATTAGTCCATTCTCTTTTGTTGTTATTTCTATTTCGGTTATCTTCTCTGTAACTTGGTCTATCCCTTCCATTATTATTGTTGTTATTTCTATAATTACTATTGTTGTTTCTGTATTTATTATTTTCTTCTCTTCTATTCCTATTGTTGTTATTATTTTACTGTAATTATTATTTTATTATTAGGCAAGGAAAGTGACGTTTCAGTAGTCCAAAACATCGTTCAACGATGTTTCGTGTTGGTATGTGTGCTCCATTGTATTCAATTTCACTTTCATTTATCGGATTAGGAAGTGGTGTGGATACCCACTATCACCCAATAAAAGTTTGTTTCCAAATGTGCCATTCTCAAATAATGCTGGCAATGCGCTGTCATTAAATATAGTACTATCATGTATTGATCCGGGCCAGCGAGTAATAATATGGCGGATTTTTAAGTTCGCATCACAAATAACTTGTACATTAATCGAAAAATAGCCTTTTCAATTCCTGTAGGATTCTGTATTCACACCTCCTGGAGATAAAATTTTAATGTGTGTACAATCAAAGGCACCAATTACTCTAGGAAAACCACGAATTCCATAAAAATCAAGAGCAACCTGATTGATTTCTTCAGCATTGAGCATGCTAATATATTGATTTTTCATTCTTGCTACTACCCGTGTTACCCGATGGATGATATACGATATTAATAGTCCCCCAAAATTTGTTGATATGCGCCAGTAGCGTAATATCTCAGTGTTAATAGTAACTGGTTCATGGAACTAATTGACATATTCCTTTTAGTCACGGGCTTAATATCATTTCCCAATATATACAGCAGTTCCATTACTATTTGTTTAGAAAACCTGAACCGTACATTAAAATCAATGTCATCGTACATTTCAAAGTGATTGTTTCTGTTCCGAAAGGTTCTTGGCCTTGGAATAGGTTGTTCGCTGTCGGATACAGATAAATTACTTATTCACTTTAGATAAGTAATACTTTTGCGAAAAAATATAAAAATTTTGACGGGACTGTCAATATTGTCAAATTAACCAGTCCTGGAGCACTGATTAAGTTAATGCCACAGAAACAATTATTTGATGCGACATTTAAAGTTAATTGGCTTTTATGCAACCGCGTTTATGCCATTATCTCTAGTTATAGTGATGATTAAATTAACATGTCATAAAATAGATAACGGTGGTTTATGCAACCCGATACCATATTTAACGTCACGTTAAATATTTAATGTCCTGCTAAATACTTAATTGGCTTTTATGCAACCGGTCTTTAATATTTTAACAATTTTTCCTTGTTGTCAAGTTTTTGATTAAATATTCTTAACAGTCAGTTTTGCTAGTTTTTGTATTAAAATTTGGTTTAAGTAAGTCAAACCTCGTATGTGTTTTAAATTTAAATAGGCTTTCAGCTAGTGAAATGCCTGTAACTGTAGATGGCGTGTTTGTGTAAGTAAAAAGAAAGTCAACAAGTTGTTTTAAAATTACATTTGTGAAACCCTATTTGCCACAAAAATTTGAAATTGTTGAATATTAGCAAAATTAAATACAATATTAATATATTCTAAATTATATTATATTTACTTATAAAATTCTTTCATGCTAAACACTGTATAAAAATGTGTATCTATGTTTTTAGTTGTATGAGTCAGTGTTTCTACTGATATCAGTAAGTCCGGGGGAGATGGCCATAGGGTAGAGATGGCCATATCGCCTCATTTCATGTTAAACCGATACGCAGAGCTCGCAGAGCAGTCGACGCCTGCGTTAGGTCAATGCCATTCGTTTGTGCGAATTGCCGGTGTCTCAAGTGAATTTTAAAGAAAATAAATGCGTTTCTTTGTTATTGCTGCTCAAAATATTTAACCGTAAGTACATATAATGTGTATTTTTAGCGATTTTGGTCATTTTTCCGTCGTTTAAACAGCTAATTTTTATATTGCGATGTAAAACGTGACGTTATAACCTCAAAATACGGTTCTAATGCAACATGTGGATTGAATTGTTGGGTGGGCCATCTCTACCGGACTTTTGGGAGAGATGGCCAACTTTTTTCAGGGAGTGATGGCCATATGCATTATGAGTTTATTATGCTGCTACAGATTGTTATTTCTTGCAATTGTGTTATGAAAGGTATTTTTTTGCAGATGCCGAACAAATACCAAAGAAAAGCTGTAAATATGCGTGGCAATTGGTCGCAAGAAAATTTGATAAATGCTGTAAATAGTGTGAAGAATGATAATATGTCTGTTCGACGAGCGTCTGTAATGTTTAACATACCACGTAAAACTTTAGAACGTAGAATAAAATCCGGAAACACGGAAAAAGGGATCTATGGGACCCAGCAGTGTCTTTGGGAGAGAAAACGAAGATCGCCTTTCTCGACATATTTTGAACATGCAAAGCAAAGGTTTTCCGTTGACTCGAGATGATTTAAGAACTATTGCTTTTCAATTTGCTGAACAATTAAATATTAAACACAGGTTCAACAAAGAAACCCAAAAAGCTGGTTATGATTGGCTTTGTTTGTTTTTAAGCCGAAACCCTCGCATTACCGTTCGCAAATCAGAAGGTGTTTCGCTAGCTAGAACATCCGCAATGAACAAAAAAGAAGTCGGAGAGTATTTTGACCTACTAGAACAAATTATGACCGAACATTCTCTATTTGATAAGCCTGCCAACATTTTTAATATCGATGAAACAGGCCTTCAATTGAACAACAGGCCAGGAGAAGTACTCGCACAAAAAGGTTCAAAAGTGGTCTCAACTGTAACTTCCACAGAAAAAGGAGAAACGATTAGCTTGGTTGTTTGCTGCAATGCGGAAGGTAACTTTACACCTCCTGCAGTAATAATGAAAGGGAAAAATAAAAAAGGAATGGGAGGACAATTTACCCCCCGGATCAGTCTTATACATGTCAGAAAAGTCTGCCTATATTAATGCTGCACTTTTTTTTTAATGGTTGCGTGATCATTTTATACCAAGAAAACCGTTAGGTGTGGTTTTATTAATTCTGGACGGTCACGCTTCACATGTGAATTCTGTAGAGATGCTTGAATTTGCCGAAACACATCAAGTAATTCTTTTATGCTTGCCGAGCCATACCACACACTATTTGCAGCCATTAGACCGCAGCTTTTTCAAATCCTTAAAAAGCCATTTTTACGAAACGTGTCGCTTGTGGCTTAAGAATCATGTCGGGCGACGAATTACTCGATATCAATTTGGTGAACTTCTCACTCCAGCCTGGGGCAAGGCCGCTACAACTCAAAATGGCTCGTCAGGATTTAAAGCAACGGGGATCATGCCTTTTAATCGCGAAATAATTCCAGATTACGCCTTCTCTAACGAAGAAACCATGTTCGAAAATATTTCTCCAACTCAAATTGAGCAAAAGCAACGACCAACTAGAGCAAATGGTACTGATGACTCTGAAGTACAACCATTGCCATCGTGTTCCAAAGACAATACCGAAACTATCACCCCTTCCAAGATATTGGTCGATTTGTCCCCTGTTGTTTTGGAGAAAGCCGTTGTAGTTAGGAAACGAGCCAAGCAAGTGGCATCAATTCTAACATCACCGGAGCACTTAGCAGTTCGAAGGGAAAAAGAAAAAAAAAGTTGAAAGGAAATGAGGTCAAAAAGCAACTTAAAATGATAAGAGGAAACACTACCCAAAAGAAAGCTAAAAAACGAAAATTTTCAGTATCTTCAAGCAGTGAAGATGATGAAAGTCCTATTGTTTTAGAAAGTGAAGCAAGTGGTGATGAAGATTTTACAGAAAACTTGTGCATTGGATGTGGCGAAGACTACAACCTAACAAAACTGAAAGTAGACTGGATTAAATGTGTAAATTGTTTGAAGTGGTTGCATGAAACTTGTACCTCTTATGGCGACTTTTGCCAAAAATGCGGAAAGATTAAAGGCAAAAAAAAGCAGTAATTTCATGTAACCATTTTACTTAACCCCATGGCTATCTCTCCCGGACAACTCCGGGAGAGATGGCCATAGTAATGTTTTTAGAAAATTTACGCTCTGTTTGTTTGCAACATTATTTTTCAGTTTTAGTTGAATTTATTGACAAATGTAATGTTAAGTTTTCGTTTTATCAATAAAAACATTGAAAAAAGCATTATAATCACCATTTTTTTACAGTATCAAAAAACTATGGCCATCTCCCCCGGACTTACCCTATACCTATTAAATATTTTCAGTGAATTAGTAATATAAGAAAGTTTAAACGATTAGGAAGTATTTTATTTTATAAATGTACCCTGCCCTAAACTAACAGGTTATGGGCCCAGGGCACAAATTTACAAAGTGAATTATTGTTAAAAAAGTTTAGTAGTGTGTGTCTATGATTATACACCATGCAGGACAACAAAAATAAAAGAAACATTATTCCGTTTAACGGTGAAAAATATGGGATTTGGAAATTTCGAATTGGAGCCTTATTAGCAGAACATGGATTGCAGGATATTGTTGACGGTGTAATTCCTGACCAACCAGATGAGGAATGGAAGAAACGGAATCTGATTGCCCGCAATTTGATTATTGAGTATCTTAGTGATTCTTTTCTGAGTTTTGCACAAGAACAGCAGTTTGCTAAGAAAATACTTGAAAATTTAGATACGATCTACGCCAGGAAAAGTCTAGCTACCCAATTAACTTTAAGGAAGAAGCTTTTATTGTTAAAGTTACAACCGAATGAAAACTTGTTACAACATTTTCAATGCTTTGAAGATATAATTGCAGAATTAGTGTCGGCCGGCGCAAAACTTGAAGAAATGGATAAGGTATCACACTTATTACTAACATTACCGGCCAGTTATGATGGAGTTATAACAGCTCTTGAAACCTTATCAGAAGATAATTTGAATCTGGCGTTCGTTAAAAATCGCCTACTTGATTATGAGATTAAAATTAAAGCCGAAGTGACTACAACAGCTCTCCAAACACGTGCCACTCCAGAACAAAGTACATCACATTCATACAGAACCTTTAAACATTTTCACAATAAAGGCAACAAATTCAACATACGTAACAAATTTCATAAGAAGTCGTCCTTCCAACAAAAACCGCTTCAAACCAAAAAAATCGAATATGAAATGCACACATTGTGGGAGAAATAATCATTTCAAAAAGGACTGTTTTTATTTCAAACAATTGAATGAAAACAATCGTACTCTCCAAACTGTAAGAACAACTGATGATAACAACAGTTTTGCGTTTATGATAAAAGTGCCACAGGATAAAAATGACTGTAAAAGTTATGCCGGGAATACTATTCAGTTTATTGTTGACTCAGGTGCAACTGATCACATTGTAAATCGTCCAGATGTGTTTAGTGATTGGATAGAACTCTCAAACCCAATAAAAATCACAGTGGCTAAAGCTGATGCGTCCGTGTTCGCTACAAGAAAAGGGACCATTGACATTGTGACAGATCAAGGACTCAAAGGGCAACTGATTGATGTTCTATATGTTCCTGAGGTTCCATACAATCTATTGTCTGTACAGAAAATACAAGCCAGTGGAATGGAGGTCAATTTCAATCCCCAAGGGATGGTTATAAAGTCTGGAAATAATATTATTGCCAGAGGTAAGTCTGAAAATGGTCTATTTGGGGTTACTTTCATGTTTCCTAAAAATATATCTCTTTCTAAAAGCAAGATAAATCTTAGTGTAATGCATGATTATCAATTATGGCATAAAAGGCTTGGCCATATAAGTAAAAATAATTTTTTAAAACTTAAAGCAAGTAACATTGACGGAATACCTAATACAGTAAATATTGATCCCTCCAACAATCTCTGTGAAGCTTGTGTATATGGCAAGCAATCAAGGTTTCCTTTTAATAAAAGTAAAAAGAAACATTAAAGTAGGCCACTTTATATTATTCATAGTGATGTTTGTGGGCCGATAAATCCTCCCACTATTGACAATAAAAATTATTACGTAACATTTATTGACGATTATACACACTATACAGTGGTATATCTTATAACGTTTAAAAGTGAAGTTTTAGATAAATTTAAATTATTTGTCAATAAAGCAACCGCACATTTCAATTCAAAAATAGTTTACTTATATTGTGATAATGGGCGAGAATACCTTTCCTCTGAGTTCAAAAATTATTGCGATCAAAATGGCATTACATATCATTTAACAGTGCCATACACTCCACAACAAAATGGTGTTGCCGAGCGTATGAACAGAACAATTACGGAAAAATCTCGTACTATGCTAGTTGCCGTAGAATTAAATAAAAAGTTCTGGGGAGAGGCTGTCCTTACTGCCACTTATTTGATTAACAGATCTCCCACAAATGCTCTGGCAAATAACAAAACACCATATGAACTGTGGTATAAACATGCACCCAATTTAAAACATCTTAAAGTTTTTGGTTCAACAGCCTATGTTCTTGACAAAAACAATAAACAAAAATTCGAAAAAAAGTCGAATATTGGTATATTGGTAGGTTACCAGTCAAATGGCTATAAAGTATGGGATCTTGAATTAAATATTTTTGTTATAGCTCGTGACGTAATTGTTGATGAAGCAAATTTAAAATCTTCGAAGATGTTCGATCAAAATCAAGAGTTGCAAATGAGGCCATGTACTAATAATTTTAATTCAAAAATGTATGAAGTACAACCTCATGTCACTCATTATGTACATGAACTTGCTAATACTAAAAAGCAAGAAAAATCTGCAATAGAAAATGCAGAATATCACAGTTCAAGTGGATCTGAACTTGGTAATAAAAACCAAGAGAGATTTACTATATCTGGAAATAAAGCTGATACAGTAGAACCAGAACAAAATGTAAATAAACTTGATCTAAAAAATCAAGATATACAAAATAATTCGGAACTCAGACGAAGCGAAAGAAATAAAAATCGTCCAAAGCCCTACTACTGTGAAAACACTGATTTTGATCAAATTTTGTTATTTACGGGAAATATTAATATTGAAATACCTAAGACATATACGGAAATTAAAAACAGACATGATCAAAGTCAGTGGGAGCAGGCAATCCAGGAAGAAATAAATTCTTTATTGGAAAACAAGACCTGGAGTTTAGTGTATCCACCAGCAAATGCAAATATAATTGATTCAAAATGGGTATTTACTATAAAGAATGACGAAAATGGAAACCCATCTAAATACAAAGCCCGACTTGTTGCTAGAGGATTTAATCAACAGTATCTTACAGATTATGATGAAGTCTTTGCACCCGTTGCACGAATATCAAGTTTTAGATTCCTCGTAGCTTTTTCAAATCAGTTTGATTTATTAATTCATCACATGGACGTGAAAACCGCGTTTTTAAATGGTTCTTTAACAGAAAATATTTACCTAAAGGTACCGGATGCTGTTTTTGCCAAACCGGGCCAAGTTTGTAAACTAAACAAAGCACTTTATGGTCTGAAACAATCTTCACGGTGTTGGTATAAATGCTTTGATGACGTTTTAAAAGGTGAAGGTTTTAAAAATTCTGAAGTTGATCATTGTCTTTATATATTAGACCGTGCAAGTATAGATAAAAATATTTATTTGATATTATACGTTGACGATTTAGTAATAGCAACAAAAGATAAAATTACTATGTTAAACTTCAAACAATATTTAATGAAATGCTTTAAAATGACAGATCTAAATGAAATCAAATTATTCTTAGGTATAAGAGTTGAGAGATCTGAAAACAAAATAACTCTAGATCAATCTGTGTATTTAAAAAATGTATTAAACAAATTTAATATGGCTGAATGTAAATCAGTGAATACACCTTTACCCATAAAATTAGATTTCAATGAGTTAAACTCTAATCAAGAATGTAAAGCGCCTTGTAGAAATGCAATAGGTTCTTTAATGTATGCAATGACATGCACTAGACCTGATTTATGTATTGCAGTCAATATATTAAGCAGATATCAATCTAAAAATAACAACGAAGTATGGAATTGTATTAAAAGAGTGTTGCGATATATAAAAGGTACAATTAATCTTAAATTGACATATGTGAAAGGTCAATATTCAGACATGCTCTTTGGGTATGCTGATGCAGATTGGGCAGGTAGTGAAGATGACAGAAAAAGTACATCAGGCTACTTGTTCCAAGTTTTTAATAAATGCTCTATAATTTGGAATAGCCAAAAACAAAAGAGTGTTGCAGCTTCTTCGACAGAAGCTGAATATATATCATTATTTGAAGCTGTAAGGGAAGCTATCTGGGTCAAATCTTTATTAAAAAGTATAAATATAAATATCAATAGTCCGATTCCCATATATGAAGATAATACAGCCTGTATCAGCATTGCAAATAATCCCACAAATCATAGAAAAACAAAACACATTGATATTAAATATCATTTCTCCAGAGAGCAAATACAAAAGGGTATAATAACATTGTGTTATGTTTCTACAGGTGATCAATTGGCCGATATCTTTACAAAGGGTCTTCCAGTACAGCGATTTGAAGTACTGCGTACCAAACTGGGTCTAGAATAAATTTTTTGTTGTTAGTTATTAAAATTTAAAGTTACCTAAATCTATTGTGTATTTAATTTTGAGTGGGAGTGTTGAATATTAGCAAAATTAAATACAATATTAATATATTCTAAATTATATTATATTTACTTATAAAATTCTTTCATGCTAAACACTGTATAAAAATGTGTATCTATGTTTTTAGTTGTATGAGTCAGTGTTTCTACTGATATCATATACCTATTAAATATTTTCAGTGAATTAGTAATATAAGAAAGTTTAAACGATTAGGAAGTATTTTATTTTATAAATGTACCCTGCCCTAAATTAACAGAAATTGATTAGGAGGTGATTTTATCCAACTCAGCACCACCTGGGAATCACTCCACATGCAAATTTTGTCGATTTTAATAGTGAGAGAAGTCTGAACTTCTTTAATTAATTTCGACAATAAAAGCGCTGCAGACAGTTCCAATTTAGGAATAGTCATTGTTTTAATAGGTGCCACCTTACTTTTTCCACATAGCAAATTGACATATATATTACCTACACAGTAAACACTTTTTATGTAAACACAAGCACCAATGGCATTTTGCGATGCGTCAGAAAAGCCGTGAACCTCAATCTGTATGGGACTGTCGCAACAAACTTGCCTGGGAAAGGGAATCTCATTGAACCACCTTGACTCTTCCTTAAATGTATACCACTCCTTTGCTACATCCGATGGAACTGGGTCGTCCCATGATAATTTTAATAGCCACAATTTTTGAAGCATAACCTTGGGAATAATGATGCAAACGCTAAGTAACCCTAATGGATCAAAAATCTGTGCTACAGCAGACAATATTTTCCTTTTTGTGACCACATCATCACTCAACACAGCGCCCACCTTATACGACAATACATCATTCGAACACTGCCAGTATAAGCCTAAGGTTTTTGTTTTTTCATTCACACCTAAATTCAGAATAGATGATTGGATCTTTTATTTCCTGCAAAAGTTCTCTCTTGTTTGATACGAATTTTCTCAAATTGAATCCTGCATCACCTAGTACCTTTAACAATTGCGTACATAAATTGGCTGCTTTTTTTACTGATGATTACCCTGAAATTAAATCGTCTACATAAAAATCTCGGTTGATCACACATGACACTTCAGAATACTGTTCTTCACACTCTAAAGCTACCTGTTTTAGACAACGAATAGCCAAAGATGGACTAGAAGTTAGTCCAAAAGTTACAGTGTTCAAATTATACTCTTGTACTTCGTGGGATGGTTCATTCCGCCATAAAACCCTTTGCAATTGACGGTGTTCCTCTTGCATCCAGACCTGCCTGTACATCTTTGCAATGTCTGCACAAAATGCTACACTGTTTTCCCTAAACCTTAACAAAATCGATAAAAGATCTTCCTGAATTTTTGGACCAATATATTGCAAGTCATTTACTGAGATACCAGAATCTGATTTTGCGGACCCATCGTACACAACACGCAACTTCGTAGTTGAGCTACTTTCTTTGATCACCCCATGATGTGGCAAATAATAGCAGACTTCATCTAATCGATTTTCTTCTGGTACCCTAGTCATGTGTCCTGCTTTTTCATACTCAGACATATAGTCACAATATTCCTTCTTGAGATTTTCATCCCTTGCAAATTTCCTTTCTAGTGCATACAATCGTTTCAACGCCATTTGTTTTGAATCTCCAAGCTTAGTTACCGAGTCTTTAAATGGAATAGCCACCACAAATCTACCATCCTCAGACTTTCTCAAATTTGATACAAATGACCTTTCACACTCCCTATCATCTTCACTTAACTCAATAGAAGGATTATTTCCACCAGGTTCCTCCCAGGACCAGAATTTTTCTAGCTGCTCCTGGACATCTTGATTTCGACTTAAGTTACATCAAGTTTTATATGATTGTTTGCCCTGATTGAACTCTCCTGACACTATCCAACCTAAACATGAATTCTGAAGAATTGGGAACCCATCACCTAACTTAATTTGACCACCTCTTATTAGACTCCAAAACACACTAGCCCCAATAAGCATATCAATTTCTTGTGGCCTATAAAAATCAGGATTTGCTAAATGAATATCAGTTGGTAGTTGCAGGCTATCAAGATCTATTTCATATAAAGGTAACTCATCAGTGATCTGAGGTGTTACTAAGCAAGATATTGATGTGTTGAACCTATTGCAATTGGACCTTATATCCACCTTACATTTTTTTGTAATTACTGTTGAGTTTTGACTGATACCAACCACTGTTATGTTGATTGCTTCTATAGGCAATTTTAATTTACTACACATTTTCTCTGTAATAAAGTTGCTCATTGACCTAGAATCTAACAAAACCATACACTCTACCCAATTTTCATATGTATCTCTTACCTTCACAGCAGCTGTTGACAACAATACCTGACCTTTGTCTCTCCAAGTTGTGTTTGAAAGTGTTACTGGTACCTTATCAGTTTCACTTGATTTACATTGCCCCTCAAACACACTGTTATTTGCACCTTTGTTTGTTTTATTTGTAACATGCTCATTATCCCTATTATAATGCAACAAAACATTATGAGAAAGCCCACACTTAATACACTTTTCAGCTGGACATTCTCTACTAAAATGGTTTTCATCAAAATAACATAAACACATTTTATTTTTCTTTATTTGTACATTTCTGTGATAGATAGATAAATCTAAAAACCTTTTACATTGACTCAAATTATGAGAAGCTTTACACATGATACAAACTTTATTTTGTTTTTGGTTTTTATTAACTGTCAAAAGAGATTTTTGTCTATGTGCTACTTGAATATCTTTACCCTTAACATTCTTTGAGTTGTTCTCTATTTCTAACAGATCTGCGCTACCCTGAATAAAGTTTTTAAAATCTTCCAAGATGGGTAACTCATTTTTTATTTTAAATATCTCCCATTCTTTTAGAGTAGATTTATCAAATTTTGTATTGATATGATAAATTAATAATGAATCCCAAAATTTAACAGGTTCACCTAAATTCTCTAATGCACGTAGGTATTTATTGAGTATATCCAAAATATACCGTAAACCATCTGATGATTCATGCTTAAGTGCTTCAATTTCATAAATACCTGAAATATGATTTTTAACTAATATTTTCTTATTATCATACCTTTTACACAAAAGTTCCCATGCCACTGAATAATTTGCAGAACTAAACTCTAGAGATTCTATAATTTGTTTAGCAGGTCCTATTAATGATGCCCTAAGATAATGGAATTTCTGAATATCACCTATGGAAGTATTAGTATTAATTAAACTCTCAAACGTATCTTTAAACTCTAACCATTTTGTATATGTGCCATCAAAATTAGATAATTGTATGAATGGTAACTTTATAGGTACTTCTCTAAACTGAGAATTTAAAAATTCCCTGAGGGACCCACCCTTACTAGAATTACTACTAGTTGAAGCATTTTCCCCTTTTTCACCTTTTTTATTAAGTGATTCAAGTATATTTTTTGCTTTACTTAGATGTTTGAAATATTCATCTTCGAACACTTGTCTCTCTAGCAAATGATTGTCTACTTCATTATCATCACAAATTGCTTCTATTTCTGTTTGAAATTCTTCAAATTCTGACAATAATGAATTAAATTTCTCTATTCTAAATTGTTTTTTCACTAATAATATTCTGATTTTCAGAAACATTTATTTTAGCAGCTACATCCACTAAATATTTATTAAAGAGAGTAAGCCGCTGCTTTACACTACCTCTTTTTCTTATCAACAACTTCAAAGTATTATTAGAATCCGGCATACTTGTTTCTAACACTTAAAGTAAAAGTATTAGCTCTCGTAAATTCAGAAATTTAGGAATAGAAAAGGAACACACTTACAGTTGGAAGTCGGCTTCTAAATGATCCTACTTCCTTTTATATTCTTCACGTGGTCTTCACAGCACAGCTGACCCAGATTAACCTCACACAGCCGGCTTTTCTCTCATATATACACCAGCGTAGGTTTCTTGATGATGGCGGCGTCGTCCGATTGCAAATCACAACTTTTTGCAATAAAGGCACTTGATGTCCCGGTCGATGGACCAAAATGTTTATAATAAAACGTAGTAAAATTTACTGACGTGATTTATTAACTTTAAATAACACAATTTATATTTTTAATGGACTGTATAACACAATAATATTCTTAAAGTGATTCGAACGACATTCTCACATATGATTGTAAATCGCCATAGTTCTTCTTCTTTTTTATTTAGCACATAACACATACTCTTTCTGGCTAAAGTCAACATAGTCGGGTTTAAATTAAGTTTATTACAGCCAACAAATGTTGGTCATCGAATAATTTTAGGATTTCATTGCGAAGACGGTAATTGCGAAGAAGGTAAAACTACTTTGGCACATACTAAAAGGAATTGTTTTCCACTGAAAACTGATGTCTTTTTACAAAATATGGCTTTATATTATCATCCGTTAATGAGTTAGGCCAGCCTGATAAGGTAAAATCAATAACTTTTAGCAAAATTAAATCATTTTTTTTTGGCTCTTATTATATCATTGCAACTTAAAGGTGCCTTATTGATTGCATTAAATGAATACATATGACAGGATATTAAATTTGTGTTTCATCTTAAATAAATAAATAAATAATAGCTTTATTACCCAACAGTTTCCCATTTCTAGGGTAAAAATATAAAAATATATATTTTAGTTAGTATCCATAAGTATGTTGAAAATAAAGAGCGAGAACAATTTAATTAAACAAATCAGTATGTAAATAAGAAATAAAAAATAAATAAAAGAGAATAATTAACAATTTAACGTACTTTGGAATGTTAAAGTCACCCAGGAGAATAACAGTTTCATTAAATAATTCAAGTTGCTCTAACATTTCAAAAAAATATTCAAAATCATTTCACTTTAACTTGTCCGGAATATATAATACTGCAACATAAAACTTTTTATATCCTGTGCGACACTCCACAATCAACAAATCAATCAGTGGAAAATGTAAATTAAAAGTTGAGACATCAACAGCAACACACTCAAAGTTTGACTTAAGTGCCAACAGTACACCTCCACCAGTCGATCTATTAACTACACCGAACTAACATCGGAGTTAAGCCAAGTTTCTGTTAAAGCAATGATATCAAATTTGCATTCACTAACACTAGAGTAAAAATCAAATACCTTAGAATTCAAACCTCGCACATTCTGATAGTAAACCTAAAGATCTTGGTTTGAGGAACTGTTGTGACCTATCTGTTTAAAGGAACAATTTTTGGGATGCCGTTCAAGTATTTAATTCTAAATTGTCCTGTATTATTTGCGTTCTTAGTATCTAATTCTTTCTTTAGTTGTTTGTAGTATGCAATTTCTTTTTTCGTACAATCATATGAAATTGACATTTGGCTGTAGATACCAGTTTTCAGAGCTTTAGATTGTCTGATTAATGCTGAGGCGTCATTTTTATCTTTAAGTGTTACCTAAATCGAACGATTTTTACCTTGTGCTGGTTGACCAAGCCTAAACATTTTGATTTCATTGACATTTACGTTCGTATTCATCTTGTATTGGTAAACGTGATGAACCATCTGCGTTAGCTCTTAATTTCCCTTTCTTGTCTTGTATATCCTAATTGTATGCCAATGTTACAGCCCACCGAGTTATTCTGGCTGCAGCAGTGACAGTGATTCCTTTATTTCGCCCAAATATGAATTTCAGTGGTTCATGATCGGTGGTGAGTGTAAATTTTCGACCGCAAATAAATTTATGAAAACGTTTTACCGCAAAAATTAAAACTAAGCTTTCTCTTTCTAAATTAGAATCTTTTTTTTTCTGCCATAGATAAGGTGCTTGATAGAAACATGACTTGTTTAAGATAGTCATCTACCTTGTGGCTTGACATTGCCCCCAACTCGTAACCACTCGCATCGCAAGACACAAAAATAGGTAGTTCAGGGTTGACATTAGCCATTGTTTACTTTGTTGGAAAATATCTTCACACTCCTTTGTCCATGCAAATGTAACACCAGTCTTACATAAGTCATAGAGGTTTGATTGTTTTTCTGATAACCTTGGTATATATTTTCCATAATAATTTAGAAGCCCTAGGTACGATTTCAATTGGGTTATATTTTGTGGCGAGGGTGCCTTTTCTATGCATAATATTTTTTGTTTAGTAGGATGGATACTGTTACAAGTTTAAAAATATTTAGATTATTCATACCTGTTGATTGATGGTCAGTAAAGCAATATTCTTAAATTAGTGAAATAATTCCAGTGGATTAACATTTTCTTTTATTTATTGTGTTTACTATTTCAAACAGACTTCTATAGTTATAAATAATAAAATCAAATACACATATCTATGGTGGGTTTAAGGTGATCTGTTGAGGGATCAAATCCATTTCTGTATTTTTCATACCTAAAAATTAGACATATTAGTTTACAAGTTTGCAAGTTTGTTTATGTTTGATTTGTCAAATGCCAACTTCAATGGCAAGGTTAAGGCTATTATTTGACCTTCTAAAACTAGAAGAACCAGTACTAAATTAGGTGGTTAATTTAATTCTAATTAGATATATTATTTATTCATGAAAGTTTGCCTAAATATTCCTCTAAAATATAAGGTATTTTACCTGTTGATGGGAGAACTTCCTTTTCCTTTATGATTTTTATTTTCCGATTTGCTTTTGAATGTTAAGCATGTGCTTATAAAATTGCAACACATTGTTGGATCTCATGGAAATTGGAAATTAGACCTGAAAATTAATTATCAAGTAGTTGATACAAACTCTGTTTGAGGAAATAAACTCAGGTCTTACCAATAAAGGCCACACAACATCTCAGGTAGGATTTCGTATAAGAACTGCATGTGTTAATATTATTGAAGACACATTTTAATTCATATTTGAATTGTTTTAGGCCTTCTTCTTCGTCTTCTTTTCTCTACTTTCTTTGCTTTACTTTTACCTATATCTTGGGTTAACTTGCATTCTGCACTGTGACTTTGGCTGTGGATTTTATTCCGTCTATTGGATTCCATCTACTCCCAAGTTCTCTCAGTGGCTTCCGTCGACTTCAGTTCACTACAACTCGACATAAGTACTTCAGATTCGGCACCTACAAAATAAATTTACATTGTTCTCATACATTGGTTTAAAAGAGATACCATACCTCACACACATTAGTTGTGTATAGTTCATCTTCAGCACTTAAGGTAGGATCAAACTATTATTATTTGTTCTTGATCATTGGTACATCAACTGAAGAACTCACATAACAACTTTCACATAATTAGTTGGTGATATTTAGGCTAGTTGACTGTATACAAAAGAAAATAAAATCATACTAAATTGTAAACCAGAAAGTATATATATATACATTTGGGTATCATATTACCTGTATTTTCAATAACTGTTACAAATACCGAATAATATTTCATTGTTAGGCGTCTACACGATATATTTCGTAAAGACCACAGTAACGAACGACACATTTTATATTTTATCTTCATACAATTCACACTTCTGTCAAAACTTTGGTTAGAACATAGAAATAGTAGTCTGCTAGTCACTTTTTCGCTAATTTTAATTGTATTGTCGATCCAATCATCGATTGGTAGGAATAATAAATCGATAGTAAATATAAATACATTTTATTAAGCCCCTTTGAACCCACCTGAGATGGTAACAATATATTTCAGATAAAATAAATAAATTAGAACGTTCTATAGGGATAAACTCCTTTCCTCTTGTCTTGTCTTCTTCTTTTTGTCTATGCGCTTGCATGCAAGTTCAAAGAGATAGAATTTGTGTGCAACAAGGAACAATTTGGCGCCCAGCTATTAGTATAGGGGTTTATATGTAATTTTTGAGTTGTACCTTTGATAGAAAAATTATTTTTACATAGATTTTAATTCATTATCGTTTCTTTCATACACACAATACATTAATAACTGCTAATTTATAAAATATATAATAGAAAATAGAATTGATTTACTAAGTTGAGTTTTGCTCTACTGACCTTTTATATTAGGTAATTGCATTGATATATTTTGTTATCTCACTGTTGTTTTACTCTGCTGTGGCTTCTCTCTTTTTGGAAGGGGCGGGGTTTATATTGAGAAAAGTTCCTTTCTTAAATTTGTTAAATTGTCTATTGTATTTAACATGGAAGTTAATCGTCTATTAAGTGATGAGTTGAAATACGAATTACAAATTAGGGGTTTACCAGTACAAGGTACAGTTACGGAAAATCGAGCGGTTTTGAGGGGTATACTTAAGAGTGAGAGAGATGGATTAACACCAATTGTTATAGAAAATCTGCAGTTACAACCTCAAGAGGAATTGCGTATTTGTGAGAGGAAACTGGAAGATTTAGCCAGGGATATCGAAAGGTTTAATGTAGTGAATAGAGATAATGAATATAAGAGAATTACTTCACGTCTTTACCATGTAAATTTAAGGTTGAGGAGGATTCCTGTACCGATAGAGGATACGGATTATTTGGGATCATTACTCAGTAAATGTCTACAGCTTATAGACTCGGTAGGAGCTTTGTATGATGAAGTGGAAGATCAAGCGACAGAGGATAATAATGGTTCTATTATGGATACACATAATCAGCTTGAGGGATGTATTCTTGATCAGCAAAACCCATTAATTCCAGAAGTGGTTCTACATGAAACATCAACTAACTCCGTTCAAGCGACACAATTAATGGAAGCTCACCGAAGGAAAAGGGAAACGTCTGGTAATAATATATCCGTACAAGGAGAAGAACAAGAGATCGAAGAAATCCATAATGATGTGCCGTCAACAAGTTTAGCCACCACCACTCAGAGAAGAACCTCTATGGTTAGATTTCAGGATCGGGTCAACACCAATCAGCAAAACCCTTATTTAGTCCGTTCTAGAGCAACTTTTCCAGAATTTTCCGCATCGTCACAAAATACCTCTTCAGCTAGATTTGTCGATCAACAACGAATTTCCAATACTTCACAAGGTAACCAGATGTCAAGCGAAAATCCTACATTAAATTCAACAAGTTTAGAAAGTCGTCTTTGTGACTTAGAATTATCACCATTTAGGGGTGCTCCCTATCGCGCAGAACCTTTTACCTTGGAACATTCTAAACCATTTTATCATGACGTATTCAGATGGAGGATACAGTTTGATGGCGAGACGAGTGTTACTACCTTTTTAGAAAGAATCGAAGAGCTACGATTATCACGCGGGGTTACCAAAGAACAGTTGCTAAGATCTGCTCCAGAACTGTTCACCAAGGACGCTTTAATGTGGTTTCGGACACAAAAATTCGACTCTTGGGATCATTTAGTAACGAGATTAAAGGAAGACTTTCTACCCTATGAGTATGAGCTAGATCTAATGGAGGAAATTAAGAAACGTACCCAAGGGGCAAAAGAAAAAGTGGTTACTTTTGTCTCGGCGATGGAGAATCTTTTCAATAAATTAGGGACAAGTAAGCCTTTAGAAATATCTCGGGTCAAAATTATTCGTCGCAATATGTTACCTCATATCCAAGCTCAACTTTCTTTACAGAATATTTCGAATATTACGGATCTAGTAAGATTGGCTAGAGCAGTCGAAGAGACTATATTTAGAACGGAGAGGTTTTGTCCGCCTCCAACAAATTATCGCCAATTGCTTGAACCCGAATTAGCCTACAGGAAACCTAACACACAGTTTTCCAGTCAAAACCGTATTTCTACCATTTCGCCAAAACCAAACGGGAGTCAAATTAATACTAGTCAAAACATGACGGTAGTTGATGCTGCATCTCCAACTGCAGGACCTTATTGTTTTAACTGCAAAGAAACAGGACATCGGTTTAAGAAATGTCCTAAGCCAAAAAAAGGAAAATTTTGTTACAAATGTGGACAAGATGACGTTACTTCTTATAACTGTCCAAATTGTATGTCAAAAAACGGAATGGGAGGTCACCATTAGGCCGCCAGTCGACCCTCCCAGATGAATCAATGGCCAAAGAAAATCCAACAAAATATATTATTGATTTTGTTCTTTCACACGCGAAGAATGATACTAGACCCTATTTAAAGGTTCAAATTTATGATTATACTTTTCTTGCATTATTAGATTCCGGTTGTTCAAAGACTGTGTTGGGTGGTTTAGGTTGGACAATTTTGCAGCGTTATTGTTCATTAGAAAATTCGTCAGAAGTGAATTCTTGTATGGTAGCCAATGGAGAGTCTTGCAAAGTTTTGGGTACTATAAAGATTCCAATAACTCTTCAAAATCGTACAAAAATTTTTGAAATTCTTGTTGTTCCAAGTATCTCTCGACATTTAGTTTTAGGAATCGATTTCTGGAAGACAATGGCAATTGTCCCTGATTTATATTCAGATCAATGGACCTTTAGATCTGACGCTGAATTAATCTTTGAAATAGATACTAAACCAGGACTTGAGCATATTACTGATGGTCAAAAACAAATTTTAGAACAGCTACTTGAATCTACTTTTAAGAAAATGGATACGAAGTTAGGGTGTACAAATAAAGTCGAGCATGTTATTCGGACAGATTCACCTCCGATTAAGCAAAGGCACTACCCTCTGTCTCCAACTCTACAAAAATATGTGAATGAGGAATTAGAGAAAATGCTAAAAGAAGGAATAGTAGAACCTTCCGAATCTGCTTGGGCATCTCCTATTGTACTAGTACCTAAACCCGATGGATCTTATCGATTTTGCGTAAATTACAAGAAACTTAATGCAGTAAGTCTACCAGACGCTTATCCAATTCCATTCGTTTCTTCCACGTTAGACAAGTTACGCGATGCTCGATACTTAACTACATTAGACATAAAGTCAGCCTATTGGCAAATTCCTCTCGCCAAGGAATCAAAACCTTTAACTGCGTTTGTAGTTCCAACTCGTGGATTATTTCAATTCACAAGAATGCCGTTCGGTCTACATAATGCGCCTGCGACTTGGCAACGATTTATAGACCGAGTGTTAGGGGTTGATCTGGAACAATTTGTATTCGTTTATCTAGACGATATAGTAATATGTACATCTACCTTCGAGTTACACATAGAAGTTTTGGGTAAAGTGTTGGATAGGTTAAGGTCTGCCGGTTTAACTGTAAATCGTGAAAAGTGTAATTTCTGCAAGGCCGAACTAAGATATCTTGGCTATATTGTAAACTCTAATGGTCTATTAGTGGATCCGGAGAAAGTCGAAGCGATTATCAACATTCCAACTCCTCGAAGTGTTGCAGAAGTTCGAAGAGTATTAGGACTAGCTTCGTGGTATCGTAAATTCATCCCTAACTTATCGTCACTTACAGCTCCGCTCACATCCCTTCTTCGAAAAAACACACGCTTCCATTGGGATGAAAAGTGCTGTGAAGCTTTAGAAAGGATTAAAAATCATCTGGTATCAGCACCTATTCTATCTCGCCCAGATTTTACCCGACCATTTACCATACAAACAGATGCATCAGATTATGGATTAGGCGCGGTACTGTCCCAACAGTTTGACGAGGGCGAAAAGGCTATTTGCTACCTCAGTCGGTCTCTAACAAAATCTGAACGCAAATATTCGACTACCGAGAAAGAATGCTTAGCCATCATATTTGCCATCGAAAAACTCCGACCATACATCGAGGGATCCAAATTTACCGTTGTAACGGACCATTACAGTCTTAAGTGGCTTTTTAGTATTTCTGATCCGATTGGTCGAATTGCCAGATGGGTTGTACGGTTACAGCAATACCAATTTGAGATAGTGCATCGAAAAGGCAAGGACAACGTAGTGGCTGACACTTTATCACGGGCTCCTCCTGTGATTGAAAGCCTACAAGACGATAACTCCGATCCAAGAAAGCCGGATAGGTGGTATTCTCAGATGTGTGATCGCATTCAACAACATCCAGATAAGTATCCCTTATGGAGGTTGGAGAATGGAATACTGTTTAAAAGAACAACATTTAAGTATCCTATCTTAGAAGAAACAGCTTCAGATGGATGGTTAAAAGTTGTACCGAAAAATGAGCGGCGGAAAATTATTGAAGAAAATCATGATCCTCCAATTTGCGGTCATCTAGGTTTATTTAAAACATTAGGTAGGATATCTCCTCAATATTATTGGCCTAAAATGAAATTTGATATAGCTAAGTATATAAATAGTTGCCATACTTGTCTTCAGATGAAACCCAGTACTCGTCAATCTGCTGGTCAACTTTTGAGTAAAACACCATCTGTGACTCGTCCATTTCAACTTCTTAGTGTTGATATAGTAGGTCCATTACCCAGAAGTAGTTCCGGATTTTGCTACATTCTGTCGGTTCTTGATTGTTTCAGCAAATTCTGTCTTTTCTTTCCAGTTCGTACAGTTGTTGCCACGTCAATAGTAAAGATTTTAGAAGATCAAGTAATTTTAGTGTTTGGGGCACCCAACCGTATCATCACCGACAATGGGGCACAGTTCAAAAGCGTTCACTTTAGGAAATTATTAGATACTTATAAAATTAAACAATGTTTTACAGCTAGTTATCATCCACAAGCAAATCCAGTTGAACGAACTCATCGCGTTCTTAAAACCATGTTAAGAAGTTATATTGGAGATAATCAGCGTACATGGGATAAGTATTTATCGAAAATTTCATGGGCAATCCGATCTGCACGACATGAGGCAACCTCGTTTACGCCTAACTTTGTTATGTTTGGTAGAGAGCTACAAATATGTGAAAAGGAACTTGAACATCATGCAACAGAACTAGACTTAAACTCTCCTGAAAGATCTCAGGAAATGGACCGATTGTATAAGGATGTAAACAAACGGTTACAAAGGGCATATGAAAAGAGTGCGAAAGCTTACAATCTCCGACACCGAGATGAACAGTTTGTTTTGGGACAGAGTGTGTGGAAGAAAAATTTTGTTCTTTCTAACGCCTCCAAACATTTCTCATCCAAACTTGCTCCTAAGTATTCGGGTCCATTCAAAATACATAAAGTAGTTTCTCCATGGACATATGAACTTAAAGATAATACAGGTCAAGTGATCGGTACATGGCATGCTAAGGATTTAAAGTCCCATCCACCTGATAATATAAACATAATAAGCTAGTATCTCAATTACATGTATCAAACTGTTTTAATTTCAACATTTTTTTTTATTTACGTTCTGCCCAGAATGTGTTTTTTTAAAAAAAACACTTTCCTGGAAAGGGGGGTGTGTTACAAGTTTAAAAATATTTAGATTATTCATACCTGTTGATTGATGGTCAGTAAAGCAATATTCTTAAATTAGTGAAATAATTCCAGTGGATTAACATTTTCTTTTATTTATTGTGTTTACTATTTCAAACAGACTTCTATAGTTATAAATAATAAAATCAAATACACATATCTATGGTGGGTTTAAGGTGATCTGTTGAGGGATCAAATCCATTTCTGTATTTTTCATACCTAAAAATTAGACGTATTAGTTTACAAGTTTGCAAGTTTGTTTATGTTTGATTTGTCAAATGCCAACTTCAATGGCAAGGTTAAGGCTATTATTTGACCTTCTAAAACTAGAAGAACCAGTACTAAATTAGGTGGTTAATTTAATTCTAATTAGATATATTATTTATTCATGAAAGTTTGCCTAAATATTCCTCTAAAATATAAGGTATTTTACCTGTTGATGGGAGAACTTCCTTTTCCTTTATGATTTTTATTTTCCGATTTGCTTTTGAATGTAAAGCATGTGCTTATAAAATTGCAACACATTGTTGGATCTCATGGAAATTGGAAATTAGACCTGAAAATTAATTATCAAGTAGTTGATACAAACTCTGTTTGAGGAAATAAACTCAGGTCTTACCAATAAAGGCCACACAACATCTCAGGTAGGATTTCGTATAAGAACTGCATGTGTTAATATTATTGAAGACACATTTTAATTCATATTTGAATTGTTTTAGGCCTTCTTCTTCGTCTTCTTTTCTCTACTTTCTTTGCTTTACTTTTACCTATATCTTGGGTTAACTTGCATTCTGCACTGTGACTTTGGCTGTGGATTTTATTCCGTCTATTGGATTCCATCTACTCCCAAGTTCTCTCAGTGGCTTCCGTCGACTTCAGTTCACTACAACTCGACATAAGTACTTCAGATTCGGCACCTACAAAATAAATTTACATTGTTCTCATACATTGGTTTAAAAGAGATACCATACCTCACACACATTAGTTGTGTATAGTTCATCTTCAGCACTTAAGGTAGGATCAAACTATTATTATTTGTTCTTGATCATTGGTACATCAACTGAAGAACTCACATAACAACTTTCACATAATTAGTTGGTGATATTTAGGCTAGTTGACTGTATACAAAAGAAAATAAAATCATACTAAATTGTAAACCAGAAAGTATATATATATACATTTGGGTATCATATTACCTGTATTTTCAATAACTGTTACAAATACCGAATAATATTTCATTGTTAGGCGTCTACACGATATATTTCGTAAAGACCACAGTAACGAACGACACATTTTATATTTTATTTTCATACAATTCACACTTCTGTCAAAACTTTGGTTAGAACATAGAAATAGTAGTCTGCTAGTCATTTTTTCGCTAATTTTAATTGTATTGTCGATCCAATCATCGATTGGTAGGAATAATAAATCGATAGTAAATATAAATACATTTTATTAAGCCCCTTTGAACCCACCTGAGATGGTAACAATATATTTCAGATAAAATAAATAAATTAGAACGTTCTATAGGGATAAACTCCTTTCCTCTTGTCTTGTCTTCTTCTTTTTGTCTATGCGCTTGCATGCAAGTTCAAAGAGATAGAATTTGTGTGCAACAAGGAACAATTTAGGAATAATTTATGACATGCCCTAAAAATTCTACTGTTATTTTATAAACTTTGCATTTGATTTCATTTACTTTTACATTATAACTGTTCAATCTTTCTAGGGTCCTTTTTACTTGTTCATGACAGGCATCTAGGGTGGACCCATATACTAATACATCATCAAGATAGCACTTAGTATTACTTAAACCTGTAAAATTGCATCCATAATGGACTGAAAAATCCCAGGGGCTGAACTAACTCCATAGGTTAGTCTGTTTTATCCAAAGAGTCCCATATGTGTATTTTTAGTAAATAACTCTTTTGAAGCTTCATCAATTTCTATTTGTTGATAAGCACTTTTTAGGTCAATTACGGTGAAATATTTACTACCTGTTAAACTTGAGAAAATATCTGTAAGTTAAAGGAAGTACACAATGCTCTCCGTCTATACAAGCGTTTAGGATTTTTTTTAAATCGACAGATGCGAATTTCATCCGAACAATTATATATTTTTTTCTTGGGTACCTACTATAACAATTGGACCTGTCCACTTGCTAACCTTTACTTTTGACAAAACTCCTGACTTAACTTTTGATTTTAGAGCATATGGCAGATCATAGGCTCTATGAAAAACTGGCTTAATACTTTCTTTTAGCTTAATGTTGGCTTTAAAATGTTTGATACATGAACCATCTACTTGTTTAAAGACATTATTAAAACTTTCTTTTATTTCTTGTATTTTATGTTATATTTCAAGATTTACTAAACTATTTTCATTATTTAAACCATTAGCAAAACAATTTTCGATTTTATTGATTAAAATAGTTTTACCTTCTGATGTATTTTAAATGCACTAGCATTTACTGTTTTAATTAATCTATTTTCTTGTGACTGTTTTAATTCCCTGTTAACGACTGTTTTCCGTTTAGAATATTCAACCAGTTTTGACCTAACAATGGTGTAAACTTATGATTAGCATTAATAACAACAATGGTTACAGGATACTTCTTACTACCTGACTTACCTAATTGTAACATCAGTTTCACCTATAATTTGTATATTTTCACCTGTTACTACTTGAAGTTTATAATTGACATTAACTAATTTTAGGTTTGACAAAATACTTTTATAATCGCACGTGGCAACGTGTGTGAACTAGTAAAAACGTATTTTATTTATCATCCACAATTTAGCTGAAAATCGTAAGTTTTTAAAAGAAAAAAAAATACTAAAATTTGCAGTTAGTATTTTATATGCATAGTAGACATTAAACAGTTTTAAAAAATTTAAGAAAAAGGGAATTTGGCATAATTATAGGTAACTAAACAACTCATTTTAAAACTTAATAAGTAATAGGATAACAATAATTAATAAAAATTCAACAAAAATAATTTGCGGTGTTGCCGGCTTTTGCTAAGTAAGTGAATAAAAATGTTGTCAATGTAAATGTTAAATTGAATTATATTAAAAAAAATCCACACAATGAGTGAAGACGGAATATCAAATAAACAATTACTAGCAGCCATTACAACGGGAAACAACGATTTAAAGTGTAAAATAGACGCTGTTGAAGCAAGACTAGCATATAAAGTTCATGAAATATACCAAAAAAGGGCAAATTTGAAACTAGAAAACGTAGAACTTAAAAATAAAATAGAAACATTATTGTGTGAAGCCAAACGGAACAACATAATTATTTTTGGAATTAAAAGAGAAGAAAAAGACTTAAACATTCATTCATCAGTTTGTTGAATTTAGGCATAACAGAACAAGATATCAACTACATTCATACATTGAATAAGTTGAACATTTAGTGAATGGTACTGCTTCCGATTCACATAAATGTGTTCTGGATCATCATCATGGACAGGAGGTGGAAAAATTGCAACATGGGAGCAATCTATCACTCCCACTATGCCAGGAATATTGTATTTTTGAAAAAACCTGAAAAAATAAAATAATTTTTATCCCTAAATGATATTGTATATATTACCTTCTAATATTTGAAAGTTCTTCCAAGTTGTTGGGAAATGTTACCCATTCATTAAATATGAGAGGATTATTTAAAGCTCAGATGACTTTATTTATGCAATTTGAGACGCTGGCTTGGCTGACACCAGAACAATAAATATTGCTCCCTACTGATCTCTGGTAGCTACAAGTAGCAAAGAAATTTAAAGCAATCAATACCTAAGTATAATAAAATGATAAGAAAAATGATACACTGTGTTACATTTACATTGTTTAATTTACTTAAAGCAGAAGCTCTCGTTGGAGGCATTAAAAAGTTATCCAGCATTTCCAATAAATGCGTCACTAACTCTTTTGAAAGTCTAAATTGACTATTAAATTCAAAATCACATAGAATATTTCTAGGACCACGATTTCTTAAAAACTCTTGTCTTGGTTGATTTGCAATCGCCATCGCCTCTTCTAAGTTATTCATAACATTCAACTGCAAATTCAAATTTAGTGGATCCATTATTTTTTACTTTATAAATTAGGTAAGAACTAGTAGCTAAACACAAAACAAAAGTTTTTACTTTCAAACACTATAAAGTGTGTGCTTATATGTATCTAACCACAGAGTAAAAATAAAAATATGTGATCTAACCTCAATAATTTCATGAAATTGATTGTGTTAACCTTTACTTTGTGGAAGTTCATCTTACTAAGAACAATAAATAACTGAACGATGCTAGTTATTAGTGAAACAGCTGTAATTGAATTTTAAAACGTATTTTTCGAATAAATAGTGAAGTTTAGTGTAACCGTTAAGTTATTTTTTGTTCTTAGCTCAATAATTTCTTTCAAATAAGCTAAATATGTAGAGAAAACATGATTTTTCCAACAAAAACCATGTGGAATTAATTTTCTTAATATTTAGGGAGACATTTCCACCAATAAATTTCAAAAATCGTTTTATGACAGGTTTTAGAGAAAATGACGTTATATTCTCTAGAGAATTGATTCTCCTCATTTCAAAAATTAGGTCCCTGATATTTTTGCTAGCGTTAGTGGTAGTAAGTATTTTACAGTATTGGATTTAAAAGGAGCTTATCAACAACTCCAAATAAGGAAACTCTCTAAAGAGCTTTTTACAATAATTGACCAGTAATTGACCAAAGATAACTCTAAAGCTAAAAATAAGATACCTGTAAATCTTAACGTCTATGTAATATGTTTCCTGTATTGTTTTAACCTTCGGCTAGTAGATGGTGCCGTAATACTACTACTTTATTATAGAGAGCGCGTCGAGAGGGCGTAACAAATTGACTTGTCAGTGTGTGACTTAGTAATAAGCATGGTAAGTGAACAGTTTTATTTAAATTTGTAAACATCGAAAAGACATAATATACAAACAACGGCGTTAAATGGATTCTAATTAAAAATTAGGTATAGAGCATAAAAGGTTTTTGATAGTATTTTAATATAATTTCGAGTTTTTTTTGGAAAAAATCAAGTGGTCAATTATGTGATTGAAAATTATCCAGTAAATAACCTTCTTGGTCGATTACTAGATTTCGGCAGTAGTGACTATTTCCCATCGTTTTTGCTCTTACAATGCACACCATTTATTATTTGAGTTCTTTGTCTTATTAAGATTGCAAATTAAAATGTCTGTCCATATTTTGACCACAAAAAAACAGTGGTTAACTACTGGCAACGTGTAGTGGTCAACTACCGACGATCGGTGGTCAACAACTAGCTTTACCACTGGTCAATTACTGATTTGAAATTTTTATATTATTTCTTTTCCAGCAAAATGGCTGCCACGGTTAAGAAAGCCAAAGTATTTTTCAAATACTCAGAAAATGACCTATTACATTGAGGATATCAGGAACAACATATGTTCAATACGTTATGCAGAAAGGGCGTATAATGTTCCTCATTCTATCCTTATTAACAAACTAAAGGGTAGAACCCCGGAAAAACGAAAAATGGGTCCTCCGACCGTTTTGACCGCAGAGGAGGAAAAGATATTAGTGCGTTGGATCACTGCTTTAGCCCATAAAGGATTTCCTCTAAATAAAAACCTACTTTGTGAAACAGTAAAAGCTATAATCGATAGTGATGGTCGTCCCAATCCTTTCAAATATGGCTTACCGGGAAATAAATGGTTTAATGCATTCCTGAGGCGCCATCCAGAAATTTCTCAGCGCCACGCAGAATCTGTAAATACAGCGAGATCCTACGTTTCTGAAACCAGTATCAGGCAGTGGCATGAAGATATACGCAGATACCTTGCAAGTAAAAACGCCGAAAATATCTTACAAGATCCCACAAGAATATTTAACTCTGATGAGTCAAGTTTCGCTACAAATCCTAAGACAGGTTTGGTCTTAGGACCAAAAGGGATGAAAAATTTCTATGAAATCAAATCTGGTTCAGAAAAAGAATGCATTACCGTTCTCTTTACAATTTCAGCAAAGGGACAAATTTATCCTCCTATGGTTGTTTACCCCTATGAGCGAATTCCTGCAAAAATAGTACGAAACACAAATCCGGACTGGGTCATTGGTAAGATATTTTATTTTATTTCATTACTCATACCTGATTAATTGTAGGAAGGTCTAAAAAAGGTTGGATGTGAAGCCATAGTTACGTGTGTAACACACTTCTTCCATTTCTAAAACAAAAAGGCGTGAAATTCCCTATACTTTATTTCTTGGACGGTCATAAATCTCATTTGACCTATAATCTCAGCAAATTTTACGCAGAGAATGGAATTTTTCTTTACTCACTTTTCCCAAATGCAACGCATATTCTGCAGCCGGCAGACGTTTCATTATTTGCACCTTTAAAATCTAGTTGGAGGAAAATTGTTCTTAATTGGAGAAGAGCAAATAATAAAAAGCCAGTTAACAAAGCAACATTTCCCATTCTATTAGAAAATGTCATAGAGCGAGTTAGTGAGGATTCTGTTAAAAACGGATTTCGTAAGTGTGGATTATATCCCTATAATATAGATGCTATAGACTTTGGCAAATGCATGCAAGAATTTTGGGGGAAAACAAGGAAAATAATATAAGTAGAAATGAACCCACTGAATTTAAGATTCCACATTTCCTTTATTTTGAATCACTAATTCCGTTGGAAAGAAGAAAATAATTTAAACGTGCAGAAATGGGTGAATGGACAGGTGACGAATCAGCAAAGGAGTTGTTTGAAATATGAAGAAAGTTAAAGATGAGATGTAAAGAAACAAAAGAATGTGAAGTTCTAGTTGCAGAAAAAGAAGAGAATAACATTAAAGAAAATAAAACAAATAATATAAGAGACAAAGGGGAAGCAAGGTTTAGTTTGGTAGCAGGTGAAGCCAACGTTGTAGGAGGAGGGGATAACTACGACAAGATAGAAGGGTTAGCTGAAAAAGTAAAGGATAATACCGACAGAGGTGAAGAAAAGTATGACATAATAGAAGATGTCGCAAATTATGTGAAAACCGCAAAAGAAGAAAGATGTGATATAACAGAAGAAATAGAAGATAAAGCAAATGATGATACTGGTATTGGAGAAGAAATGATACATATAGTAAATTACAATAACGCTTAAGAAGACGTTTGTCCAAGCGAGACTATTTATTTGGAAGCTATTAACAAAGACCTTAAAACACCTCAGAAAAATGACACCATTATTATCCATAGCAATGTACTGTTGAACGAGACAACGCCTCCAGGACCATCGATGTCTGGCCGTAACCAAAATTTACTGAACCGAAAAATTAGCACTTCCTTCTTAGAACACATTTTTTGGCCAGAAGAGTCGCCTGAAAAGAAAAACCAAGTTGTGAAAAAAGAAAGGCTGCCCTATGCTACTACGTAAAAAAAGTGGCTTGAGTATCATGAAAACAAAGAAACCTTGAAAATGAAAGAATTAAAAGAAAAAGAAGAAAGAGCTATAATAAGAAAATAAAAAGGAAGAAAAGCAGCAAAAAGCTGTAAATAAAAATATTAAAAATCAGAAAAAAGTTCAGACAAAAACCAAAAAACCTAAAATAGATAATTCCGAAAGCGAGAGAGATGAAGAATGGTCTGAAAGCGGAACAAGTCTTGACGATATATCAGAACATTTCACGAGTGACAACGAAGAGGAACCCTTAGCCAAAATTGCTGAAAAAGAAATGCAAGTAAAGGACGGGGAATTTTATTTAGTTAGTTTTCCTGGGAAAAAAATATCACACAACTACGTTTGTACTATTCTAGCATATTGCATATAGCATATTGGCGGTGATATTAGCATAGTCACTAAAGTTCAACTCTTATGTAGGCTGGAGCAGCCAAAACTTGTAGGTACTGAGAATCGTACTAGGTACAAATTTTCCGCTGCAATACCTAGCAAGAAGTAAGTACCTAATATAAAATGTTAACGTATCAAATTAAAGTTTTATTTATAAAGTTTGGTATGCACTAGTTGTCAAGTGGGCAACAACCGGAAGAATACGAATTTATTTATATACTATTTTTTTTATAAAAAAAAATTTTTTTAGGTTTAGTTTCAACGCTTTTACACGATCTTACATTATAAGTGAACATTTCAGTATTTTTTGTTTTGTGTAGAATAAAAAGTAAAAGGACTTATATGAGTTTAATTATGAAAATTTCCTTAATTGGTCAATTACTGGTTAACTCACCCTATATAGGTACAATTGCTTAACTTATGTAATAAGTTCAGCACCCGGAATATTTCAGTGTATCATGGATGATATTTTGTCGAGCCTGTCAAAAACAAAATGTTACCTTAATGATATTTTAGTATATGGCCAGACTATACAAGAGTGTAATCAAAATGTACAAAATGTTTTAAGTCGTTTAAAAATATTCAACATTAAAGTCAATGAAAGTAAAATTGTATTAATATTTTACACTAAGCTATGATTTTTCTTCTCTTTTTAATTTGCACCACTAAAATAACCTTTTTTATAGCCTGATGATGGCCTCAATGTTAGGCCGAAACTAGTTGCTATTATTGTTTTCCATCAACATAAAGAATAAAATTCTGTGACAGATTCTGGTTTTTTCATTTGGTTCCCCATTAGTCACATTTGAGATATAGATGGTTTACTTCGTTTAACATAATTTATGTCTGCATCAGGTAAGAAATTAAAATGGCATTTTATGTCCAATTTTTATTAAAGGATTTTTTTATACAAAGCTGTAACTAAAAGTAGCCCAGGGTTAACTTAGATACTATAACAATTATTTTTAAAAAAGAATGATTCTCTTGCTTCTCCTGAAGTATTACGTACACTTTTCAATATATAGATTCCCTTACCATGTTCAGGGGTTTCGCTAATTTTGTCAAATCTTCCTGCCATTGATGAAACTGACATTTGTAATCCAACTAAAAAATATAAATAAAATCAATATGAACGCTTAATTTGTAAATTTATGAAAATTATACTTGAGGAGATCATCAATAATATTTAAACTTCGTTTTGAAACTGTTGTCAATAAAAATAAATACCATAATAACCTATCTATTTGCTGCTTTGGAGTGTAACATTCATCAGAGCTCATGAGTCTTGGAAGCACCACTTTATGAGGAACTTTTTCCAGAAAGCATTATTTTTTAATGTTTCTTGAAGGCATCTAAAAAAATGTTTTTTAATAATAAATTCGTAATAAAAAAATTAATGTGAAAACTTACAGAATAATAATATTGATCTTCCAGAGCATCATTATTGTAGTCAAATAGGGGCATACATTTCGTCAGATGACAAAGGGGTTCCAATTGGCTGACTACTGGTGTTACATTTACCTTTAGTTACGCAAAGACCTAAGTGACAGGTGTCAACACTGTTCAGACATCCTGCAACTTTTACACAACCTGGAACCAGACCACATGTTAACATCAAGTTGTATCAATAAAGCTCAATAAGAATCAAGACTAATTATTTCAAATTTAACATGGTGTCAGAAGTGAAAAACATATAAAGTAAAGACAATGGATTTTAAGCAGCCGTCACCCATTGTATTTGACCAGAACTTAAGCAAAAACTATGAAAAGTTTAAACAAAAATTTGAGTTATATTTACTGGCAAGTGGCCTCGATAGCAAGTCAGACGAACGTAAATTAGCAATATTTTTGAACTGTACAGAAGATGCCTTAGATGTGTTCAACACGTTAAAGTTAGACGCCGAGGTTGTTAAATAAAACCACACGACTAATTAACTCAACATGAACTTTATTTCTATCTCCGGCATGGCAATATGACAACTGACAACTTATATTTTTTATATCTAAAAAATAGGTTATTCCTACTCTTCTGTGTTGCTGCTTGTGGCATTGGCTACTGGCATTGCCAGCATTACAAAAATATAGATACTAAAGATTAAATAGGTTTATAATGGAACAATATAATACAGAAAATTTTAAAAAAATGTGGTACAAGTGTTTGATAACTATTTTAAACCTAGATCGAATGAAACATATAACAGGTATGTGTTCTTTAGTCGGTCACAAGAAGAGGGTGAAAATATAGAAAGTTATTGTTGTGCGAGTACGCCCCTGGCGCTATGACCCAGACGCGAAGCAGTCAGATGACGCGAGAATCTTCGAGAATATACGGCGTCCGACGAGCGAAGCATCTAGACACGATACGATCGAGAATAGACTGGAGTATGCTGGAACAATACTTACCTATATATAAAGGACCGATTTAAATAGTTAGTTAGTTAGTAGTATGTTGTTAGATAAATGCGAATAGAAATATTGTCTTACATAAATTAAAGTATTGTAAATAAATTGTGTTATATAAATTAAACAGTGTTAGTGATTTAAATAATATAAAAATAAATTAAAAAACTAGTAAAAATAAATAAACGTTACATTGGTGTCAGAAGTGGGATATTGTAAATAAATAAGGTAAAAAATAAATATGTCGAAAAAACTTTGTGACTTGAAAGTGACAGAATTGCGTCAAGAGCTGGAGGATCGTGAATTGGAAACAACAGGAAGGAAGACTGAGTTGTTGGAGCGACTTAAGCAAGCATTGGAAAATGATGGTTTAGATCCAGAAAATCATATTTTTGTAGACGACTCTTCTGCTACAATTATTTCTTCATTAAATAAAGTTTCTTCCGATATGTCTTCCTTGAAGAGTGATATCTCTTCCGATATGTCTTCTTTGAAGAGTGATATTTCTTCTTTGGAAAATAAAGTTTCTTCCGACATGTCTTCTTTGAAGAGTGATATTTCTTCCGAAATGTCTTGTTTAAAAAATGATATTTCTTGCGATATGTCTTCTTTAAAAAATGATATTTCGTCTTTGGAAAATTAAGTTTCTGCTGACATTTCTTGTTTGGAAAACAAAGTTTCTTTGGATATTTCTTCTATGGAAAATAAAATGTCTTCATTTGAAAAAAAAATTGAAGAGAAAATAAGAGAAATGGAAAAGCAAATGGAAGAGATGGAAAAAGGAGGTAAAGAAGATATGGAAGATTTAGGAGAGGAAAACGAGAACGAAATGAGAAGCTACAAAGTGGAGCGGAAACCGAAATTGGAAGGCAGCGAAAGTTCCGTTCGTGTTAAGGCCCCAACCTTTGACGGAAAGATGTCTTGGGAAAATTATCTCAAACAGTTCGAAACAGCTGCAAAAGCGAACGGATGGTCCCAAAAAGAGAAGGCAATAAACCTCACCATCGCTCTGAGAGGAGACGCTTTGGATGTTCTTCAGACCATACCAGTAGAGGACACAGATGATTTTGAGCAACTGAAGAAAAGCTTGAACATGCGATATGGTCACGAACACTTGGAGAACTTGTACCGATCGCAGTTAAAGACTCGAAAACAGAAGCGAGAGGAGACACTTCAAGAGTACGAAGTAGATATTGCCAGATTGGTAAGATTTGCTTACCCTTCAGCTCCAGAACAAATGATGGAATGTTTAGCTGTTGAAGCATTTCTTGATGGACTTTGTGACCACGAAATGGCAAAGACACTCCGTTTAGCTCACCACAAAACATTAGTCGACATCTTGTCTGCCGCGCTTGAGTATGAAGCGGCTTCGAAAGCTTGTGGAGGATACAGTAAAGTAAGTTCTGTAACGGAAGAGAAAGATGAAAATAAGTTAGACCAATTAGTAAATATGATGAAGAACTTTACTGATAAGAAAAAGAAGAAGACCATCAGGCGCTGGAATTGTGGTGAAATAGGACATGCTCGCAATTCATGTAAACGTCCTGGGGTCACTACGAATCAAGAAACTACTCCACAGGAAAAACTAAAACGGGCCGGTCTAGAGGGGGCAGCTTCAACCCGGAACGTTTCCAAAGACCCTCTCATACTAATAGCCTCTTTGAAATGCCGCGACGACAGTTTATATGTAGATGGTGAAGTCAACGGTAAAAAGTATACACTATTGGTGGATACTGGAGCGACCAGAACGATTATACGGCCAACAACTATAAATAGCCGTAAGAAGCTTTTACCAACAAGGCTACGACTGCGAACTGCCACAGGTGATAGAGCCAACATCCTTGAAGTCCAGGTTCAAATAGGAATTGGCTCAGAAAAGTTCACGCATACTGTTATTGTCGCTGATATTGAGGAAGATGTCATATTAGGAATGGATGTGATGAACTTACATGGTTTCCAACTGGATTTCAAGAACAGAGTTATCAAAGTCGGTTCCGAAAAAATATTCCTTCATCCATATGAGGACAAAACCGTGCCAGCCGTTGTGGTACCTGTGGTACCTGGTAGAAGCGAAATGATCATAGTGGCCAGACTGCAAGGAACTATTGACGAAGGAATACCTGTGATGATGGAACCATGGAACCATGATGAGGAGGTCGGTCGAGGAATTTTGATAGGAAAAGGATTGGTCACTTCTGCTAAAGAAATTCCAGTACGAGTTATAAATGTCAATGATCACCCAATTACGATCAAGAAAGAGACCAAAGTTGGAACCTCCGTACCAGTAACATCTATAATTCGACAGACAACTATTCCCGATAATTCCAACGATAAGTTTGAACAAATGGTGGCGGTTGCTGGTACATCTTTAAACCGAAAAGAGAAAAGAAAAATGAAAGATTTTCTTCATCGGTATCGCAACATTTTTGTACCAAGGGGAGGTAAGACAGGACGTACCTCTGCTGTAAAACATAAAATCGACACGGGTGATGCCAAGCCAATTCGTCAATCAGCTAGAAGACTACCACAGGCAAAGAGGCAAGAAGCTGAAAGGATTGTTCGAGAAATGGAAGAAGGTGGAGTGATAGAACCTTCTACCAGTCCATGGGTCTCTCCGGTAGTCTTGGTCAAGAAAAAGGATGGAACTACGAGGTTCTGTGTAGACCACCGTCAGTTGAACAATGTTACCAAGAAGGACAGTTATCCTCTGCCTCGAATCGACGATACCTTGGACACCCTAGCTGGAAGTAAATTATTTTCTACCTTAGATTTGAAGTCTGGTTATTGGCAGGTAGAAATGGACCCAAGAGACAAAGAAAAGACAGCCTTTACGACCGGTTCTGGATTATTTCAGTTCAATGTCATGCCATTCGGACTATGTAATGCTCCTGCGACATTTGAAAGGCTGATGGAGAACGTATTGAGAGGGTTGTCTTGGAAAACGTGCCTGGTCTACTTAGACGACATCATAGTCTTGGGGGAGACATTCGAAGAACATCTGAAAAACTTAGAAGACGTTTTTAAAAGACTTCAAGCTGCCCAACTGATGCTGAATCCAAAGAAATGTCAGTTATTCCAAGACAAAGTTAATTATCTGGGTCATATTGTCAGCAAAAAGGGCGTGTCTGTAGATAAGGACAAGGTCGCTTCTATCAAACAATGGCCACAACCAACTGATAAACATCAAATAAGAAGTTTTCTTGGTCTTTGTACATACTATCGCAGATTTATCAGAAAGTTTTCAGACATTGCTAAGCCATTAACACGCCTTACAGAGGAAACGAGAGAGTTCTGCTGGGATGAAAACTGTCAAACGGCTTTTGAAACTCTGAAGAAGCATTTAACCGCAGCACCGATATTAGGCTACCCACAACCGGAAGGAGAATTTATTTTGGATACAGATGCCAGTAATGTCGGAATTGGAGGAGTCCTTTCACAGATTCAAGATGGACAAGAGAGAGTCCTGGGTTATTTTAGTAAAGTGCTCTCCAAACCTGAGCGGAATTACTGCGTTACGAGAAGAGAACTTCTGGCAGTTGTGAAGTCTGTGGAACACTTCTACCAATATCTTTATGGAAGAAAATTCTTAATCCGGACGGACCATGCAGCCCTAAAATGGCTAATGCAGTTTAAGAACCGTGAAGGTCAAATTGCCAGGTGGATCGAACAACTCCAAGAGTACGACTTTAGGATCGAACATCGAGCTGGGATAAATCACAGAAATGTAGACTCCCTTTCCAGAAGACCATGCCCAGAAGAGTGTTCTCATTGCAGTAAGACAGAATTAAAAGAAACTGCAATACTACGAACAACTGTAGTTAACGACGACTGGGCGCCTACTAGAATTAAAGAAGAACAAGATAATGATCCTGTTTTAAAGAAAATGAGAGAATGGAAGATAGAAGATCGTCGACCTACTTGGCAAAAAGTGTCAAAATTCTCTACAGTCCTTAAATCATATTGGGCCCAGTGGGAGTCTTTCATTTTGGAAGGCGATTTATTAAAGAGAATAATTGAAAGTGATGACGGTTCCGTTAACAGAAAGCAATTAGTTATACCAAAGAGTAGAGTAGCCGAAGTACTACGACAGTTACACGACAGTCCATCAGGAGGTCATCTTGGTGTTAAGAAAACCCTGCAGAGAGTTCGTGAAAGGTTTTATTGGATGAATAGTTCCGATGATGTTAAGGACTGGTGTAAGAAGTGTACCATCTGTGCTGCTAGTAATGGACCTCAGAAAAGAGGAAAGGCTCCCATGAAACAATATAACGTTGGTAGCCCATTTGAGAGAATTGCTTTAGATATTGCTGGACCGTTCCCCACTACTGAGAATAAGAATAAATACATGTTGGTGGTAATGGATTATTTTACGAAGTGGGTTGAAGTCTATGCCATTCCAAATCAAGATGCAGCAACTGTCGCAGACGTGCTAGTGAAGGAGTTTATTTGCCGATATGGAGTGCCCTTGGAGATTCACAGTGACCAAGGAAGGAACTTCGAAAGTCAACTCTTTCAAGGAATTTGCGACAATTTAGGAATGAAGAAAACAAGAACTACAGCATTGCACCCACAATCAGATGGAATGGTAGAACGCATGAATAAAACCATTGGCAAATATCTATCAAAAGTAGTATCCAATCACCAAAGGGACTGGGACCAGTATATTTCGCTCTTTGCAATGGCTTATCGATCCGCCGTCAATGAATCAACAGGTCAAACACCAGCAAAAGTCTTGTTTGGACGTGAGATGAGGTTACCATGCGACCTCGAGTTTGGATGCCGACCTGGAGAGGATATAGCTGGAGAAGACTATGTAATACAGTTACGAAAAAAATGGACGACATGCATGATTTGGTTCGCTCCCATCTTCAAGTTGCCAGTGACAGGATGAAGAAACGGTATGATACCCAAGCTATAGAGGGATGTTTCCAAGAAGGTGACAAAGTCTGGCTCCATAACCCAAAAAGACAGAAGGGGTACTCACCAAAGCTACAACAATCTTGGGAGGGTCCATACATCATCAAGAAAAGAATCAATGACGTCATATACCGTATAATAAAGACCCCGAATGAAAAACCTAAGGTAGTACACCGAAACCGACTGGCGAAATTTGAAGATCATGACCAGGAAGAAGAAGTCGTAAATCAAGTCCAAGATACACCCGACCTTGCTTTCGAAGAATTTATGGGTGCATATGGAGGTACTGGGAAAGCTAGATACGGCGTGACTATTGAGAAACAGCAAGACCTGTTCACACTTCCTGATGACTACTCATTGGCCCATAGCGTTTCCGCCACTATTAGCGAGGGCCGAGGATTAGCGTCTGTCTTTCGAAGGAAGTTTGGTGGATTGTCAGAACTTCGAAATCAGTTACCAGCCACTGGGAAGGCTTTGATACTTCGAGATGACTCCCGTTGCCTCTTCTATCTGATTACCAAGAATACCTACCAAGACCAGCCCACTTATCGAAAAATATGGGAATCATTACTTAACTTGAGAGAGCACGTATTGGAGTCCAACATACAGAAGCTAGCCATGCCGAAAATAGAGTGCAACTCATTGGATTGGAGGGTCATCCGAAATATGGTGGAAGTAATCTTTCAAGATACCGAAGTCCAAGTGTTAGTATGCAGCCATTCGCCCCGTGTCCAGCTGACATCAAAGACCATTCCATGTTATTTCCATGCAACTGGAAATTGTAGACGAGGATTCAGTTGCAAGTATCTCCATCCAGTCTCAATTCCTTAAAAGTTCCAGGAGGAACTATCTCTTAAGGAGGGGGCAATGTTGTGCGAGTACGCCCCTGGCGCTATGACCCAGACGCGAAGCAGTCAGATGACGCGAGAATCTTCGAGAATATACGGCGTCCGACGAGCGAAGCATCTAGACTCGATACGATCGAGAATAGACTGGAGTATGCTGGAATAATACTTACCTATATATAAAGGACCGATTTGAATATTAGTTAGTTAGTTACTAGTATGTTGTTAGATAAATGCGAATAGAAATATTGTCTTACATAAATTAAAGTATTGTAAATAAATTGTGTTATATAAATTAAACAGTGTTAGTGATTTAAATAATATAAAAATAAATTAAAAAAAACTAGTAAAAATAAATAAACGTTACATTATATTAAGTCGTTAAAAGTGCTTGTAAAAAATTGTAATTTTGGTGATCAGGAAGAGTCTCTTATCAGACAGAGTTGTTTTAGGTGTCAATGATGGTCAGTTACAGGCTAAGTTATTAAATAAAGCAGGTTTAACGTTAGATGTAGCAGAACAAATATGTTTAACGACAGAAGCAACCAAAATGCAAACCAAAGAGTTAAAAGGTGAAGTCAATGTAATAAAAAATAAAGAGAAACTGGACTTGACAAGAAGACGAGAAGAAGCAAGAGTAGAAGGTCAAGCCTACAACTGTTGGAAATCTGGGAAAAGGCATACTAGAGGAAAATGTTATGCATATGGGAAGAGATGCAATAAGTATGGGGCGATGGGACATTTTTCAATAGGTTGAAAAAGCCGTAGGCAAGCAAGGAAAAGGTCAGTAAATGAACTTTTAAGTGAAAATGATAATGAATGCCTGGTCTATTGCATTAGATAAGGTAGTTAGTTTTGATAACCCTAAAATTATTGAGTGGGAAGAAACTGTAGTAATAAATAATGATATAGTCAGGTTCAAACTAGATACAGGTGCACAGTGTAATTTGTTACCTCTAAGTTATATTAAAAAGCTTAAAGCAATCAACAAAATTGTAAAAAACAACCAAAAAATAGTAGGGTATGGAGGTCAACAAATAAAATCAGTAGGCTATGTTGTTTTACCTTGCTTTGTTAAATTGCATTATTATAAAATAAAGTTTATGGTAGTGATATTGAAAGCAAGCCCATTTTAGGTTTAAATATAAATGTATCAAACTAAATTTAATAAGTCGAGTTAAAAATATAGATTTTCTAGACATTGAGAAAATTAACTTTATAAAGAAAAACAAAGATGTTTTTGAAGGTACAGGAAAATTTCTCTTTAATTATAAAATAGAGTTTAAAAATAGTTATGAGCCGATAGTAAATTGTTGTAGGAGGCTACCGGAGGTAGTAAAAGAAAACCTAAAAGTAACAATGGACAAACTGTGTAATAGTGGTGTGATTGAAAGAGCAGATGGTCCTTCTGAGTGGGTCAATAATTGTGTGCGTCAAAAAACCAAATGGAGAGTCAGTACGTATATGTCTTGAGCACAGTCAATTAAATAAAAATATTTGTGTAGATAAACATCCTATGCCTACAGCAAAAAAGATTGGTTTTAGACTACAGTACTAGATATGAAGGATGGGTTTTATCACATAGGGTTAGATCATGAAAGCTCACAAAATTTGCACATTTATTACACCATTCGGCAAATATAGGTTCAAGAGACCTCCATTTGATCTGAAAACTAGCCCAGAAGTTTTTCAGCGAATTAATGAACCCGTTTTTTCTTCCTAGGGGAGGAAGAATTTAATAAGTTGGAACTTTTCAACCCTCAAACACTGTTTTCAGATCCTATTCCGGGAATGTAATAATCCCAAAAGGTAAAGTTGCTGTCTCCGTGAGTTACAATGGCAAAGAAACAACAAGTGATCTGTATATCGTTCCCTCAGATCACACCGCCTTGCTGGGTCGCCAGTGGATTCGAGATTTGGACATAGAACCCAAAGAAATAGACCTGACCTCTAACCAGTAACAATTAATACAATATTCATTCCTAGAAATATTGTTGCTGAATTTCCGTCTGTCTTTTTAGAGAAGATTGGAAGTGTGCCAAATTTTGAAGTTAAGCTCCAGTTCCGCCAGGGAGTTAAACCGAGTTTCACGAGAGAGCATCAACTACCATACGCCTTGAGGTCACGCGTCGAGAAAGAATTGGATTCTCTTGATGCCGCAGGAATAATCACGCCCGTCACGATCAGCGACTGGTGTTCGCCGCTTTGAGACAATTCGTAAAGAGAACAATAAGGATCCAGAGTTGAGGAAAATCGTCGATTCCCTTATGAACGAGTGTACAGTATCAGAATACACTGTCCACGACGGTGCGTTGTTCCGTCAGGACCGGATTGTCATCCCCGCTTCCCTCTGTAGTCAGGTTCTCTCTGAGCTACACGAGACTCACCTTGGTATCATGAAAATGAAGCATTTGGTTTGCAAGTATATTGGCCTGGAATTGATAACCAAATTAAGCGGTTATGAAGGGTTGTGAACAGTGCGCCCTCACACGATCCAGTCCACCGAAAACAGAAGTTCACCCTTGGGAACCACCGACCGAGAATTCGGAGAGAGTGCATATATATTATGCTGGACCTTTTCAAGGACACCATTTTCTAGTATGCATAGATGCCAGATTAAAATGGGCAGAGGTTGAGCCTGTCAGGGATGCACCAACTTCGGCGTCAACAATGGCCCTCCTCAACAAAATTTTTTGCAACGCACGGTTTCCCTAAACAACTTATCTCCGACAACGCTACGATTTTTCAGAGTAAGGAATTCCGCGAATATTGCCGCTTCAATGAGATTTTTCAGAAATTCATCTTGCCAGGGCACCTTTCCACAAATGGTCTTGTTGAGCGAAATGTCCATATATTTTGCGCTTGAAATAAAATGTTATCTTGTTAATTAAACCTTAATTTAATATCCAAGTATATAATACCACTGCACACAACAGTAATCCCGCAGCATCAAGGAGCATACCTTCGTGTATTTTATAATCCATTGTAACACAATACAATTTCAAAAATATCTTCGGCAACATCAACATCAATATCATTTAAAACACAAAATAATGTTGGTACAAAATTGTTAAATGTCAAAACAAGATTACCCAAATTAAAAAAATCTGGTGTTTACAAAATTAATTGTCCAATATGTAATGCGGTATATATAGGTCAAACACAAAGAAATTTTGAAGTAAGATTCAATGAACACTTAAGAGCATATAGATTAAAACAACCAGATAAGTCAAATTATGCAAAACACCTACGTGAACATCCAACCTCACTCTTACACACCAATGACATCCAAATACTACACACTTGTGATAAAAAACAAAATTTAGATTTCCTTGAAGAACTTGAAATAAAAAGACATATAGCAATGATATATAAAAACCAGGAAAAAACTATATCATGCTGATCTTTACAATAACTAAATATATTTATGTTACATTAATGTATAATCTATGTATAAAATGAAGACTCAATCAAAGTAAACAGTTTAATAGTGGAGAACTTCCAAGATTTATTTGTTCATTAACTACTTTAAACTGTTGATCTGTTAGATGTCTTTTAATTTCAAGTTCTAGAAAATCTAAATTTTGTTTTTTATCACAAATATGTAGTATATGAATGTTATTGGTGTGTATGAGTTTGGATATTCCAGTAGGTGTTTTGCATAGTTCGACTTATCTGGTTGTAATCTATAAAAATTCTTCCCGTACTAAGTTCTTTGCTGGTTCCTTACATTATTTTGGACCTATATCTTACATGTTGGGACATATTCTCAATAAGTACAATATTAACTTTGGCTTTAAAACCAATAAAAACCTTGGTTCTTTCTTAGTTAACACCATTACTATTCCTTGTTTACGGTCTCCTGGTGTTTATAAAATTCATTGTGATGATTGTAATGCTCTTTATGTTGGACAATCAGGACGTCTCATAGACACTAAAATTAAAGAACATTTTAGCCAAGTTAATAAATTTAAACACATTAACCCACCTACTTCTCCATCAGCGTTTGCCAATCATATCATTTCTGAAAATCATAAATTTTCTATCTCTAATGTTTCAAGATTGCATAAGTGCTTTAAGGGACCTAGATTGAATTTGCTGGAGATGTTTGAGATTACTGAAGCTGTGAATGATGATGAATGCCTTAATGAACAGCTGAGACCAAATGATCCTTATATTTTCCTCAATCTCCCTGATTATACCCTATTCTCTTGTTGTTCACCTTTTATTTGTCCTTCACAAAGTTCTTTTTGGACTTTGCTTTTGTTTATTTTTGTTATTTAATACATCAATTAATCCTCAATTGTCAATAGATTCTTCTTTATTTTATTGTTAATGATAGATCATAGATAATAATTTGTAAACAATTTATATTCACTGATTTTATGTTATATCTTTTTGCGTTATTGAACTAATTCTCATTACTCAGATATTGTACGTTTACATTCATGTGCTGTACTTGATAGTGTTGTTGCAATGTTTCTTCACTACTTGTTCTAGGTAACTTTGGTACCGTTTTTCACTAGTGTCATGTTAATTCTGTGGTTTATCCCTTTCAATTTACGTTCTGTCAACTATGTCTTATGTCTAAGTTTTCTTGTTGTTTCATGCTTGACTTATATCTTACATGTTACTGTGTTTCTCCATCTTATATTGTGCAGTTCACGTGGCTTCGCTTATTTCTTAATGTGGGAATTTATCCTAATTTGTTATTAATTTTGGCCATGGGTTATTCCATTGCCTATTTTTATGTTTTTTAACATTATCCTTTTCTATTATATAATCATTCTGATGTTAATTTTGGAGATTGTTAGTTTGTCAATATTTTACCGAGAATACTCTCATGTCTTTAAAGGAGACTACTCAGTTTTATTAACTAAAAACCATAAAGTTTCTTGCTGTAATGGTGTCCTTACGGTTTTTAGGTCTTTAGACCTTGTCCTAATCTTGGAGGTAATTTCCTCCTATCGTTGGAGCACATTTCATTACGATCATCATCTTATGATGATACTGAATTATTTCTTTATCTTCTCTAACTATTAACTAATTATTTTTCTTCTCTAACTACTAATTAATTCTTCCCCAAATAAGCTTATTGTGTTTAATACAATTTATTGTCTTTTCTTTTTTTCTTTGATGTCACCAAAAAAAATATGTTCAATTTATAATCATTATATAATTACTTAAACCCAAATGTTTTAATTCCTTCCTTTTGGACAACTTTTTTGCCGCAACACATTCAACTGTTTTTTCGGTTTTTATGTAATATGTACAGGTAAGATTAATTAACTTACTATCATGTTAAGTCTAATTGTTTCCATTATGGTATTCTTATTTTTAGCCTGATGATGGTCTTTAACTAGACCGAAACTAGTAGCTTTGTAACAGCAGTACAATTTTTATATCAATAAATACTTGTGTGACATTGAAATTGGCCTTTCCTTTCTTCATATAGAAAAATACTTAGTGCTCTAAATGAGCAAAGTAATAATCAATTGTTTCTTTGTATCTGAAGCCCTACTTCTGAATTATTGGGTCTTGCATTTTCGATTGGGGTACATTTAGAACTTCATCTTCTTGCATGACTCTCATTATTTTGATAACAAATGTTATTTAAAACAGCTGTTTCTATTTTCAATCGTAATCATAAGCTAGTATGGGAAATATTTTTTCCAGACCCCTATTAACCGTTCAAGAGGATTTCTTTTTTAAAGCATTTCTCTAAGCATTTATCCTCTGGTTCATGCAAATAATCTTTCATCCAAACAGTTGGACGTCGAACTCTACCAGACGAGGTTAGAGGCAATTCCTGCTGTGACTGAGTGGGAGGTATTTCCTGTTCATTCTCAGAAATATTAATGTTGTCACCAATAGGATAACTTACATAATCTGTTATATTAACATCTGTAGATGTTCCGTTATATGATATCTCTAGCGATTTGAACTTTACCAGGGTTATCAGGGTCAGCTAACCTACACCCTTTCGTATTTTCACAATTCTGTCATAATCATTGGTTTAGACTTTGAATCGAACTTACGTCGAAACTGTTTAGGAATATGTGCATAAGCACGACAACCAAATACCCTCAAATTGTCAATATTGACTTTAGAACCACTCTAGAGGTCTTCAGGAGTAAAGCCTTTGATAGCACTTGATGGGCTTCTGTTTTTAAGATAAATAACTGTTGATACGGCCTCTACCCAGTAGGGTTTGGGTAAAGAAGCATCATGCAATAAAGCTCTAGCTTTTTCAATAAATGCAGCTGGAGTAAATAAAAGATTTCTGTATTCTTCAGTTTTCTTTGATTGTTTTTTGTTGGAAAACGACTTGCTTTTATTCTTATATTTCTTTAATTTAGGGCAATGTGGCCTTCAATACCGCATTCATGGCAAATAATTTTCTTTTTAGAAATATTATTTATTAAGGCTGAAGCTGATTTTTCTCTTAAACCCCAACGAGCTTCTTCTTCCAAAAGTGTTTTAATTACATCCTCACTTGTGATGTTTGTGTGCGTTGCTCCATAGCCGCTAAGTAATGTTTCAAATGTATCTGGAAGTCCACTTAAAAGTAGCATGCCAACTTTACTGTCATCAACTTTGACTTTAATATCTGCTAGTTGGTGAATTAAAGATAATATACCGCTAACATATTCATTCATGTTTGAAAAATCTTCATATCGAGTTCGGTATATCTTCCTTTTAAGAAAAAGTTATCTACTCAGACCAGCACTTTGAAAAGCTTTTTCGAGGTTTTCCCATGCAATTTTGGATGAGGTGGCCGACCTAATATGGCTAACACATACAGGCTTAACTGACAGACTGATTTTAGCTAGGGCTCGTTGGTCTTAATCAGGATCATTATCCTCTCCCAATACACCTTTCCATAGATCATAATCTATAAGGATCATTCTCATTTGAAACTTCCAGTTGTCGTAATTCGTGTGTGCTTCTAATTTTTTAATGCCTGGGACACCTGCAGGACCCATAAAAACTGAAGTTGATGCAGTATTTACATCTGGTGGTGGACTTATCTTTGCTTGATGAATATACTAACAAATAATCAAATAGCGCAGTGGAAGCGTGATGGGCCCATAACCTATTGCGGGATATAATAACTGCAGAGAAATTAACTTGAAAATATTTTTCAAAGATATAGATATAAGTGACAATTCTATGATTTTTTGTTACATGACAGTTAAGATATTTGAAGGGAACTGAAAATTTGGGATTAACTTATCAAAAATCAGAAAGCTCACTTGTAAGAGTATGTGCATTTGTTGATTCAGATTTTGCAGACAATTCACAGGACAGAAAAAGCACAACAGGAAGAATAGTAGAGGATGGGCCACTTGAACGTGGGAAAATTTTTGACAGCGTGGGAAAATTCCCTAGCTCACCGCAGTCGTGGTCACGCCGGGGTGACGTCACGTTAGATTATAGACCACTAGGTGGCGTGCTCGCCATTTTTAATCCCCTGTTTAATATCTATCAACCGCTAGGTGCTGGCCGCCATTTTTAATCCATCATTCTTACCTATATTTCAAAGACCTGTGTCTTACATTTCAATGACCAAAAGTTTAGTATTAACCTATATTACCAATTACCATTTTAAATTAAAAGAAATCCTTGCTAGCTATGGGGCTCGAACCAACGATCTTCTATACACATACCTCATTGTATACCGATTATGCTACCAGGACCTATTACGTAAAATGATTTAAACTGTGTAGAAGATATACTAGGAGAGTACGACTATAGAGATATGGAAATCAATGTGTTAGAGACACAAATGTGTGGCGGAGGCGCTAACATGGGAATCTCCATAAGAAAATCGTCAAAAAAGTTAAGGTCTAAAAACATCATTTTTGACTCATTTCAAGGTCACGAGTGATCAACGTACATAAACCAGCCTCTAACGCGACGTATACAGGTAAGGTCAAAAGGGCGGGTGGGCGAGCAAAGGCAAACAGATCACACCTTCTATGACGCAAGTCAAAAAGACATTATCAGCGAGAGAGCCCAAGTAGCGAAGCTACTGAATCCGCTCTTTGCGCATAATTTTCAATAGTGGATATATGAAAAAGACGCGTTTAGGTATACTGTGCACCAAGCCATTTAGGCACTCTCTAGAGACCCGATAAGAAAACTGTCAAGATCATTCAGTTCTTCGAGAGAGGTTTATATTCCCGATTAATGTCCAAGTAACCTTATTTTTTACAATTTTAAATTCAAACAAAAAGTTTTTAATAATATCAAAAAGCCGCATCCTGTAACATAAACTGTTATCAAAATTCGGCGCGCGCGATATCAATAAAAATATTTCGTTAATCATTTTATAACCAGATTTCTTGAAAATAAGTTAGTAAAATGTAATTAACAAAATCATTAAATAATGTACCACAGTTTAAATTTGCCAGACAATAAAGTAATCAATTTAATATTGTTTATTGAAAAACGTATAACGTGATCAAAATCATCAAATTATATTTTACGAAAACACAGTAAATTAGAAAATATTTTTACAACTAATATAAAAGGCAGAATCAAAGGCACCTGAGTAAAAAGTAAGTTATTTTCTTATATATTTTTTAAATTTTAATTTATGATAAACGTTGCAGGAAATAATTTTCGTTAACAGAAGTGCTTCTTAGGAAGGAAAGGTTTTAAACATCTATCGAATAACATCATAAAGAAGCTGAACATAAAATAAAGCTCACACTAAAAACAGTTCTAACCTAGCGGTAAGTATAAAAATTTAATACTAAAACTTAGTAAATCAGTAAATATACTAGTAGTTATCTATTTTAAGTTAAGAAAAAGTAAGAGTTAGTACAATAACTTTAAGAAAGACAGCTAATAATTTAAAAACAAATGCTAAAAAAATAATTTAACAACAAAAAACTGGTAAGTTTTTATTAATAGAGTTTAGGGTAATTATTTATGCTAAAAATATAGCTAAAAATTTTTAAGTTAAAACTACTACCACTAAATCATTAAAATGCGGTGAAACCCGCTATTTTAAAGAGGAATTCTCTATCAATTTAATCACTACATTACGTTTAAAAAGGATTACTGGTAGGGTAAATTTTCTTTATTATTATTACGGAAGAACTGTATAAAGTAGGAGGGATTTTGCTTGCGTTAAGCTGTTGATTCGTTTCCACACGACCCTTGAGGTAGAACCACCGTGCGTTGGTTTTGCTTTTTAAGTGGGAAACTTCACCAAGAGTCCTATTCAACCCACTTTGGTCATATAGCACATTTTTTTTAATCATTTTGGAGCATCAGGCATCTTTTTGGCAACACGACTAGCAATCCTCAAATGAATGAGAATGAGTCTTTAATTCGCCGATATGATTCAAGGCTCTTATGTTTCCATAAGCTGCCTCGAAACACTTAAAAACTAAAAATTATCAAGGCACAGGCATCTTTTTGGCAACACGACTAACAATCCTCAAATTAATGAGAATGAGTCTTTAATTCGCCGATATGATTCAAGGCTCTTATTTTTCCATAAGCTACCTCGAAATCTTTAAAATTAAAATCATTATTCTAATTTTGATTTCTTATAACCGTAAGGAACAGAGGAACCGTCATCAAAAAACTTTCTTTTTGTTGAGTTTGGTTTATAAATTTTTTCAAAATTTCTTGTAACGACCTCATGTTCCTTTGTTCGCGCAATTTGTTTACATGTAATACTAATAGGTTCGGTTTTTTCTAAAATCATTTCCTTAATTTTTTCAAAATTTATCAGTTTTGAAGTTTTATAATTTAACGAAATACCTTTAACTTTACAAACAACTTTTTCCGTATTGTCTTTGGTAGACCATAACTTGAACGCATAATTTTTGGGTCCGCCAGAAACGAACTCTGTAATGTAACCCCCGCCAAGTTCATCGGTTAAATCACCTGTAGGAAGGTCAGGGAAACCGGGTCGAGAAATATAAATAACTGAATCGGTGTCATAATACAACACCATATTTTCCATTTGCTCGAGGTAGGAATACAGTTTTAACCTGGCCAGAGCTGTAACGTAGGATGCTAATACCACATTAACCGTAGGAGAGATATTGTATGCTTCCCCCTTGTGTTCCCACGTCACAATTAACGTTTCATCGTTTACGGGAACTATGGTATTTACGTTTATTGATGGATTTACCATCATCGCAAAGAATTCTTCTGTGTTTCGTACAATAGAAGTCTTTGATAAATTTTCACGCTGTGCAAACTTACCCCAGAAACTATTCAACATAAGTTTAGCGAGACAACGAAGTCCAGGGTTCTCCGTTATCTCACCAAATTCTAGCAAAACGTCTTCTCTTCGTAAAAACTCGTCAATATAACGATTTTTTTCCTCTTCTGTCGAACAGTTCTTAGGCCACCCGGATGCTTGCTGTTTAATTTTAATGAACTTGTTCATCATACTAGAAAACAAACCCTCTTGCTCTTTCGTTAGCTGCATGGTATCATAATTCCACAATTCCAAAATTTCCAAAATTTTATACCCCTTTTCAACAGCTTTAACGACTTCTTCTATAAACCAAGTCCCTGTTAAAGCCCTTTCTTTCTCAGAATGGTGACATTCTTCTTTAATACAGCCTTCACCACACTTTCGACAGTTTAAAAACATACATTTGTTATTCATCTTGGTAGGTAAAACAGGATGGTAAAGCGTTGAATTAGGAAGTATCTTATACTTTATCACACCGGATAGTTCGTTAAAATGTAAATTTTTACACTCTTCACCAACATATACCTTAGGATGACCAATGGGAAACTTTCCGTATTTACAAATAAAAGGATACAGAGAGCAAATATCTACGTATTTGATCTTCTCATCTTCTTTTGCTTCAAAACATTCAACACAGTTTCCTGTCCGACCACCGTATAGAGCGTCTCGAGGGTTTAGTGGAAGGTTTTGGAGACACGGGTGATTATGTGTGTAATCTTGTATCTCTTTATTCAATTTAAACTCACACTCCCACATCTCCATAACCTTAAACCCGTTCTTTTTTAGATGTCTGATTTTATTTAGACTGCGATCATATCGATTCTCCAAGCAATCTGTCGGATCATCATGTAGGGGGTTTTCTCTGTTTTGTTTGAAGCACTTAGGACACCCATGATAGTAGCATCCTTGAAACTCGAAAACCTCGTTAGTGTCCTCACAATACCCATCCACATTAACTCCTGCAACTAAAGCCTCCGAACCTTTACCAGCGTGCTGAATTTCAATACCTATTTGGCATTCTTCCCAAATTAACCACTGTAGGGCAATTTTAGATTGGTTGTCTTTGAATCTGTATCCTCCCTTCCAATAGTGTTAGGTTTAAGAAAGTTTCTTCTAAACACTGTTACAAGCAGAGGCTATAGTTGTTGCTTCGCTGAACGGGCAAACATTTGATGTTTCCAATAGTTGTTGACGAAATTTGAGACAAGATTTTGATAAAATATCAACATCAGAGATACAGTATTCCACTATCCCTTTTTGAAAATCAAAGAGATAACTTTTTCGTTCGGAGTACCACTGCATTAATTTTTCACGGTTTTCTTCTCTCATGTTGTCAGGGTCGTAATATTTTAGATCAGGTATAGCCCCTACATAATTTTGGTTTTCCACCTTGTTGAAGAGATGTGGAAAATACCCTTTTTTCAGCTCCGTAAAACCAAAGGCCTTTGGAAGGTTGGAGAGAGCCATAGGAAAATAGTTAAGGGAATCAAGAAATTTAACGTTACCAACAGTCATGGAAACCAGTTTTGTACCCCGCATTATGAGATCAGGGGTAAGGTCTGTCCTCGTGAAAATATGGTTGAGAACAAATTGATGGTCGCCACCATTGAGGGCTAGAACAATCACCTAGAACAATCACTTCTTTCTGATTGTGAGGATGTCGTTCAAAAATTTAGAAATAACATCGTCGTCTTTCAGGATTTTTTGTCTAAACCCACAATTCCTACAAAACATCAATCTGCTCTCATCAATACATTTATCGCAACATTGCCTAAATACACACAGATTTGGTTCTTGGAGGAGAGAACCATCAGCGTTAAGTTTTTCCTGTCTCGTTTCCAAATCGTAAAAAACATACAGAAAGTCTTTAGTGGATGGGGCTGCGATGTCTGGTTGCATATAACAGAGATGACCCTCAGACTGTTTGGATTTACAAATCTTACAGTAATCTTACACCGCATACGTGTTTCTCTGTACATATCTTAAAACAGTCAGGACATCTTCTTATCTTGCTACACACAGACTTTAAATGGGATTGGAAACAGGCATCACCATAGAAATCTCTTCCGCAATCTCCACAGCGTTTTTTAACCACGTCTTTAGGGCACTGTGATGATCTTCTGCACGCAAAACATACCCCTTCACAACGATGTTCATTTTTTTTGTTAAAAGGAGTGTGACACGACTCGCAAAAATATCTACACATAAATGCGGAAGTAAGTGAAGTAACGACGTTGTAATGCCCTTTGTTATAGATTAAATTCAATGAGAGGCCGTCGTTCCGCCGTTGTAAATCACACTGCGATCTTTTGACCCGTATTCATATACCACAATCTTGTAATTTTTCAAATGTCGTTGAAACTGTTGAAGCTCAGGTATTCCACATCCTTCGGAAGGAACGGAGACACCGGAGTCTTCTATCAGCTGCGTTGCTTTAAACGTCTGAAGTTTCCCAGTGTCTTTTCGCACTTTAGCATATAAAGGGTCCTTGTTGACGTAGGCCACGGCGATAACGAGAGCACGAGGTAAACACAGATTGTCTTTGTTATTAATCACGACAATTCCCCGTCGTTTGGCACATTCTTCGTCAAATGTATTGTAGTTACAGCCCCTACCTTTTCCCCGAGGCATCTTCACTGTTGTAACACCAAGACAAAATGTCTCTGTATTAAGACCGCTAGAATTGGATTGATATATGGAAGAAATTTTCTCCCATACATCACCAACACTCACCTCTCCAGCCGGTTTAAACGCCATTCAACCCTCACCTCTCGCAAAACCTTTGGAGCAGAAGGTGAAGCCTACCTGGTCATTTGGTTCAATACCTTCTGTCCCCCTCAGAATAATATTTTCGATGGCTTTTTTGACCCAACCTACAGGTTCTTCATTTTCAGGAATGGGCTTGATTTTAAATTCTAGAGTTGGTCCCTGGACGCCAAATTTACGCACTTTCTTTATTGAATCTTTAATGATAAGGTATTTCTCCATTTTTGTAAAAATAAAAAAAATATTCAAAAAATCAAATCAGTAATAAAAAAAAATCAAGAATCAAAACTTGCTTACGCTTGAACACCTCTGGACGGTACAAAGACTTCTTCAGAAATGAAAATTTAAGAAACCGTTATCGATTAAGGTAAACGCTAGTCGGACGGAAGACTGAACGGTTGTTATGATATACGTAGAGGCTGAAAATGTCAAAATTCAAAATCAAAACAATCTTCGACATGTTTAGTAAAGGAAATATATTTTTCTTTCGTATAGGGGAGCAAATCTATTCTACATGTCATACGTGCAGCAGTATCAGTGATAATAAAATTTGAGTCATAATTTCATAAATTATGAAAAAATGTATCAATGAATAAGAATCCTTATATAACATACAAGTATTTTCAGTGTTTTATTAGTTATAAGTATTAGTTTTCCTCAAAAAATCATTCTTAACGATAAGGAAACCAGTGACACTCCCAGTAAGAACCTCTCCATCCCGGTCGAGCCCCCAGGGGCCGAAAACGAGACGTTGTACTCCCGACGTCTCAAAAAACGTATTAAAACCATAATAGAAACCTCCCCTGATCATTTTGATAGTGACAATTTATACACAGTGCACCGGACCGCGGGTGCGATCCAGGAAAAGCAGGACGCAAATCCCAAACCTGCTGGGAGAAAGAAGAAGATTGTGTTCAAAATCAATAAAAAAGGCAAAAAACCCCGTCATAAAAACAATAAACATAAAACTAGTTTAGTGAATATTTCCCCCCCCCCCCAGTGACAGAGACACTCTCAACAGCATTGTACATAGTCCCCTTAATGTGACCTTTGCCCCTATACAGGATACAAAACTAACACATCCCCCACCAAAAACGGGAACTCCTCCAAACAAGGAAAAAACAAACTCATCAGGGTTCCAGGCCTGGCCGGCATCTCAAGCGCATTTACAGGTAGGACCTTCCTCCAGAACCTCTCCTGAATTTAGTAAGGGGAGTTCTGTCAGGGAACCAAAGTTATCCGTTATTCAACCGGATACAACCATAACTGCGGTAAAAGCGGCAACGCCTAGCCGTAAAAAATCATTTGTACCGGTGCGAAAGTGTATCGAACGTGAAGAAAAGTGTATGGAACAAGGTTTAGAAAAGAGTATAGAACGCCGTGTCGGTAAATACAGTAAAAGGTGTATAGAACAATCCAAAAAGAATAAAATTAAAATAATTTCCGACATTAATATTGTTTGAGAAGCCCCCGACCCAACGCCTTTTTACGAGGACATCTCGGACGAAGTGGACCCGCCGTCGCTCGAGAAGTGTCTGAGACTAAGAGAGCTGGTACATGAAACAATTATCAGTCAAGGTAATTTAAATAATTCTAAAAGTGTACCGAAGGATTCAATTATGAGTCTCGGTAAGAAACCAAATGCAGACGACTCTCTAGGATCTATGCAAGCAGACCCCGGCCCCTCAACCAGCAAGACGAACACTAACGAACGTCCTTTAACTTGGAGTGACGAGGTAGAGAAGGTGGTTCATGGCAGCGAATTCGTTCAACAATTAAACGAAATCCAATTCAAACAACTAACGCCAGAACAGAAAATGGAAATCGACAACTTTGTCTCACAATATGCAGCCGCCTTCAACAACTCTAACATTGTCGCGAGACAATTAAACTTTACCGAAAGGCCCACAAATACACATAAAGTGGCAACCAAACAAACAAATGAAACCACTTCAAACATTAATCAACCAGGCACATCGAAAACAGCGACCGTTAAGGAAGCTGAATTCAAAAAACCCAAGAAGACCCTTTCCTATAAGGCGGCGATTGGCAAAGCAGCCAAAACGATCAAACCTATTGAGACTGTAAACCAATACGAGAGTCTGTCGGAGGACGTCAGGAAGTAGCTGACTCGGAATCGAACTCGGAAACCGATAACAAAAAAAGAAAAACAAAAACAAAGAGAGGCAGAGGCAGGCCCACCAAGAAAGAAATCGAGAACAAACAAAAGGAGTCGCAACCAGGTCCCTCAAAGGAAGCGGCGGAGAAAACCATTGGTAGCAAGCCAAAGACAATAACTAAAATGTGCCCACCACTAGTGATTGAGGGTAAAGTGGCTCAACATAAAACTATTTCGACCTTATTGAAAAACGATATGAAAGGGAACTTCAAGATAAAATATAATAACAGTTCTGTGGTCATTTTCACGCAACTGGACGCGGACCACGACACTATGAAAGGCAGACTGGCGGAGGAAAACATTCCTTGTAACCTTGTGTTTTGCGTGCTACTAGATTCAAGGAAATAATAACCACGTATTTAAAAAAAATAAAAATGTTTATTCCTATAAAATGTATATACAAAGAAAAAAAAAATAAAATATGAACTTCTACGTCCGATCGGCGTCCGTCGCCCGGTTGCGATCCTCCCCAGGAGCGCTCGCTTCGGTCGCCTGGCCCTGTATAAACAAACAAACAAAAATAAGAAACGTAAATCCCAAAAATAAACACTTCGGCAAAATAAAAATGAAATTGAATGGAACTCGATCGAGGTCAACTCCCCCGATCGACGGGCTAGCGGTCGGTGCTTAACAACGCCTTGCGAATCAGCACTTCGCTCGGCGAGTGTTTTCAGGATCCGGCCACGGGGAAGTCGCTGAAGTCAACACCTTCGACGACGAGAGGTTGCCACCAAGATCAACACTCTTGGTCGCGGGAAACGGGGACGGCGTCGAAGTCAACACCTTCGACGGCGAGAGGTTGCCACCAAGATCAACACTCTTGGTCGCGGGAAACGGGGACGTCGTCGAAGTCAACACCTTCGACGGGGTAAAGGGCACAACCGAGATCAGCACTCTCGGTCGCAGGAAGGCAGAAGGTCGGTCAACACCCGAGCTTCTAGGAGAGTTGGTTCCAGATCAGCTCCCTAGACAACTCTCCCGATTTGTGTCGGTTCGTCGCTTTTAAGCCGGAGAGCCCCACCGCTCCCACCAGTCGTACCATATCTACCGGTCTTCGGTTAGGTGGGATTGAGTGGTAGGGCGACGTCGCTTGATCGATCTGCGCGGATCGTTACACCCCCCTCACGTCGCAAAAAAAATAATGGCATGCATTTTTTTGTATATCTTACCATTATAGGCTAGTAACCCCTTCTACGGCCGTCACCTTGATCTTAATCACCCTCCCGTTATTGCATCGCAGCCGGTACTTTCGTGTTCCTTTCTCCACCAGGCTGCGGGGGACGAGGCACTGGAGGTCGGACTCTCTGCATGGCTCCTCGGGTCGTTCGGGGGTGGACATCGTCTGGCTTGCTGGTCCTTTTGGTGTGTTGTCCGTTGGGCTCTCTGGCGATGATCCGAATAGCTCCTTGAACCTCCGGATGATTCTTTCAGCTTCCTTCCCTGGGGTGATGGGTAACGGTCTGGCGGATGCCGTGGCTCGCGGCGGCGACGGTGTTCCCAACGGGCTCATCACCACTGGAATGTCCAATACTTCCTCCATGATCTGGTCGACGTCAGACATCTCGGTAGACTGATTTTGGCTTTGTAAAATCCTTGAATGTATATCTATTTCGAAGAGTGGGGCGTTAGGATATATCCCTTCCTACCTACTACTGATTGTTGATTTCCCTCTCTCCGGCGCAAGGCTTCAGGTCTTTGACATGCGCCGTTTCGGTTTTTCTGCTACCTTCTTTCTTTACTCTCACAATTACCGGTGATAATATCGATGTCACCTCGTATGGTCCTGTGTATTTTGGGGCTAGTTTGCCTGCAAAAGCGTTCGCAGCGGAAGATAGTTGGTGATTTCTTTTCATTACTTTGTTGCCGACGTGTGGAGTCCAGTCTCTCCTTCTGAGATCGAAGAACTTTCTTTGGTTGTCAGAGGCATGTTCCAGGTGAGTCCTAGCCAAATCCCTTAGTGAATCGATTTCTTTCATTTTGTCGGCGAAACTGTTTGTGGAAGCGACCTGCGGGACGTCCTCGCTGACTAGTTCGCGTCCGAAATTCAGTAAAGCCGGTGAAAATCCTGTCGAATCGTGTTTGGCTGAGTTGATGGCGTAACAGAACTCCGGGATGTATACGTCCCACCTTCTGTGGTCGTTTTCAACGTACGTAGCTATCATCGATTTCAGGACTTTATTCGCACGTTCCACTGGGTTGGTGTGTAAGGCGGGGTTAGGAAATGTTCGACGTTGTACGATTCCAGGAACTTTTTGAAGGTGGTGCTCGTGAATTGCGTGCCATTGTCTGACATTATTTTCTTCGGGATGCCAAATTGTAGAAATACTTTCGAGCGTAGAGTTTCGATGATCGGGGTTACGGTGGATTTCTTTATCGGATTAGCGATTACCCATTTCGTGAATCGGTCTTGCACGACAACCAGGTAGATGTTTCCCGCTGTAGATCTTGGAAAAGGTCCCATTAAATCTATTGAGATAGTGTGCCAAGGTCTTTCTATAGTGGGGGGTTGCATCTTTCCAGCTGGCTGAAGTTGGGAAGGCTTAAACTGAAGACATTTGTCGCAATTCCGGACGTAATCGGCGATTTGTTTGAACATCTTTGGCCAGTAGTATCTTTGGGCTATCCGGCATATTGTTTTAGCGATGCCTAGGTGACCGGATGTATGGGATTGTCTTGAAGCATTTGACTACGCATTGGTTCAGGGACACATCGCTTCCACGGATTATTGAACTCCGGGTCTGCTAGATTACGGCTGCTCCAAATATTTTTGAAGAGTTTTCCGTCCGTTATCTGGAAGTCTGGAAATTTATCGGGGTTTCGAGAGACTTCTGAGAAGAGCTTGTCGTACCATCCACAGGTACCTTCTACCGCAGCTAACAATTCCTCTTCGTGTACGGTGTATTCCTGTGGTTGACGGGATAATGCGTCTGCTACCTTATTTAGGACGCCTTTTCTATATATTATTTCAAAGTCGTATTGTTGCAGTTCTAAACTCCATCTTGCTAGCCTTCCGGATGGGTTCTTGATATTTCGCAACCATTTTAGCGATTGATGGTCTGTAATTACTTTGAAACTGTAACCTTCCAAATACGGTCTCATCTGTTGGATTCCGCATACGATTGATAGGCATTCCTTTTCTGTTGTCGAATATTTGACCTCCGCCGGTGATAGGCTTCTGCTTGCGTAAGCGATCACTCTGTCTTTTCCGTCGTGTTTCTGAGTTAGTGCTACTCCTAGTCCGCAGTTTGATGCATCGGTTTGCAGGTAGAATGGCTGTGAGAAATCAGGACAGGATAATACTGGTGCTGACGTGAGTGCTTCTTTCAGGTGTCTAAATGCATTTTCCTGCTTTTCGGTCCATTTCCATCTTATTCGTTTTTTCAGGAGTGTATTCAGTGGAGCTGCGATGGTGGAGTAATTTTCGATGAATCGTCTATACCAAGACGTTATTCCAAGGAAGCGGCGAAGCTGGCGTACGGTTTTGGGTGCTGGGAGCTCTCTTATTGCACTCGTTTTGTCTGGATCTGTTTTGATGCCTTCTTTACCTACTACATGTCCTAAGTATTTGAGTTCAGGTTGACAGAAATTGCATTTCTCGATGTTTAGGAGGAGGTTGGCGTTTCTAAGGCGTCTAAAGACATCTCAGAGGTGACGAAAATGTTCGTTCCTTGTTTTTGATATCACCACAATGTCGTCTAAATAGGCGAACGCGAAGTCTAGTTCGGGGGGAATTACTTTATCTAGTAGTCTCTGGAAAGTTGCACCTGCTGAGTGTAGGCCGAACGGCGTTGTTTTAAAGTGGTAATGTCCTTTCCCTGGAACGCTAAAAGCTGTTATATTTCTACTGGATTCTTTCAAAGGGACTTGAAGATAACCTTGTTTTAGATCCAGCGTTGAAATGTAGTTTGCTTCTTTTAATCTATCCAAGATTTCGGACATCCTGGGCAGCGGATATGCGTCTTTTTCGGTCAGATCATTAACTTTCCTGAAATCGATGCAGAACCTGTAAGTACCGTCTTTTGTCTTTACCAGGACGATCGGTGAACTCCAGCCACTTTTTGACGGTTCGATGGTTCCTTCTTCTAGCATTTTGTCGACTTCTTCGTTAATGATGTCCAACATAACGGGGTTGTGACGTCTATACGGTTGTTTCACCGGGTTGCAGTGTTTCTTTAACTTTATTTCGTGTTCTATTAGGTGTGTAGGGCTTTTTAGGTAATTGAATTTTTCTAGTTCTGTCTGCAGGAATTTATTTAAGTCGTTCTCTTCGAATGTAGGTGATGCTATAATACAATCGTCTAGGATGGTCGATGTTATTCCAAATTGTAATGTTATGTTATTTCTTCTTAAGAAATTTACTCCTAGGATTACATCTTCGGATAAGCCTGGCATTACTATAAATGTTTCTTTATGGCGTGAATTTCCGATTTCGCAGTCGGTTGTGAATTTATGAGAGATTTCGACGATGGAACCATTTGCAACTCGAATTGCGCCGGAATGGGGTTGCAGTGATTTTTCGAAGATGTCTGCTATTTTTGTTCCAACGTAGCTCGCGTTAGTCCCGGTGTCTATTAACGCTCGGAATTGTAATTGTCCTATTTTCAGCGTGAGAAAAATTCGGTTATCTTCGAATGTTTTGTCCGCGGAGTTTGCTAGGTTCTGGTACGGGGTTACGGTTACTGGCTGGGGAGACCCCTCCTGGCCCCAGCCGGTCTGGCGTTTCCCTGTTTTACGCAACAGTCTGTGCTCCAAACTCCGTTTTTTCCGCATCTGGAGCAAAACTTCTTGACGGGGTTTCTGCAGTCTTTCCGGAAGTGTCCAGGAGTTTTGCATCTGAAGCATGTGTTTCTGGAGTCGAACGGCATGCTGTAGTTGGTTCTCAGTGTGTTGGTGGTTGACTGGCGCTTTTCGTCTTCTATTATCTCGAATTCTTGGGCTAAATCTTGTAACTCTGCTAATGTGTTGAAGTCTTGACGGCGCACGTACATTTTATATTCAGCTCGGATATTTCGGTATATTCTAATTCCTGTTGTTCCGACATTGTTCCTTCTCGCCGGATCAACGTCTGTATATCGGTGATGTACGCGCTGGCGGATTCGTTGATTTTCTGTTTTCTGTTTCGAATTTGCTCTTTCAATTGTAGGATGTACTGTCTGGGGAAGAAGCTTTTCTTAAAACTTTCTGCAAATTCGTTCCAATTGTGCCATTTATTGTGGTTGTTTCTATACCACAGTAGAGCCGTATCGCCGAGCATTTCTGGAAGTGCCTTCAGCAAGTTGTCGGTTGAGATTTCGTATGCGGAGCTCAATTCGGTGATCCGTTCCATGAATGAGACAGCGTCATTATTTTTGTCGTTGAAGTGGGTGTTGCATTTCCTGACCTGGTTGAGGATGTCTGCCTGAGACTGATGGGCGACACCCAATAACTCCGTCGATTGTCTTAATGTAGTCCCCTCGTTGAGCTCCATTTCTCTGGGTGCCGGCGGGTACTTTTTTGGTATGGCTCCGGTCTTTGGGGCGCTGTTTTTGATAAAAGTCTTTAGCCGGTGTCTTAACTCGTCGACTGTCCCTTGGTCGCTGATACCGCAATTCTGGAGTTCTTGTTGCAGTTCTTCTTTGAATAAATTATATATCCAGGAGATACCCGTCTTATTTCCTGAATCGGTGTTGGTAGCACGATCGTTCTCCGGCATGATAGGGTTATTTTTACTCGGGCGCCAATTTGTAACCTTGTGTTTTGCGTGCTACTAGATTCAAGGAAATAATAACCACGTAATTAAAAAAAATAAAAATGTTTATTCCTATAAAATGTATATACAAAGAAAAAATAAATAAAATATGAACTTCTACGTCCGATCGGCGTCCGTCGCCCGGTTGCGATCCTCCCCAGGAGCGCTCGCTTCGGTCGCCTGGCCCTGTATAAACAAACAAACAAAAACAAGAAACGTAAATCCCAAAAATAAACACTTCGGCAAAATAAAAATGAAATTGAATGGAACTCGATCGAGGTCAACTCCCCCGATCGACGGGCTAGCGGTCGGTCCTTAACAACGCCTTGCGAATCAGCACTTCGCTCGGCGAGTGTTTTCAGGATCCGGCCACGGGGAAGTCGCCGAAGTCAACACCTTCGACGACGAGAGGTTGCCACCAAGATCAACACTCTTGGTCGCGGGAAACGGGGACGGCGTCGAAGTCAACACCTTCGACGCCGAGAGGTTGCCACCAAGATCAACACTCTTGGTCGCGGGAAACGGGGACGTCGTCGAAGTCAACACCTTCGACGGGGTAAAGGGCACAACCGAGATCAGCACTCTCGGTCGCAGGAAGGCAGAAGGTCGGTCAACACCCGAGCTTCTAGGAGAGTTGGTTCCAGGTCAGCTCCCTAGACAACTCTCCCGATTTGTGGCGGTTCGTCGCTTTTAAGCCGGAGAGCCCCACCGCTCCCACCAGTCGTACCATCTCTACCGGTCTTCGGTTAGGTGGGATTGAGTGGTAGGGCTACGTCGCTTGATCGATCTGCGCGGATCGTTACATCCTTTTCACACTTATACCAAAAAAGAAGACAAATCACACGCATTTGTCCTCAGAGGCTTGGCTCCCGATTTCGAACCGGAGGAGATTGCGGATGAATTGGAAAGGTTCCATAAAATCTCGGCCAAGGAGATCTACCGCATGAATACAAAAGGCAGACCGCTGTTTCTTGTTATAACACCGCCTAATATAACTCTGGACTATTTAAACAAGAATGTTCGGGTTATCGACTCGACCAGGGTAATCTGGGAATTGCGGAAGCAGCAGAAGCCTATAATTCAGTGTCACAACTGCCAATTATGGGGTCACGCTACTTCTAATTGTGGACGCAACCCAGTGTGTCTGAAATGTGCTGGCAATCATTTAACTAGAACTTGCACAAAGAGCCCAAATGAACCGGCCAAATGCGCTAATTGCGAAGGCGACCACCCGGCCAACGCATCGATCTGCCCGGTGTATGTTAAACGGTTACAATTCCTGGAGGACAAAAGAACAAAGGCGAAACAAACAGCGCAACCAAGAAGGTACGTGGAGGCTCCCATACCCACGAACAATCCATGGAATAACCAAAATAAGGAGTTCATTGAAATAGCCAGACCAACATACACCATTAACAATGAACAACAGTTCCCAGCCTTGCCAGGAAGTTCAAACATGACAAGACCGGTAGTTGAGGCTCCAACAGCAGCTTCGCCAACCAAACAATCGAATGATGCAGGTGGGTTCTCAAAATTAAACTCGCTTTTCAAAGAACTGAACCAACTGGTAAACTTAGAAGAACTCACGAGGGCAGTAATGGATCTGATCCAAGAAATGCGGCAAGCATCCAATAAACTCGAGAAATTCATGGTCTATAACCGTTTTGTACAGAACATAGATAAGTATAATTTTTAAATTCAACGTAAATCAAACTAGGTCGCACACAAAACACAGTATCAAAATTATATATTCAAACATCAGGGGAATAAAAGGGAAAAAAGATCAGGTGGAACATTTTCTTAAAAGAAACAATCCTGATATTGTGTTCTTTGCGGAAACACTTTTAAATCCACCGGATATTTTTGAAATCAAAAACAAAAATTATTGTATGTTCAGGAAAGATAGAATTACAAGGGGCGGGGGTCTTTTACTTCTGATTAAACGGGAAATGCAATTCAACTTAATTAATAACTTTACGACTAGCATTGAGAATATCGCAGTGAAAATTAATAAGAATCTTTTAATTGTCGGTGCCTATAACCCACCGCATATTTCTTTAACGCAACCCGACCTACAAAACATAATGGGTGCATTTGGCAAGGTTATCTTAATAGGTGACTTAAATGGTAAACATCCTGCGTGGGATGACCATTGTTCTTCGCCTAATTACAATGGAAGGGCTCTCCAAAAGTTTTGCAACAATTCCAATTGCAATATTCTTTGTACGGAAGCACCAACTTTCTTCCCGTTCTCGAGAGAAACGCCAAGTACATTGGATATTGCAATTGTGAAAGACTTTAACGGAGTTACAAACATGACAACACTGAACGCCTTGACGTCTGATCACGATCCTATATTGCTAAAGGTAGTACTGAAGCATTCTAGAACTGAGAGAGAAGTCAGTATGTTCAACTACTCCACTACAAACTGGGCTAAATTTCGAAATATCTTAAACGCAAATGTTAAGATCCCAGAGAAAATCGAGACAAATAAGCAGCTTGATGACATACTGACTGAACTCATAGGTCAAATTGGACTTGCTAGGGACTCCACAACCAAAAAGACCAGATTTTCTAACAATGCTGATGAACCACCGGAAGCAATATTGGATATGATCAATGAACGTAACCGACAGAGAAAACGATGGCAACAAACACGCGACTCTACCTACAAGAACGAGATGCAACGCCTCCAGAAGGATATTAACTATCAAATTAATCTATGGAGAAACCAGAAATGGGAAAATTTTATTAAAAACATCAAACCAGCATCTAATAACTTCTGGAGGACGGTGCGATCGTACACAAACAAACGGCAACAAATCAGCAAAATTTCCAAGAATGGAATTACACTAACAGACAATGACAAGATTGCTGAAGCTTTTGGAGAGCAATTTCAGAATAATTTCCAAAATGCGATGGCGGACAGCGAATATCATGAGAATATTGCTGCTGAATGCGATTCGTTTTTAAAGAAAGATACAAACAAGACCCAAATTTACTTCAAAAGATGAACTCTATAATATTATTAAAACTTTAAAGATTAATACCGCACCGGGTTTAGACAAAATTCATAATATTATAATCAAAAATCTCCCCCCCCAAAATGATTGAACTGCTTGCCAAATGCATCAATTATTCTCTATCTTCTGGATATTACCCGAAGAGATTTAAAACGGCGACGGTTATACTGATTAAAAAGGACGCAACAGGGAGAAATGAAGTCGATAACTTTCGTCCGATTTCTCTACTAAGTAACATAGCCAAAATATATGACAAGGTAATACTAGATAGGCTGATGTCTGAGGAAGTAAACCTCAAGTTACTCCCATCAGAACAGTACGGGTTCCGACCGGAACACAGTACGGTTGCTCAACTGATCAGAGTACTTGACTATGTCAGAACGGGATTCAGAAAGTGGAGACCCTCGATAATGATAACATTAGACATTAGAAAGGCGTTCGATTCTGTTTGGATCCCGGGTCTGATATATAAGCTGTTGAAACTGAAGATATCAGATTATATAGTATTACTTCTGCATTCGTACTTAACTAGTAGAAACTTTGTAGTGAACATTCAAAACACCGAAGCAGGACCATATAACATAGAAGCCGGGGTTCCTCAGGGTTCTGTATTATCACCACTTTTATATTCATTGTTTACCAGTGACTTTCCGCGAGCCAGAACGCATCTGACCGCTCTTTATGCGGATGATGTAGCTCTGGTACAAACAGCCACGTCGTCAGACATGGCACTGCAGAAACTTGAGATGTTTGTTAACAATAAAATTTTACCGTATCTCAATAATAATAAACTCGCCTTAAATGAAAATGTAATGTTATCGAAAGACTAATAGAGTTTATATTTAATCAACGAAAGCTGTTTAAAAAGGTTGTCGTTCTTGCGCATAATGGTGGAGGATTTGATCATCAGTTTATCTTAAACTATATCCTAACTAAAACAGACCTGACACCTGAACTTATTATGCGTGGTACAAAACTTGTATATATGGATATTGGAAATGTGAAGTTTTTGGACTCGCTCAACTACTTTCCTATGCCTTTGTCAGCTCTACCCAAGGCGTTTGGTTTCCCCGAATTAAAGAAGGGTTACTTTCCGCATTTGTTCAACCGTAAAGAAAATCAAAATTATGTGGGGCCTATGCCTTCAGCTGAATATTATGATCCTGATAACTTAAAGGAGGATGTCTGTGAAAAACTAATACAATGGCACAAAGAAAGGGTGTGTGAAGGTTATGTGTTTGATTTTCAAAAGGAAATCGTGGAGTACTGTATCTCAGATGTCGAGATTCTAACACAAGCATGCCTGAAATTTCGTCAACAGCTGATGGAAACTTCAAATGTTTGCCCCTTTACGGAAGCCAGCACTATAGCCTCAGCCTGCAACAAAGTATTCCGTCGTAACTTTTTAAAACCAGAAACGGTTGGTATTATACCAAAAGGAGGATACAGATTTAAGGATAATCAGTCAAAAATAGCTCTTCAGTGGTTACTCTGGGAGGAGAAGTGTAGAGGTGTCGAAATACATCATGCAGGCAAAGGTCGAGAAGCTATCGTCGAGGGCGTAAAAGTGGATGGATATTACGAAAACACGGTTTTCGAGTTTCAGGGATGCTATTATCACGGCTGTCCTTCTTGTTATAAAGACCAGAGGAATGAACCTCTTAAGGATGATCCTACAGACTGTATGGAAAATCGTTACGATCGTACCCTAAGTAAAATTAAACATTTAGAAAACAAGGGTTACCAGGTTGTTCAGATGCGGGAGTGCGAGTTTAGAAAAATGATTAACAAAGATGTTAAAAAATATACAGAAAATCTTGTCTACAAAATCTTCCTCTTAATCCTAGAGACTCATTATATGGTGGTAGAACGGGTAACACCATAGAATGTTATAAAGTAAAGGAAAAACGAAGAGATAAAATACGTTGATGTATGCTCCCTTTACCCTTGGGTCTGTAAATATGGAAAGTTTCCCTTAGGACATCCAAAGAAAATTTACGTGGGCGAAGAGTGTAATTCAATAGATTTTAAAGAAATATCAGGTGTCATTAAATGCAAAATACTTCCTAATCCAATACTCTTCCATCCAGTTTTACCCGTAAAAATGAACAATAAGTGCATGTTTCTTCTATGTCGAAAGTGTGGTGAAGGCTGTATTAAAGAAGAATGTCACCATTCTGAGGAAGAAAGGGCTTTAACTGGAACATGGGTGGTGGAGGAGGTTGTCAAAGCTTTAGTAAAAGGATACAAAATTGTGGAAATTTTTGAGCTGTGGGAGTATGATACCGTTCAGCTTACTAAAGAGCAGGAAGGATTGTTTTCCGGAATGATGAATAAATTCATTAAAATTAAGCAGCAGGCATCGGGTTGGCCTAAAAATTGTGTTACCGAAGAGGCGAAAAATCTATATATTGAGGAGTTTCTTCAAAGAGAAGATGTTTTGAGGGAGTTTGGTGAAATTATGGAAAATCCCGGTCTTCGTTGTCTCGCTAAATTGATGCTAAACTCGTTCTGGGGCAAGTTTGCACAGCGTAAAAACTTATCAAAGACTTCTATTGTACGAAACACAAAAGAATTCTTTGCGATAATGGTAAATCCATCAATAAACGTAAACACCATAGTTCCCGTAAACGATGAAACGTTAATTGTGACGTGGGAGCACAAGGAGAAAGCATACAATCTCTCTCCTACGGTTAATGTGGTATTAGCATCCTACGTTACAGCTCTGGCCAGGTTAAAACTGTATTCCTACCTCGAGCAAATGGAAAATAGGGTGTTGTATTATGACACCGATTCAGTTATTTATATTTCTCGACCCGGTTTCCCTGACCTTCCTACAGGTGATTATATCGGAGATTTAACCGATGAACTTGGCGGGGGTTACATCACAGAGTTCGTTTCTGGTGGACCTAAAAGTTATGCGTTCAAGTTTGTAATATTATTTGTGCGTTGGGCGACAATTTGTAATATGAGTTACCTGTTGATAGTGAATTTGTAAAAATATTTAGTTAACCTTTTTGAAAAAATAACAATATACCAAAAGAAAAAATGTAATTTACAATAAAACAAACATTAAGCTTAATTTCGTCTTTAATTAGTTGTAAAAATACTTCAATAATTAACAGAATTTATAAATGTTTATCACACAAAAATTATGATAGTTAAATACCTCGGCTAGGGGTGAGTAAGTTCATTAGCTCTGACTATTGTACAATATTTGTTTCTTTAAGAAATTATAAGGGCGCCACTGAAATCTTTTTATTTTTTATGATACTACTGAAGAAAGTTGTTTTAAGCTGAGTTATTTAAATAAGTATCATAAGATGACAGAAAGATGTCAGAAAAAACTGTCTATGAAGATAAAAAAATGATTTGAAAATGTACAAACATATAAAAGATAATAAGATTTCCTTGGTGCTGAAATTAATGAGGTAGAGAATACGTTACAACAAAATAATCCGCAAACAGTTCTTTAAAAATACTTATTCTAATACAGTTGACGATATAGATAGATATACACGGAAATAAAAGAGAAAAAATATGGGAACAGTAAACTTGATAGATCACAATAAACTTATCTTTACAATAGTGGACGATCCTTCGCCGCACCTTGGGGTCGCTACGGCACTGTCTAGGTGGTTCCAAATGATTATGGAAGATCACTAGTGGAGGGATGATCTGCCCCAGTTGTAGAGATAATCCAGTTAAGAAGGTACATACGAGATTTAAAGTTTATAAGCTGTTCAAGTTTACGGAATCTCCAAATTCAAGAGATGCTTCTGGTTTACAGAATCTTCAATTAAAGAGTTGCCTCAAGTTTACTGTATTATATTCCAACTTTCTGTATATGACAGTAAATCAATAGAAGAAATGAGACTGGGAATAATTATTAAAACCTCTTGAATGCCAACTCATTAGTACACCTCGTAGCGTAGCTACTTTGAACTTCCAATTATAATTATAGAGACCGTATTCATTATTTTATTATTAAAAATGTTTTATGATAGATGGAGCTAGCGTACTAATTGAATTTAATATTTAGGATACCAGGTGCTTAAAATGTTAACAGGTACTGTTACAAGTTATGGTTTACCAAAGACAATACGGAAAAAGTTGTTTGTAAAGTTTAAGGTATTTCGTTAAATTATAAAACTTCAAAACTGATAAATTTTGAAAAAATTAAGGAAATGATTTTAGAAAAAACCGAACCTATTAGTATTACATGTAAACAAATTGCGCGAACAAAGGAACATGAGGTCGTTACAAGAAATTTTGAAAAAATTTATAAACCAAACTCAACAAAAAGAAAGTTTTTTGATGACGGTTCCTCTGTTCCTTACGGTTATAAGAAATCAAAATTAGAATAATGATTTTAATTTTAAAGATTTCGAGGTAGCTTATGGAAAAATAAGAGCCTTGAATCATATCGGCGAATTAAAGACTCATTCTCATTAATTTGAGGATTGTTAGTCGTGTTGCCAAAAAGATGCCTGTGCCTTGATAATTTTTAGTTTTTAAGTGTTTCGAGGCAGCTTATGGAAACATAAGAGCCTTGAATCATATCGGCGAATTAAAGACTCATTCTCATTCATTTGAGGATTGCTAGTCGTGTTGCCAAAAAGATGCCTGATGCTCCAAAATGATTAAAAAAAATGTGCTATATGACCAAAGTGGGTTGAATAGGACTCTTGGTGAAGTTTCCCACTTAAAAAGCAAAACCAACGCACGGTGGTTCTACCTCAAGGGTCGTGTGGAAACGAATCAACAGCTTAACGCAAGCAAAATCCCTCCTACTTTATACAGTTCTTCCGTAATAATAATAAAGAAAATTTACCCTACCAGTAATCCTTTTTAAACGTAATGTAGTGATTAAATTGATAGAGAATTCCTCTTTAAAATAGCGGGTTTCACCGCATTTTAATGATTTAGTGGTAGTAGCTTTAACTAAAAAATTTTTAGCAATATTTTTAGCATAAATAATTACCCTGAACTCTATTAATAAAAACTTACCAGTTTGTTGTTGTTAAATTATTTTCTTAGCATTTGTTTTTAAATTTTTAGCTGTCTTTTTCTTAAATTTATTGTACTAACTCTTACTTTTTCTTAACTTAAAATAGATAACTACTAGTATATTTACTGATTTACTAAATTTTAGTATTAAATTTTTATACTTACCGCTAGGTTAGAACTGTTTTTAGTGTGAGCTTTATTCTATGTTCAGCTGCTTTATGATGTTATTCGATAGATGTTTAAAACCTTTCCTTCCTAAGAAGCACTTCTGTTAACGAAAATTATTTCCTGCAACGTTTATCATAAATTAAAATTTAAAAAATATATAAGAAAATAACTTACCTTTCACTCAGGGGCCTTTGATCCTGCCTTTTATATTAGTGGTAAAAATATTTTATAACTTACTGGATTTTCGTAAAATATAATTTGATGATTTTGATCACCTTATATCCTTTTAAGGTTTTTAATAAACAATATTAAATTGATTACTTTATTGTCTGTCAAATTTAAACTTTGGTACATTATTTAATGATTTTGTTAATTACATTTTAATTACCTATTTTCAAGAAATCTGGTAATAGAATGATTAATATTTTTATTGATATCGCGTGCCGAATTTTGATACAGTTTATGTTATAGGATGCGGCTTTTTGATAATATTAAAAACTTTTTGTTTGAATTTATAATTGTAAAAAATAAGGTTACTTGGACATTAATCGGGAATATAAACCTCTCTCTAAGAATTGAATGATCTTGACAGTTTTCTTATCGGGTCTCTAGAGAGTGCCTAAATGGCTTGGTGCACAGTATACCTAAACGCGTCTTTTTCATATATCCACTATTGAAAATTATGCGCAAAGAGCGGATTCAGTAGCTTCGCTACTAGGGCTCATAGAAGGTGTGATCTGTTTGCTCGCCCACCCGTCCTTTTGACCTTACTTGTACACGTCGCGTTGGAGGCTCGCTTGTGTTCGTTAATCACTCGTGACCTTGAAATGAGTCAAAAATGATGGTTTTAGACCTTAGCTTTTTTGATGATTTTCTTATGGAGATTCCCATGTTAGCGCCTCCGCCACACATTGATTTTCCTATCTGTCTCTCTCTAACACATTGATTTCCCTATCTCTATAGTCCTACTCTCCTACACGTCTTTGAAATATAGGTAAGAATGACGGATTAAAAATGGCGGCCAGCACCTAGCGGGTGATAAACATTATTTTGAGATAAGTATTTAAATTAGTTTTGTAGGGTTAAGTTATTTTTGTTCCTAAAAGATGTCTATTTTGCGTTATAACATAATGAACTATTGAAATGTTTTAAATTAATCAAATAGTTTAAGCTACTTTGTTTACTGTTTATTTTGATTTTGAGATGCTAATAAAAAAAGATCCTTTCATTTTTAATTAAAATTTTTTATTAACCACCATAATACACTAAAATTAACTTTTCAAATTATTATAGGAAGTTCATTCATAATTGTTAAACGTTTAATGCGATCAATATTATTCTGTTGCTCATTAGCTTCTCTATTGTCCAATAGATTGCAAGGGTTATTTCTTCTTCCACTTCCGCTTGTACGTCTAACTGTCCTTCTAAAGTATCATCAGAAACTATGCAAATATTGTGTAAAAATACAACTTGCTAAAATTAGTAATGGTATGAAATCTACCTATTAGCCTTACTCAATATTAATTGAAATTTTTTTTGTCAAATTACCATAATCTTTAAAACCCACTAGCATGTGTTCTCCTAATTTTTTATTCTCTCATATAAATGAGACTGCTTAAATAATGTCCAATCATGAATAGATTCTGGTTGTCGTGCATAAACATCGATAAGACATAAATTATGATCGCAAAACTCCTTGCAATAGAACTGAATGATAACCCTTTCTATTTACGTAGGAGTTATCATGTTGTCTTGGTGCAAGTATTGCAATGACACCGATAACACCTGAAAGTATTTATTTTAACTCGGTTAAATTAAAATAATAATCGATGAGTGATGTTATTTTTGAAGATTGCAATAAAATCCTTGGAATTTTGTTAAACTTTTTTTGTCTGTTCAAATATTTAGTTTAAGTTTAGGATCCATTGGTGTCTCTGAATCTCTACAATCATTAATATTAAATTTATTTAAAACAGTTTGTGTATAATTTAACTGGTCTATTTTTAAAATACCCAATTCTCTATTATAGTTAATGTAAAGTTCTAAAAAAATTTTTAATTCACCCTTTACTTTAATGCTTAATTTTGAAGTTAACCTTTTTATAATATTATTAATTAAGTCAAGATTTGGCCCGGCAATAATAACATCGTCCACATATAAAATCAAAAATACTTTTCGAGCTTTATTAGAAAATATATATAAACAAAAGTCATTTTCTGATTGAATAAATCCGATTTCCATTAAAAAATTATTTATCCCAATATTCCAACATCTAGATGATTGCTTTAAGCCATAGAGGGATTTCTTTAATTTAAAAACTTCATCTGTATCTATTTTAGCATTTAAATAAGCTGATTTAACATCCAATTGCTGGAAATGAAAGAAAAACTGATTTCCGATAATCATTAATAACCTGATTGTGAATATATATATATATATATATATATATATATATATATATAAATATATATATATATATATATATACTAGTGAATATAACTCATTATAATTATCATTACCCTGAGCAAAGCCCCGTGCTAATAACCGTGCTTTGTACCTATCATTTTCATCTTCGAATTGTTTATATGCATATACCTATCTTGTGTCTAATATCTTAACACCCTGAGGTTTTTCCACCATATCCCAAGTGTCATTATTTGATATGGAGCCTAACTCTTTCTCCATTGCTTGAATCCACTTATTTTTATCCGGCCTGTTTTCTAAATCTTTATAACATTCTGGTACATCATCAACATAATTTATGGCATTAAACGCCATAGTCTTAGTGCCATCTAGGCATTTCAGCTGGTGTTTTGATTATATTGATACTATTTGTAGGGCTTCTATTTATAATATAAGTTGAAACTCTAATAGCTTCACCCCAAAAAAATTTTGGCATGTTTGCTTGAGCAAGTATGCCCTACTACGTTCTGCTAGTGTTCGGTTCATGCGTTCCGGTTTACCATTTTGTTTAGGGGGTATATGGCAAGCTATAATGTAAAATAATCCCCTTTTCTCTGCAAAATTCTGTAAGTTCCAAAGATATATATTCCCCCCCATAATCACATTTTAATTTATGTAGTAAATTAAAATTAAATTAAATTTTGTATTAACCATTTCAAAATACTCTTTAAATTTATTGAATACTTCACCTTTTGGTTTTATTAAATATGTGATTGCAAAATTTAAATAATTATCGATAAATGTTATGAAATACTTATACCCAGTTATTGGATCAACAGTTTTTTCTCAAATCAGGAATATATAAAACATTTTTTTTATTTCTGTTTTACCATTTAGTGTGGTAAATTTTCTATGACTGTAACGACTATCTCGAATGATTTAGGTAGAGTTATTAATAGGTTACAAATACTATCAGGCTGTTCCATTCTAACACCCGTTGCTTTTAATTGCCTTAAGACTTCTTCAAATTCTGTTAAAAAATTCTCCAATGATTCTCCTTCTTGCAATCTCATTGATAAGATCTTTTTCTTTAGAAAAAGTTGTCCTGCTATACCTTTTTTTCATATGCCCTTCTAAGGTTTTCGACATATCATAAGCTCTCTCTTTGCCCCTCAGTATTTCCAACTGAGAATCTTCAACGCATTGCACAATGATTTTGCCTTACTATCTCCCTTTAGAAATGTTTCATTGGCAGTTTCTCCCAGAGTTGAAACATTTACTATTTTCTTTATATAATCTAAAACTGCTTTTTCTGCTAAAATTAGTTCAAAGTTCCCATTCAAAGGATTAATTTAATGGTCCTTGAAACGTGCATATCCATATTTTTCTTTTAAAATATACTTTTTTACTAATTCATTTTCTTGTTTGTCTCGCCTGGGCCCGTAACCTGATGTTATTTTCCTGAAGATTTCAATAAAATCCTTGGATTACTTATAAACATTTATTAATACCATAATCAATCTTACTTCTACAAAAACTGACCAAGAACAACAACTGTCATAGAATGCAGACAACTGACATAAGGAGCTTTTTAGCGAAATTGATTGTGGGAACCTCTACTTTGTGGAAGTTCATCTTACTAAGAACAATAAATAACTGAACGGTTAAACCAAACCTGTCGGCTACACTCCTGTAATATTATTTTCAGTGCATATGCATTGAGAATAAGAACTTACTGAAAACATTCCATATTTGCAAGGTACCAAAGCATAATCATCGCCTCTTTTTCTAAACTGATCGAAGGTCTGCCAGGTTTATTGGTATGATTTGTTAAACTATGTACCATTTGTAACAATATCTCAAATGTAGTAGGCTCTAGACGAAAGTGCATTTAAAACTGATTATCAGACATATTAGGCACAATTACTTCACAAAAGTTTTTATACTGTTGTTATTACGTTTACACTCTTCATTTTCATCTTCTGAATCGAAAAACATATCTTTTGCAGTAGTAATAGTCCATATTCACGACAGTCACTTATCAGTGGTCACTCTAGGATCCCAAGCTACAATTCAAAGGTAAATAAAATATAAATAAATGGCTTAGAATTTACAGTTAATAGGTTATGTTTACTTTGCGTCCAACGTCATTTTTGAATTTTATCCGTTTAGATCAATAAGCGTTCGAAATCAGGATGACTCCATTTACACCACTGTCACGTGACTAAACTCTACACTCCGTTAGTTCTAACTCTAGAACGAATGAATGAAAAAATATGTGCTTAAAATTTGGTGGAGATTTACAAGGGTTGAATAAAAATAGATGAGCCCAGAGTTAGGATTTAAGATCCTCTACAGGGCTGGGGTGGCGTTGTTTTTGTGGGGATGTCGTATTGTCCTGTGTGAGTTTTGAGTTGAGATGGGAGATAATGACTCGGTGTGGCAGAAGAGTGCCAGTTGGGGATAGCGAGGACTGTGGGGCGTGGCTTCGAAGAATTCGTAGACAAAGCGCCAAAATTTGGGTGGCGTGTTGGACATTGTGGGGAATCGGGTACCGAGCTGGGCTCCGTACATTTGGATTTTGGATGTTCCCTTCCTGTCAGCCATTCGGTAAGTGTTACAGGAAAACCACAGAAGACCTACAACCTGACAGAGCACCGGGGAGGGGTTAGCTAGGCTAACGAGGTAGTTCGAGGAATTGTGAAGATTCCTCGGAGTTACCCGGGTTTTGTTGGAGGAAAGATAGGTGATTTGTCCGTCCCACCGGGAGCGGGGGTCGGCGTTCAGGAGAGCAGTGCCTAAGACTTCAATGAGTCTTTGGCTTTGTGGGTGTAATTCAAGGAGTTTTTTGGGGCGAGGTAAGGTGAAGGGAGCGGTTTCTTGGGGAAGGATTGGGGTTCGGTTCGTTTGGGACATTTGGGAGGAAAGACGGGATGTGGGCCTTTACAGTTGGGGCAGGAAGGAGAGAGGGATTTTGTGCAGGATTCGGCCATGTGGCCGAATCCTGTGTAAATGTGCAAATGTGTAACATTTGTAACAATATCTCAAATGTATTAGGCTCTAGACGAAAGTGCATTGAAAACTGATTATCAGACATATTAGGCACAATTACTTCACAAAATTTTTTATACTGTTGTTATTACGTTTACACTCTTCATTTTCATCTTCTGAATCGAAAAACATATCTTTTGCAGTAGTAATCGCTTCGAGGTCCATATCCACGACAGTCACTTATCAGTGGTCACTCTAGGATCCCAAGCTACAATTCAAAGGTAAATAAAATAAAATGGATTAGAATTTACAGTTAATAGGTTATGTTTACTTTGCGTCCAACGTCATTTTTGAATTTTATCCGTTTAAATCAGTAAGCGATCGAAATCCGAAGATTACTCCATTTACACCACTGTCACGTGACTAAACTCTACACTCCGTTAGTTCTAACTCTAGACCGAATGAATGAAAGAATATGTGCTTAAAATTTGGTGGAGATTTTGATTTTTTTTTTCTTCTACAAGGGTTGAATAAAAATAGATGAGCCCAGAGTTAGGATTTAAGATCCTCTACAGGGCTGGGGTGGCGTTGTTTTTGTGTGGATGTAGTATTGTCCTGGGTGAGTTTTGAGTTGAGATGGGAGATAATTCTCCAGCACCGAGTGTGGTCGAACTTGAGTTCGGCTAGGATTGCGGAGAATTCTGCATCAGTGATGACATTCCTGCAGACAAAGGAAACGTTTTTTTTGGGGTTGGGCTTGGAAGCAGCCCTGGGGTTTGAATTGAGAAGGATGCAGCTGAAGGCTACATCTCCTGAGAAGTGGCAGATTTTTGCTTCGAGCTCCGCCGGCTTGATTAGGGAGGTTGTTTTTAGAGGGTCATTTTGTTAAAGTTATACTTTAACAAGTGGATTTGGCCATTAATTATCTCGTATTTGTTGAGAAAGGAGAAAAGCAGTTTCTGGCTGGTCAGGGGATTCGGTGTAGGTTGTATGTTTTGGTGGGTTGAGTTGGTTTAGGCTGTGGTGGTTGGGTGGTTTGGATTTTGGGTTTAGAGGTGCTGGGTGTTTGGGTGTTTGGTTGGGTGGTTGGTGGTTGCTGTTGTTGTTGATCGTTGGGGTTGGAGGTGTGGGAGCTTGGTGGGTGTAGTGGGTGCGATCGGAGAATCCCGATGGGCTTCGATTGCGGATGGGGGAGTACCGGTTCCTTATGGACGCGGCATAAGAATAGGTAGGGGTGGTACGACGGGATTTGTGGAGAGTCTGTTTCAGCTGCTGGTTTTCGATTTGGATAGTTGTTAACTTGTGGGAGAGTTCTTTGACCTGTCAGGTGAGATCTTGGATTAGGGAGTAGGTAAGGTTTGTTTGAGGCTTTTCATCTTTGGGGGGATGGAGGGAAACTTAAAGGGTTGGAAATGGCGGAGCTGGAGATGAAGAAAGGGCGGGGAAGTCATCAGAGGGGATGGGGATTAGTTTGGATTTGGTTGAGCGAGTTTGGATGGGGGATGATCTGGAATTTGAGGACATGTGAAAAACGGGAAAGAAAAGGTTGGGTGTTTGGGTGGATTTTGGGGTTTCTGCCGAGGAGTTGAGGACTCCCCGGCTGGTGGATGGTGGTGTTGTTTTTTGTTTTGGGAATTATAGGAAATGGTTTTTAGTGGTTTAGTGGGTTTTTAAATTTTTGGTGGACGAACTTGGAGGATGCACCGGGATGAATGTGTGTACGCTCGGAGCGTGAAGGGGGTGAGGTAGGCGGGAAGTCTACCTTGATATGGTTAATATAGGTGTTAATCCGGCAGAATCAGCTATAAAAAGGGAAGGTTTATCGGAAGGATTTCGGTGTATTTTTACCTGAGATTTACTCTCACTGTCACTCGGTTAAAGATCGCGATTCGCGCACAAATCTGTATCAGATAAGCCGTTAACTAGGTGGTGTGACGGGTAATAATTCCGTCAGGGAGCACTGTGCGTTTAACAACGTCTCTGTTTAAGATACAATACAGAACTGCTAGACCGAATAAAAAAACTCACCTTTTATTGAATACTCATGCGCAAATATTTTTGAATTTCCCCTTCCACTGCTAAAATATGACTACTTCTTGCCATAGAACACAACGTATCGCTACCCAGGAATACCACAATTTAAATGAAAAAAACCCTTTTACCTGTTAAAAGCTAGCTTCTATTTGCCGTATAGCCCCGGCAGCTCAGGCCATAAGCCACAAAGAAGAAGTTCTCATTTTTATTTCGTTCGTGTTGTGTGTTTAATATTAACGACTTGTGTGTAGCTAGACTTCTCTTTGAATTTACTTTGGACTACTGTTTACTTTTTGCATGTCATATTGTGAAAAAATGTGGAGTAAAAACATTCGGTCAGTGATTTTTCAATCACTTTAGCGGACATGTTTTTCCAGCAACATGGTGTATTACTTAGCACGAAATCTAAAGATAACATATACAAGTATTATAAAATCATTAACATGTAGTTAATAAGCGTATTCTCATGTAACTGATGTAAAACTTTTTATGGGATATAAATTCTTTATAGAAGGGTTTTTAAAGGACATTCTATTTAATGAAGCTGAACTTGTGTTAAAAGCAAAATTTTTCAGGAGTCAGAAGAATAATTTAAAGCCACATAATCTGCATATCCAATTTGAGCAGAACCAACTGCGTGTGTTCACCATGTACTGCTCATGTGAAATTTGGTAAGTTTATTTACTTATAAATCACAATAAACAAATTCAATAAGCTCTATTGAAGACTATTAGAAAAAAAATTTATGAACATTAAATAAAGTATCATTTAACAGAAACTTCCATGGTTTATGCAAAAAAATACTATCAGTGAAACAGCATTGCAATTAAAAGTTTAATTTTTGAATAAACTATAGAAGTTACTATTCAATTAAAATTAAATATTAAATGTTCTTAATATAGACTTCCACAGAGTTTATACAAAAAGTTTCTAAAACAAAATGTTTTTGATCATCTTTATCATGCCATCACCTAGTGGCACTTGTTTATTTCTTGCAAGATGCCATTCTGCAAAATAAATTCATTATTGAGAATCTACTATATTCAACATCTTTGCAAATGAAATGGAATAAACCATGTGGTGCCAAAATAGAACCCACAAATATCATGGAAACTGTTTTTTCAAATCCCACTAAGCTAAAACGAAAAAGGGCTCCAGTTATTCCTAAAATAAAAGGTTTTAGGACTTCATAATTAAATAAAAATAATGATTATAAGGTACTTCAAATGAAGCAGAGGCTACTGAATCTAAATATGGATATTCCTTATGCCCAATTACTAGGTAAGTATATATGAATACATATTTTACTAATTAACATGGTATTTACTTTTTGTAACAGATACTTCTGGGCATAGTTTCATATCAGTCATGGAATATAAATGAAGTGATAAGAAAGAAAATGAAGAGCAAGCATCAGAAATAAAACTGCCAGTAATCACTGTGGAAACATCTAATGTGTTATTGGTGCAACCACCGCTGGCAGTTCCAGATTTTACATTTATTGATTGTATCACATTACAATTTAATACTAGACTACATCATGCTAGCAGTGAATGGCAGAAAGCTAGAAAGGGTCTTTTTACTTCATCAATGTTTGGTGCTTTATGCAAAAGACGCAAAGATTTTAAAATTGATTTTTTAATAATTTATGGGAAACCAAAAACTTGGATAGCATTCCTGCTATTAGGCAGGGTAGAACAAGTGAAAAAAAAAACAATTGAAGTCTATGAACTGGAAACTTCAAATAAAGTGGCCAGTTGTGGACTAATAGTTCACCCATATACCCCATTTTTAGGAACATCACCTGATGGAGTTGTCATTAAAAGAGATGGGGCAGTGGGTGTACTTAAAGTTGAATGTTCATTAAAAAAAAATAACAAATTTTAATTATTATCTAAAAATAAAGGGTTGTCCATTAAAAGTAGATGAAAATAATACTTTTTACCTTAGCACCAGTCAAAATTATTATTATCAAGTGCAAGGGCAAATGTTGTTGACTGGTGGTAAGTATTGTGATTTTGTCGTGTTCATAAATAATATGAAAAAAATAGTAAAAGTAGAGTTTGATCAAGAATTTTGCATTGACATGTATGGAAAACTTTGTAATATTTACAATATATATTTAATATAAAACATATATTTAATTTTCCTTAATTTGTGTTCAGAGATATTTAATACATATCAGTTGAAATTAAGCAAAAAACTAGCTATTTTATCAAGAAACTTTTTAACAAAATTTTTGCTAAAACTAGCATAGTCAGTTTTAGCTAAATAGCTGTCATTCAATTAAAAAAGCTAATTTTTTTAAATAAATGTGGAAGTTTTGTTAAAAAGTTTTATTTCTTAATGTTCTTAGTAAGATGGACTTCCGCAGAGTAAGAGTTAGTACAATAAATTATTTAACTATTTTAAAATTTTATAGGAAAAAATTTCTTAATTTGTCATTGAATAAGTACTTATTTTATTAAATTTATTGTACTAACCTTTTCTATGTGGTCCATGTTACTTAGAACATTAAACAAAGAAACTTTTGAACCAACCTTCCACGTTTATTTAAAAAAATTGGCTTATTAAATGCAACGACAGCTGTTTCGATATACTATAATCGTCAGATAGACTTATTGAATTTAAATTTTATTTTTTTAAGTTGATTAAGTAGCTACCTTAAAAAAAATGTAACTCCAATATGTCAATCTGACGATGATAGTAGATTCACACAGCTGTCATTGCATTTAATAACCTATTTTTTAAAATAGACGTGGAAGGTTTGTTCAAAAGTTTATTTGTTTAATGTTCTTACTTCTTTTATATCATAGTATAAGTATAATTCTCTAGAAGACAGTAAATCAAACAATAATTTATTATTAAAACTGTTTATTTATATTTATTTACATAGCATTACATATTTACAGTATTTTTAGTCAAGGTCATTATGTCTTCTTATTAATGGTGACATGAAGCCCGTCAAAATTGCACAAACAGCAAAAATTTGGTTGATATTGCCCATCATTGAAATTTATATCCCGTGGGATTCTTGTGTAAGTTAAATTAATATACGAATTGTCATGCGACTTAAGTTGGCAACACATGACTTTTGTAAGTTGACAACTTAGGGGCAGAAAGAGGGAAATCGAAAAATAAAGATTATTAGACATGTGTTTTCATTTAAAAATACTTGTAAATAAAATATAATAAATAACAATAATAAACCAAAACATGGTGTCAGGTGTGTCAAAAGTTGCAAAAAATAGGTAAAAGGTAAAATAATAAAGAAAAAGTTTCTAGTGATCTTGTCATTAAACTAACTAGACTTAACAGTATAGTTAATAGTTAGTATAAGAAGTAAATTATCATCGAAATGGTTGATTGCAAGCCATCAGAACCTTTTAACATTGAGGATTCAAGTTCATGGCCAAAGTGGAAACAACGTTTTGAAATATTTTTACTGGCTCCGGAAAGGACCAAAGTAAATAAAAGGTAAAAATTGCCATTTTATTACATGTAATAGGTGGAAGTGGTCTTGATATTTATAATACCTTTCCATCCAACAAGACTGAAAAGTTAGATGACGTCCTTTCATGCTTCGATTTATATTTTTTGCCTAAACAAAATGTTACAATGGAAACATTCAAATTTAAAAACATTTTACAAAGAGATCACAATATTGACTTCTTCATAACTGAGCTTAGAAAGCAAGCAGCAAATTGCGCTTTTGTATGTATAAATGATTACTGTAAAAATAGCTAAGTAATAAAATGATTAAGGATCGAATAATTCTGGGAATGTATGATAAACAGATTCAGCAAAGATTAATCAGAGAGCCTGACATGACGGAGAAAATACAAGAATATTGTAAATCAATTGAAATTTCTAAAAAAACACATCTATCACCATCACATGAATTGGAATTGGAAACACAGTGCATCCAATGAGACAGTCTCCAGCTTTTGGAAAAACATGTGCGGTCAAAGGAAAGGACATTAAGCCAAAATGTGCTTTTTCAAAAATCAAAACAATGGTAACTCAAAAAGGAGTGGTGCTGTACCCTGTGGTTTACACAAAAATGTGCAAGAAGCAAGACAAGACATAGCTAATTATGATAATGAGGTTAAAAAAGTTTCTGTAGAAGTTTCTACAATACAATTGCTGGAGAAAGAAAAGTTGCAAACATTTTGCAAGGAAAAAACTGTATTTAGTGAACTCAGTGATAATTGATTATTTATTTATTTTTGAACAAAAAAGGCAACATATTGATATGGGATGGCATGAATTAATTTATATCAACCAAAATAAAGTACGGTTTAGTATAAGAAAATGATGTTTTGTTGCCTTAAAGTAGAAATGAGTTATAGAGCAGTTTTTCTGAAACATTTAGGGTTTAGGGTGCATGCCAGGGTATGTAGATATAAAATTAAACCAGAGGTAGTTCCTGTAATACAAACACAAAAAAGAGTTTCATTAGCTCTACATGAGAGACTAAAAAATTCACTTGCTGATATAGAAAAAAAATGTAATCACAAAAGTAGACTACACCACAGAATGGGTAAACTCCTTAATAATAGTTGAGAAACCTGATGTATGTATGTATGTATGTCTGAATTAGGTGTGATAAGCACACTGCGACCCATAGGATCTATTGTGCCCCCCTTACTTGCCAAGTTCTGATGTTTTCTCAGATTTATAGCAGCTCTTTAGTCCTATTTTCCTGAGGAAGTTTAGGACATCGTCGGGCTTCAAATCAGGTAGATCCCCCTCTTCTATTTCCTGTGCTCCTAGGTATCTGGCCCTAGAATTCTGTAAGGCAGGGTATTCTGAGAGTATGTGTATTGAGATTTCATCCTCTTCCTCGCAGAATCTGCACTTTGCTTCATCTGCTAACCCTAGTTTCTTCATGTGGCTTTTTAACCGGGAATGCCCGGTTAGTATTCCCTTTAAAATTCGAAGCCTTTTTTTACTAAGGTTGAGGCAGCTAAGAGATCTCTTCTGGTCATAGTTCCCCAGGAGTATCTTAGATTGCTTCAGTCCTTCCAGCTGATTCCAGTACTTGGATTTTTCCTTCTCCATTTCTTCCCTTAGTTTTCCTAAGATTACTCTACTGCTGATCCCACAGGATGGTTCTGGTCCCAAGTGTGGGGTTTCAGCTCCTCTTTTTGCCAGCTTGTCCGCTGTTTCGTTACCCTCTATTCATATGTATCCTGGGACCCATAGGAGGGTGACAGTGTTCTTCTGGCCTAGTTCATATAGTTTGCCTAGGCATTCCCAAACCATCTTCGAACTGATTATATTTGAGCTCAGCGCTTTGATGGCTGCTTGACTATCCGACATGATCACAATCTCTTGTCTGCGGTAGTTTCTTCCAATATTGAATTCCACACATCTTTCGATGACGCGGACTTCTTCTTGAAAGATGCTCAAGTATGTGCCCAAGCTTTCTGAGTATTTGGCTCTCGGTCCAAAAACTCCTATCCCAGTTCCCTCGTCTAGCTTGGAACCGTCCGTATACCACTTTATGGTATTCTGGTTTAAATTCTGTATGGTGTCTTCATCCCATTCAGATTTATTACTCAAATTTGTGATGAATTTTCTCACAAAGTTGAATTTCTTTGGCATATCATCTTGGGGCATTTCCCAAGTTTGATCAAAATGAAGTGATCGAGGTTTTTCCCTGATAATTCCTTCTTTGATCATTCCTTACACTTTCTAACAGAATGTGCAGTGGGGTCAAGTTTAAAACCACCTTCATTGCAGCAGTGGGGCAAGTTCCCATTGTTCCAGTGATACATGAACAGGCTAGTCTCTGAATCTTCGAGAGATTTTTCCTCGTCGTACTCAGATTAGCCCTTGCGCCCCAAGCCACTGCCTCATATGTGATTATTGGTCTCACTATTGCTGTGTACATCCATTGCAGAATACGTGGGTTGCATCCCCAGTTCTTTCCTGCAATGTTCCTGCACACCATGAGGGCCTTGGTTGCTTTGTGTATTACTTCGCCTTCGTGTTTATTCCAGAGTAACCTGCTATCCAGGATTAACCCTAGATATTTTACCACTCGACGATGTTCTCCCCTATTCTTATAATTTTTAGATTAGGTTCCTTTTTCCTTGAAAAGGCTACTAGTATGGTTTTGGTGGGGTTGATGCTGAGTCACACCATTGTTTTGCAATGTTCAGTCCTCTTTGAACAATATCACAGAGGACATTTTCATACTTCCCTTTTGCCAGGATAACCATGTCGTCGGAATACCCTTGACATGGTATGCCTTCCCTGACTAAGTAGACTGTCCACAGTGAGACTCCACATAAGCGGGGATGCCACCCCCCCCTGTGGACAGCCTGAAGATGTCTTGTTCTGCCTCCATTTCTGCGATTCTTGTAGATAGCAGTTGCGACATCCAGATGGAAGTCGTTCTATCTACTCCTTTCTCAATCAGTGCTCTTTTGACTGCTTCATGTGGCGTATTGTCAAAGGCCCCTTCTATGTCTAGAAAGGCACATACCACGGTCTCTTTTTTATTCAGAGCGTCTTGGATTTCGTCAGTCAATTGTGTTAAAGCGGTTTCCGTGGACTTTCCCGCTTGGTACGCATGTTGAAGGGGGTGCAATGGCACCTGTTCCAAGATTTCTGTTCTAATGTAGTTGTCTACAGCTTTTTCCATCGTTTTGAGAACAAATGATGTGAGGCTGATCGGTCTAAGGGATTTGGGGTGCGTAGTGTCCCGTTTCCCTGCTTTTATTGCTAAAAGTCATACAAAGCTAAAAGAAAATTCAATGAAGGTAAAACAGTAGTGGATAAGTATAATGATCGATCTTACTTAATTAAAGACAATGGCAATGACATTAAATTTAGAAGCAACAGGAAATTAATTAATAAGACAAATATTCCTATAGATAGTGCAGACCTAAATTTACTTTATGATGACCTGTATTTAATTAATCAGAACTCAAATATTGATACAGATAACTTACTACAGAGTAATGAATTTAATGATATGTTATCCGGTTCTGACTCAAATGAAGAAGGCACCACTGATACAAGTGCAGTTTTTGAAAACCTTACACACAGACCAGAGATTTCATAATTAAGTTCATTTAATGAAAGTATAAATACAAGTCCAGACTTTGATAAAATATCAAGCAATAATGTCAGCAACTTTATTATAGATTTAAATATTCCAGTATCGGCCCATGATTCTGATTTTAATAACTTTGTAGATTTTAATAATAGACTTACAACTCGCTCTCGTCAAAATATTAAACCTCCTAACTTTTTAAATGATTATGTAACTTTTAAATAAATCTCCATAAAAAAAATTAGAGCGTGTTGTATAAGTTAAATCAATATACGAATTGTCATGCGACTTAAGTTGGCAACACATGACTTTTGTAAGTTGACAATTTAAGGGGCAGAAAGTCGAAAAATAAAGATTATTGAAAGTTTTAATTCTTCTTATTGCTCTTTCAACATGAACTGTTTCCCGTGCTATTTTTCTTATATATTCTACTTCATTGCTTGTATATGTGATTCCACTCATCCTAAATGTAGAAATATTTAACTCTACACCAGTAGTTTCCATTAATCCCTCAATGTAGAAGCCTTTATCCGCAAGAATAATGTCACCTCGATGAAGTTCACCATTGTCCACTTTGGTTTTTAACAGACGCAGAAAATTACTTTCCTCTACAATTATTTTCTTGTCTGATATAGATCCTGTAATTATATAATTATTGTAAATGAGATCTATATATTTACTGTAATGGAACAAAAAAATATTTTTTAATAAAAAATATATAATTATCTGTAAACAAATTTGAAATAAAGATAATGGCTCCTTCTGGATTAATCATAATAAGAGCCTTATACTGTGAGTAGCTCTGAGACTGGGTCTGTAATGCTAAAGGTCTCTCAATTGGAAACTCTGGGCAGTCTATACTTCCTATTACACCAGGATATTTTCTTAGAAACTTCTTACTAGCATCTGAAATGAGTATGTCACGGTGTGCAAACAATCTAAAATACAAAAGATTTATCCATGACATAAATATTTTTCCTGCAGCTAAAGTTGATAATATGTTGAACATATCTGCAAGCACACCAAATTTAGGAAAAAACTTCCTCTATTTAAAGAAGGAAAGCCTCCCAATAGCTTTCTAGATGGCTCCCTGAACAAGGAACAAAGGACCACCGGTATTGCGGTACCGGACCTCGTTATTCATATCTTTGATGGGTAGAGGAATAACCAATACATTTAACAATTAATATATAAATAAAAAAGTTATTAAAATAAATGTCTATATTATCTTCCGTCACAATTTTTATACAAAGTTTATTATACAAAATTTATCTATACGATAATCGGCACAAATAGTTATCAAGTCTTTTTATAGGAACAAAAATTAGGGGAACAAATTGTAAATGCAAATAGATTAATATTTTACGGAATGTATTTTAATAAGTAACACACCGACACATTTATTTAACGAACGGACGGTGGCTGTGGTTGAAAACGGCAACGTCGCGTTAAAAGAATTATATTAATTTTCTAATTATTGCCAAATTAGGCATTGGAACAGTTTATTAAAGTTATGGAAAAACTTACAGTTTGATGTTGAAGTTAACACAAAAAAGAACTAATAAATAACCAAAGTGAAACTTGCCCTTTGGGACGGTGCTGGAGTCGGTGCATATAGTCAATTGACCAACGTTTCTAAAACTCCTGCTGTAGTTTGGAACACAATTTCCAAAGAGATAGACGATTTTGAGGAACCGATACAATTTCTTTTTCAGGGTACGCCGTTAAAGGGCGACCCACTAAAAAGTGACCAGGAGTTAATGGAAGAAGATCTTTTGGATCGTCGGATAAGGGGAATAAAGGTCGACTATTAAGAATCGCCTCTATTTGAGATAACACAGTAGTTAACTCTTCAAAAGTTAAATGAGTATTTCCCACAACTTTGTGGAGATGGGATTTTGCGCTTTTTATAGCGGCACCCCCAATGGGGTGAACGGGGTGGTATAAATTTCCACGAGATTTGATTTGAAGTCAGAAAACTATTTATTAACCTAAAATTTCCTGATGAACGAAAAAATTCTGATAATTCTTTGAGTTGATTATTAGGACCAATAGAGTTCGTGCCGTTATCAGAGAAAATAGTCTGGGGATTTCCCCTACGACTAACAAATCGCTTGAGAGCAGCTATGAATGCTTCGGTACTTAATTCGGAAACGAGTTCTATATGAACCGCCTTAGTAACCATGCAAAAAAACAATGCAATATAGGATTTAAGCATCGGTGCTTTTCTTAGTCGAGAAGATCGTGTGGTTATCGGTCCGGCGAAATCAACACCGCACTTAGCGAACGGATGACTTTGTTGTAATCTGGCAATAGGTAAAGGTGCCATGATTTGGGTGGCGAACTGGGCATTAAACCTGAAACAGGTTATACACTTCTTTATTAAAGTTTTTATTTTTCGTAGGCCATTTAAAGGCCAATATCTCTGTCTGAAATTTCCAAGTACATTTTGTGAGCCAGCATGGCCTAATCTTCTATGCTCTGATAATATAAGTAAGTCAACTACGTGACTATCATTGGGTAGTAAAATTGGGTATTTTTTATCATAGTTGCAGTCGGAAAATTGTAGTCTTCCGCCTATGCGGAGCATATGAACCGCCTTAGTAACCATGCAAATAAACAATGCAATATAGGATTTAAGCATTGGTGCTTTTCTAAGTCGAGAAGATCGTGTGGTTATCGGTCCGGCGAAATCAACACCGCACTTAGCGAACGGATGACTTTGTTGTAATCTGGCAATAGGTAAAGGTGCCATGATTTGAGTGGCGAACTGGGCATTAAACCTGAAACAGGTTATACACCTCTTTATTAAAGTTTTTATTTTTCGTAGGCCATTTAAAGGCCAATATCTCTGTCTGAAATTTCCAAGTACATTTTGTGAGCCAGCATGGCCTAACCTTCTATGCTCTGATAATATAAGTAAGTCAACTACGTGACTATCATTGGGTAGTAAAATTGGGTATTTTTTATCATAGTTGCAGTCGGAAAATTGTAGTCGTCCGCCTATGTGGAGCAAACCAGTTTCGTCCAAGAAAATATTGAGGGGTAAGAGCTTTTTATCGGTTATAGGTTTATGGCGTTTGAGAAGATTAATTTCGTTTGCAAAGTGAAAACTTTGTATTTGTTTAATTATGAAATCGTGAGCGATTTCAAGTTCATTTAGAGAAAGAAGAGAGATCTCTGTAGATCTTTTAAGATCTACAGATTTCTGTAGAGATTTGAAGTTAGAAAAACGAGAAAAATGAGTATACCAAAAATTAGGTTTAATTGCAATTGAACTTAGGATTACTTTATTACACTCAGGCAGATCTTCCACGAATTCAAAAGTATCCAGTAAGTCGAAATCATTACCTTGGCATAAGAAAGAAGGCCCTAAAAACCAGAAAGAACGACAATCGTAGGAAAACTTTCCTCTAGATAAAAGATCCGCAGGATTAAGTTTTGATCTATTGTGTCTCTACGTAGCATTTTTGGTATTTTCTTGAATAACACTAACACGTCTATCTACAAATGGAGAAAAGTCACTAGGTTTACGTTTAACCCAGCTAAGAGATACGAGTAAATTTACAGATTTAAGATTTATGACTTTGTCCAGAATTTGGTAGATTAAGAAAGATAGTTTTGCTAAGATTTCCATAGCACAGAGCTCTAGCTTGGGAATTGTGATTTTATTTTTAAGTGGGTTTACTCTAGATTTAGCAGCGACAAGCCGGGAGGAAAAAGTATTATCGGCATAAGAAGCCACAATATATATACACTCACCGTAGGCTAGCTGAGATGCATCGCAAAACCCATGTAATGATATAGATAATTTTTCTTTGTCATCAAAAAAATAACGAGGAATATATAGATGAGAAAGTTCAGTCGCGGTTTCTATAAAACTTTTCCAATCTGAGAGAATTTTAGGGTCCGTTATAGGATCGTCCCATGCATGCAATGAGCTTACCCGAAACAATTAAAGGGTTTACTATACCAAGGGGATCAAAAACACTTGATATAATAGAAAGGATTTTGCGTTTAGTTATAATCTCGTTATATAGTGCAGAGCTGCAGATAGTTAGGCAATCGGAAACAGGGTTTCATTTGAGGCCTAAAACTTTATTAGGGACATGATCAAAGTCAATATCATAATTTTCATTTACTGAAATTGAGTGTAAGAAGTTTATTGAATTTGATTGCCATTTGTGAAGTTGGAACGTATGCTTATTTAATAAGGTATTTAATTCTTCATAAATATCTCACAGTTCCTCATGAGAGTCAGAACCAGTGAGGACATCATCCATATACGTTTGATATTGCAACGGGTGACAGATGTGTGACGGATGAATGTGACGAATGAATGTGACGGATGATTGTGACAGATGCGAGAGGAATGCATGTATTTTGATATAGCTGCTTGTCATAAAGGGTGGAGTCCGTAAATCAGGAAGAAGATTTTGATAATAACTTGACATGATATATAATTATTTTAGGTTGCTAGTTATTCGGGAACATTCTAGTAATATTTGGATTTTAGTAAATAGTTGTTTCGAGAAAAATCGAGAATTCAAGTATTTTGGTATATAAAGCGGGTCATTCACGTTAGGAGTAGTTAGTATTCGTTCAGCTTTTGTGAAGTTTAAAAGTAAAAAGTGACAGTTAGTAATTGGTAACCAGCTGAATTCTTGTATTCTTACAATTTGTTAATAAATTGTGTTCAAAGTCCTCACAAGTGTTTCAAATTGGTGTCAGGTGTGGGGTAAAGAAGCAAGAATGCCTGGAAAGAAGTTACGTGAACTGTTGGTGGCTGAGCTCAGAAGAGAGTTGGAAGAATTGGATTTGGATACCACCGGAAGAAAAACTGTTTTAATCAAAAGATTATGTGAGTGCTTTTTAAGTATAAATATTGACCCTGACTCGGTGCACAAAGCAATGTCCGAGCTGTCCAGTCAGATAAAGGGTCAACAAGAAGAGCTTGCGTCTAGAATTTCCAGTCAACAAGAAAATTTGAAAGATCAAATAAAAAGCCAGCAAGAAGAACTTACCAACCGGATGACAAACCAGCAAGAAGACCAAGCACAACAATTAGCCGAGCTTGCCACTAGAATTTCCAATCAACAAGAACTGGTCCATCAAATGCGTGAAAAGTTGTCAAGTTATGTTTTACAGCAAATATCGACGTTGTGAGCAATACCAGCAAGTAACCGAACTAGTAGCCGAACTACACAAGATACCGAAATGAATGCGATGATTCAACAACTTCAGAAAGAAATAGAGGACCTTCGGCAAGATCGCTACGTCAACCGCGGCGAGGGAGATGCGGAAAGAATGGAAACCTTCAGCGTGGATGTCGAACTACGGGGAAGCGGAGACACTACACAGATACGATCAACAATGAAACCTCCTATCTTCGATGGAACAACTTCGTGGTCCAACTACGTAAAGCAATTCGACGCGGCGGCCAGGGCGAACGGATGGTCATCCAGGGAGAAGGCAATATCACTAACCATAGCGTTGCGAGGCGATGCTTTGAATGTCTTGCATTCCCTTAAGCCCGACGAAGCTGACAACTTCGAGCTACTAGTACATCGCCTGGAGATGAGGTATGGTCAGACCCACCTACAACCCGTGTACCGAACATAGCTGAAGAATCGTAAACAGAAGAGTGGAGAATCTATCCAGGAGTTCGAGACAAAGGTAGCTAGAATGGTTCGATTTGCTTATCCGACAGCTGCAGAAGAGTTCCTGGAGTGTCTAGCAGTCCAAACCTTTACCGATGGCCTTAGGGACCCGGAGTTACAAAGAGCTGTGCGGTTGGCCCGACCAAAAGACCTAGTCGGCGCATTAACCATTGCACTTGAATTCGAAGCGGTAACGAAAGCATCACGGGAAGTTGCAGGAATAAGGGAGATTGAGACTGGCGATGCACGTCCGATTCATCAGGTACCCCGACGATTGCCACAAGTTAAAAAGGAAGAAGCGGACAAGGCCCTCCAAGAAATGATTCGGGCTTCTCCCGTTGTATTGGTAAGGAAAAGAGACGGATCAATGCGGTTCTGCGTTGACTATAGGAAGTTGAATGAGGTTACGAAGAAAGATAGTTATCCCCTTCCGAGGATTGACGATGCCCTCGACGCCTTAGGTGGCTCTACCCTTTTCTCTAAGTCAGATTTAAAAAGCGTATACTGGTAGGTTGAAATGGATCCTTTTGACAAAGAGAAGACCGCCTTCACTAGTGGATCAGGTTTGTGGCAATTTACGGTCCTTCCATTTGGCTTATGCAATGCTCCTGCTACCTTTGAGCGGTTGATGGAAACTATTCTTCGAGGTTTATCCTGGGAATCTTGTTTGGTCTACTTAGATGACATCATTATAATGGGTAAGGATTTTAAAGAACATTTGGCTAACCTAGAAGAAGTCTTTCGTCGATTGATAAAGGCCAATCTCACATTGAATGTTAAGAAATGTAACTTGGTCCAGATACAGGTCAGTTATTTAGGACATGTTGTAAGCAAGGATGGCGTTACTGTAGATCCCGCCAAGATTCAAGCCGTTCAAGAGTGGCCGGTCCCTTCTGATAAGCATCAACTTCGTAGCTTCCTGGGTCTTTGCTCATATTACAGACGATTTGTTAGAAATTTTGGAGACATCGCCAAGCCCTTAACGAGACTAACTGAGCAAGATAAGACTTTTTGTTGGAGTGAAGAATGCCAAAAGGCCTTTGAATTTTTAAAGAAGGAATTGACTTCGGTCCCTGTTCTTGCTTATCCTTGTCCTGAGGGCAGACTTATTCTGGATACCGACGCTAGCAATATGGGAATCGGAGCTATACTTTCACAACTTTAAGACGGAAAAGAAAGAGTTCTAGGATATTTTAGCAAGACATTATCAAAATCCGAAAGAAACTATTGCGTAACGAGACGTGAACTCCTCGCAGTTGTGAAGTCTGTGGAACATTTCTACAAATACTTGTATGGCAAAAGATTCCTAATTAGAACAGACCATGCCAGTTTAAAGTGGCTGCTGAGCTTTAGAAATCCAGAGGGGCAGATAGCAAGATGGTTGGAAAAACTTCAGGAATACGATTTTGAAATCAAACATAGACCTGGAACTAAGCACCGTAACGCCGATGCACATTCTAGAAGGCCATGCAGTCGACTCGAACAAAACGAGAAGCTCTCTCTAATAAAAGTGGAGCCAGACGACTTGTGCTCCAGAATGAAGGAGGAACAAAACAACGATCCCGTTATTAGGAGAATCCTGGAATGAAATAGAGCGGATCAGCGTCCCCTATGGCGAGAGGTATCATCGTCCTCTCCGGTCTTAAAATCATATAGGGCCCAATGGAATTCTTTGACTTTGGTCGGTGGACTCCTTAAAAGGATAGTTGAAAACCCTGAAGGCTCAGAAATCAAGAAACAAATTGTGGTTGTGGATTTTATTGGGTTAATTGCTCCAACGATGTTAAAGATTGGTGCCGCAAATGCACGACGTGTGCTACTAGCAATGGATCTAATCGTAAACCTAAAGCAGAGATGCAGCAATACCTTGTCGGAAGTCCATTCGAAAGAATCGCCGTAGATGTGTTGGGGCCACTACCAACTAGTGGGGCTGGAAATAAATACATCTTCGCTGTGATGGACTATTTTTCTAAATGGGTGGAAGCCTACCCTGTTCCCAACCAAGAAGCCCCTACCTTGGGTCAACGAGTTCATTAGCCGTTTTGGGGTACCATTGGAGCTGCACCCAGATCAGGGAAGAAATTTTGAAAGCAAGCTATTTCAAGAAGTTTGCAAAATATTAGTTATCCATAAAACTAGAACCACAGCGATGCATCCACAGTCTGATGGAATGGTTGAACGAATGAACCGAACCATTGCAAATTATTTATCGAAAGTGGTCTCAGAACATCTTTGGTAGGGAAAGTAGATTACCTTGCGACTTGATATATAGGAGCAAACTTGGTGAAATAGCGACCGGTGAAGAATACGTCGGAGATCTTCAGAAGAAGATCGAAAATATTCATGAACTAGTGCGCCACAAACAACAACTCTCCAGTGACCGGATGAAAAGGTACTACGACTCACGAGCAACAGGAAACACTTATGAACCTGGGGAATTGGTCTGGCTCTATAATAATCCTCGACGGAAACGGGGTGTGGGTCCGAAACTTCAAAAGAAGTGGGAAGGTCCATATTTGATTAAAAAGAGAATCAATGATGTGATCTACCGAATTGTTAAAGTCCCCAAGGGAAAACCCGTCGTAGTCCATGATAGGTTGGCGTTATATCAGGGTGACCACAGTAGGGAGGTACAGCAACTTCGGGTAGAGGGTTCGACCAGCTCCAAAGAAGAACAGGATTCTACTCCGGAAAGTTATCACAGAAGGGGCATCTCTCCAGAGAATATTCTGAAAATGTCTTTGTGACGGGTTTATGCTGATATATCTGTACATCATTTTTATATCCGCACAAAGTACAAACTTAAAACATCGAAATCTAGTGCGAATATCAAACAGATTGTCCTGTACTTGATATCCCTTTGACGTAATGTCATTTAAAGAAAACCCAGAGTCTCTTCGAGCAGAAAAATCCATAATACTCGCGTATTGGTGGATGCAACACCTTCGCGAAGTACTGCCCTGTGAGGGACGAAATAATTAAATTCGGAAAATTGATGATTATATAAAGAAAATGGTATGATACAAGCATGGTTTAGAGATAGATATTCATGTATTACAGTACAGTACCTAACCTAACCTAACCTAACCTAACCTAACCTAACCTAACCTAACCTAACCTAACCTAACCTAACCTAACCTAACCTAACCTAACCTAACCTAACCTAACCTAACCTAACCTAACCTAACCTAACCTAACCTAACCTAACCTAACCTAACCTAACCTAACCTAACCTAACCTAACCTAACCTAACCTAACCTAACCTAACCTAACCTAACCTAACCTAACCTAACCTAACCTAACCTAACCTAACCTAACCTAACCTAACCTAACCTAACCTAACCTAACCTAACCTAACCTAACCTAACCTAACCTAACCTAACCTAACCTAACCTAACCTAACCTAACCTAACCTAACCTAACCTAACCTATCCTAACATAACATAACCCGACGGGAAACTATCCTCGAAATGAAATCGGTCAGTGTAAGAATATAAAATTACAAACAAAAGTTAATTTTAGACCACAAATTTTATTTTATAAGTTTTATCCCACATGTTCTTATATTTATTTTAATTTTTATCTGTTTGTTTGTTTTAAAAATGTTTGTAATTTTATATTTTATGTTTTAATTGTGGTCCTTATATTTATATTTGTTTTAATTTTGCACTAAGGTATGATTTTTCTTTTTTTTTTTCTTTTTGGTTTACACCACTAAATAACCTTTTTTATAGCCTGATGATGGCCTCAATGTTAGGCCGAAACTAGTTGCGAATATTGTTTTTCCATCAACAATAAAATAAAATTCTGTGATATAGACTTTGGGTTTTTCATTTAGTTCTTTGCTTTTGGTTTTAAAATGATTTAAATTACGATATAGGCTTATGCCTACCTATATTCAGTGCAGTCAATTATTTATAAAAGAATAAACGTCCAAAGAACATAGGTAATTTTATAAAATTATTGTTTCAACGCTTTTGTTAAAACAATTAAAAAATTGTGCAAAAATATGAAAGAGTTAATGTTAAATTAAATATTTAGAATAATTTTGGCATACAAAAACTGTTTTTTGTAGAAATATCGTGTTTATGGAACAACATTATAAATAGTGAAAAAGTGAATTTTTTGTGAGATTCCTTCAGAAAAGCGTAATTTCCCACTATTTTTTGGTTTAATAATGATAAAAGTGAGTACGACGACTATTTTCGTAAAATTTTCAAAACTGTGCATTACCAGATTGTTCAACGGAGTCGTAAAATTGTATTTAGCATCAACCAAGGCAAGCAATATTATGCTGTGTTGTTTTCTATATTTAAAAAAAAGAAGAACCTTCTTTTTGTTGTGCTTAAATAAGAACATGTTTGCCATTCAGTGAACCCAAACAATTAGGCATATTTCAAATCTCATCATATTTTTTAAATAGGAATAATTAGGTACGGACAAACTTCATAACCTGAATCTCCTATTAATAAATTATTTCCAAATGTATTTCTCTAAAATCTACTTTTTATTCTAGATGCATTAAAAATAGTTTGATCATATGCTGATCCATGCCACCTGGTAACTATATCAAAAATTTTTAAGTTTGGCCCTGCAATAACATTTTTTGAAAAATAATTTTTTCTATTCCTGTACAGTTCTGCATATTCAACCCCTACAAAGTTTCTTATATAAATATTAAGCATAAAACAAAAATAATCAAAAATACCAGTTGATTGAAGCTTGATATGTGTGCAATCTATTGCTCCAATTATTTTTGGGAACCGTGCTATATTGTAAAATTTTAATCTAGTGTTCGCCATTTCTTCTGAAACTGGCTTTATCATGACAGAACGTAATAAAGCAATTGTATCTGTAACATTTTTAATTATAATCGTAGTAATAAAACTCAAAGTCTATCCACAACGTTTAATAGTAAGGTTCACAAGTTAATGCGCAACATGTTTCGGTCTTCAGACCATCATCAGGCTAACCTCTACCATGGATCTCTCCTTTTTTTGATTGTTTTTACAATCACTCCATTTTTTCTCTTCATATATGTGTTTCCTTCTTATTTCTCTTATTAATGTAACACTTGTTATTTGCATTTCCTTTTGGGATACATCATTCTTAGTATGAATATTGTCCCACTTTTCTATCCACCTTAATTCAATCAACACACCCATCATTCTTTATTTTATAACTTATGAATTTTTTTATATAATAACTCTCTTATTCATCCATTATTCTTCATTTTTTCTTGGATGTTTAAGTTTTAAATTTTAATTATTTGCAATGCCTACATTCTGCACATACAGGTGAGTTTAGATTGGTTGTATAACATAATTATCTTGCTGTTTTGCCATATTTTAACTTATTACAAAACCATGTATTTAACTTTTACTTTAAACTTGTATTTTATTTCTTTTTGTAATTATTTGTCAGTTTTGAAATAGTTTGACCTTAATATTTGAGGTAATGTAATGTAATGTAATCTGATAACAGACACCACTCGCTCATTTTATTACTATGTTTGACTTTCCTGATACTATTGTTTTCTTTATAGCCTGATGATGGTCTGAAGACCGAAACATGTTGCGCATTAACTTGTGAACCTTACTATTAAACGTTGTGGATAGACTTTGAGTTTTATTACTACGATTATCTACATCATCCACATTTGAGAGATGGATTTCCTTTTCAATTTTTAATTATATTAAAGGCACTTGTTTTACTAACATGAATGAAGTCCCCACAAGATATATAAAAACTTGCAGTGGCATAAATTTTAATGGCAACTGTAGGAGTTCAACGGAATGCCAGTTTTAGGTGGCATTGTTTGGAATTTATGTTTTCTGAATTTGACGTTGTCATTAATTGAATAAAGAGATGTCAATATATTTTTAAATAAAAATACAGTTCAAATTAAATTTGTCTGCTAAGTCAGCTATTTAAAAGAAATAATATAAAGTCGGGTAGATTTTATAATATTCGTAACATTTGGCGCCCGACGTGGGGCTTCGCTATTATCAGTTAGTTGAACATCAAGTAGTTGGATTTCTCTTGTCCATGGACCATCAGGTATACTTTGAATATTGCTACATATCAAAGATTGATCCATGGCCTCCAATGTACATTCGTATTCACTATTTACATTTTTAACGTGGATTCTATAACACTTATGATTTACAGATTCGGGAACTTCTTCAATAATATTCTCATTTAACCATTCTTTAAAGACATTATCGTATTCTTCTAAATATCCATCCTTCTCAAGCTTATTTATTAAAGTATCTAGTCTCTTCTTTGAAATCTCATAATTACTGGGTAGAGGAACATGATTCTCAACCCAAGGTAATCTGATTTTGTATCTTCCATCTTTTTCTCTAGACACAGTTTAGTTAAAATATTGTTCAATTGCTAATTATTTTTCTTGTTTTGAATTTTCTGAAGCAGGATCCATAATACCTATTGTTTCCAAATCCCAAAGATCCCCCATTGAAATTTTGATCGGCGCTGATATAGCCGGTAAATTATTTACTGGAAAGAAGTTTGTACTAGAATGCGGTTTAGTATTAATCGAAACATCAATTGGTTGGACAATTATGGGCAAAACGAATCAAGAATATTCCCGAAATTCTCTATGTATGATGTCCACAGGCGGACCTTCATGGCTGAAGAAAGATCAAAGTGATTGGCCAGTACAAGAACTTGAAATAAATGAAGAAATTTTAAATCAAGAGAAAAATACTTCGATTTCTTTATTACTGACACAGGACAAGTTTTCATGGTACTATAGATATTTTTCAAAGTACCCACAGATTTTAAGATTCGTTGGATGGATGTTTAGATTTGTTCACAACTGCAGAAAAAAAATTAAGCGCAAAAATGAACTGACTGTGGAAGAAATTAATAATGCTGAGATTTTCATTTTAAAAATGATCCAAAAAGAATGTTTTGATGGTTTAAATGATAAAATACTGGTAGCATTGTCACTATTTAAAGATAAAAATGATTTATTAAGAACTACTACTAAAATTGATGAAAGGAAAGATTTAGAGGATTTTCAATATCCAATTATACCTACTTTTTCCAAAACACCCAGTGGTATTAAGATTAATTCATCATCAGCATATCAAATGAAGTCATATGGGTGTCCAAGGATTAATGAAATCATTTAGAGAAAGATATTGGATTATTGGGGGAAGGCAAACTATTAAGTCTATTGTTAACAAATGCATAATATGTAGAAGATTCAATGTAAAGCGACTAAATGCTCCAACGGTACCTTTACCAGAAGATCGTGTTCGAGATGCAACAGTCTTTGAAGTGATTGGAGTAGATATGACTGGTCCTCTATTTCTAAAAAATTAGGAAAAGGTTTGGATCTGTATTTTCACCTGTGCTATCTATCGAGCAGTGCATTTAGAATTGGTTGTATCACTATCCACAGAAAGTTTCCTTCAAGCGGTCAGACGGTTTATAGCCAGACGAGGAAGACCTGTAACAGTGTAGTGACAATGGAACAAATTTTAGAGGCACTGATAATGCGTTTGCGTCAATAGACTGGGAAGAAATTTCAAGATACAGCACTATTGAAAGAATACAATGGAAATTCTCACCACCTACTGGTTCGTGGTCGGGTGGCTGGTGGGAGAGACTCATTAGAATTTTAAAGCAAATATTACGAAAAATATTAGTGTCTACGCACGTACCGGTTTTTTCTTTTTGTTTTTCTAAAGTACAAATGTACTATAATTTCTGAAATTCGTTCAACTAATACCTTTTAAAAAAGCATACAATATTCTGGTTGGTAAACCTGTCGTCGTGATAAAATGCCATGCGCAAGACATGAACGAGGGGGGACAGGAGTGTCAACTACAAGATTGACTAGAACGCTTTTGGGTTTTTTCGAGAATTTTCAAAAAAAAGGTTTAATTGATAGTGATTTCCGCAATAACCGAAAATTTTACGGAACGATTTCTAAGATACGTGAATTTAAATTTTAATTTGAATAGTGTAGAAACTCATACAGCACGAGAAGTCGCAGCGAGAGCTCCCAAGACATCAAGAAACCAGCAATTCAGGTGAGCACCATTAGACTGTTGTATGTGTGACAATTTTTACTTTAATTATCGAAAAAATTAACATTTCTTTTAAATGAGCACGTAATTGCAAATATCGAAGGGTTTTAAGTCGTGCGTGTTCATTTTATGGTCCTTTTCGCTGGATTTTTTCAAAAATTTTATTAAAATAAAAATTATCAATCAATCAAGTTTAAAAATCATTTGCAGTTTCCAATCGGCCATTGTTAGTTCGCTTACCTGTTGATGTATGTGATTATAGTGGGCGGAGCAAATCGCCGATTCAAAAATATTTCACGAAATTTGAAATAAAAGCAGTTTCGGTTTTAATGTCGATCAAAACGATAACCTGAAGTTGACCTTTTAACCCATTAGTTGTTTACATTAAGCGGAGATTGTTTCTGAATTTACCTGCTTTTCTTTAACTTGTGTATTTAAAAATATTGCTCAATTTATAACAAAATTCATTTGATCGCGAATTGGTAAAAAATATTGCATTTTTTCTTGTTTCTTTCTTACAGTGGAGTAATTTATTACATTTTTTTTATCGAAGGGTTTCAAGTCGTGCGTGTTCAATTATGTAAAGCTTGTCTAAATTATGAAGAGTTATACAGTGTTCTAGTTAAATGTGAGGCAGTAATGAATGCAAGACCATTACTTACTTGTCAGAAGATATTAATGATTTGGCCTGTTTATCACCATTGATGTTTCTACAAGAAAATCGTGAAATTGGAGTTGCAGATTTAGATAAAGTAGATTTTAAATATTTGCGAAGACGGTTAAATTACAAGAAAAAATTATCCGATGATTTAGGAGTCAGGTTTCGAAAGGAATATTTGGGAAGTTTAAAAATGGAAAACCGAAAAATTAATAAATTTCAAAACATAAAAGTTGGTAGTTTGGTATTGATCGGAGATGACTTTGTAAAGAGAACAGAATAGCCTTTAGGAAGAATAGAGAAAATTTTACCTGGAAAAGATAACATCGTTCGTTTGGTACAAATAAAAACTGCAAATGGACAATTCTTACGACCTACACAGAGAATTTATCTTCTTGAGATGTATGATGATGATGAAATAAATAATTTTGTCAAGTACTCAAAAGACACAAAACATAGATTAAAAAATGATCAAAGAAAGGAGGTGGTTTTTACAAGGTATGGAAGAAGTCCAGCCTCCCAATCGATTGTAACCCCTATTTCATATAATTAAATTTTATAGATTCAGAAACTTATATTCTGTTAGATAAAGTTTCTGAAGGTGGGAGAATGTAGGAGTTCAACGGAATGCCAGTTTTAGGTGGCATTTTTTGGAATTTATGTTTTTTAAATTTGACGTTGTCATTAATTGAATAAAGAGATGTCAATATATTTTTAAATAAAAATACATTTCAAATTAAATTTGTCTGCTAATTCAGCTATTTAAAAGAAATAATATAAAGTCGGGTAGATTTTATAATATTTTTTTTCCACCAATGAGAAATCAGGACTCTACGTATTAAGGTCAGATAACATTGTAAAGATTTTGAATTTTTGTGGTAGTTAGTTGTTATATAATTTTAAACAAAAGAATTTATTTGATACTAAATAATTACTGTATTTCGATAATAACTTATTTACCATTACATAAATAACAATAAATAATTTAGCACGAAATAACAAGTAAGTTCTTTTCTATTTAATAAAAGGCCTTTCTTTTTTCTCATTTTTCCTACTAATTAGTTTCATTATTAAACATTCAATATATTACTGTTTTAACTTACCTCTTTTATAATAAATTTGTAATTATAATCAATTTTTCATTCATATTCCTACCTAATTATCCAACTAGAAGCTTGCAGAACAAAACACCCCTGAGAAAAAGAAGATCTTGCTACTTTAGAACATTTAGATAATATCAAATATTAATCAATCAAAATTTATAAATAAAAATCAATTAATCAATCAATAAATATTCATTAATTTAAAATATTCATTACAATATATATTTAATTAGAAAAAAAAGTTGATTCATTAAGTTGTTGATAAAAAGGAAAAATAACTTGTCAAGACAAAACGTCAATAAATCTAAAAAAAGCCGAAATATTATATTTATTTATTGACTAGACTGTTAGTCTCAAGAAGGAGAAAACATTTGGTGACCCCGACGTGATCGCGGCTATGGAGAAAGATCAAAGAACTAGACGAGAACTTGCTGGTGTTAATCGTAATCTATCAGTCGACTTCGTGTGGCCAGATAATTTTGGCACTGATAATGTTTCCACTGAAATTGTTGCTGATGTGATAACCACACATTCTGATGCTGCAGCACCATCTACTTCCACGAAGAAATCTCGAAATTCCAATAATCCTCGCATTAGCTTAGAAAGGAAAAAGACAAGAGTTAGAACAGAAACAAGTACAGTTTGAATTAGAACAGAAACAGAAATAAACTGAAAATATTATCCGCCTTCTAGAAATGGAACATGATCTCCAGAATGCTGAATTGGATGAACAGGAGTTTTATTTTGTTTTATATAAAAGAGTTTGCTTTTGAGTATATAATTTAATTTTTTCTCATCTTAGAACAAAATAAAACTTCGATGCAAACTAACTACCATAAGGCCACAGTTTGTTTGGATACAATGCTATGACTTATGTCAAGTAATGTGACAGTAACGTCACAATAATGTGGCGTATTTGGTGATTGAGACTCTACAGATGCGTTTTGGAAGACCCGAACAAATCATCGACGCTATGATTTCCATTGTTAGTAGCTTACCTTATATTAGGGAAACGATTTTGGAAAACTCATTCAGTATTCAATAGAAGTGTGCAATGTGGTATCAATAATAAAGACACTGAATTCTACAGTACATCTCCAAAATCCACAATTATTGAAAGACCTTTTATATAAACTCCCAGATACATTGAAATTGAAATGGGGTGAAGTTTTAGTCAGTAAAATAGGACAAGTGAATTTAGATTTCTCACAATGGATTGGAGAAGTAGCTACAGCGTGCTACGTTAGTACACCTCAAAGCTATAATGTTGAAAAACATGGAGCATTTAAACAACAGTTTCAAGCCAAGAAACCTGAGAGAGTGTTCAGCACCAATGAAGAGAAGAAAATTAAATGTAATTACTGTGAAAAGGAGCACCGAGAAGAATTATGTCCCAAAATGAAAGAAGAACCTATTGACGAAAGATAGAACTATGAATACCAGAATCGATATCAGATGTACCACCATTTCCTGTTCCATAAAGATCCCACATATAAACGTAATGCGGGAATACAGGAAGATTCAACAGAAAAGATTGAGATGGTTTGTACTCAAAGAAGCGACACGAAAAGGGTCATACTGCGAATGATTCCAGTTCAGTTATTTGGACCAACAGGGATGATTTCAGTACTTGTCTTGTGCAATGAAGCTTCTGAAGTCAGATTATTGGACGCGAAGATAACTGAAAGACTTGGGTTGACTGGATCTTCAGTGGACCATACAGCAGATTTGTCTTCGTATGGATGTCCAAATTTCGAAACCCGATAATGAAAATAATATATTCATCATGAGAGGAGTCCGTACATTTGGGAAATATTTCACTGCCAACTCAAAATGTTAACATGAGTGACTGGAAAATATATCGATATTTGAAAGGACTGTAGAGTAAATGTAGACTGGGATGGGCAGAACATAGTCCTTGTGATTTAAGAAGAAATGATGGCGAGATATTTCGAGCTCATACCTTCCACATCTGCGAGAAGAAAAGTGCAGAAGACGAATTGCTTGAGTTGGTCAGAAACTTGTTCACGATTAAATCATTCGGCGTACTAGTCACAGCTGATCGACTATGTGTGGAAAACGAGAGAGCACTGAAAATAATGAACAAAACGATCAAGAAAGTAGATGGACGACACGAAATTGGCCTCCTTTGGAAACATGATGATATCTAGCTACCTGAGAGCAGATACAGAGAATCAGATGTGTGCAGAAGAAATGTCGACAGAATGATAAGCTAGGAAGAGACTACTGTGACAAGATTCGGGACTACAAAGAATAAGGATATATCAGGAAGGTGACTCGATAGGAAGCAGATTGCGTTGATCCTCATACCTGGTACCTACCACATCTTAATTCAAACAAACCAAACAAGATCAGGATAGTTTTCGATGCAGCTGCAAAGTCCCATGGCATCCGCCTGAATGATAACTTGATGGCTGGACCCGATCTACTTCAATCTTTAGTAGCGATATTATGGAAATTCCGACAGCGTCGCTTCGGAGATGTTCCATAGAGTTGGTATCCGGAAAGAAGGCAGGTGTGCTCAACGTTTCCTTTGGAGAAATTTAGAAATTGACCGAGATCCAGACACTTATGAAATGCTCATGATGACCTTTGGCGCAACATGTTCTCCCGTTTGCGCACAATTCGTGAAAAACCGGAATGTTGAGAGATTCGCCGAAGATCCTGAAATCCAACGAGCCATTATATCGAAATTTTATGTAGATGACTATCTCAATTCCAAAGACGATAAAGTTTAAGCTTTAAACACCATCCAAGAAGTTTGCAGAATACAAAAAATTGCTGGATTCGAGGTTGTGAATTGGATAAAAAATTCACCAATAATAAAGAAAAAATTGTCCGACAGCATGCTATTGGCGAGTTCAAAGAACATCGATGAATCTTCAATGCACAGAGTGTTAGGTCTGTGGAGGAATTGAGACAACGACGAATTAATTCCACAAAAATTTAATGTTAGATGAGATACCCATGAAAAGAAAGATCTTGAAGTCGATAATATTTTTATTTGGCCCGTTAGGACTCATTGCTTGTTTCACAATCAAAGGTAAAATTTTGAGGGAGGACATATGGCGCAAGAATTAATCGGGACGATCCTCTACCAGAAAAATTACTGATTATTTGGAGTAAATGGATAGAAGAGTTCCACGAAATTACCAGAATAAGAATCCTTAGATGTTACAGATTGCTACATCAATTGAGATTCATGCCTTCTGCGATAGCAGCGAAAAAGCCTTTGCTGCAGTTGTGTATCTAAGTACACTCTGTAATGAAAATGTGCAAATCTCTCTGATTGCAGCCAAAACTAGGGTGGCTCCTTTGAAACCATTGTCAATTCCAAAGCCGGAGTTACAAGCAGCAGTCATGATGAGCCGATTAGTTCATTCAATCAAGACCGAAATGTGTTCCAAGTGAACACAATTCGGTAGACGAGGCGACACAAGACACATTTCGACGCAACGATCAAATATTATCAGCTATATCCAAAAATTGGTTTAGTGGACCTGATTTTTTGAAATGTTTTAAAATTTTGGCCAGCAGAAGGAAAATGTGCCCAGCTTATGAAAGATGATCTAAACGAACTCAAGTCACCATCAATTCCTTAAGTTTGTTTAGCTACCAGTGAATATAAAAATGTCCTTCCTGAAATCAAAAGATTCTCTACTACTGCATGGTTACTGAGATTTACAAAGTTGATAAAGAAGAAAATATTAAATGATATCAAATTTTTCCAGAATTATACCTAGCAGAAAGTAAGGAAGCTGAAAAACAGTGGATACAACGAACCCAACCAGACTGTTTTCCAGATGATATCCGAAACTTGAAGCTTGGACAACCTTTGAGTACCCAGAGTCCACTTCGCTCTTTGTGTCGAAAATTTAAGGATGGTTTTCTAGTCCTTGGGGGAAGAACCAACTTAGCTAAAGAACTTTTTGAAAGGACAAAGCAACCCATAATTTTAAGCCGCAAACACGACTGTTGATTCACCATTACCACGAGAAATTTCGCCATAGAGGGGTGGAGCTGGTTTTGAATGGTTTTGAAATAAGACAAGATTTCTGGGTTATCAATGGACGAGCAGCAGTGAAATCCGTTTTTTCAAGATGTCAGGTCTGCAATAATCAGAGAGCTAAGCCGATACCAACCATGATGGGGCAGCTTCCAGAGGTTAGACTGAGTCGAGCGGTGAAACCATTTATGAACGTAGGAATGGATTATTTCGGAGCAATTCATGTCACCGTAGGAAGAAGGAAGGTAAAGTAGTGGGGAGTCATCTTTACCTGTTTTGCGGCGAGGGCGATCCATCTCGAAATAGCTCACACCTTAAATAGCGATTCGGCAGTTATGGCAATAATGAGGATGGCATGCAGAAGAGGAAAGCCTCAGTCTATCTTCTGTGATAATGGAACTAACTTCGTGGCGGCAGCTAAAGAGCTCAAATAATCATTAAAAAACTTAAACTGTTGCGCTGTAAATTAATTCCATGTCTTCGAAAGGAATTTAATTTAAATTTAATCCTCCGACAGGTGGATCATGGGAGAGATTGATTGGAACTGTGAAGCGGACTATAGGAAAGGTATTGCACGATCAGTCGTTAAGAGATGAAACTTTGCAAACTTTCTTCGTGGAAGCAGAGAAAATCGTCAATTCCAGACCACTTACAAAGGTTTCTATTGATCCCAACGACCATGAAGCTCTCACACCCCACCATTTTTTATTGGATTCAAGTAATGGAGATTGTCTACTTCCGTTGATTAATCCGGACGCTGGATCCCTGAGAAGAGAAAGGAGAAAATCGTCGATGTTGGTGGATTCCTTCTGGAAGCGATGGATTCGAGAGTACCTGACTACACTCACGAAGAGGACTAAATGCACGACCCATTCAAGTGGATAATGTAGTTATTCTTGTAGACAATACGACACCCAAATATGAATGGAAAATGGGTCGAGTCACTGCCGTACATCTAGGACCTGATGGTAGAACTCGAGTCGTTAAAGTCAAGACTGCAACTTCCGAATAGACCCGACCGGTAACAAAAATTTGTCGTTTGGAGCTAGAAGAAATCTAGGGAGAATGTGCGAGCCAAGATACTTTGAACATTTTGTTTCCATGGATTTGTTTATATATATATATATATATATATATATATATATTGTAATGATTCAAAATTAAATCAAAATAATCTTACCTTATTTGTCAAAACAGTCCATGTTTTATTAAGAAAAAGGATATATTATAATAATAAACTCTTCAAATATGTGAATTTCAAAGCTTCTTTAATTTAAAATTATACACATTTAACTAGGAACACTGAATAAATTTGATTCCAACAACAATTTTGAGTAAGAAACACTATCTCAGTAGTGAGGTTGGATTATCTTCTTGTTAGATGTTAGATGAATCTTGCATCAAGTTGTTAAATTACCTAAAAAACCAGTAGAAAAATAAAACATATTAGTTGAGATAATTAATGTTTATATATCATCATTAGAATGAGGTTTTGTTTAGAAATATAAAATGAAAATAGTAAATTAAGTTTTGATATCAACAAAACATGAAATATCATTGTTATAAATTAGTGTACATTATATATATATATGATTATAGAGTTAATAATAATCTGGAAAATCTATGTTTAAACAATTAAAAGTTGGAGAAATTTAAATAAATCGAACAAATCTAATAAACGGAAATATTTTAAATAATCACCCACCTGAATTTTATTATGTTCCTGGATATTATAACAACAAAATCTTCAAAAAACATCAAACATCGTACATCAAGGGAAGCAGTCGATGCCATCTTTGCCTACAGGGTTTGCTTGGAACACAGAACGCCGAGTAGGAGCGCTGGTGTGGTTTGTTTCATAGAAGCGAAGCAATTACGGTACGTCTTTAAATTTAAAATTATACAGTGAACTTTATTACCTTTTGGTTATCAAAATTTAATCACATGTTTTAAAAATTTTCGTAAAATAAATTAAATGTTTTTAACTGATATATTTTTATCGTCCTGGGTTTCGGTCAATAATGGATTAAAAAATCTAAACAATAATAAAACTGCTTGTTGTGACGTTTCAATTTATTTAAAAATCATCATCATCATATTATTGTCACACCCAGATTACATTATCCAAAAAATTTTTTTGAACCAATAATTAAAAATAGAATCCACAAAATTTATAACTCCATTTTATATGAAAAACCTCAAAAAACAAATAAATATATATCCTTACCATATATACCTCAGATAAATAAAAAAAATATCAAAAATACTTCAACCACATAATATACTCATAGCTGACAAAACTGATAAAAAGCTTTCAAAATCCATCTTTACAAACTTAAAACCAAAAATATCAAAAAATGACACGTCCAATGTTGTTTATAAGATAAATTGTTTGGAATGTGAAAATATATATATATATATATATATATATAGGACAAACAAAGCAATATTTGAAAAAAATAATATATGAGCATAAAAACAGTTTAAGACACAACACTGAACATCAAACTGCACTAACGCAGCACGCTCACTAAAACTCACATAATTTTGATTTCGAAAATACAGAAATCCTTATAAATGAAAGCAACAATCATAAAAGAATAATACAGAAAATGATCCATATAAAAAAACACCCTAATGTAGTAAACTTTAGAACTGATACTGCCAACTTAAGCAACATTTACCAAAACTTAATTAAAAATTAAACATCCTGTATACATCAAAATTAAAAACAAATCATTTATAATGAAATCTTTTTTGCCCTTATCGTATGGTCTGCTGTTTTAGATAAATGTATTGTTCTTGTTCAAATAAAAGTGAGTATGTGTTAAAAATTTTAAATTATGTCTTTTGAAATGTTTTTTTTGTTTTATATGTAAATTTCAAAACATTGTAGGACTAATGTCTGATGAGGATTTTTAAATAAATCGAAACGTCATAACAAGCAGTTTTATTATTGTTTATATTTTTTAATCCATTATTGACCGAAACCCAGGGCTTCCTAAACTAAATTTTTAACTGATACATTCAAAATGCTATTAGCAAAAATCGAATTATCAAAGAAGAAGTATAAAAATCAATTAATAATTTCAATTAAAGTATCGATATTATAAATTTGTACGATATCAGAAGGCTAATGAATCTTTTAAAGTAAACAGGGTTGTATTAAGGTAAAATCTAAATAGCATAACATTTACAAAAGTGAATTAAAATTATTTATAACTCAGTTGACTGACTACTAAGAATATAGAATTCTCACATGCTCATAGAATTATACCAGGTTAGTCATAATACAATCAATAATCGAGTAAGGTAAAATTAAATTGAAAATATATAATTAAATAATCTTAGCCCCACAAATATTAAAGTTTAATAATTAAAATCATAAAATATAAATTTAATAAAATAAAAACTTAAAAAAATATAAATCATAAAATTATTAAATTTAATTAATCACACATACTACTATTAAAAATTTGTATACATTACAATATATAATGAATATTATGATTTAATGATTATTCGATTTGTTAAAATTTTATTACAAATACACAAAATATATAATAAAATAATATAATATAATAACTGTTATTTGAATAAGTTAATATTAAACAACTTCTGTTGATATTATGCTCATTATAATATTATCGAATATTTAAATATTACAATCAGCCCCCGATTATTTAAAAATATTTCTATAATGATATAGAATTTTTTTAAATAATCTATTAACCATTTTTAAAGTCCAAATAAATCATAGGATATATTCTTTTTTACTAACCAAGGTACAAAAAATTGTTTTGTGAACATTTTAGAAAAATGAAGAAGAATTATTCTTACTGTTCCATGATTTTTAAGTTTCTGATTCTTAGTTCTGTCATCAAATCAAAATCAAATGTCAAATTTTTAAATCATCTGTTTCTTAATTGTTTTTATGTACTAACTATAATTAACTTTGCATGATATGTTTTAATTAATTTGGTTTAATTCGATTTAAACGTTGTTTTTGTATGTTTTAGGATTTTGAAATATCTGCATCTGAGGATATTTTCAGTTATTTATTTTCTTAAATAAAGAGCAAAAATTTTAATATTATATTTGATATGGTTTTGAACTGTATACAAATACAATTGTTTTTCTTTTCTTTATTGGATCACTCTAAGTAAGTACTGATCTTAATAATCTTGTTTATGTGTTGCTAGTTTTTAAATTCTTTTACTTATATTTCTAGTTTGCAATATAAATTTATTATTGATATATTTTTTCTCAGTGAAACTATTTATATACTTATTGAAGTTATACTGTTAAATTGTGTAATATTATTTGTCTTTTTAATTACTTATATTAGGTTTAAATTAATTGGTTCCCATATATAGGCTTTTGATAGCAATAAAGTTCAAAATTGTCATCATTTTGTTTAATTATATTTCTTGGAGTATTTTGTAAATAGATTATAATATATCTCCTCCAACTATCTACTTCTTATCACCTTATCTTTCTTCTACTATACATACAATTATCATAATCATCATTCAATTATTTTATCATCTACTTATCGTTTCATATTCATCATATATAATCTTTATACCTTCTTCTTAAATTATCTACATACATTTCATATCATATCATCTCATACACACTCACGTATTTTTCATATATAAATCAGAATGATTATATTTTCTTTATAACTCTTATTTATACTGTTCTCCAAGTACTTATCTTCTAATATTTTATATTTGTTAGTAACTTTGTACCAATTAATATTAAAATTTATATTTCTTATATGTACTCATTTCTGGCTTATTTATAGAATCAATGTCCAAGTTGTTGTCTTATGAGTTTTATTATTGTTTTAATTTTTAAACTTATTGTTAATGTAGTTTTTGTTAGCGGAGCTTAAATTAATTTACGGAGAATAACCTTTTAAGTTATATAAAATAAACTTCACTTGAGTATCATGAAATTGTCCATAGTACAACACCCCTTCTCGACAATTATAAACTTCTATCCTCTTCTAAACCAACACTTCTAACAAAATGAACCAATTTTTCTGATCCCAAAGGCTTCGTTAGAAAATCTGTCAACATATTTTCTGTAGGACGATACTCAAACGAAATTTTATTAGTTCGTTTCAAGTTTTTAATATAGTTATATTTTGTTTCAATATGTTTGGTTCTGTCGCTAATTTTCTCACTTTCTAAAATTTTTAAACATGACTGGTTGTTTAATACTGTCAATTTTTATCACAAAATCTTCAAAAAGCCCTTTCAGATATATAGCTTGCTGACTTGCTTCAGATAAAGACCCAAACTCTGCTTCTGCTGATGAAAGAGCTACACAGGTTTGTTTCTTACAGCGCCAATCAAAAATTGATCCTTTATAACTAAAAAGATAGCCACTAGTCGATTTTCTATCGCTCTTATCACATGCCCAATCAGCATCTGCATATCCAAATAGAATATTATCTGTTTGTTTAAAAATCCATTTTTACGTTTTTTCCTGGAGGTAAATCAGTTACTGTCCATGTATTGGCCTTTTTCATTGAATTAATTTCTTCTTCCCTAGCTGTAATCCACTCTTTGGCATCCTCTCTTTGCAGTGCTTCATTAACAGTTTTAGGTTCATCTAGAAACTTTTCTCTAGTGTCTTCAGTTTCATTATTACCCAAGTAAGATACAAATCGTGATGGAGGAATTCCTTTGGTACTTCTTTCAGATTTTCTTTCATATTTTGTCCCTCATTGTTTCCCTCCGTTTCTTCATGTTCAACTAATTCATTATTAATTTTATCAGTATGAGTAGTAGTTTTTTCGCTGTTCCGATTTGTTGAATTTATATAAATTTCAGTTTCTTCTTCAACTTCAGTTTTGTTTTTTGGTTCTTCATTATTTTTATAGAAACCATCAGGTGGATTTTCTAAAAATCTCACATCTCTGCTAATACATATTTTTCTTGTTTCTTTATCTAACAATCTATATGCCTTCGATCCATCTTCATATCCAACGAATATATATTGTTTTGCAGTCTCATCTAGTTTTGACCTTTTTTCTTTTGGTGCATGGGCATAAGCAATACTACCAAATATTCTGATATTACTAACATCTGGAACTTGCTTATACCATAGTTCGTATGGAATTTTATTTGTGGCCTTTGTTGGTAATACATTCTGTATATAATTAGCTGTAATGGCTGCTTCACCCCAAAAAATATTTGGTAATTTAGCATCTATTAACATACAGCGCATCATCTCGGTAAGATACCTATTTTTTCTTTCTGCAACTCCGTTTTGTTGACTGGAATAAGAATCGTTCAATTGAACTTGGATTCCTTCTTTTTTCAGAAAATTTTTAACATCTATTCCTATATATTCACCACCTCTATCTGATCTCAGTATTTTAGGTTTTTTGTTAAATTTATTTTCCACATATTTAACAAATTCTTGCAATTTTTCTAAAACATCAGACCTCTTTGAAAGTAGATAAACAAATAAATATCTGGAATAATCATCAATAAAGGTTAAAATATATTTCTTGCCACCAGGTGTCACAGTTTTCATAGGTCCACAAACATCCGTGTGCACTAGGTCCAATATCTCAGTTGTATTTGTAAAAGATTTCTTAGGCAACGGTCTTCTGGTCATTTTTCCTTTGATGAATGTTTCGCAAATCAATTTACTACCACAGTCTTTTAAATTTAGTTTACCGACCAAATTTTTTGTTGCCATATTCTTTATGATGCAGTGATCTCGATGACCAAATCGTTTGTGCCAAGTATGAATACAATCGATGTTACAAAATTCTGAAGTTATTAATGCCTTTTGTTGAACTTTAAGTTTATACAAGTTTTCAAAGAGCTCGGCTTGAGCTATAATTTTATTTTTCAACTTTATACAACAATTTTCGTTATTAAATTCAACATTAAATCCCAAGCTTGTTAACTTTTTAACTGATAACAAATTTACTTCTATATCTGGAACATATAGAACATCTTTCATTAAAATTTCTAGTTCTTTTTGATTTTCTAAAATGCAGGTAATTTTTCCCATTCCTATACCTGATGAAATCAGTTTTCTTCCATCAGCTACGACAACATCACTCCTTTTATAAGTCAATTTAATAAAGAAATTTTTCTCATTCGTTATTTGACTACTAGCACCCGAATCTACAAACCAGGCTCCATCAGAAGTTTTGCCAGTTGTTACGTTAAAACAGAATGTGTTTCATCTTTACTGGAATCGTCCTCATCATTTTCTGATTTTGCGACTCTTGAGGTCGAAACTCCTTTTTTGTATGAGTTTTTAAAAAGATAACAGTCGGTTTTAACATGACCAACTTTTTTACAGAAGTAGCAATATTTTTTACTTTTATAACTGGGTTTTTTATTTATTTAAAGCACATGCTCACCTCATGTATTTGAATTTTCATTTCTTCTATGGAACTCTTGAATTAATTTGTTTTTAACCATCTCCATGGTCAAATCTTTTTCGGATCTGCTTTCTAATGCTGTAACTAAATGTTCGTAACTTTCAGGCAAACTACACAATAACAAAGCTACTTGCAAGTTTTCTGCCAAAGTTTCACCTAGTCCTACTAGCTGGTTAATAATCTCTAACATTTGTGCTATAGGAATTTCCATATTACCATTTTCAGAAAGAGACATTCTGCATAACCGTTTTAATAAGAAAACTTTATTGGTTAAGGTAGGCTTCTCGTATTGTTCTTTTAAGTTTTTCCAAGCCTCTTTGGCCGTTTTAGCGTTTCTTACATGAATAACTTGAGCGTCTTCAATTAAGAGACCAATTGAAGATTTTGCTTTATCATCTTTAGACTTCCATACATCAGTTACTGGATTTGAAGGATCCTCCAATTAAATTTAATTATACCCGATCTGAGCCCGTAACCTGTTAGCAGAGCTTAAATTAATTAACGGAGAATAACCTTTTAAGTTATATAAAATAAACTTCACTTGAGATTATTTATTTTACATATTGACATTTAATTAAAATATATATTAAAATGATTTAATTTTACTTTAATTTTTATGTGTGATTTATTATAGTTTATTTGTTAATATCCCACGTTGGTTAGGTTAGTTCTATTAATTTGATATGTTTTAATTGGTTTGATTATTATAATTTATAATTTTGTTTTGTTTTATTGGTTTTGTCAAATGTTTTGATTGATTTTAATGATTAAATACTATTTAATTTTATATAAAGTTTACTTGTTCTTCTGTAATTCTATGGTTGGGCGCCTCATCAAAATTTTAACTAGCTCAGACTATTTGTTTTGAAATTTAAATTTAAAATCTGACTCTTATCAGGGTAGGATTCAAATTAAAATATTATTTAATAATTAACACACAATAAATTTAATGTCAAATATTTCAAAGAAATTTTACAAAAAACTGTTAATTGGTTTTCATATGTTTAGTACAAATAAATAAATGAATAGCCTTATATGAAAAGAATGGAGATGATACATACAAATAAAATTAATTTACAGTCACAAAATAACAAATACACAAATACTAAATCTTAACTATGACACGTACCTTTTATTATAAAGTTCGTTCACTAAAAATTGCTATTGTCTAAATGGAACAGCACAAAACTCGGATCGGCTTCTCCTCGTCCCCTGTCAGAAATGCAATACCAACAATATGGCGGCTAAGGACCAGTTGCAGAAAGAATTCTCAAATTTAATCTTTCAAATTCTCTTGGAATCAGTCTCTGATTTGACAAATTTATTACTTTGGTAAGTAATTTAATAATGGTTGATTATTTTACTGCATGTATTTTTAATATTACATGTATTACTTTAACATAAACAGCTTTTAATTAATGCAAAAAATTGTCTTCTAGTTAGTAATCAATTAATACATACGATGTTAATTGCTCTGCTACCAAAATCAAAAGAGAGGTGAATCATCAATTTTCCGGCCTTTTTATAGGCTTCCAGGAAAAATGACAAGTATGACATCGAAAAACGAAATTCCATTGTTTAAATGCAAAATTCTAACCAAAATTCTTGAATATGAAGGTAATGAAATTACAAAACTAATAGTATCTTTGTTAACTTACAGTGAAATCTTATCCTTATATTTACTAAAATTTTGTTTGTATAATTTTCTAAGTGACTTGGCCTAAGAAAGTTTTAGATTCAAAATGCACAACTTTCTTGAGCTGTCAACTTATTTTAGACCTTCAAAATTTGAAATAAAACCATAATTTGTATTAAAATTACTATGAATCTGTTAAACTAATACTATTTTAGCTAATAACTACTATTTTAAACTCTAACAACTAAAATTTAAACTTTTAAAAGATTCTGTTATTTGTAGGTATCACTTATGCATTATATAAGATAAGATTCTCTGTGTTACAAAAGACTCACAACTTAAAATTTATATAAAACATTTACTTAACTATCCTACATACATTTTGTTACATAAAATGTCTTTGTTAGTGTTTGTACATTAAGTTTTTCAATATTTATTTCACTATGCACTATTAAAGTGTTCTATCAAAAACTTATGTGATTATGTCCAACATTATTGATATGGGAATTAGTTTACTGTATTTCACCACACCTGCTACATGTTTTTAATTGTTCTTATGTCTTTTTAAGGTACTCATGAGCTATTGGAATATTTGTTTGTACAATATCGAAGACTATAATTTGTCTTTTTATAATTTTGTAAGTACTTCCTTTTTATAATATTAATTTAAATACTTTACTAACTAAAATTACATGTTGATTTCTTAAACATGTGAAAACCATTAATACTTTTGATTTTTATTTTCTTTTTATTGTTTCAGATTAAACTTAGAATTTTAAAAGAGAACTAGGACAAAAAAAAATTATTATGTAAAAGTGTAGTCATTATGGATTGGAAACATTTAATTGTTATAAAATAGCAAAATATGAATTCTATTCAATATAAAATGCCCATTACATTCTTTGTTTATATTAAATGTATGTCTTGTAAAAATTATGAACTTGGAAACTTTAGATGTACAAAAGAAAAAGTAAATGCTGATTCTATAAAACTTAATAATATATCCTTTTATTGTAAATTATAAGGTAAGTTCTACTTATTAAATTTTTAACTATTAGATATCTATCTCAATATATATATATATATATAAAGGTAGTTTATTTGCTGACTAATAAGGTATGAAACCAGTAATATTGGGGTATGCAGCAATTAATAAAAGTAAACTCTTTATACTTTTTTCCAAGCTTTCGGAAAATTTATTTCCATTTTCAAGGAATGTATACGAGGTTATAAAATTTGTTCTTTACAATGGTAAATATAAATATAATTAAAACTATTATTTTGAAAAAAATTTTTTTAGAAAAAGGTGTCAGAATAACATTAGTAACAATTTTACTAATATATATATATCAAAAGCCATTCTAAACTATTACACGTTTGTTGAATTTAAAAAGAGACAAAGAATTAACTATAATCATCATTTTTATAAAATCAAACGCATTAATATTAATAAATTCAATAAAATTAAAATTAATCAGTTTAATGAAATTACAGTTCAAGATAAATGGTTTAAAAATCTTACTGATATCGAATTTCCAATTGAAGTTAAGAAATTTTTATCGTTAGGGCCTAAGTTTGCCTTGTGTCCATCTAAAAAAGATTTTAGGGTTTCTTCTTTATTAGCTGGTATTGAAAGTATAATCAGACCACTTGATATTACGAATAAAGACTTAATTAGATCCAGATGTACTAATGTTTTAACTAATTATATGCAAAAAAACTCTAATAATCATTTTCTAAATAAATATTTTGACATAGCTAAAAAATTTTTAAGGAGTCATCCTGAAATTTACATAGTTAGAAGTGATAAGGGAAATGTTACTGTTGCGATGTATAAGACTGATTATATTGATAGAACTTCAGAATTACTTAATGACACTAAATATTATAAACAACTCAATAGAAGTCCAGTAAATACATTGCAGCAGAAGGCAAATAGAATGGTTTCTGATTTGATTAACAACAAATATATTGACACTGATTTGGGTAAATCTATGAAGATCTATAATGCAATAGCACCTAGATTTTATGCATTACCAAAAATACATAAACCAACTCTCAGTATGAGACCTATTGTTTCATCAATAGGTGGCCCAAATGGTCCAATTGCTCTTTTTATAACAAAGATTTTAACAGATTCATATAATGTTAATAATGAATTTTATATTAAGGATTCGTTTAGTTTTTCTAGTTTTATCAATGATTTTAATCTTCCTGAAAGTTATGTAATTGTCAGTTTTGATGTAGTTTCTCTATTTACAAATTTACCACTATCTACAATATTAATAAGTATTGATAAGCATTGGGATGAGATTTCACAACATACTTCAATTAATCTAAATTTTTTCAAAAAACTAATTGAATTTACCTTTGATTCCAACATTTTTATTTTCAATGATAAATATTACAAACAGATATTTGGCACTCCAATGGGGTCTAGTGTTTCACCTATTCTATGTCACTTTGTTCTTGATGATTTAATCAATGACTGTTTGGGAGAGATCTCGTTCCACATTCCTTTTATTAAACGATATGTTGATGATCTCATCTTAGCATTACCAGCTGATAAAATAGATTGCACTCTTCAAATTTTCAATAGTCAAAATACACATCTGAAATTCACATGCGAGGAGGAAGTAGATAAAACCCTACCATTCCTTGACATGATGATCGTAAGAGGTGATGACAATATATTGAAAACTAAATGGTATCGCAAACCTATATGTAGCAATCGTTACATAAGTTACTTCTCTCACCATCCTATCAAGATGAAATATAACTTAATTACAGCATTAAAGGATCGTGTTACAAGGCTTTCCCATCCAGATTTTGCTCAGAATTCTCTTTTCACTCTTAGAAAAATTCTAATAGAAAATTCATACCCATTGAAGTTGATAAATAGATTTTTGTTTAACACATCATATAATAATCATAATAATAATAACAATTCTATAAATTCAGTAATGAACTCTCAACCTAATGTACATCAAAACCAAATTTTCTATTTTTCACTACCGTTCATTCCAGATCTTACTTATAAATTAAAACCTATTTTTAAAGACTTTACTAACATTAGAATAGCTACAAAAAATATTAAGACAATTAATTCACTATATACTAGAACTAAGCATCCTTTGAATAAACTGGAAGTGAAAGATGTCATATATTCAATAGCATGCACTAATTGTGAGATGGTTTATATTGGTCAGACTGGGAGAAATTTATCAGGACGTATTACATCACATAAGAGTGATTGTAAAACACATAAACTTTCTTGTGCTTTGGCAGAACATGTAATAAATAAAGATCACATTATGGATTTTCAAGATCCCCACATCTTAGCTATTGAAAGTAACACATATAAACGTACTTTTTGGAAATGGTTCATATCAGTAAAACTTCCAATACTTTAAATAAGAGATCAGAAATAGACAATCTAAGTAAGATCTATAATTTACTTTTAAAATTAGAGAATGATAACTAACATAAAATTTTGCTCTTTTTGAATTTCAATAATACTATAGATTAAATAATATTGTTTTATATAAACTTTTTGGTACCACTGATTTTAAGTTTCTTTCTAGTATAAAAATAAATATAATGTATGTTTTTTCCATCTCTTCAATACTTTAAATATTTTTCAATCATTCTTAACCTTCCTTTTAGTTCGTGATGTGCCTCGTAGAGAGTATATCAATGTTATATTACGTTTTTTTATAATCATGTTTAACTTTTGACTTGTTTTTAAAAAATTTTAAACTGTTTTTTAAGATTTTTTTCGATGTTCTTATATTTTTAAAAATTGATATGTACTACGATTTATTTTACCACAGCCTTTTGCTGTTAATATTCAGTTTTGTAAAGTTGCTTATTTTAATATTAATCTAATCTTTGGTAAGTTATAAATATTCATAATAATTTGATTCCTATTGTAATTTTTGTATTCAATTGTTTTGTAGAACTCCTTGAAAAAGGAAATAAATGTTTCCGAAAGCTTGGATATTCAAAAAATAGTGTGCTTTTATTTAAGCCCTTCATATATTGACTACAATACCCAAAATTAAAGTAAAGAAATTGTGTTTTTTTTTCCAAACTAGTCAAAAAAATTGTGACTACTTTTCTTTTTCGTATATATATATATATATATATATATATATATATAATTAATTAAATTTCTGTTATTTGCCGACTAATAGGTATTAAACCAGAATTTTTGGGGTAAACGGCAATGTTTTTTAAGAAAACTCTTTTACTTGTTTTCCAAGCTTTCGAAATACATTTATTTCATTTTCAAGGAATAAGTGCGAGTTAAAACAAAATTGGTGTTAACAACTTGGTAAATATAACATAAAAAAACTATTTTAACTTTAATTTGGAATTTAAAAAAATTTTTAAGTCAAATTATTTATAAAACAAAATAACGTCATAAAATTAATAAACAACTTAATTGCTTACGATAAAATTTAATAATAAAAGAGTAGAAAATAATAGGTTATAATTTGATTTCTTCTTTTATAAAAAATGTGAATTTTGATTAAAATTTACTAAATATTTAATTGTTGAATCTTTTTTAAGTCTTATATCACTTTTATGAGATACAATGCGGTTTTTTAATCTTCTGGAACTTTGACCTATATATTTTTCATCTCAATTATTACAATGAATTTCATATATCATACTATTTTGTTCATAATTTTTTACTTTATCTTTAGTTTTACTGAAAATTTTATTAACAGTTTTTATAGGTTTATTGCCAATTTTTATATTTTTTTCTTCTTTTAAAATCTTTTGTATTTTTGGAGTTATTTCTTTAATAAAAGGGATACTACTATAAAAAATGAAGTTTTCATTGTTATTAATTTAAGGTTGATTAATTGTAATATTGTTGGTAACAGCTGTTTTAGTTAGATCATTTTGAGTAGGAGTAGAAAAAAGTAATTTTTTTAATAATTTTGGTGGATATGAGTTGTCTAAAAATAATTGGTATAAACGTTTTAAGCTATTATGCTTTTTAGATGGATGACATATAAAATGGATTCTTTTTTTCATAGCACTAATTAAGTTAATTTTTGTTTTGTAGGATGGTACGAATTATAGTCAATGTATCTTCCAGAACTAGAGGGTTTTGAATACCAATCTAATATTATTTTATTGGTTTGATTACGAATAACTTATGTATCAAGAAATGGTACCATGTGTTCTTCATTTTCTTCTTCTATTGTAAATTTAAGGTACTCGTTATAATTGTTAAATACCTCTAATAGTTCTGTTTTTCCAGTAGACGGAATACGGCAAATGATATCATCAACATATTTTTTTAGAAAAGGAATATTATAACCTAATTTTGGAATGCAATGATCTAACAAATCATCCTAGAACCCATAGGTGACCCAAAAATGTGTTTGTAATATTGATTATTATAACTAAAACATGTGTTATCAAAAATAAATTTAGTGATTTCCAAAAAGTTTTGTTTTTTAATAGAACAATGGTTATTAATAGTATTCCAATGTTGATTTATTGATTTTTCTACTAAAGGCCAAGAAATATTTGTAAAAAGTGATTGAACATCTAGACTTACAATAACATAGTTATTTGGAAGCTGAAAGTCATTAAAGGATTTTGAAAATTCAAATGAATCTTTAGTAAAGTACGTATTTTGTTTATTATATGCATTAGTAAGTATATCAGTATTTAATTGTGCAATTTTTGATGTAGTAGCATTGACACAAGATATAATTGGACGCATTGCAAGTATTTCTTTATGGATTTTAGGTAAAGAATAAAATTTTGGGGTTAATGAGTTTTAAATTGTATAATTACTGGCTACTTCTTTTTTTTAAGCCTTACAATTTTTTAATTTTGAAATGAATTTGTTAGCTTTTTGTTGTATAGTAGATGTTGGTTCACGATTGATTTTTTTATAACAGGTATTATCATTTAAAAGATTTTCTGATAACTCAATATATTGATCTTTATACATTGCTGTTGTAACATTGCCTTTATCTGATCTTACAATAACAATTTCTTGATGTTCTTTAAGAAATTTTTTTGTTTTATAAAACCAGTGATTTAAAAAGTTATTATTATTAAAAGATTTATACATTTAGTTAGTGAAAATATTAGTGATTTGTGATCTATAAATATTCTTTTGATTTTCATTTTTTATATAATTTAGTGTGTATTCAACATCTGCTAAATAATTTTTAATTGAAGTATCTCTAATATTAGGTTCTAAAACAAAGTTTGGGCCTAAAGATAAAATTTGTTTTGTTTCATATGGAAATTCGACATTGGTTAAATTTTTAAACCAATTAGCTTTGATTTTAATTTAATTATATTTTTCTCTTTTTAAATTATCAATCTTTTTTAAGTTACTTTGTTTAATTTTAAAAAATATTCTATTAAAATTAATTAATTGTCGATTTTCATACTCACTGTATATATAATTTGGTAGTTTTTCATTAGCTAATGATTTGATATAATTTAACGATTTTTCTAATTTTGTTACAGTATTATTAGTAATTTTAATTTCTAAATTTAAAATTTTAGTATTTAACCTATTGTGTAAATTGTCTACAAGTTGTCCCATAATTCCTTCTTGAAATTCTATGTGATCTGTGGTGAATTTTGTTCTGTTTTTTATATGGCTTGGTAAAAGACCTTGTTTTCTACATGAAAGTAAAAAGATTTTCCTGTATATATATTTTTTAAATGCAATAAGTTATTTTCAAAAATACATAAATAACCAATGAAAACGACATATGCAACCTTATTATGTGGTGCAAAGTTTAATACGAATCGCTACATCAATTTTTCCAAAGCCGGTTCTGGAATTTCTCAGTTTAGCTAATACCAGTCGAATTCTTAGGTAGCCGGTAAATTCTTCAAAAAACAATTATTGGAATACAATTATTCAAATGCAATTGGTCGAATATAACAATTATTCGAAGAGTACAATTTTTCGAAAACAATTATTCGAAAAAAATTATCCGAAAATAGTATTGGTGAGTTTGGGTTAGGTTTGGTTGGTATAATATTAGCAATATTATTTAGACAAATATTGGTGAGTTTGGGTTAGGTTTGGTTGGTATAATATTAGCAATATTATTTAGACAAATAAATATTGGTGAGTTTGGGTTAGGTTTGGTTGGTACAAAAAAAGGCATTTTGCCTATAATCCGAGCTTTAATAATGATAAATGAACTTTCGAAACATGTTTTAATAAAATACAATTTTTGACTGAAATATAACATAACAATGATAAACTAATACACAATTTAAAATTTGTTTTCGAATTCGAGTGATTGCTTTCGAATAATTGTTATCTTCGAAGAATTACTCTTCGAAGAATTTTTCGAATAATTGAATTGTGATAATTGTTCTTCAAAAAATTGTATTCGAATAATTTACCTATACTCCGGGTCAGTTATTATGCAGTGTGGTCGGCATAGGCCAATGTAAATCTTATGGGCGAATATTCAACACTGTTGCCGCTTTGGTTAAATTTATTGGTAAAATTTATCTAAAAGCATAATTATAAATATTTTTAATTACTCACTAAACGATTTTCAAATGAATAATTTAGTCAACATTTAAATCATAATAGTAACACAATGGCAAGTTATATTCCCGCGCCAGTTGGAACCAAATTCGAAGAACATGCCGATATGGCAACGCCGTCGTCCATAAACGTAATGCTGCATAATAAGTGTAACCCGCTCTATAGACCCGAATTCTTAGTAGTCGTGTACTGCATCATGCAAAAATAAGAGCGGTATAAACACTATAGCCAATTACAATGTATGGTCAATTTAACAAATTACCCTGTTAATTAATAAAGAAGAGGAGTTGACACTTTTTAGTAGCGGCATGATATGCTCCCTGAGGGACTCTACATGTGGTAGAGGTATATAAAGTTCCTCATGACTTTAGTAAATTGTAACAAAACTGATACTGTTTAAATGCATTGTTTTATAATAACAAGAATATTTTAAATTATTTTAAAAATTAATCTTTATTGTGCCACAACTTGCAAATTTTATAAAACTATTGACAGTTCCTAAGGTTTCATCCTTTTTCTATTAACATATTTTTAATACTATGCATTAAAATTATCTTATTTTTTCATTTTCTTTAATTTTAAAATTATATTTATCTAAAAATAAAAATCATTTTCAATACCCGTAATATTAACAAAATTTGTAATCGAACGATGGCTTAAAATTTCTGCTTTTTAAATCGAGATTTACTCATCTAGTCACAAACATAAAATTCAGTGGCTAAAATGCAAAACAATCTAAAATACTGTAGACGTCACTAAATCTAATTATGCAACTAAGATTTCGTACACTCCACTCAAAAACTACAGCTTCGTACAGGGTGTCAATATGTTTAATTTCACGTTAAAGTATTTCAGTTTTTTAGTCGTTATTCATCTTTTTATTTTTTTAAACAATGAGAATAAACTTTATTTATATCTAAATCAGAAATGGAAAGAACTTTCATTTTATGTTTAAGCATTTAAAAAAATGAATTTAAAAAGCATTAGCCTAAGAAATTACGCTCCTGATGTTGAGATCCTACCTCTATTTCTTATTTAATTCATAATTAAAAAAAAATAATAACAAATACTAATAAAGGGTGTATTGAGGCCAGTCACATGAAATAAAAAACCAAAAATAAACAAATATATACTAAATAATACTATAATAAAAATACTTACTTTTAAAATTATAATTTTCTTTATTTAAAACCATATTAACTAAACGTTTATCACGCTCCATTGTGAAAAGACAAAACTAATTGAACTAACAAATAGTTCAAGATAGTGTATATTGTTTCCTATTTTCTCTAAATTATTTTGTGAGTTAGTTTTTAAATATGGCAACATCGATGGGTCCGAAGACTTTGATTGTATATATCGTTTTTATGTTACCGAGCTGGAAAAGTCGGTTGACGATAGTGTGTGTCTTAACGTTTATTTAATGTCGTTAATAGGTATTTTTTTAAAAATGTGTAATTCTCAGTGGGTGCTAGTGATGAATATAAAAAAAATTATTAGCGATGTATATATTCTTTAAATTTAATTATTTGGACTGGGCCTCAGGTCGCTTCCGGGTTTGAGAACGTCTATTGGGTATATATATAGCGATACTGTGGCTAATGGCTACACCGGACAGTTATCGGTAAGCATTTATTATTGAAGTGATTTGGTTTTTAAAATCTAATCTTCATTTAAATTTATGCCTGTTGGCTGACGTTTTGATATGGGAAAATCATCATTGTTTATTTGTTTTCAACGAATAATACAAGCTTTAAATGAAATAGCACCTGAATTTATCAAATAGCCAGATTATGTAGAACGACAAAATTTAAAAGAAAAATTCCAAAGGATTGCTGGCTTAAGAGGTGTAATTGGTGCCATAGATGGTACATACAGTGTGTACCAAGCTTATGACAAAGTTAGGTAAATGGGTTCTTTTAGAAGATCTAAAAAAATGTTATTCACAAAAATTTTAGATTTCTTTAGGGTCCATATTTTGAAATTACATTAAACTATAAAGAGTGTTGTATAACTCCGTTACAAACCAAACATATGATTTTTAAAATGGGAACCCCTGTATATTATACCGAATTCGGACTGCTCACATTTTTTTGAAGATTTTGATATAAGGTTTTGATACGTTATACAGAGTCCTTCAGAAGTTATGGACACGTTTGTGTGAAAATCGTAGGTAAATCAACGCTCTGTATCTTATTGTACTTTGAAGAAAAAAAAGTATTTTGCCTAACAGTTTCGTAATATGATACAATATCACCGTATTCTATTAAATATTCATTATTTTCCCTTTTGTATACAAGGTGGACGATAACTCGAACTATACCTATACCCAAAGTTTATGTTTGTAGGGTGGACGATAACTCGAACCTTTCATTTTCTCTCTTCTTTAAAATGAAACACCCTGTATTTTATATCATAAATAGAATATTCGATTATGTTACTTACATTTTTGGTAAGCATTCCCTATACCCAAAGTTTATGAAAACCTATTATTTAAAGAAATAAACGTTGAATGTAACAAACAAACTTTAAAAATAATAAGAATAATAAAAAACTCTTCGTAACTTCCAAGTTTATTTGAAAAATTTTAAATCACAATGACGGCCGTTTCGCTAAGAAGCATCGTAACTTGGAAGTTACGAAGAGTTTTTTATTATTCTTAATAAGATGGACTTCCAAAAAGTAAGAGTTAGTACAATAAATTTACTTAAAAATAATAAATTGTAATAAACAACTTATTCTAATTAAAACAAATCTCCAAAAGTATAATTCTAACCATAATATTAAACTAAACGATCAAAGTCTTACCGTTAACATTATCTCAATACCGAATTCCATAACAGATGGATTGAAAGAGGGGGCCCCAATGATCGGCCAACCTGGTCTCCCGATTTAACTAATTTGAATTTCTACTAGACACATATGTACATCTGCTGAGAATGTGATTCATGTGAAAAGCATATTCTGTAGTAGAACAAACTCACATCTTATGCATGTGCTATTCAATATTAAAAAGAATGAGTTTAGTATAAATTAATATTTTTTCTCATCCAACTATTTTATCACTCTTTAATTGTACCAATAAATTAAAGGATACATACAATTGTGATAAAATAATAAAATATTATTGATATAGTTATCTACTGCTATCCTGAACATATAAACAGAAAATATCATATGAAAATAAAATAACAATAGCCTAAAATGATTGAAACCCTATTTGTGGAATATAATTTCAAACAATAAGTTAAGATTGTCTTTCACTGCATTATGTACATGCATAGCTAAAAAAATATTCATTTAGAACATCTGTCACAAACTCTTGATGTTTAGTAGTAGATTTTGTAAGACCCTTAAAAAATTTTTTTACAATTATTACAATATAATTGCCAGTAATATGCTAATGATACTCAAAATCACATTAACTTAAATATAATAATAAATAACAATATTAACATTTTTAGATATAAAATAAAAATAAAAACAATATTCTGGTGAAATTCATAAAATAAATCTTTGTATCCTCTGAATCTGAATTCTCTCCACATCTTTTACTCCAACTAAAAATAAAAAAAACACAATCAACTAAGCATTTTTAAGTTGTATTTTTTATATCACCTTTTGATTTTTCATTCTTTTCTTAGTCTTCACAAGCAATGTTTTAATAACGATAATAATATCTGTTTCTGTACACATTCTAAATGAAACTTTTACAGCATCTGCAAAAAATAACCAATGGAATATGATTTTCTGAGTTTGTTAAAATTACATAAGAATGTTTTCATGATACATTCCCTAAAAAATGACTTACCTAATATAACTCTTGAAAGAATTAAATTCTTGAATGCTTTTTTTGCTTCAGCCCATCCCACGAGAATTTATTGGCAGCATCATTACTCAAAATTCTATACAATAATTTTCTTGTAGTTTGAGGCATTGAAGTTCTTCCAATTCAACCTAACTCCACAACCTAAACAATTTTATCATATAATTTATTATGACATGACACATGGCAAATATCAAAGAAACTATATAAACAGTGCATTTAATCACATAATATATGATTATATATTATATACATATACTAATTATTTAATAACCTAATTTTTTAAAAGTTACACCTACCTAGTCGTTGTTGTATATTTTTATTTAATAAATTGAAAGAAATTCATATTATCTGGGATGGTATAAAAATACAAAACTGTTTTTAGTTTTCAACTTAAAATATCTGATAAAAAATTTAGACCTAAATATATGGTATGTTAAAACAATTATTGAAATAAGGATGTCAAATTATTTATAACATTGCCCACATTTTAACGTACCTAAAGATACTACTTTACTATTTTTTACTGGTGAATCGTCATTACCTACAAATAACTTAGATTAGCCCTATTTCCATTATGTAATATGTAAGCTTTTATCACAAGTTTTAAAACAAGATTTGTGAGAAAATAGAAATACATGCCTCTTTCACATATCATTGTTGCAAGATCACTATGAGAAGAAACTATTTACGGGTTTACCTATTATGTAAAATGACTGCTACTTACTTTGATTTAGTTTTTAACATAGGTACCACACTTAAAAAAACTAAACTTGTCACTTTATTCCCTAACACATTACATAAAATTGGAGCTTGGAGGCAAAACTTTGATACTAACATAACGTGTATTCTACTTCTCACATAATTAATTTAAAATTGGCCTTTACTTGTTAGGGAGTTACAACCACCTAAATTATTTTCTATTTTTAAAATAGGATAATAAAAGAGTGAAGATTAAAAATAAGTATATTTATGTTTTTTACTTTACTAATACACACATACAATGGTTATTAAGATATCTTATTTAAAAAATATATAATTCAACTCTTCAACTCTTCTACATAACAAAACGACACTAAACCGATTAATATTTATCAATAATAACAAATTTTTATTATTTTTTCTAGTATTAGAACATAAATAAATTTTGTACAATTTTTATATTTTAATTTTTCAACATATTTGTTGGATAGTTGGAGGTGGAATCTAGTAAGCAAGTGCTTAGGATATGCCAGATAATATTCTTTTAAGCACATCCTTAATATGTACTTAAAGTAATGTGTGACTTAAACATTCTTATAAGTATGTACTTGGCAAGTACTTAACAGAATGTACTATTTCGAAATTAAATAGCACAAACTTATTCTTTTCGCCACACACTATGAATGTCTTATGTATAATGTATATACTTTAGAGAATGTACGAATTGTCATCTTGTGAGCACATGCTAAGAATATGTTTATACCTTCAGTGTTATCTGGGAAGCGCTGTACTGAATCATAAACGTGGCATGTTTTATAGGTGATGTTCTGACGTTTATAAAATTATAATTTTAAACAATTTGCTACTATATCCTTTTAGAAGCATCCACAGAGCTAAAGAAAACATAGAGAAAACTAACTTATCTAAAAAGACAAAATGAAATTTATGGTACTAACCCTTACTGTGTGAAAATTCATGTTCTTCAGAACAATAAACAACTAAAAGGTTGTATGTCAATCTGACGATGCTAGTTATAGCGAAACAGCTGTAATTGCAATTTATAGAATAAATAGTGAAAGTTAATACAACCTTTTAGTTGTTTATTGTTCTGAATAAAAAGACAAAATCCAAAGCTTGAAGGCAGATTCTGGGTAAGCTATACTATGATGAAATCTTAAATGATGTGGTAGCTTTGTCAGTCAGTAAATTTATGATTTTCCAAAAGCATTAATTTTTGAAAAAGTGAAATAGACAAAAACATTTTTATATGGGCCAAATAATAATGTCATTTAGTGCTATTTGAAAAATAATTTATATATCTAATTACAATATAGCTTTTTATTTATTTACATGTTCCGATTTAAAAAATAAGATGCCTTTAATCCTTCATATGATTAAAAACCTTATGCATGTGCAGTGCACCTATTTAATTTAATTCACCCTTTCATAACAAATAAAATTAGCTTACATACAGTACTTTTCATCTTTCAGAGCCCATAAGAAAAAAGAACCTCTTATTTTAGAAGTGGTTTGGAGTATTTGGAAGAAAAAAATAAGAAAGATCTAGAGATAGAAGAAAAAAGATTTTGGTTCGATTCAGAACATTACAAGACCATGTTCAACAGTCAGCAATAAATTATTAAAGGTCTCATAGACATAAAGAATATTTTTTGTTAATGTAGTAAATAATATATTGTAATGAAACATTCAAGTGAAACATGTGTATAATAATAATAATAATTTTAAAAATTTTAATTTTGTTACGATGTAGTTTTTAAATAGTAATTTTATAATTAATTTTAAAACCAGTGACAATTTTCTGTTGATGTACTTTTGCTTTTATAATAAAACTGCTCACTTTGCAAGTAAGTTGTTACATAATTTTTAATCATAACAAATGTTAACACATGTTTTTCTTAATTGTAGCCTTGAAAAAGATAATGAACATTATCGAAAGCTTGGAATAGTAAAAAAAGAGTAAAAGGCTATTTCCTCAAGTTTACTTTTGTTGTTTTTCAACTAGTCACCGTCTCTAGGATAGGTAAAAAACTGAAAAATAATTGGGGTTTGCTTAGTAAAATTTTTTTCTAACGCCATCCGTTTTCAAGATAAAGGGCGTTGAAGAAAATGAAAAATTACACATTTCTTACGATTTTGCCGAAACTACTGGCACCATTGCAATGAAATTTTATACGAATATGTTTTGGAAACTGATATATCCCATGAATTTGTTTTTATAACTAACTCTCATAGAGGGCGCTAGTTACACGATTCATATAACGTATTATTCAACATAACTTTTTTTAGGGTAGAATTATTAGTCAAAACTCCAAGTGAACATAAACATCGTTTAATTCTACACCAAAAAGGTACTCTTGGTAAAACTCGATATTATGTACCGTTTTCGGAATATTTTGATTTGAAAATTATGAAGTAATAATTGCTCCTGGTATAAACTAATGATAAAGTTCGCTTTTCTCTAAGTTTGCCATGTAAAATTGACATTTATTGATTGTTATGACAATAAGTCAACAATAAATAGAGTTTTGCTCCAATAGAAAAAGTTTTTAATACTTCCAAAACATATTCGTATAAAATTTCATTGCAATGGTGCCAGTAGTTTCGGCAAAATCGTAAGAAATGTGTAATTTTTCATTTTCTTCAATGCCATTTATCTTGAAAACGGATGGCGTTAGAAAAAAAATTTACTAAGCAAACTCCAATTATTTTTCTGTTTTTTACCTATCCTAGAGACGGTGTTACCTTTTTTTGGAAACACCCTGTATTTAACAAACACTGAGATCAATTTGCTCATTAAATTTATATATTTTTTTAATATTTAATTGTTGTTTTTCTGTTGGTATTTTCCCTAAATTTAAAACAGGTGCAGGATTGTAAGACCAAAGCTGACGCATGCTGCGAATAGTTCGATCTACAGATTAATGGAGTTTTTTCACTAGAAATTTATCTCCAATCTCAATTTGTATAAAAATTTCAAAAGACACTTTTAAATTCATGTTTTTCGATAATAACATGTTTGAAAAATATTTAATGACAGTAACCTTTTATTAAACAACACTTTAATCCAATTTTAAATCGAGTGATGTGAAAGTGCCTCAATATAACTGTAGGTTTGTCAACAACAATAGCTTTTTAACTAGATGAAAAAAATATCCATCCAGGTATAATATTAGACATAATTGATCTATTTGATGTATGCATTAGTCAAAATTATTTTACTTTTGATAACAAAGTTTATATTCAAAATGAGGGTCTTCCCATGGGAAGTCCTATTTCTCCAATTTTAGCAAATATATTTATGGATAATTTAGAAAACAAAATCTTTAATTCTAGTTATAAAAACAATATTGTATTTTGGTATAGATATGTTGATGATGTGTTAGCAGGTTTTGTAGGTAGCGAACGGCAGTTAGATATATTTTTTAATTATATTAATACCTTGCATCCTAAAATTAAATTTACCTTAGAAGTTGAAGAAAAAAATTACATTAATTTTCTAGATTTAAGAATTGAAAAAGTTAATAATTTCATTAAATTATTCAATATATAGAAAACCTACCCAAACAGATGTAACCATACCATATAATTCAAATCATCCACTATCACATAAATTAGCAGCTTATAATTCCATGATACATTCAATTCCAATGAACAAAAATAATTTTAATAAAGAAATTGAGATCATAAAACAAATAGCTACATCTAATGGCTATCCAATACATTTGAAAAATAAATTAATTAATAAGAAAGAACAAAAAGTGTCACTAGAACTAATATTTCCAAAACAAACTAAAGAAATTAAAAGCTATAAAAGTATTACATATTGTGGAAATATTTCCAATGCAATTTCAAAAATAATATCTTCGGCACTATCAGCATTAATATCATTTAAAACACAAAATAGTATTGGAACAAAATTGTTAAATGTGAAAACAAAATTACCAAAATTAAAAAATCTGGTGTTTACAAAATTAGTTGTCCAAAATGTAATGCAGTATATATAGGTCAAACACAAAGAAATTTTGAAGTAAGATTTAATGAACACTTAAGAGCATATAGATTACAACAACCAAATAAGTCGAACTATGCAAAAAACCTACTGGAACATCCAAACTCACTTATACACACCAATGACATTCATATACTACACATTTGTGATAAAAAACAAAATTTAGATTTTCTAGAAGAACTTGAAATTAAAAGACATCTAGCAGATCAACAGTTTAAAGTAGTTAATGAACAAATAAATCTTGGAAGTTCTCCACTATTAAACTGTTTACTTTGATTGAGTCTTCATTTTATACATAGATAAGACATTATTGTAACAAATATATTAAGTTATTGTAAAGATCAGCATGATATAGTTTTTTCCTGGTTTTTCTATATCATTGCACAGTTATACTGATCTTAGAGGGAAATACATCCAGGATAATCCCTTAGGGCTAATAACATCTGGGCTTTAATATTGTTATGTCTTATAACTTCCTTACTTGGTCTAGCCTTACCTCCTTATTAACATCAAGTACCTAGTTACAAACAAACAAAATGTAATTTCAATATGTCAATCTGACGATGCTAGTTATAGCGAAACAGCTGTAATTGAATTTTAAAGCGAATTTTTCGAATAAATAGTGGAAGTTTAGTTTAACTGTTTAGTGTGATTCTGTTGTTGTTGTTAGAGCTTTGACTTTCTCGACTGCTGATTGCTGTTTTTACTTTATTTTTATTTATTATTATATCAGAAAAATGGACGATCTACAGTATATAGCAAATATAGAAAATCTTGAATATGCAGATGAACCAGTATACAGACGAAATCACTTCCATAATATTAATCCATTTGATATTTTAAGTAAACATCAGTTTTTGCAGACATTTAGGCTTACAAAAGAGTTGTGTAGATTTCTTATTGAAATTTTAGTTCCCTTTATGACACCACAACGAAGAACTAGAGACTTAAATGTAACAAGAAGGGTAAGAATTGTTATAAACTTATATATAAAGTTATATGAAAACCCTTAATATTTCTGTTCTGTGGTGGCAACTGAGGCTGGGGATGTCAGTCTGTCAGTTTATGCCGTTTCCGTTTATGCTTATAATGGGTTATGATATGGCAAAACACGGTTGTGTGGTTAAGTATAGTGTGTGTATGAATATATTTTTAATATTTTTTTCCACAATCATAAACAAAGAAAATCAAATTTCTATACGCATAATGGCATCAATGTTGCCTTATATAATCGTGGAGTTAAGTCATGAAAGCGTCAGCACTGTATTGGAGAAGTGGTTTTCTCCTGAAAAAACACAGGTGTACTGGCCGCCATATTCGTCCAAACTCATGTTTAACCGCGCTTTGGCAAGGAACTAGGAAGTTAATGACACCACGTAGTCTTTGTATCCAGTAACCTGTTAACACTTTAAGCACTTGGTGTCCTAAATATTAAATTACCACGAGCTCCATCTTTCCTAAAGAATTCTTAATAATAAAATAATGAATACGGTCTCTATAATTATAATTGGAAGTTCAACGTAGTTACGCTACGAGGTGTACTAATGAGTTGCCATTATCGAGTTAAAGAGGTTTTAATAATTACTCCCAGTCTCATTTCTTGTATTGGTTTACTGTCATATACAGAAAGTTGGAATATAATACAGTAAACTAGAAGCATCTCTTTAATTTGAAGATTCAGTAAACTTGAACAGCTTGTAAACTTTAAGCTCTCGTATGCACGAGCATTTTTAACTGGATCATCTCTACAACTTGGGCAGATCATCCCTCCACTCGTGATCTTCCACAGTCATTTGGAACCACCTAGACAGTGCCGTAGCGACCCCAAGGTGCGGCGAAGGGGATCGTCCACTATAGTTAACAGATAAGTTTATTGTGGTATATCAAGTTTACTGTTCCCATATTTTTTCTCTTTTATTTTCGTTTATATCTATCTATATCGTCAACTGTATTAGAATAAGTATTTTTAAAGAACTGTTTGCGGATTATTTTTTTGTAAAGTATTCTCAACTTCATTCATTTTAGCACCAAGGAAATCTATTTATCTTTTATCTGTTTGTACATTTTCATATCATTTTTTTATCTTCAAAGACAGTTTTTTCTGACATCTCTATGTCATCTTATGATACTTATTTAAATAACTCAGCTTAAAACAACTTTCTTCAGTAGTATCCCTTTTAATTTCTTAAAGAAACAAATATTGTACTATAGTCAGAGCTAATGAACTTACTCACCCCTAGCCAAGGTATTTATCTATCATAATTTTTGCTGTGATAAACATTTATAAATTTTGTTAATTATTGAAATATCTTTTACAACTAATTAAAGACGAAATTAAGATTAATAGTTGTTTTATTGTAAATTACATTTTTTTCTTTTGGTATATTGTTATTTTTTAAAAGTTAACTAAATATTTTTATAAATTCACTCTCAACGTGTAAATCATATCACAAATTGACGTCCAACGTTATAATATAGTTACAAGGTGCCTATATAAAAGTGGTAAGTTTCATGTAATGTTGTATTTCAGGAATTTTAAATAAAATTTTAACAAAAATTTTACAGGATAATTAGTTAATTTAGTAAAGGCAGTCATACCTTGTAAACCCTAAACTAACTTGTGAAAAACGACTTACAGTTTAGGACTTTACAGCAGAATAGACACCTAAATTACATGTTTTTGTACTTAATTTTATATCCCCACATTTTAATTTTAGATAATTAAAAAAAAAGCACAGCAGAAAGAGCGACAGGCAGAGAAAATATCTAATTTGGATTACTTGATGAAGATGAACTTGTAGTACCAAAAAAGACTCGCCCAACTTGGTTTTGCGACTCAGATGACTCTGAGTACACATCAACGCCCTCCAAAAATTAATTTTAATGGGACAGCAAAAAATCGTAAGCAAAAAAATAACAGGGTCTGGTAGTTACAACAAAATACAATAAATTATCCTATTTAAATTTAAAACAAAAATTAGTAGTGTAAAAAATTTGTAGGCCTTAAATAAGTTATTTTCTATCAAATATTTTATAATTAATTATAGAGACTAGAGTTAGCGACAAATTAAACCTATATCAATTATTAGGTTTTTCTCAAAATATATAATTTTCTGAAAAGATTTATTACAATTCAATTTCATAGGAGACCCTGTCTTTAACTGTAACAAAGACTTGCTGACCCTGTATAGTTTGAAATCGCTAATGACAAACAGTTTGGCAGCGAAACTAAACTTTCAAGGGAGAAATAAACAAGCTTTTTCAGTTTTTAAATTGAAGGATATCATAATTGGTAAGTAATACAATGTTAGAATGTTTTAGGGGGTAAACTTATTAAGTATTTTACACTACTCTAGCCATCATCTTTTTTTTTAGAAATTGTAAAGTCTAAAGTAAAATCTTCTGAAACATGCGATATTGAAGCTGCCATTAAAAACTGGTTAAAGCATGCTCCCCAGCGGGGGAAAATTTCTGCAAAAGATAAATCTCTATAAAGATTAAATATAATTTTTAATAATTTGGTTCTTTTAAGTTTTTAGAGTTGATAAGTAATTAAGTAAGTATTTTTGCAAACTTGGATAGCACACCTGATAGGGCCACTGCAAAAGTTTCAACTGTAAAACATGTTGAGAATGAAAGTGTTATTAATTATGAACTATCGTCAAAATTTCTAGATGTAGAGTTTTCCAATGATGTAAATGAAGATACAACTGTGGATCCATGTCATCTAATTCGTCGTCGTCACAAATATTTCTGTAATCTACACCTTCTTCTTCTTCGCTTGATGAATCGAAAACTTTTCTGACAGTCGGTTTTTTGTGGGTAATATCTTTTTTGTTTCCTTGTTTTTTTAGATCTGCCTCCTTAGCAATGCGTTTTCTTTGTTTTTCTTCCAACATTGATTAAAAGGGGGTTGATGTAAGGATTTCAGATCTTTGTTTTTTGCGCCGTATATTTTGTTTTTGTTTCGTCTTCTTCTTTGGTAAAAGTGCAACTGTCTCAAACGAAAAGTTATTTTGGTCATTTTCTTCATTTCTTCCATAAAACCATTCTGATCGATATTTTTGTCGGGATCCTTTGAACAGCCAGGTTCAGGTTCTGAACGGGTTTAAACTAAGGTGGTGTTGGGTCCAGAACTGTTTTCATTAGTGGTTTGTTGTGGCTGGACACTGGTACTTTTGAAGAAATGTTCTTCTTAATACAGCAGGATCGAGAGGACAAATCCCAGCCCTTTCAAACTTTTTTATGACTTTTTCTGCAGTTACAACCTTAGGCCTTAGTAAAAATGGGATTAACATCAGTCATTGTTATCTTTTCATATGGATTAGATTTGAGAAACAAGTCACACTCTGTATCGTAAGCTTTCTTAAGGGAAGAAAATAATGTCAAGTCCAGAGGCTGGATACGATTAGAGGTGTGTGGAGGTATTAAAAGCAAATGAATTCCATTTTCCTTGCAATATGTGACTCGTGTGATTGTATAGGATAAGCAAAGTCGGATTTTCTCGTTTGGCATTGTTTACTTCAGGAAAATGTTTTAACCAAATGACGAACACTTCTTCCGTCATCCAACCGCTATTTGTACAAGTATAGATGGAGCCTGGTGGACCATTTCGTTCCAATGCAGATGTCATCCTTATTCTTTGGAAAATAAACATCGGTGGAGTAAACGAGCCCGCCGCATTCATGCAGCAACACACTGTAATATTTTTTTCTCTCTCTAGTTGCAGCTCCTGTTATTCCTCTTTTGGACCAATAATTCGATTAGGTCTGTTAACCGTGGTAATTCCAGTTTCATACACGTTGAAAATATTACGTTGGGGAAAACTTAAATTTTTCCATTAAAATGGTTAGATTTTCAAAAAACCTTCCAATTTCGTCTTTGTTGTAGGCTTGTATCTATTTAAACTAGTGGCCTCAGGTTTCCGAAAGCTATGTCTTTGATGTCCTTTCACAAATCCGTACAACCTATCTTTACCTGCTTCTTTCTTATCACGGTTGAAATTGAGGTATGCCCAACTTTTCAGCATAGGAAAAAACGGTACGTCTTACTTGAATAGGTGAAAGGCCGGAGAACCTATTCGCTAGACGCAATAAATGTTTAGCAATTTCCTGTTCTTGTTCGGTGGCGAAAACTGTACGTTTTCCTATCCTTGCTTGGTAATAATATCCTTTCTTTACCCTTTCTTGGAGCGTTGTTACAGGAATATTGAAGCGCTGGGCTGAATCTCTTAGTCCATTGCCATTTTCAATAGCTGTTATAGCTAATCTCATGTTTTCTTCTGTCCATGAACATTTGTCAGTAGTTCTAATTCGCTTATTAGGCATCCAGTTGAAAGGGGCTGTAAGAAAACCACATGGCCTAGCTCCATTAAATGAGTATTTTTTAACCCTAATGGATTACGACAAGCATTTAGTTTTGGTGTGCTTGCAGATATGTTCAACATATCAACTTCAGCTGCATGAAAAATATTTATGTCATGGATAAATCTTTTGTATTTTAGATTGTTTGCACACTCATTTCAGATGCTAGTAAGAAGTTTCTAATAAACTATCCTGGTGTAATAGGAAGTATAGACTGCCCAGAGTTTCCAATTGAGAGACCTTTAGCATTACAGACCCAGTCTCAGAGCTACTTACAGTATAAGGCTCTTATTATGATTAATCCAGAAGGAGCCATTATCTTTATTTCAAATTTGTTTACAGGTAATTATATATTTTTTATCAAAAAATATTTTTTTGTTCCAATACAGTAAATATATAGATCTCATTTACAATAATTATATAATTACAGGATCTATATCAGACAAGAAAATAATTGTAGAGGAAAGTAATTATCTGCGTCTGTTAAAAACCAAAGTGGACAATGGTGAACTTCATCGAGGTGACATTATTCTTGCGGATAAAGGCTTCTACATTGAGGAATTAATGGAAACTACTGGTGTAGAGTTAAATATTCCTACATTTAGGATGAGTGGAATCACATATACAAGCAATGAAGTAGAATATATAAGAAAAATAGCACGGGAAAGAGTTCATGTTGAAAGAGCAATAAGAAGAATTAAAACTTTCAATAATCTTTATTTTTCGACTTCCCTCTTTCTGCCCCTTAAGTTGTCAACTTACAAAAGTCATGTGTTGCCAACTTAAGTCGCATGACAATTCGTATATTAATTTAACTTACACAACACGCTCTAATTTTTTTTATGCAGATTTATTTAAAAGTTACATAATCATTTAAAAAGTTAGGAGGTTTAATATTTTGACGAGAGCGAGTTGTTAGTCTATTATTAAAATCTACAAAGTTATTAAAATCAGAATCATGGGCCGATACTGAAATATTCTGATCCAGAATGGGCGGCTGATTTCTACACTGTAAGGCTTACTACCTTATTAGTTAAAACCCCGTTATCCACTTTTGTGATAACCCCCACCCCTTTGAAAATCTTTTAACTCTCATGAAGAAAACACCTAACGGATATAATTGTACCCCAGGTGGTAATCAATCCACCTCCACATATCGTGGAGCAAGTAGGTCTTCGGAGTCTGGGGAGCCTACGCCTTCGTGTAAAAGTCAAAAGAAAAAAAACCCAACGTATTTTGCAACAATCAACATCAATTCTCTTCTTCAAGTCGGAAAATTGAAGCAAACACTGGATGAACTGAGCAAACGGAATATACTAATAACAGCTCTTCAAGAAACAAGATATATTGATGAATGTAGTTTTGAGTCTCAAGGTTTCCGAATATACAAAGGCAAACCAGGCAAGAGGGTGGCAAAAAATATACCTCACCTAGGTATAGGTTTTATTGTCAGCAACAAGATGGTTAATTCTATATTTGAGTTTACATCAGTTAATGGAAGGTTATTTTTTCTATCATTCAAATCACTCAACAAAGCTTATACTATTGTCAACTTTCACGCACCCACAAATGAAGCAAACCGGAAAGAAGCTGAAAGTACTGAACAGATTTGGGAAGAACTAGAAGATGTGATTGACAAGATCCCAAAATATCATACCATTATCCTTATGGGGGATTTTAATGCTCAAATTGGTAAGGAAAGAAAGTATATCAAAATCGTTGGTGAGTACCCAGCACATAAGAGGACAAATAAAAATGGCGAGCGACTCATGGAGTTGTGTAAAAACTGTGATCTCGTTCTCAAATCCACGGCTTTCAAACATCTTTCTAGAAAAGCTAAAACGTGGAAACACCCGAATATCATGATGGGTGAATTTCAGCTTGACCATGTAGCTATATCAAAAAAGTCAGAAAGAGAGATTTTAAACGTCAAAGTACTTAGAAACGCAAATATTGACTCTGATCACTATATGTCGCTAGTAAAAATGCATTTCATTCCCCTCAATAGAACTCGAAGGTCTAAGAACACAAAAAAGGTCCCAAAGTTTGACACAACAAAGTTAAAAAATGACAATGGATACACAGAAGTTCTAAAAAACAAGGAAAAGAAATCAACCTGGGAAGAAAGTAATTGTGGATTCTGCAAACGAGACGATCCCTTTGAGAAAGAAACAAAAACATCCTTGGTGGAATGCAGAATGTGAAAAAGCAATTGAACAGAGACGAAAGGCATGGCTAAAGTGGAATAACAAGAAAAACAATGACAATCATGAAGAATTTCTTAACAGTAGAAAAGCAACTACTAAAATATTAAGAGCACAGAAAAGAAATTTTAATAAAGCTCAGATAAGACACATAGAAGAAAGTTTCCAGCAACATCATTCCAGAGATTTTTATCAGACCTTTAAAACACAGATATCAAAGTACAACCCTCCTACACTACATATCAGAGGTCTAGATGGAAAATTGAATCTCAATAATACAAGTTGCACTTCTGCTCTAGCTGACTACTTTAACAAACTACTTAATGCTGATAAACCAAATGAAGTTCTGGAAGCCCACCCTAATGTAGCGCCTGAAGACAGTCTACCTCCAACTGTAGAAGAGATAGCAGAGATTATTCATGACCTCAAAAATAATAAAGCAGCTGGAGAGGATGGAATCGTTGCAGAACTCTGGAAATTTGCTGACCTAGACACACTAAATAAACTACACCAAATCATTAAGAATATATGGGTGACCGAAATCTTGCCCGAGGATTGGACGTCAGCTATTATCCATCCATTGCATAAGAAAGGAGATAGAAGTAATCTCAATAATTATAGAGGTATATCTCTCTTGTCAGTGACTTACAAAATATTTTCCAGAGCATTATTGAATAGAGCACATGTACAACTAGATCATCAACTAGGCGAGTATCAAGCAGGTTTCCGGAAATCGAGATCATGCCCGGAACAAATTCACAACCTGAAAAGGGCATAAAGGAATTGTCGGAAATGAGATTGCCGATAGTCTCGCAAAGGAAGGAGCTTGTGCTCCTTTCATCGGACCTGAACCATTTTGTGGCATATCAAAAAGCCGCATAATGGAAGAAGTTCGAAAATATGAAAAGGAACTCAGTGCAGCCTACTGGAAAAATGTTCCAGGCCAAAGACAGGCAAAAAGGTTATTACGACCCTCTGCCTGCTACGCGAAATTACTCTTAGAGCTTCAGAAATCTGATCTCAGAGTAATCACAGGAATTCTCACTGGACACTGCTCACTCAGATACCATCTCTGCAAAATGGGCATATTGGACAGTGGGACATGCAGATTCTGCGATGAGGCAGATGAGACGTCAGAACATATTATCTGCAATTGCAGAGTAATTGTTCGGCAACGCCATAAATATCTGGAACAGGTATTCCTTGATCCTGATCAGATTACAAACCTAGCTCCAAAACGGATAATGGACTTTCTTAGAAGCCTAGACCTTTTGGACTAAAATATAGATGTAGGGTATACACAAAAGATCTTATAGGTCGCAGTGTAGTAAGGTTAACTGGGCCAATCGACCCCTTCTGCAATCTACAATCTACAACCTGAAAACTGTTATTATGTACGTCAAAAATAGATCAAAGAAATTTGTCATAACATTTGTTGACTTCAAAAAAGCGTACGACAGTATTGACCGGAATACCTTGATTAAAACTCTCCACGAATTTGGCTTGGACCATAAAACAACTGCCTTGATTAACGCAACCCTAAACAACACAAGTTCCAAAGTAAAATTCAGAGGGGAAATGTCTGACTCTTTCAATATAACAACTGGCGTAAGGCAAGGAGACCTTATTTCTCCCTTACTATTCAATTGTGTTCTGTATGCAGAATTTCATAAGGAATTCAAAAATGGAAAAATATACAGGGTGTTCTATTTAAAATAAAAAAGTTAATATGCATTTCCGGTTTAACCGCAAATGGTACATTAAATTTGATAGCATTTTTGAATTCCTTGGATCTTCTTAGAAGGGGATAAGCAATTTCATTTAAAAATATCAAACCGTTGAGGAGATACTTAGGGGGTTCCATACTTTATACTAACCCTGTATTTCAGAATATTTAGATAATATAAATGAATGAATATATAGTAAGGTACTTATAAACAAGAAAATTGATTGTTCAATATTGTTGTTGAATTTTTGACAATTACATAATTTTATCAAAACTAGTAAAACCACTAGTGGTTTTATCAATATAAACCGGAAACCGGCTAGATTTAGCATAAAACATTGAAGATTAAGCGTTTTCATTGGACGAAATCACAAAATTGTGATATTTTGAAAAAAATAATCATTAATAAAATACCTTTTCTTAATTAAAAGGCACTTTTTCCCTACTAAATTAATATTTGAATTAGATCGATTCGATGGCTGCTATTTTACAATTTTGTAACGAAATTTACAGTTGTGAGCAAATACATCTTAAACCTAAATAATTCTGATGTTAAAACATTCTTTAATATTCCTAATATCATTGGAAAACATTTTCTATTGTTAAAATTTTAACTTTACTTTTAATTTACATTTTAAATTTATCAAATTTAGCCATTTTTAATCTGAATTTTTGTTGTTTTTATAGAAATTACAACTTACTACTAGTTAACAATAATATAAAATTGATTCAAAACTTATAAGAAATACATACAAATATTAGTAACAATGAAAAAAGCATATTAATATCACATATTCTTTCATAGAGAGGATAATAAAAAACTCTTCGTTTTAACAAAACTTCCAATATTTATTAAAAAATTGCTTTTTTAAAGGCTCAATGACAGCTGTTTCGCTATGAAGCATCGTCAGATTGACATTTAAGTTACATTTTGTTTGTTTGTAGCTAGGTACCTGATGTTTAGGTAGTATTAAGGTTAGACCAAGTATGGAAGTAATAAGACATAACAATATTAAAGCCTAGATGTTATTAGCCCTAAGGGATTATCCTGGATGTATTTCCCTCTAAGATCAGTATAACTGTGCAATGATATAGAAAAACCAGGAAAAAACTATATCATGCTGATCTTTACAATAACTTAATATATTTGTGTTACAATTACGTCTTATCTATGTATAAAATGAAGACTCAATCAAAGCAAACACTTTAAAAGTGGAGAACTTCCCAGATTTATTTGTTCATTAACAACTTTAAATTGTGGATCTGCTAGATGTCTTTTTATTTCAAGTTCTTCAAGGAAATCTAAATTTTGTTTTTTATTACAAATGTGTAGTATTTGGATGTCATTGGTGTGAAAGAGTGAGGTTGGATGTTCAAGTAGGTGTTTTGCATAATTTGACTTATCTGGTTGTTTTAATCTATATGCTCTTAAATGTTCGTTAAATCTTACTTCAAAATTTCTTTGTGTTTGACCTATATATACAGCATTACACTTTGGACAATTAATTTTGTAAACACCAGATTTTTTTAATTTAGGTAATTTTGTTTTTACATTTAACAATTTTGTACCAACATTATTTTGTGTTTTAAATGATATTATTGCTGATGTTGCCGAAGATATTATTTTTGATATTTTATTGGAAATACTTCCACAATATGTAATATTTTTATAACTTTTAATTTCTTTAGTTTGTTTAGGAAATAATAGTTGTAGTGCCACTTTCTGTTCTTTTTTATTAATTAATGTATTTATCAAATGAATTGGGTAGCCATTAGATGTAGCTATTTGTTTTATGATATAAATTTCTTTATCAAAGTTAATTTTGTCCATTGGAATTGAAAATGCCCTATGTATCATAGAATTATAAGCTGCTAATTTATGTGTTATAGGATGATTTGAATTATATGGTATGGTTACATCTGTTTGTGTTGGTTTTCTGTATATTGAATAATTTAGTAAATTATTAACTTTTTCAATTTTTAAATCTAGAAAATTAATTGAATTATTTTCTTCAACTTCTAAAGTAAAATTAATTTTAGGATGCAAGGTATTAATATAATTAAAAAATATATCTAATTGTCGTTCGCTACCTACAAATCCTGCTAACACATCATCAACATATCTATACCAAAATACAATATTGTTTTTATAACTAGAATTAAAGATTTTGTTTTCTAAATTATCCATAAAAATATTTGCTAAAATTGGAGAAATGGGACTTCCCATTGGAAGACCCTCATTTTGAATATATACTTTGTTATCAAAAGTAAAATAATTTTGACTAATGCATACATTAAATAAGTCAATTATATCTGATATTATTCCTGGATGGATATTTCTTTCATCTAATATCTTTTTAACTAGAACTATACATTCTTTAGGAGGAATTTTAGAGAACATATTAGTTACATCAAATGATACTAATTTAGTATTATTTTGTAATTTACATTTATTTAATTTATTTATCAAATCTAATGAATTTTGTACTGAATATTTAGATGTGTAACCATAATTATTTAGAATAGTATTTAATTTTTTAGCTACCTTAGTATTAGGAGTGTTAACATACGAAACTACTGGTCTAATTGGTTTTGACTCTTTATGTAATTTAATAGTTCCATATAACTCTGGACATTGAGGATTTTTATTTACTAGATATTTTTTATCATAGTCATTTAATAGATAATTTGAATCATTTACATGTTCTCTTATTTGGTTAGAAAATTTTTGAGTGGGATCGTTCTTTAGAATTTTGACATTACTTGACATTATGAAATCATTCACTTTAGATTTATAATCTTCTTTTTTAAAATTACTGTTGAGTTACCTTTATCTGATTTTGTAATGACTAGGTTATTTTGATCTACTTTATTTTTGATTGATTTTAAAGCTAAAATGTCATTTTTAATAATTTGACTTTGACTTTTAAATTTATTTGGTTTTATGTCACTAATAAGATTTGCTATTTGCATTTTTTCATAAATAAAATTATTTGAATTTGTTCTCAAAGCTATTTCAGAATCAGTGGCTAAAATTTCTTTTATATTATTAGTAAATTTAGGTGGTATGCAATATTTTAAACCTTTATCTAAAAATTTATTTTCATTATTTGAAAAAATGGTGTCTGATAGATTTACAAACCGAGGAGCAAAATAAAGTAGATCAAAATAACCTAGTCATTACAAAATCAGATAAAGGTAACTCAACAGTAATTTTAAAAAAAGAAGATTATAAATCTAAAGTGAATGATTTCATAATGTCAAGTAATGTCAAAATTCTAAAGAACGATCCCACTCAAAAATTTTCTAACCAAATAAGAGAACATGTAAATGATTCAAATTATCTATTAAATGACTATGATAAAAAATATCTAGTAAATAAAAATCCTCAATGTCCAGAGTTATATGGAACTATTAAATTACATAAAGAGTCAAAACCAATTAGACCAGTAGTTTCGTATGTTAACACTCCTAATACTAAGGTAGCTAAAAAATTAAATACTATTCTAAATAATTATGGTTACACATCTAAATATTCAGTACAAAATTCATTAGATTTGATAAATAAATTAAATAAATGTAAATTACAAAATAATACTAAATTAGTATCATTTGATGTAACTAATATGTTCTCTAAAATTCCTCCTAAAGAATGTATAGTTCTAGTTAAAAAGATATTAGATGAAAGAAATATCCATCCAGGAATAATATCAGATATAATTGACTTATTTAATGTATGCATTAGTCAAAATTATTTTACTTTTGATAACAAAGTATATATTCAAAATGAGGGTCTTCCAATGGGAAGTCCCATTTCTCCAATTTTAGCAAATATTTTTATGGATAATTTAGAAAACAAAATCTTTAATTCTAGTTATAAAAACAATATTGTATTTTGGTATAGATATGTTGATGATGTGTTAGCAGGATTTGTAGGTAGCGAACGACAATTAGATATATTTTTTAATTATATTAATACCTTGCATCCTAAAAATTAATTTTACTTTAGAAGTTGAAGAAAATAATTCAATTAATTTTCTAGATTTAAAAATTGAAAAAGTTAATAATTTACTAAATTATTCAATATACAGAAAACCAACACAAACAGATGTAACCATACCATATAATTCAAATCATCCTATAACACATAAATTAGCAGCTTATAATTCTATGATACATAGGGCATTTTCAATTCCAATGGACAAAATTAACTTTGATAAAGAAATTTATATCATAAAACAAATAGCTACATCTAATGGCTACCCAATTCATTTGATAAATACATTAATTAATAAAAAAGAACAGAAAGTGGCACTACAACTATTATTTCCTAAACAAACTAAAGAAATTAAAAGTTATAAAAATATTACATATTGTGGAAGTATTTCCAATAAAATATCAAAAATAATATCTTCGGCAACATCAGCAATAATATCATTTAAAACACAAAATAATGTTGGTACAAAATTGTTAAATGTAAAAACAAAATTACCTAAATTAAAAAATCTGGTGTTTACAAAATTAATTGTCCAAAGTGTAATGCTGTATATATAGGTCAAACACAAAGAAATTTTGAAGTAAGATTTAACGAACATTTAAGAGCATATAGATTAAAACAACCAGATAAGTCAAATTATGCAAAACACCTACTTGAACATCCAACCTCACTCTTTCACACCAATGACATCCAAATACTACACATTTGTAATAAAAAACAAAATTTAGATTTCCTTGAAGAACTTGAAATAAAAAGACATCTAGCAGATCCACAATTTAAAGTTGTTAATGAACAAATAAATCTGGGAAGTTCTCCACTTTTAAAGTGTTTGCTTTGATTGAGTCTTCATTTTATACATAGATAAGACGTAATTGTAACACAAATATATTAAGTTATTGTAAAGATCAGCATGATATAGTTTTTTCCTGGTTTTTCTATATCATTGCACAGTTATACTGATCTTAGAGGGAAATACATCCAGGATAATCCCTTAGGGCTAATAACATCTAGGCTTTAATATTGTTATGTCTTATTACTTCCATACTTGGTCTAACCTTAATACTACCTAAACATCAGGTACCTAGCTACAAACAAACAAAATGTAACTTAAATGTCAATCTGACGATGCTTCATAGCGAAACAGCTGTCATTGAGCCTTTAAAAAAGCAATTTTTTAATAAATATTGGAAGTTTTGTTAAAACGAAGAGTTTTTTATTATCCTTAATAAGATGGACTTCCAAAAAGTAAGGGTTAGTACAATCAATTTAATTTCATAGAGAGTTTTGTGTCTTTTTAATTCATTTCATTCACATTTAATATATTATAGAGTTTAAATCCAAAATTTGGGTAATGATAATAAAGATTTGCAAAAGTAGGTAGGTACCTATACTGTATCATTTTATCATTATGATTTATGGTTTAGGCATTATCGTTGAAGATTAGTTCATTTATTAACTCATTTTTTTTATGAATGATTCTGTTTCTCCAATGAACCATTTAATATAGCTTTGTTCGGGTTTAATTGATTACTGTTTTCAAACTGTCAGGATTCTGCGCACTAAAAAATCCTATGTTCGGGTTTTTCTTGTACGGTTTTCGAACCGTTCTATAATTTTAGTTTGGTGTTCGGGTTTTATTTCTGACTGTTTTTGGACGATTTGAAAACTGTCAAATCAGTCCAAGGTTAAAAGTAAGAATTTTTCGTGGACTAATTGACGCATGCGCTTGGTCATTTGTCAGTCATTGTTTGTAGTGTGCATTTTAAATTCAAATTACTATTGGTATTTTAATTTATTGAGTATTATTATGGATTTATTGGCAGAATTCTCGTCAGATTCATCATCTTTTTTATCAGCAAGTGATGATGATGAATTGGAGATGGTAGCAAATCTTTTTTTACCCGAATTATTACAGAAAAAAGTAAAAATGAGAATTATGCCGAAGAAACAGTACCCCTATATAGTGATGAACAGTTTATCCAACATTTTAGGTTTGTGGACAAAATAATTAACTTTTTGTAAGAAATAGTTAATTGTTATGAGTATTTACTTATTTATACTACGTATTTTAGAATTTCTAGAAATATATTGGATAAACTAAAAACAAAATATGAGAACTCCGAGTACTATCCCAAAAAGGATACTGGCTTTAAAAGAATTGGGAGTGAAAAGTGCATCCTTGCTTTTCTTTGGTATGCTTTCAATGAAGCGTCTTCATTTAGAGATGTTACAGATAGATGTAATATGTCTGTTAGTACTCTGCATAGCGTGGTTGATAACGTAGTAAAATTTTTGTCCGATATGTCAGAGGATGTAATAGTTTGGCCATCGCTACAGGAAGCTCATAATATTTCAGCTGCCTTTGAAGTAATCGGCTTTTCAGGAGTGATTGGTTGTATTGACGGAACCCATATTAGAATAGACACTCCAAATGAAGACGCCGATTCATATTTAAAAATATCATTCTATTCAGGTAAATTGCATAGTTTAAAATAAATGGGTAATGATATATTTTAAATCACCCCCGGGGCGCGTGCGCTGCCAATTCAAATGTATTGATTTTTACTTAGACTAAGTTGACGATGAGGTGTTGTCGACTTAACTAATTATTTCCTTACACCGAGTACTTTCGTTTTAAATTAGTAAATTTTATTACAAAAAAACATACCTTGTTTAATATACCGTATTTTTAATTTATTATTGTGGTATTAATAATGATAAACAAATAACTTTTAAATAAAACTTAACTTATTTAAAAAAATTACTTTTTCAATGACAGCTGTTTAGTTTGGATTACTAAAAGTGTTCCGTTCAAATATCTATTTGGCAACGTGGCTTAAGAATAAAATTTTACCTCTCGTTAACCAAGAAAATTATTCTTAAAAATTCAAATTACGGCATGCGGGGTAGACCATTACCAATAAATGTATTAAAAATAAGGGTTTTATGTGCTTAATGACTACACCCAAATAAAATTATGTTATTTTTATCTTATTAAAATTATTTAACAAAGTGAAATAGAATCTGCATTGCACATCTATGTATTTGTAAATACCCTAATATATTTTTTTAATTCCAGATTGTATGTGACGACAAGAAAATTATTAGGGATATTTTCATTGGATACCCAGGAAGCGTCCATGATGCTAGGGTATTTCGCAATAGGCCTTTAGCCGATAGTAATAGAGAAAGGTGCAGGGATTATATTATTTTGGGAGACAGTGCCTACCCTTGTTTAAGAAACTTGTTGACGCCATTTAAAGATACAGGCAATTTAAGCCAAGTTGAAAAAAATTATAATAAAAAATTAAGCCATTGTCGGGTATTAGTTGAGCACACAATTGGTCTTTTAAAACAAAGATTTAGGCAATTGTACCATTTAAAATCAAAAGACATTGAGTTTATTTGTCACTTTATTAGGGTTTGTTGTGTGCTTCACAATTTATGTGTAAGAGAAAATCTAATTGAGTATGTAGACTTTGAAATACCTGAAATAGATATTGTAGAGAATGTTGCTGTTGAGGAGCAAAATGAAGTTGGTCTAAACTACAGAAATTATGTAGCAGCACTTCTGAATATTTAAACATATTTCCTACTTTTATTGTCCATCCAAATGGGAAGCTGGTGGTTTTATATTCCACTTATTAGAATTAGTTTTAGTTTTCCCCTCATTTTCATTTTTAATTTTTCAAACCAAATTTCTTAACTGTTTGTTAAATCTTAATCACACTTTTTAAATTTTAATCAGTTATGTTAAGTTCCTAACAGCTGATTAAGGGTGCGTTGTAACACGCCTGGTTAGACTATGGTTATCGTTGACCATTGGTTTGCAACAATAAGGTTGTTGTAGCACAACATTTTGGACGGTCACCAAGTGGTTAACTACATGGAATCATACCGTCCGATTTCCGAGGTTTAAACTATGGTCAAAACACGGAACAATTAAATTTTACTTATTTTATGGACGTTTGGGACAATTCTATGATTGACATTTGTTTTATTATTTATTAGGATTATTTACTATTTAAAATTAATAGAATTCTACAATACATATGGACGAAATAATGAGAGGAAACCTGCAAGAGCTTACCGACGATGAAGATTTTCGAGAACTATATGAATTAGAAATGTTTCCGAGAGCCGCTAGAAATGTCAGGGAAAGAGAAAACCATTTTATAAAATGGAATGAAAATGAATTTGGAGACTCTATATTATGTATTAGATACGAGTAAGTATTAAGTATTTATTTATTGTTGTTTGTTATTAAATTTGTTATATTTACTATTTAGGGTCAACGCTGTTACTCCGGAAGAAAAAGTTTTATTGACTTTAAGATTCTTAGCAACTGGGTCTACTTTACAAGCAGTTGGAGATTTTGCAGGTAAATTTTAAGAATGTTATTTGTATTAACCTATAAGTTTGTATATTGTTACAGGAGTTGACAAATCAACTGCTAGCAGAATTATATACAACGTTATAACTGCAATAGCAAGGCTTGGTCGTGAATTCATACAAATGCCCCAATCAGAAGTAAAAATACAGAAAGTTCAGGAGTTTTTTAATATTAGTAGGTTTCCAAGATGTATTGGTGCACTGGACTGCACCCATGTAAAGATTCTGTCCCCGGGAGGTGAAAATGCAGAAATTTTTAGAAACAGAAAAGGTTTCTTTTCTTTCAATGTCCAAATGGTGTGTAGGCCTAATTTGATTATACAGAATGTTGTTTGTAGGTTGCAAGGCTCTGCCCATGATGCAACAATATTTGCAAATTCCCGTTTACGGGCACAGTTTGAAGGTGGGATCTTTGGAAATTCTGTTTTAGTGGGTGATAGTGGATATCCTGTTCAGTCCTATCTTATGACTCCTTTGACGAATCCTCAAGAACAGGCCGAGCAACTTTTTAACGAGAGTCAAATAAGAACTCGAAATCCTATTGAAAGGTGTTTTGGGGTTCTTAAAAAGAGATTCCCAATTTTGGCATTAGGTATTCGACTTAAAACAGAGAGAGTAGAACCTATTGTAATTGCCTGTGCTGTACTGCACAATATAGCATGTGAGAAAAATGAACCACAGTTGGATGTAGATGAGGATATTTTGGCAATAATTGAAGAAACTAATAATATTGATTTAGTTGTACCTAATATTCCTAGGTTTAACAGGAATGGCTTAGTAAGATATAATTTAATTACACAATATTTTGAAGGACTAGTGTAAAAAATTTTAGTGGACAATTGCACCAATAAGTATATTATGGAAATAAATAAAGTTATTTGATTGATCTGTTTGGCTTTTCAATTTCTTCCATTAAATGCAATCTTAGACATCGTTACTTTTGTTAATTTTGTTTATTTAAAATTATAACATAGTTATTTATTACACAACTGTGCTAAATTAATGTCTAACGAGCGGTAGATTAAACATTAATTTAGTGTAATATGTTATTTCTTTGGATGTAATAAATGTTTGTTGATCCTTTTCTATGCTTTTATTATATTAATTTATACAGATGGCCTGGATAAAACCAGATACTTTTATTATACATAATTAAGATGAACTTGACATGCCATACATACATACTACTTATATTACAGAACTAAAAATTAAGTTGACACGGAACTAAACTATTCTTCTTCTTTTTATTAATGCTGTCAAGGTTCAACATCCACAATTAGTATTAGGGAAGCGTTACACTAGACAGAAAAACAAATGTCAGGTCTTGTTGTAGTTGTTAAATAGATTAAACACCCTATAAGCTCGCGGTATGGTTTTCTTTCCAATGGTGTTCCTTCACCGATTCTTAATTTTAAATTGGTTTCAATAGGGGTTGCTTTTTCTTTACAATCGTTCATATTAAATTTGGTTAGTAGTCTTTCAATAAAACCAGTTTGGCTTAGTTTCATTATGTTGTTTTCTATTTCCCTCTTAATTTTGATTCCCAAGAAGAACTTTGTTTCCCCCAGATCTTTCATTTCAAATAACTTAAACAATGATAATTTTATATTTTGAATTTCTTTTAAGTCATTCCCAATAAGGAGTAAATCGTCTACATATAATAAAATAAAAAGTTGTTTGTTTTTGGTTATTCTAGTAAATAAGCATTTATCTGATTCTCCACTTCTGAATCCTTGTTGCAAAAGGACATTTGTAAGTTTCTTATACCATTCTCTTGAAGCTTGCTTTAATCCATATAAGGTTTTATTTAGCCTACAAACCTTATCTCCTTCAGTATATCCTGGGTGTTGTTTCATATAAATTGTTTCTGTCAAGTTTCCATTTAGAAAGGCCGTTTTGAAATCCATTTGATGAATTAAGAGTTTGTATTCATTTGCAATTGATAACATAATTCTTAAAGTGTTTAGTTTGAGTACTGGTGAGTATGTTTCTGAATAGTCCAATCCTTTCTTTTGAGAACACCCCTTTGCTACTAGTCGAGCACGATATCTTGTTGTATTACCTGATTCATCACGTTTTATCGAAAATACCCATTTACATTTAATAGCGGTCCTACCAGGTGGCAAGTCAACCAGAGTCCATGTTTTATTTGTTTTTAAAGCTGCCATTTCTTCATCCATTGCCTTTTGCCACATTTTTCTCTTTGGATGAACTTCGACATCTGAAATATCTTGTGGTGTATTTTCTACATATGTTTCTGCATTAAGTGCGAAAATTAAATATGCTTCATCATCTTCGTCTTTACTATTTTCCATGATATAGTCAGTGTGCCAAATTGGTTTATTCTTTTGTTCTACTTGGTCTCAAGTTATTTTCTTCAATAAAATCTGTGGTCTCTGTTGTCACCTCTTTACCCATTTCATTTTCTTCTGTTTCCATGTTTTTCTTATCTTCTGTCATGATGGCTGCTTGATTGCTCTTAAAGTAAAAATCTTTTTCATTAAATGTTACATCTCTTGACACAAATACCTTTTGTTCATCTACTTTCCATAATCTGTAACCTGTGTTACTATATCCAATCATTATGCATTTTTCAGATTTTGGGTCAAGTTTATCTCTTGTTTGTTTTGGGATATGTGAATACGCTACACATCCAAAAATTCTCATGTTTGTAATGCGTGGTTTAGTTCCATACCACAATTCTGCTGGTGTAAGATTATTCTCATTAGCCTGGCTTGGGCTACGGTTCAGCACATAAGCTGCCACCTGAACAGCTTCATTCCAAAAGTATTTGGGCATGTTAGCATCTTGAATTAATGTTCTACTTTTGTCTAAAAGACTTCTGTTAAATCTCTCTGCCTTACCATTGTGTTCAGCTGTGTAAGGTGTGGTATAATCTATAAACGTGCCATTATCATTGCAAAATTCTTTCATATTTCCTGAAATATATTCCCCCCATTATCGCAACGCAATACCGAAATTTTTAAATTAAATTTAGTTTGGACTAGATTAACATATTGCTTAAAGCAGTTAAAAACTTCACTTTTATTTTGAATAATAAAAACATAAACAAAATTGGAATAATCATCTATGAAGGTAACAAAGTACTTACCACCATTATGTGATAGTGGTGTTATAGGTCCTGCAACATCTGTGTGAATAATCTCAAGTAGTCTTTTAGCTTTAGTGCGTGATCCAAAACTCAATCTAGTCATTTTACCTTTTATACAGGCTTCACAAAATCCAATTTTACCAATAGTTACATTTTCTAAACCATATACAAGATTGTTTTTAATTAATTTGTCTAAATTAGCATTACAGATATGCCCTAGTCTTTTGTGCCATAATTTTAAATCATCACGTTCAGTCTCAATATTAAAACATTCATTATCTACAACCTTAAACAAAATTTCATAAAGATTATTTCTGAACCCTATACCTATTAAATTATTGTTATGAAACAAATTAACTTCTCCATTATTAAATACTACTTTTATATTTGCCATTTCGAGTTTTTTAACTGAGAGTAAATTTCGCCTTAAATTTGGAACATAATACACATTTTTTAAAGTACATTTGATTTCTTTACCTTTTACATTACTTACAGCATTTATTGTGCCTATTGCTATGGCTTCTAAGTGAAAGTTATTTTTTGCTACAGCAATTTTAATAGGATTATTCAATAATGTTAAACTAGAAAAGTATTTTTTATCATTAACCAAATAGTCTGTACAACCTGAATCTATATAAAATAACAAATTGTCAGTACTTACATTACAATCAGTTAAACTTGTCATAAAACAAATGTTTTGTTCAATTTCTACATCACCTTCATCATTCTCCACATAATTTATTCTTCTGTCTTCAAACTCCTCTTGATTTCTATTATTTGCTCTACTATGGAATCTGTTATATCTACCTCCTTCATTGAATCTGCGGTGACCAAATCCTTGTCTGGAAAATCTGCTTTGGCTAGGTCCACCTCTGCTTTGGCTAGGTCCACCTCTGTTTTGGCTAGGTCCACCTCTGTTTTGGTTAAAATTAGTATTATACTGCTGTGCTTTACTTGTATCAAAATTTCTTCTTTGTACTAACTTGTTACAGTTTCTTTGCATATGTCCCTTTTCTCCACAAAAATAACATGAAAAGGCTGCTGGCTTTTCTAAACCTTGTTTTCTATATGGTATGTTTTCATTCATAGCTCTCCTTCTTTCCATTTCGCATCTTAATTTTGACTTGGCTATATCTAGGGTAAGTTCATCTTCTGACATATTTTCCAACAGTGTTATGACAGTCTGAAATGATTGAGGCATTGCAAGTAAAAGACTGCATACAATATCTTTTTCATTTAGCTCACTTCCTGAGGCTCTCAATTGTCTTACGATATCATCAAATTCTAATAGAAATTTATCCAAGTCCTCATTTTCTCTTAATCTCATTGCCATCATTCTTTTACGTAGCACTAATTGACCAGGTATTCCCTTCTTTTCATATCTTTCTTCTAGGGTTTTCCATATACTATATGCGCTATCTTTTTCTCTAATTAGCTCAATCTGGGAGTCTTCTAAGCATTGTACAATTAATGACTTACATAACCTTTCCTTTTTCTTCGCCTTTTCCAATTCTCTAGGATCATCATAATCAGTAGCAATAAATTGTTTAATTATAAATTCTTTAACTTCCTTTTCTTCCAGTAATGTTATCATTCGAAATTTCCACGTGTGGTAATTATAATTGTTTAGTACATCGATGTTAAAACTATTTTTGGCATTTGCAGTCATGCTTGTAGAGTGCTATTTCGAGATATTCTATTTTACCTTTTAATGTCGAGCCTGGGCCCATAACCTGTTACTTCTTTGGATGTAATAAATGTTTGTTGATCCTTTTCTATGCTTTTATTATATTAATTTATACAGATGGCCTGGATAAAACCAGATACTTTTATTATACATAATTAAGATGAACTTGACATGCCATACATACATACTACTTATATTACAGAACTAAAAATTAAGTTGACACGGAACTAAACTATTCTTCTTCTTTTTATTAATGCTGTCAAGGTTCAACATCCACAATTAGTATTAGGGAAGCGTTACACTATTATAGTTATTATAACATAATAAAACTGTTTATCCAATTTTGCCTCCATACATATCTTTAATTTCACGTAGATGACATGAATTACAAAGGGATTAAAATTGACATTACTTAACATGTCATGTCAACTGAAGCTTTTTCATGGATAAAAAAATGTATATTTTTTGGTTATAAGGATTTAATAAGATTATTTGAATGTATTTGGCATTTATTTGACATCAATGCAATAAAAATTTTAAAGGCTAGCAGAATAATAATTTTAATCAATTGCCCAATAAACACCACCTTTAATGGAATCTTTAGAGATAAATAATGAGCGTTTTATCTGACAAAATTGGAAAAATTGGTTTTAATGGATATTTTAAAATTTTGTCTTGTTTTAAAGTGTTTCCTGATTTCAGATTCTGTCTACCATAGTGTCATTGTATAGTTTGTTATGATTATGGACATACAGTTTTGCCTTTTACTACTTTGTACACATTATATTTACCATGTATTGGGCTTACCCCGTTGATAAATAAATAAAAAAAATTATAAACCATTTTCTTTATTCATTAGCTACTTTATTTACAACGCACTGTTTTTCCAATTTTAATATCGACATTTTAATGTCATGTTCTTCCTTCATCATCTTCATTTTTTGTTCATGCATTTGTCTCTTATGATCTAATAACTGTTGATGGTTTTCTTTAGCATGTTTCAGTTTTTGTTTATGTTCGTTAAGATGACACTGTTGTTGCACTGAGACATAATCTTGCTTTAATTTTGCCCAATTGGATAATTTGTTTCTCAAAATGTTATCTGTAACATCAAATTAAAAGTAGCAGGACTGTTTTCTGGAACATAAGACCATGCTCTGATATTTTGTCTTCCAGACGTTTTAGCTACATCTATAGTAGACATTCTCAATAGTTGTAAACAAAAGTCAACGGCTATTGTAGATGTAGCTGAGAATTCTGGAATATAAAATATCAGACCATAGTCTAATGCTCCAGAACACAGTCTTTCTCATAATCCCGACAATGAAAACTTGCATTTTTCAATAATTTTGGAAATATAAATAAAATTCTAATTGCATTTAAATTATGTTGAGAACAGTTTATAAGCAACAAATAGAACAGGTGTTACAGAGGTATTAAATTCCTATGATTTAGAAAACAAACTTGGGTAAAATTGTAGAACCCGCTCTTCAGCAACCATATGTGTTTTATTTGGATAGAATTGAAAAAGGCATATTCTGCACAATTACCAAAACATACATTCGTACCATTTTGGACGATAACGTTTTTAATATTTCTGCAAAGGGATTACAAATTTAGTAATGATATTCTTACCTATTTTTCTTGTGTCACTCGGATTATTTACTTGCAACCTCTTTGACACTGGAGTTCTTATTAACTCAGCAGAGCTTTTAGACCAGTCCTCTAAAAAATAGATATAAATAAATAAGATGGTGAATTTAGTTTTCAATATAATTCTATTGTAGCTTTGTTTTTGAGAATCAGCTAGAATTTATTAGGATTTTGTTCTACATTTTAAAGAAACCTGATAGATTTACTTACTGACATTTGAACTGGTTATAGCACTTGTACTAGTTGAAGTACTAGGGATGGCATAATGTTTTTTTTCTCCACACAATTCCGTATCTTCTAAAAATCCCACAATAAAAAGGAACATTTATAAAACAAATATGCAACAAAAGTACTTTCAAGCATGTAAACATATTTACCTATTTCATATTCAATGTTGCTGTCATCACTTTGTTGAATTATTACAGTGACTTGCTCTTTATCAAATTGCTCTGTAAATAAATTTATTACCAACTTTACTAATGCCTATTAATTGTATAACATATACATACCCATCCCAATACTAGGCATATTATTATCTTCAGATAAACCTGTAATGGAACCTTATCAATAGTATAAATATACTTTTATTTGTAAGATATACCTTCAACATCATCATCAAACTGTGATCCAAAGCCAGTTACCCTAGAACCAAGGATTTCTCGTATATCCCGATCCCTTTCAGTATCATGCCAAGGGACAGGTGGACCACCCCCTGTCGAATATGTATCCCTTTTTTCTTCCGAAAAACCTTTGAGAGTTTTTTTCTTCATATTTAAGTATTTGTTTTTTAATACTTGTAAACTACGATACGTATTGCCAGGAGAATTAAATTCGCTTTCAACTTTCAGCCAAGCCTCATTTTTATTTTGGTTTGACGCACTATCAGTCCTTTTATTTTCTAATATATGGCCATATTTTTTAATCAATTGTAATAAGTAGTTCTCTTCACTTTTTGTGAAGTTTGTGGTCCGCTTAATACAGCCTTTATTATTAGAGTCTAAAACACAATACAATTTTAAATATATTTTTTTAATGTGTGACTATAAACTTACCCATATTCAAAATAAAATTGAAGCAACTTTAAATAAATACCGATGAAGACCTTCAGAAATAGAGTAAAAATTTATAAAATAATGCCTTCTGATAGTTCTGATTGTGTTCTGTTAAACGTCAATTCGAAATTTTCATTTTCAAACCACTTGTACCAACTGAAATGCGTTGGTTACGTGACAACTGCTTCACAATTTGTGTTACAACGAAAAATGGCTTAACCATTGATCGATGGTTAACCGTAGTTTAACCCTTGGTCCCCTGACCTGTTGGTTACCATGCTGTGTTACAACGCACCCTAAAACATTAATCAACATTTATGAAACCAGGCATTAGTGTGTACTTTGTGTTTAAAATTATTTTCAATGCCTTATCACTCTGGCAATTATTTATACTCCAGTTTTATTCTTTAATATACTTATTTAAATTTTATTATGATACCTCCACATTACTTTAATTGCTTTTTGAAAATATTATATTAACTGTTACAATGGTAGTTTTCTTGTCTACTTATTGTTTAAATTAATATATACTTTAATTTTCTATTAACTAATCTGTGTTTTAAAAAATATATACCCAAACTTCTGATGTGAAATTTGAAAAAGAATAGTTGCATCACTTTTCTTACCAGGATAGGTACAATGTGTAATTTACATTTGCAGTTGTTATTTTTTAATATATACCTACTGTTCTATATGTTATTAAAATTCCATTTGGACCTTGTTAATCTTGATCTCAAAAATTTTGATACACTTTTCAAGTATTGTATATATTGATGTATCACCTGTATAGTTTACATTCTTTTCTAAAAAACCTGTTTTCTCCTGATGGTCTGATGTATACTGAAACTAGTATCTAATTAAATGTACCTTTAATAAAGATTTATGGTCAGCTTTAGAGTTAGATTGAATATATTTAAATATAAGTAAGTTTATTTAATTATATCCTTATACAATATATTCTGTGTTTAACTTAAAAAAAAACATAATTTTGTGAATTGGATTCATCATTTTTTGTAAGATAGTACACGTAAGTATATCACCATTGTATAAATAATTAATATTAATCTTTATAAAATATCATTGGGCTGTAACAGACATTTTCGCCGAATACCTTGCCGTTTGACCTACTGAGAACGTTTATTGTTTATTTTTATATTATTATAGGCACCTACACAGTTAAAAATGCATATGTGACAACTTATTATATTACTAAATCTAAAAAATACATTTAAAAAAAAACGTGAAAAAGGCAAACAGTTTTTAAAACATATAATATAATAAATAGTATTTCATGACTGTCTTCTTTCTTTTAAAATATTAACATATTCTGCTAATATTTCGGTCCTTTTTTCTCTATCAGCCACCTTCCTTTTCATCAATTCTAGCTTTTCTTCCTATCTCTTATCTTTTTTATTATAATATTGTTTTAAATCTTTTTTTATATCTTGTAAAATTTCATTTCTTTTTTGATAGGTATTTTTTGTTGATTTATTTTTTTGTTTGCCGCTATTTTTTTCGGCTCACATGTAAGTAATATTAAAATTAAATTAAAAATTAAATTAAAATTAATAGTATACATATTAGATACTACTAAATTTTTAATTTAAATACGCATTATTTACCTTGATTTTTCATTTTTGGCATTAAATTCCAATAATGCAAATAGATAACGACAAATAAAAAACAACAATAAATACAAATAAACAACAAATAAGCAACAAAAGTATTTATAAATTTTTAATATTTAAATTGAAATATCACACCACACAGAACAGATATACGTTTACAATCGTACTACAAAAAATAATGCTGTCAAATGTTAGAACATTTTCAAGTTTTAAGTTTCAGACACAGAACACAAAAATAATGTGTCAAATATAAAAAAATAAGGCGTTCGGGTTTTTTCATTTGTTGGTAGTTTTCAAACCGTACATAAATAGTCCTTGGATTTAGTCTACTGCACATCCAGTTGTGCGCAGTCTGCAAATCGTTCTCAAACCGTCCGAAAAACGAAACCCGAATAAAGTTTATGTACTTTGAAGTATTATGCTACTGGTTGTCATCAGTCTGACTTTTCTGGAGTTAGTAAATCAAGAATATATATATATATATATATATATATATATATATATTCATTGAAAAATAATAAACACTGACTTGATTTATTACTCTATGTGCTGTTGATTTACTAACTCCAGAAAAGTCAGTCAGAAACTATTATCTGATGACAACCAGTAGCATAATACTTCAAAGTACATATTAAATGGTTCATTGGAGAAACAGAATCATTCATAAAAAAATGAGTTAATAAATGAACTAATCTTCAACGATAATGCCTAAACCATAAATCATAATGATCAAAATGATAATAAAAAGTTATACAATATAGGTACCTACCTACTTTTGCAAATCTTTATTATCATTACCAAAATTTTGGACTTAATCTTCTCTTTCTCGAACCCGTCCAAAAATAATTTCACCTATTATATTTAAAGGCATGATCGTAAACGCTTTGAAATGCCATAATTTTTAATATATCAAATATTAAAAAAAAGTATATTCCTTATCTAGGTATAATAATAAATTATTGAAATCTGAACTAATCCGACTTAATCAGATAAATCCACCAAAATGAACGATTTGTGTTAAATCGCGATCAGTTGATTTAATCCCACTTTTGAGCATGGTGAAACGTTTCAATAGGTTAATCGTGATTAGAAGCTAAATCGGGATTAAAGGCGTTGGTGAAATTGGGCCTTAATAATGGTATGTAAACAGGTGATACAAGTGACAAGTGAAAAATGACACTATAAGTGATATGATTGTAAACATTGAATACAAGTAACATAAATTTACAAAAGTGAAAAGATACTAGATATTGAACAATTTAAAACTCTATAATATATTAAATGTGAATGAAATGAAGTAAAAAGACACAAAACTCTCTATGAAAGAATGTGATATTAATATGCATTTTTCATTGTTACTAATATGTGTATGTATTTCTTATAAGTTTTGAATCAATCTTATATTATTGTTAACTAGTAGTAAGTTGTAATTTCTATAAAAACAAAAAAAATTCAGATTAAAAATGGCTAAATTTGATAAATTTAAAATGTAAATTAAAAGTAAAGTATAAAATTTTAACAATAGAAAATGTTTTCCAACAATATTAAACAATCAATTTTCTTGTTTATAAGTACCTTACTATATATCAACATTTATTTATATTATCTAAATATTCTGAAATATATTTTGTTATTATTATTAACACAATTCAATTCATCTAAAAGATAATGAAAAATCAAATATGTAGGTACTTTAAAACTAACCTGCTTCCTGAACGCGTACTCTGTAACTCGATAGAGATAGAAATAGAAAAAAAATAGCAAAGAAAAAAAATTCTTTCTATTAACAAATGCTACTCTCTATGACTTTTTCCTAAAACTTTCGGACCAGTTCGTATATAGAGAAATGTGTACTATTAAATCTGAAAACATTTCGTTTTTTAACCAGTAATTTTGACATCATAAATGTCAATATTGTCATTTTAAGCTGTTATTATATATAAGTAAAATATATAAAATACTTATTTTGTTCTTGCGTTGTTTGTTGTTGAAAAAAAGAAAGCAAAGCACGACAGCTCTTGATGAAAATAAATATTTACAGATAATAGATTCATGTGATGAAAAACGCCATTAGGCCTACAAAGAAAGTTTTTCCATATTGTTTCTTACGAATTGGCATGGCGTGGCGGAGAAGGAGTCCACCGTTACCTTCATTATTTTAAAAAGGAAATCAATAACATGGGGCAAGAAACTGGAAGAGTCCACCGTTACCTTCATTATTTTAAAAAGGAAATCAATAACATGGGGCAAGAAACTGGAAGAGTTAAATACAACCCAATTTTCACAAAAACAAGCCAATGAGGCAATGTGCAGATTCCAAATGGTTAACTTCCAATGTCGAACATCCCGAAAGATGTCCAATAAGATTGTTCAATAAGATACTGGAAAAACGAGATGAAAACATAACTTGCGAAAGATTTTTCCCTACACCAAATCCATTTTGGAATAGGGAAAATGAAAAATGGTTTAAAAATACATCGGTTGGGCAGAACGAAATATCTAAATGGCTAAATTCGTCAGCAAAAAATGCGGATTAGATGTAAAAATCGAAAAATCACATATCATTCCAGTCGATCTACGGTTATTTCTCATTTGGTAAAAGCAGGTATTCAAGAACAAGAAGCCATCAAAATTATTGGACAATCAACGTCTTCCTCATTAAAGCTTTATTTGCAAATAAATAAAGAACATCATAACAATATTTTAGAAAAAATAAGGAAACCTAAACCTACTTCTACTTCAAAACTACTAGTGTTGCTAGCACATCTACCTCAACAGAAATATCCAGCAACAATGAAAACGACTTGGAAGAAACTAGACCTATTTCCGAATCCCAAGTTTTATATAAAAATTGTGTCTTTAATAACTGCTCGTTTTATAAATAAAAACTAGAGATATCTTTAAAAACATGAAGTTTATTAGTTTTAGTTGATATTTTTTGGTTTGTATAGTATTCGAGTACGACAAATTATCGAAAATCCTCAGCATTCCAATTTAATTAAGTTATTTATTTTAGTTTTATTTATATTTATTTAGTTATTTTAATTAAATTATTATGGAATATTTGGAAATACCAATAATATTTTTCAAAAGCACCATTCCAACAATTTCTAATTGTTCCTCCATGTCACATTGACATTGAAATAAAATACAAAATTCTAATAATTCTGGGGTTTACTTTTACTAGTAACAACTAACCCTATACTTTATACATAAATAGTAAAAAGATAAGTTTTGAAGCAAAAAAGAAGAAACTTTTAGAGAGTTTAGTCAGTTACAATAATTATGTTTTAGGTTAGGTTAGGTTAGGTTAGATTATATTTTAGATACCTTTAGTTTTAACTTTTATTACAGAATAAAAGAGACGCTTATTTCCTTTTTACAATAATTCTCTTTTGTCAATTAAAATCTTATGTATAATTTTGCATATTAATAGAAAAAATCAGTAATAACTATTATCATAAGTTGTCCAACTCACTCTTGATAATAATGATTATAGTGATTAAAATACAAACTCTACTTTATAATGTAGGATGGAACTAAAAAAAAACCTACGTAAAACCAAGTGTAAAACAGAACATAAATTCTAAAGTAGTAAACTAGTGACATACTTTATTTATAAAGGTATTTCTATAAAAGGGTGTTCTATTTATTTATTAAATAAAGAATTGTGTGCAAATTAAAAAATATTAATATCTATACTTGTATCTGCTGTACCTACTGTAATATATTTGCCATAATTTGATGGTCATTACATAAAGAAATGAGTCCCAAAAATAATAACACAAACTTTCATTTCAGTTGTTTATTTCCAACTATTAAAATACATAAAACAATCACACCGATACATTTAAAACTACTTTTTATACCTAAACACATACCAAAGACTGATAAGCAGTCGCAAAATATAAATGAAATAGAATTTACTAATACAGGGTGATACAAACCAAATATATACATTACATCTCCCCCCTTAAAAAAAAATAATGATAAAATTATTTTTCCACCAAAATTTAATATAAAAATAAAAAAAGAAGAAGAAAATACCCAATATAACAATAAATTCATTTTTCATAGTTCAAACGTTCAGGAGGTTTAACCTTTCTTTTAGGTCTATTTACAACTCCGGTATCATCACAACTACTAGTAACATTTTCAGTAGAATCATTTTGATTATCTGTGGTAACATCATTGGTATCATAAATTATTGTGGAATCATTTTCAATTTTATTATCATTGATCTCAGAGTCCACAATATGAAATTGTTTAATCTGATTCCATTTTACATTTAATTCAGGTATCGTCACAATATAAGTAGCTTTACCGATTTTTTTGTAAATAATAGCTTTTATCCAAGTTTTTAAATTCACTTTGCGGTAATCGCGCACAGTAACCCTTTCACCAGGTTCGAAACACAAAAAACGTTTTCCGCTATGATACAATTTCTGTTTGTTTTGAACTTTCGTAACGCGTTCATTCAATTTTTTATTTGAATTAGGCAAAAGCTCATTAAAACGAGTTTGTAACTCACGACCCATCAATAAATTAGCTGGAGTTTCTTGCGTGGTACAATTAGGATTACAACGGTAATCAAATAAAAAATTATTTAAAACTAAATTAATGTCAATAGATTTATTTTCTCCAAGTGCATTTTTTAGTGCATTTTTAACCGTTTTCACTGCATTCTCTGCTGCGCCATTAGAGGCAGGATTATATGGTGGAGTGGTGAAATGAGTTATTATTTTTAGATAGGAATTCTTCAAATTCAACAGAAAAAAATGAACTTCCATTGTCCGTACAAATTTGTTTTGGCAATCCAAAACGTGCAAAACATGATCTTAAAACTTCAATGGTCAATCTAGAAGTAATTGAGTTCATTGGGAAAACTTCTATCCACTTACTATGAGCGTCTAAAATAATTAAAAATTGCTTATTGAGATATGGCCCCATAAAATCGAGATGAAGCCGATACCACGGTTGCTCAGGATAAGGCCACGTATGCAACACTGATTTATCTGGTGATTTTTTATTTAATAAACAATTGTCACAAGTTTTACAAACTTCTTCAATTTGTTTATTAAGTTTAGGCCACCAAAAGTAGGATCGGGCTAAACTTTTCATTTTAACTACCCCCATGTGTGAAGCATGTAAACTTTTTAATACTATTTGTTGTAAACTAAAGGGAATTATTATTCGATTGTTCCACATCAAACAATTTGATTCGATGCTTAATTCGTTTCTTATTCGATAATAATTTTGTAACGTAGAATCTTTATTAAATGATTTATTTATAGGCCAGCCCTTTTCAACAAATTTTAACACTCTACATAAAATTTCGTCTTTTGCTGTAGCTTCTTTTACATCCTCAAAATTTATGAAAAAATTGAAAGTAATTTACGTAATTTAAGTCAACATCAAGTAACGAATTTTCCTCTAAAGGTAATGGCAAACGTGATAACGCATCAGCTGGATTTTTGTCGGTTTTTACAACTTCAATATCATATTGATAGCTTGCTAGAATTAACGCCCACCGTTTTAATCTATTTGCCGAATATTGAGGAATATTTTTGTTAGGGAGAAAAATATATGATAAAGGTTTATTATCCATCACTAAAGTAAATTTTCGCAAAAATAAATAATTGTGAAATTTGCACAGACCATAAATAACACCCAAAGCTTCTTTTTCTAACGTACAATATTTACGTTCTGAGCTAGAGAGCTAGAGAGCACCATTTCTAAACGTGCTAAATGTTCCTGACGATCTTTACCGGTTATCAAAATGTCGTCTTAAAAACAAACAACCCCGTTTAACCCTTGTAATAAAGTTTCAATAATTTTCTGAAATTTCGCCGGAATACTCGCAATTCCAAATGGAGCACGTGTGTACTGATATAACCCTTTATGAGTTGAAATAGTCATTAACTTTTTTGACTTTTCATCTAAACAAATTTGTTGGTATGCATTAGAAAGATCAAGCTTTGAGAAATGCACACCGCCCTGTAATTTAACAAATAAATCCTCAATTTTCGGCAATGGAAACTGATCAATTTCAATAAACGGATTTAAAGTTACTTTGAAGTCACCACAAATGCGGACAGAACCGTCTTTTTTTAAAACCGGCACTATAGGAGTACCCCATTCCGAATAATCTATAGATTCAATTACTCCAAGATTACATAACCGTTCTAACTCTTTTTCTACTTTTTCCCTCATAGCAAACGGTAGAGGACGTGCACGGAAAAATTTTGGACTAACTTGTGAATCTGATTTTAGTTTAATTGATATAACTCCTTTATTAAAAGTACCTAAACCTGGAGAAAATAAATTGGCAAATTTATTCATTAAGAAATGCATATCTTTCGGTAAATCAAGGCAGTTTAAATTAAAAATTCCTAATTCAAATAAATTGAAAAAATCACGTCCTAATAAGGGTGGTCCCCCATTTTGGATGACAAAAAAGTTTAAGTTTCCCTGGTTATTCTTAAATTTAACTAAACAAGAAATATATCCCAATGGTTTAAGTTTATCTCCATTATATAAACTAAAAATTTTATTAGTAGAGTATAAACTTTTATTTACAAAATTTTGTTTGTAAAAATTTTCAGATATGACACTATAACTAGCTCCTGTGTCTAGATTGAATGTAAACATTTTATTTTCGATTAACAAATCTAAAGAAACTGGATTAGTGTTATATTCAATGTTATATAAAGAATAGTCTTCCGACTCCAAAAAATTATTTTTAATTTTGTTTTGTTTAGATGTGTTTACCTTTTTATTTGAGCACATCGGAGCCAGGTGACCTTTCTTACCGCAACTATGACAGTAGCACTCACGGAATGAACACTTATCCGCCACATGATTTTTGCGCCCACAAACTGCGCACTTTTCTTGACAGGTGGATGACGCTGAAGATACTTTACTCGTGGCTGCCCTGGAGTTGCGAGAGCCCGAGGCTTTCGCCGATGACGTAGCATGGTGTTTGGACTTCGCATTTGCCCCTGCGTAGTGGATCTCCGGCCGTTCTTCCTTGACAACCATTGAACAAAATGCTGCCCTGAAGATTTCGACGCTGCTATGTCCACTATCCACAAATTTAACGTCTTTTTTTTCCTCGAAAAGTCTATTTTTAACAGCACCTTTCTCGTAACCGATAATGAAACGGTCGACTAAGGCACGCTCAATTTCACTACCGGAAAAATCGCACTTCGATACCAAATGTCTTAAACGAGCCGCCCATTCTTTTGCCGATTCGTTAGACGTTTTTCGAGCTTCGTAAAATTTTTCACGGTTTGCAAATACTGGCACTGTAGATTTGAAATGTTCGTCCAATAATTTAATTATAGACCCATAATTTTTAGTTTCAGGTTCACCCGGTATACACATATTATACAAAAGTTTGTAAGCTTCTTCATTTAAGAGACTTAACAATATTGCCTTTTTGCGAGCGTCATCGGTAATTTCGTTTGCAGAAAAATAATTTTCTAAACGTTTTTTATATATTGACCAGTCCGCACTGCCCGGAACAAATTCCTGAATGTGACCGGTATACTGAATCTGCACTGACATTTTTAATTAGATTTTAATTTGAAAATCACTGTAATCACTAACAAGACTCACTATGAAATAATTCTCGTCGCCACATGTAATATATTTGCCATAATTTGATGGTCATTACATAAAGAAATGAGTCCCAAAAATAATAACACAAACTTTCATTTCAGTTGTTTATTTCCAAATATTAAAATACATAAAACAATCACACCGATACATTTAAAACTACTTTTTATACCTAAACACATACCAAAGACTGATAAGCACTCGTAAAATATAAATGAAATAGAATTTAGTAATACAGGGTGATACAAACCAAATATATACATTACACCTACTACATCTTTTCATATGGAAGATGTATATAATATGGATCCTTCACTTGGACCAAGCTGGAGAAAAGGTATTGTTACTAAGGATAATAAAAAACTCTTCGTTTTAACAAAACTTCCAATATTTATTTAAAAATTGCTTTTTTAAAGACTCAATGACAGCTGTTTCGCTATGAAGCATCGTCAGATTGACATTTAAGTTACATTTTGTTTGTTTGTAGCTAGGTACCTGATGTTTAGGTAGTATTAAGGCTAGACCAAGTATGGAAGTAATAAGACATAACAATATTAAAGCCTAGATGTTATTAGCCCTAAGGGATTATCCTGGATGTATTTCCCTCTAAGATCAGTATAACTGTGCAATGATATAGAAAAACCAGGAAAAAACTATATTCAAATTTTAACAGGATATAGCTTAGACCTTTCTCTAGGAGATAAGGTTTTTTAGTTGAGTTTTACATTGTAATAAAAGAGATATTGACGTTTAAGTGATGGTATGTTATTAAAAAGTTTGACAATTTGTGATCACGTATTTTTACGCCAGAAGCTTAACTTCTAAAGAAAGCATAGAGAATACGACTAGCAAAATATGAAGTTTAAAAAAGGTATATTTTTTGAGATTTGTTGCACGCAAAATTTGAACATTATGCCAACCTGTCAATTTAGTTCAACAGTTTTGGTGGCGCTTTTTTCCGAGACGTATGTCTATTCTAATTCTCCAAATCAAAACTTCACTTAACATAACCAACCTAGCCTTATTTCTCGTTTATAACGTCAAAATATATTAATTTTAGTGTTTTGGTTTTAAATATGTAATTGTCTATATTAATATTCGTTTATAATTTACCAGAAGTAAAAAAAAGTTAATTCTAAAGTATATTTTTACAACTTGCGTTGGTTTTTACATCGTTTATAGCATTATCCAACTGTGATATGTACAAGGTGTTTTGGTTTGTATTTAGTGTTATGAACCTTTGTTATTTCCTTAATTACTTTAAACTTGTTATGTTGGTTGCCTATGATCCACCCTGACATGCAGGTCGACAACTGAAGTGTGCCGGAAGTACCATGTTCGTGGGGGTATAATGCTTTACACAGCTACACAGCAGTTCTGCTACGTACTGTCAACTGACAGGCACGCGACCGATCATACACCGCCATGTTAAAGTGGTGACCCCAAGCACATCCTTGATAATACGTTGTTATAATATAGTCCAATATATATACATACAGAGTAGTTAAGTGTTTCTCTTTAATAGCCTTACCCCGGACATCACAACTGGCGACGAGGATTAAGACTTTAAAAAGTATTTTTTGGTTTGTGAACACGTGTTACATTTTTCGTGTCGGAAAAATGGCGGCAGTTGTTAGGTTTTCGGAATTTAACGCGATCGAGGATGATTGGATAATTTATTCAGAGAAACTGGAAATGTACTTTGTGGCTAATAAAATTAAGGAAGAATCAGTGAAAGTAGAACACTTAGCATCATTGGAACAGACACATAGTAGCTGTTAAGAAATTTATGTAATCCAAGAATTCCGAAAGAAAGAACCGTTGTCGAGCTGTCAAAAATGCTAAAAGAACATTGCTGTCCGCAATTTATTGTATGGCGTGAGCGAAGAGTGTTTTATCATTCAGAACAGTAGGAAAATGAGTCAATTTCGGACTTTTATTCAAGAATTTGTTCCCTTGCCATAAATTGCAACTTTGGAAACAAGTTAGACTTCGTCTTAAAGGAAAAATTTTTGTCCGGAATCAAAAGAGGCTCGTTAATGGACCGATTGTATGAAGAAAACACAAAAGATAGCATGGAAAAATTAGAGACTTTGGCAATGCAACGTGAAAGTTTCATAAAAAGTGCGGTTGAAACCAGGCCTTTCAACTACGTCACCAAAGGAAGAGGAAACCGAAATGGAAATGTCAACAACCATGTGGGTCGTCAATGTCACAAAACACCAGTGATGAGCGAGGTCATCTGACCAGAACATATGGCAACACTGTTGCCATATGGCCAATAAACAACAACATTATTAGAGTTAGGACCAGATTGGATTCAGAGTTGCAGCTTGTAATAAAATATATACTGGACGATAAGTGGCCCAGAACAGTAGTTGAGAATATCAGACCATATTGGAATCGTAGAAAAGAGCTTTGTTATGAAGACGGAATTTTAGTATAGGGTACCAGAGTCATTATACCGATATGTCTAAGACAAAAGCTGTTAAAAGAACTACACGAAGGACACTTTGGAGTCGTAAAAATGAAGGGGACGGCTAGGTCGCTAATGTTTTGGCCTGGAATTGACGAGGAAATTGAAAAGTTAGCAAAAAGTTGCAAACCTTGCATCCTAAACAAGCTAATCTTATGTTTTCCAGAGAACTTAGAACCGTAATTTCTCAGGTAATTGAAAATTCTAAAATTCCTAGACAACCTCATCACAAAAGCCAGGTGTTAGATACAGTCCAAAAACAGCAACAAAGACAGATCAAGAAGTTCAGGGGTGTAAAAAGAACCTTTGCATCCGGCGAAAACGTGGTGGTGGCCGACTACAGGACTCCAAACATACGCAAATGGATAAGTGCAACAATTTTAAAGAAGATTGGTAGTTGCACATACTTTTGTAAGACGAATGAAAACCAAATTTGGAAGCGTCATGCCAATCAGATCTTGGGGTGCCATTAGGGGGAGGATGTGGACAAACATCAAAAAATCAGGAAAAATCAAGGTAATGTTTCCAAATCTTATGTACGATCTATACCTAGTAAAATAGGTATTTTGCCCAATGAGTATGTTGCATGTTCAGCTGTTAATGAAAATATTGATGTTTTAAATTCAAATTTGAATGTGGACGATAGTACGGTGGAGATTTCAGGCCCAAATGAGTCAATATCAAATGTTAACATTACAGGGTTACAAAATACCCCATGTAAGAAATCTCCACATTGCTTTTCATCATAGAAAAGTAATAATAGTAATGATGACTTTCAGAGGTAGAGACTGATGAAAGTTTTGCTAGCACTAATGACGAAAATCTCGAGGTTAATAATGAACTGATTAGACCATGCAAAGCCAAAATTTAAAAACTATATCTGTAGTTAATTTGAGCTGTGATAATTGAAGTGCTTGTGGTTATTTTTATTGTAAAACAATTAAATTATTTTTGTGAAATTGTTTATATATATGACTAATATTTTAATTTGTACAGTTATGTAACTAGTGCAGTCTAAAGATGTAGGACTTCAGAATTTTTTTGCTGTTGGAAATTTTGTTACAGGTCATAACAGACTGTTTTCCAACAAGGAGGGAGGTGTTATGTTGGTTGCCTATGATCCACCCTGACATGCAGGTCGACAACTGAAGTGTGCCGGAAGTACCATGTTCGTGGGGGTATAATGCTTTACACAACTATACAGCAGTTGTGCTACGTACCGTCAACTGAGAGGCACGCGACCGATCATACACCGCCATTTAAAGTAGTGACCGCAAGCACATCCTTGATAATACATTGTTGTAATATAGTCCAATATATATACATACAGAGTAGTTAAGTGTTTCTCTTTAATAGCCTTACCCCGGACATCACAAAACTTAAACACAGTTGTCTTATTTTAGTCGAATTGGTAAAAATGTGAGTTTTGAGAGACCTGATTTTTCTTTACATTGATGATTTACATTTATAAAATATAACTGTTAAACTGTTTTTCTAAATAGGCATGATAATAATGTCCACAAAGTAAGGGTTTCTACAATATTTATTTACATGTTCAATATGTATAAATATAATAGCTTTCTCTTTAGACAATGTAAAGAATTAAAATTTACAGTCAAATATGTAATATTTTTATTAAAACAGTTTTACAAATTTGGATTGGATACGTCTGTTATCTTGATTCATCCATGGCAATATCATTTTTACATTCAGCATATCCTCAAAACAAAACGTTTGCAAAATATAATTGTTTTTTTAAACTTATACTCACAAAGGGTACATATCCCCTTCACCATTAAAAGTTTGTTGGTAAATGATAAAACAGACCAAAGGGTTCCATATTCATGTCAGAATGAAGTTCATATCTATCCATAATATGGTGAACTGGGTACATATAAATGAGAAAATGAGTCCTAAAAAAGAAAAACCTAAAACATTTACTGGTTATTTACTAATAATATACAGATGTTATTTGGTAATGTTTAAAATGTAATTGAACCCTAAAATAAACATTTGTATTTTAAAACACATAGTAGCCCACAATAGGTTTCATATTGATGTAGCCATGGGTTCTATAAGGGTCCAGATTCAATGTTTTTGAAGAAAGAGTTCTAAAAAATAAAAGATTAGAATTAACATTAAAAATTATTAATTATTTACTATAAATAGAATAAAACCTGTGTAGGCAGTTACTTCAGGTCCAAAGTTTTTGAGGAAATAGTTCTAAAAAATTAAAGATAAGAAATAAAATTATTCATAACATTACTAACTCACAAATTTTGTCAGTCTTCTTACTATCAACAGAATACAACCAGTGTAGGCAGTTACTTGAGGTCCAAAGTTTTTGAGGAAACAGTAGCATACATTTTGAAAACCATCGATTTATTTCTCCAACAATTTAATTATCTAAACATAGATGAAATAACATATATAGTTGCCAGAAAAAGTATATTGCTAAAAATAGTATTTTTAGAACATTTTTGAAATACTTTAGAAAAGTAGTAACCTATTGAATCTTGTAGAAATATTTTGTTTACCATATTCCACCTAATAAAATAATCAAAAATTAATCAAATAGTTTTGATTTAGAAAATATTCTTCCTGGTCTATCCTAGTATTTAAAGTAGACAAAGGATGGCTCAAAGGACGAGTAGCATTAACACTTCTCTGAGATGCCGTAGTAAAGCCTCTTATATGAAACCAAAGAAATATGCTATCCAGGTAATGCTGATTATTTAGTATCAAGATACAAATTCACAGGGGAATAAGCACACAGTAGCAGTAGTATACATAATACCACTGATTTCAATTTTCCAAAGAAAATACTTCAACATGGGCTGATAATATTGGTAGGCACTCAAAAAGAAGAAAATTCATATATCTAAAATGCAAAATACCTATATCAATACATCTTTTAAAACTAAATTTGATATTTAGATCTGAATCATATATAATAAAATAAATAATCAATACCTATTAATTGTAAAAGAATTAAACCAGTAAATAAACAAATTAAAACTTACCTCTTATCACTTCTGATTAATAGATGGAAAGTGCTTTCAAATGTAAATAAAATATGGATCATATGGATTGTTTTAAAATAAATAAGATTTTTCAGAGTTTTTCATTTGTGTGAAAGATACTAGTTAAAAAATTAAAGTTACCATCCTATTGGATACATTTTAATTTCAATTGATTCCACAAAGTGTGGGGTTGACATTTTTGGAATATAATTATAAGCCATAATTTAATGATACAATTAGTTTTATTAAGATATACCAATAACATTAACAATTATGTTTAGTACTTGCAAGAGTATTGTTAGCCAATTGCTGGTAGTCAGCTTTTCCCACTTCTTCAGGTATCTTGAAAACAGGTGCATAAAGTGTATTTCTATAGATACTAGATTGGTTAGTTATTATCGTAGGTTATTCAAAACATGGAAATATATTTTTCTTGCGCCACATTCTCAAAATAAACATAAACTATAAGCTTTATTGTAGGGTGTGCTTTACTTTGAACTCCATTTTTCATTAAATCATGGATCTAGGTGGTAATTTACATAGGTATGTCCAATACTCTCTAAAAAATAAATGATATTTATTAATTTAGGCAGTAAATAATTAGTAAGGTACTTACTTGAAGTCATATTAAAGACAGACTAACTTGTTAATGTTTACAAACATTATAGTAACACTTTTGCAATAATTATCAAACGTTTTGGAAAAGTATTTAAATTTTTCCCACAAAATATATTCTAAAAATTTATATCTATTTCAACACCTTCAAATAATACATCCATCAGAAAGTAAATAGAAAATCTCTGATAAAGCTAACCTCGTTTAATTTTGCATTGTTGCAAATACATTTCAATCTCAATTTTAAAAAAGGTATAATTCCATACATTCCTCTTTATTCCAATTTTTCTTTAGACCATGACCATGTTGATATGTGTATATTCAGAAACCGAAATATGTTTTTATTGTAATTAATATATTTATTTTAATAAATAACTTAATTAGTAAGAGTTAGTACCAGAGCTGGGTAGTATGCGGATACTTCTGTATACGGATACAATATCGGGATACTTTTTAAATTTTGTACCCGGTATCCGTATCCGTGGCCAAATTTTAAAGTATCCGCTATCTGAATACTGTTTTTGATATTCGGATACTTTTAAACATTATTTATCGCCCTCCGATAATGCACCTCACGTAGGCACAACACTGCCCTTCCTTTAATTCAGATGTGTCTAATATTTTAAATCTCATTTTTCGTACTGGTCACCGTTATAATATATTATTATATTCTAATGGAGCTTTACCAGTTATAAATTACGTTGTTTAATTAATTACTTACATTTATTTTTTATATTATCTATATCTCTCTTTTCAAGAACCCCTTTGTACCCTGTATTTATAATTAGAAGAAATTATTTTTCGGATTATAATAAAGGACATCCTAATATTGATATTTTTATTTTAGCGTACCTACAAGTACAAATAAGTACTCCCCCTAAAAAGTTTAAATTTTGAAAAGTCGGCTGGCCCGACGCTGGCCAAATTCAATATCAAAAGCTCAAGCAGTGACACGAAAAAGTTTTTCGTTAGCTCATCATTTAATGTATTTTTAGTATTATATATTACATTAAAAATACATGCACATCACATAGTTTTAATGCTAATAATTTATGTCCTTTTTAAAAAAGTATCCTTCAAAGTATCCTAGGAAGTATCCGGGTACCTACTTGTATCCGAATACATTTTTAAATGAAAGTATTCGAACTTTTTTAAAAAGTATCCGAATACATTTTGAGTATCCGGTATCCGGATACTTTTTTTCAATATCCGACCCAACTCTGGTTAGTACAATAAATTTCATTAAATAATTATTTGTTAGGAATGCCGAAATCTTATTTTATTTTATTTTTTTTATACATCGATATTTTAAATCCTAAAAACAATTAATTTGTTACGCCTATGACACAACAATAACACAACAAACTTCCAAAATATATCCAAATAGGATATTTAATAAAAAATATACAGGTATTTTTCATCTGTTTATGGTCTCAAGGTCAAATGTAAGTGTATGTCGTGGAAACATTCAAAGATTTACGAAGCAAGATTCATATTTTCATCTCTGTCTTAGATAAAGAAAGTCAACAAGCTCTAAAAATATTCAAATTTATAATAAAAATACTAATTTGAAACCACTATCGCCATCTACTCTACATTCTTGTAATTTAAAAATAACCAGATTTTTCACTAAATTCAGACAGTCTTACCAAATTAGAAACGCCACTCTTAAATGCTTTGTGTTCGTTTTTCGGTGCTAAATAAATTATCTACAAAGAACAAGGTAAGTGTGCAATACCACTTGAAAACAGCCATACTATATTTACTTTGCTAGTTTTGGCTTAATAACCATATCATTTTGTAGATCTTGTTATCAAATCATATCAATAAATATAGTAACAAAGTAATTTGTTACTAATTTTGCTGAATTTATTTAAACTTCCTGTCAGTAAAGTATAGTTTCTAAGTTTATTGCTGGAAAGCTCTTAACAATTCAGCTTTTATGTAAGCTCAACATCTTCAAATGGCCACACCATTTCTTAAACACTAATATATCTTAATTATGTAGGCAGCATAGGCGTCGCGTCGGGGACCACGTGCCCCCCAAACTAATTGAAACGTTAAATTTTTTTATTGTTATATATCCAAAGAAAAAAAAACCAGTTTGGTTAATAATTTTTATATTCAACTCAAGCTTAGTATAAATTACTAAGATGAGTTTAAACATCATTCCAGTTTAAAAACAATTTTGGATACGTATTATTATACTTGTACTGAATTTAAGATGCTCGGTCATTTATATATACGTGACGCCAACGAAGCTACAAACATTTATTGTTTAGACTCGGCGAAGGTTGGTCATCCTGATCCCATCACCCCCACCTTTACCAGACCACTTCCACTCTTCCAATGTGATAAATGCGTCAGCTAGTAGATTTTCCATTTTTGAATCAATATGTAAGCAGAATGGAGATTCCAAAATGAAAAGAGGTGAGTCTGTCACGTACAAGATGGATCGAGCCATCAATGCTATTCTCGAGAAGCTCCCAGAAATTTGCGATACTTTGGAAGTAGTGGCATATGATAGCTCAAACGGCAAAGTAGCAACTGAAGCAAATGGGCTGATAAAACAAGTCACTACTTTTGAGCTCATGTTTAATTTGAAGTTCCTCTACAAAGTTTTGACTGACAGATATCTTATCTAAAGAACTTCAGAGTGAATTCATGGCCGTTTCCATGGATTCGCTGTTTGAAGCTTGAACAAAACGAAAATTGCTTTGTACAGCTTTGGAACGAGGTAATGAACTATCTAAGGAGTATGTCTCAAAAGGCATGTATGTTGTAAAACCGTCACTAACTCGAAGACGCATCAGAATCATCATTCTGTTACAAATCACATGAAAAATCATTTAAGATTTAATTTAATTTATTCTACTAACCCTTACTTTTTGGAAGTCCATCTTACTAAAAATAATAAAAAACTCTTCGCTTTAACTCAACTTCCAAGTTTAATTGAAAAATTCGGTTTAAAATCATAATTACAGTTGTTTCGCTATAAACTAGCATCGTCAGATTGACATATTGAAATTACATTTTTTGTTTGTTTGTAGCTAGGTACCTGATGTTGATTAAGTAGGTAAGGTTAGACCAAGTATGGAAGTAATAAGACATAACAATTTTAAAGCCTAGATGTTATTAGCCCTAAGGGATTATCCTGTTCAAAAATAACTTTGTTAAAAAAGATATGATAGATGTAGGGATATCTTTCCAGTAATTAGCTGATTTTTTTGTTAAAAATCAACTTGAAGACAATTCGCCACATGTCATGGAACTGTTGGCAATATTCATTTCGTGGCCGATTACAACAGCAAGCGCCGAAAGATCGTTCTCTACATTGCGACGGCTTAAAACTTAAGAAATACAATCAAGGAAGAGCGTCTAAGTGGTCTATCCCTGATGGCCATCGAACAAGAACTGGCTATGGAGTATATAGAAGATCAAAAACTAAATGCCTTAGTTAAAGAATTTTCTCAACGGAACCGAAGGATTATGCTTCATTAATGTGGCCGATATAAATATGGTGTTATTAACTGTAACAAATCTTTTCATAGCAATAACTCTAATCCTTTTATTTTTTATTATTTCAACATTAATTTATTCTATATGTACGTATCAATTTAAAACTGTGCCAATTAAAGAAAATTTGAGTCAGAGTCTGTTGTTTTCAATTTCGTCATCAGATGCATATTTGTTTTAACTTTATCAATTATTAAGTTTTTAAATCTAAAACTATTTAAATAAATATAACGGAAAGGATAACAAATTTTATGCATACATTATTCAAAAACCCAGTAAACGGCTTTTAAATTGGTGTCAGGTGTGGGGTGAAGAAGCAAGAATGCCTGGAAAGAAGTTACGTGAACTGTTGGTGGCTGAGCTCAGAAGAGAGTTGAAAGAATTGGATTTGGATACCACCGGAGGAAAAATTGTTTTAATTAACAGATTACGTGAGTACTATTTAAGTATAAATATTGACTCTGAATCGGTGGAATTCGAAGATCCTATGCACAAGGCAATGTCCGAGCTGTCCAGTCAGATAAAGGGTCAACAAGAAGAGCTTGCGTCTAGAATTTCCAGTCAACAAGAAGATTTGAAAGATCAAATAAAAAGCCAGCAAGAAGACCAAGCACAACAATTAGCCGAGCTTGCCACTATAATTTCCAGTCAACAAGAAGAACTGGTCCATCAAATGCGTGAAGAGTTGTCAAGCTATGTTTTACAACAAATATCGACCTTAAGAAGTGAGCAATCCCAGCAAGTAACCCAACTAAATGAAGCTATCAGAATGAATGCGATGATTTAACAACTTCAGAATGAAATGGAGGTCCTTTGGCAAGATCGCTACGTCCACCGCGGGGAGAGAGATGCGGAAAGAACGGAAACCTTCAGCGTGGATGTCGAACGACGGGGAAGCGGAGACACTACACAGATGAAACCTCCTATCTTCGATGGAACAACTTCGTGGTCCAACTACATCAAGCAATTCGACGCGGCGGCCAGGGCGAACGGATGGTCATCCAGGGAGAAGGCAATATCGCTAACCATAGCGTTGCGAGGCGATGCTTTGAAGGTCTTGCATTCCCTTAAGCCCGACGAAGCTGACAACTTCGAGCTACTAGTACATCGCCTGGAGATGAGGTATGGTCAGACCCACCTACAACCCGTGTACCGAACATAGCTGAAGAATCGTAAACAGAAGAGTGGAGAATCTATCCAGGAGTTCGAGGCGGAGGTAGCTAGAATGGTTCGATTTGCTTATCCGACAGCAGCAGAGGAGTTCCTGGAGTGTCTAGCAGTTCAAACCTTTACCGATGGCCTTAGGGACCCGGAGTTACAAAGAGCTGTGCGGTTGGCCCGACCAAAAGACCTTGTCGACGCGTTAACCATTGCACTTGAATTCGAAGCGGCAACGGAAGCATGACGGGGAGTTGCACAAATGAGGGAGATGACTGCTGATGACAACAACGTGATAGCACCCGCCAGCGACGTCGGTGGATTAGTGGAAAGGCTAATGAAATTATTACCCACAAGGAGACGGCGACCTATAAGATGTTGGAATTGTGGAGAACTAGGGCACGTGAAAAACTCATGTCCACGCAAGGAGATGTCTTCTGAAATCGAACACTGTCCTGGAACTAAGCACCGTAACGCCGATGCACTTTCTAGAAGGCCATGCCCACCTAATGGCACAAATTGCAGTCGACTCGAAAGAAACGAGAAGCTCGCTCTAATAAAAGTAGTGCCAGACGACTTGTGCTCCAGAATGAAGGAGGAACAAAACAACGATCCCGTTATTAGGAAGATCCTGGAATGGAAAAGAACGGATCAGCGTCCCCTATGGCGAGAGGTATCATCGTCCTCTCCGGTCTTAAAATCATATTGGGCCCAATGGAATTCTTTGACTTTAGACGGAGGGCTTCTTAAAAGGATAGTTGAAAACCCTGACGGCTCAAAAATCAAGAAACAATTTGTGGTCCCAAGAAGTACGGTGCCGAAAATTTTAAAACAACTTCATGATGACATATCTGGAGGACACCTAGGTATTACAAAGACACTGCAAAAAGTCCGAGATAGATTTTATTGGGTTAATTGCTCCAACGATGTTAAAGATTGGTGCCGCAAATGCACGACGTGTGCTGCCAGCAATGGACCTAATCGTAAACCTAAAGCAGAGATGCAGCAATACCTTGTCGGAAGTCCATTTGAAAGAATCGCCGTAGATGTGTTGGGGCCACTACCAACTAGTGAGGTTGGAAATAAATACATCTTCGTTGTGATGGACTATTTTTCTAAATGGGTGGAAGCCTACCCTGTTCCCAACCAAGAAGCCCCTACCTTGGCCGATATTCTGGTCAACGAGTTCATTAGCCGTTTTGGGGTACCGTTGGAGCTGCACGCAGATCAGGGAAGAAATTTTGAAAGCAAGCTATTTCAAGAAGTCTGCAAAAGATTAGGTATTCATAAAACTAGAACCACAGCGATGCATCCACAGTCTGATGGAATGGTTGAACGAATGAACCGAACCATTGCAAATTATTTATCTAAAGTGGTCTCAGAACATCAGAAAGATTGGGATAAATATATTCCGCTATTTTCAATGGCTATGCGATCAGCTGTCAATGAATCTACGGGTCAGATACCCGCGAAAGTCCTCTTTGGTAGGAAAAGTAGATTACCTTGCGACTTGATGTATGGGGGCAAACCTGGTAAAATAACGACCGGTGAAGAATACGTCGGACATCTTCAGAAGAAGATCGAAAATATTCATGAACTGGTGCGCCACAAACTACAACTCTCCACTGACCGGATGAAAAGGTACTACGACTCACGAGCAACAGGAAACACTTATGAACCTGGGGAATTGGCCTGGCTCTATAATCCTCGACGGAAACGGGGTGTGTGTCCGAAACTTCAAAAGAAGTGGGAAGGTCCATATTTGATTAAAAAGAGGATCAATGATGTGATCTACCAAATTGTTAGAGTCCTCAAGGGAAAACCCGTCGTAGTCCATAATGATAGGTTGGCGTTATAACAGGGTGACCACAGTAGGGAGGTACAGCGACTTCGGGTAAAGGGTTCGACCAGCTCCAAAGATGAACAGGATTCTGCTCCGGAGAGTTATCACATTTCGGGAGGAATGAACTTAAGGAGGTGGCAGTGCAACGGGTGACAGATGTGTGACGGATGAATGTGACAGATGATTGTGACAGATGCGAGAGGAATGCATGTATTTTGATGTAGCTGCTTGTCATAAAGGGTGGAGTCCGTAAATGAGGAAGAAGATTTTGGCAGCAAATTGACATGATATATGATTATTTTAGGTTGGTACTTATTCGGGAACATTCTAGTATTATTTGGATTTTCTTAAATAGTTGTTTCACATAAGAGTTCGGTACGTTCGTGTGTGCAGAAGCTTCCCTAACATTTAAAAAGTGAGGTTCTAGTTTCTCATAACCCGGCTAACGAACCCTAACTGAATTGTTTACGTTAAGGTAAGTTGAGCATTGTTTAGCTACCTCAATAGTTTAATTTAGTTATATACTTAAAGTGTACTATTTTTTCTTCTTACTACCTTTACTGATTGATTTTCTTTCTGGGTGTAAATAAAACAAAAAGAGGGATCAGTCCCTCCTTTCCTGATGGAGGAAGAAAAGGGGGCCTCACCCCCTTATTCTTCCCCCACTTCTTTGCTGGATATTCATAAAAATAAGCAAGATATTGACCTTGATTCACAGTGCAATACTAAAAATATTTCCCAGACGCAAAAACTTAATGTTTATACTGATAAAGACATCGGTCCGTTTTTTGTGTATATAGAATCGACAAATATACCAGGTATTAAAGTAGGTACTTTTAACAGCATTAAAAATAGCTAGAGATATTTTTAACTTAAAATTAAATGATGTTAAAAAAATTAATAGTAAAGGTTTGAATCGCGTAGCAGTCGAGTTTATTAATTATCAATCAGCTAACGCATTTATTAACAACAAAAAGTTATTAGAAAAAGGTTATAAAATCTTTATACCATACAATTTCACGTCATGTAAAGGCATAGTTAGACAAATAGATACAGATATTGACGAAAAAGAATTAATGAATTTCTGTAGTACGGGGAATGACATTAAAATTTTAAATATTAAAAGATTAAACAGGAAAATAATTAAAGATAATGAAACTTTCTATGAACCCACAGGTACAGTTCTTTTTACCTTTTCAGGAGTCTTATTGCCTAAAATTTTATATTTTTATGATCTGCCAAGACCAGTAAATGTTTACATTGCCCCAGTGACTCAATGCTATCATTGTCTTAGGTTTGGACACACAAAACAAAACTGTAAAGGTAAAGAAAAATGTTTTAATTGTGGTGAGCTCAAACATTCTGAAGAATGTGACATTAAATGTATATTCTGTAAAGGGTTGCATAAATCGGTTGATAAAAACTGCCCAGAATATCTGAGGCAAAAAAGCATCAAAGAACTTATGGCTTACGAAAATTTGACATTTTTTGAGGCGAATGAAGCCATCCCAAAATCTTATATTGAGAAAAATAAATTTATCCTTAACTCTAGTGAATTCCCAACATTACCAAAAAAAAATTACAAAAATAATCATCCTTCCACAAACAATAATTTCGTAGAACCGTCCCAAAGAAGAGCCCACAACTTTAAAACTGGTACAATAAAACGCTCTTATCAACAAGCAGTGGCCAACCCAGAAAGCAAAAGAAGAGTAATATATAAAGGATATGATAAAAAACAACACGAAGAAAATCTGTATTTTCCAAATTCCAGACCGGAAAAATATTCCTCATCAACCCCCTCCACCTCACAAAAGAATTCACAATCCATTTCTTACTCTGATCCCTATCGTAACCCCACACAAACAAACAAAAATAAAACAGCCTGGGAAACCAGTGCATCTCCCGATATTCAATCTAATCTGCCAATCACTTCACAGGATCTTATGAAATCAGTCTCAAATTTTATTAACACTTCACCAGAAAATATAAAAATTCTAAAAGACCTTTTGCTTTCCCAAGAAAATTTAAACTCGTATATAGATATTGATGATTTCTCAGAATCAGAATAAAATCAAAATAGGGAAAATTTAATTAACTTAACCTTGCAAGAAAATCCAGACATTTTAACCCTCAATGAAACTTGGCTTAAACCAAATGACAATTTCATATTAAAATATTACAATACAATTAGACAAGATAGAGAAGATGGATTTGGTGGGGTGGCTACATGCATCAAAAAATGTTTTCCCTACCAAATAATCAAAAAATTTAATTCAAAACAAATACAATACGTAACTCTAAAGATTGGTGATATACATATAATAAATATTTATGCTAACACAAATAACGCCATTACTCATTCATTCCTAAATGTCATGATAGAAAATTTACCCTCTTCAAAAATAATCATAATGGGTGACATGAACTCCCATCATCCCTCATGGGATAATTGTACCATCAATAGGGGTGGAACAAACATATTTGATTTCTCCTTTGAAAAACAATTTTCAATCTTAAATGATGGTTCTGCTACCTTACTTCAACCTCCCAATAGAAATGTTAGTGCGGTAGACCTATCAATAGTTAGCAACGATCTGACCTTGCACTCCACATGGGGAGTTATACAAGATTGTGGTAATAGCAACCACTTCCCTACATTTATTGAAATTAACCTAAACGGGTCAGATAACCTAGACAAAATCATTATAAAAAAATACAAAACACGCAACAACACAAAAGCAAATTGGGACATCTTTTTTAACACAATACTAAAAAAAACATACAATATCTCAGAAAATGTAACTTATAATGACCTAATTTTAATAATCAACCAGGCGGCTGACAAAGCAATCCCCTGGAAAAACAATAGATCCCAAGGAAAACCAACAAATCCTTGGTGGGATGAACAATGTTCACAGTGGGTTAAAGAACGAAAAAAATAACTTAAAAAATTTTAAAAACTTTCCATCATTAGAAAACTACATAGAAACTAAACGTATTATTGCACAAACCAGACGAAATCTTAAACTTAAAAAAACTAATAAATTTAAAACCTTTTGCGAATCATTAAACAAAGAATCTAACACTACCTACATCTGGAATAAAATTAAAAAATTTTCAAACCACAAAAACAGTACTAAGACACACATTCCTTCAGATAATATTAAGATAGAAATATTGCACAACATGTCTTCCGTACACATCGACCCAGAATTTAACCCCACAAACACACAACATCCTTGTAATCCTATCACAATGACAGAACTGAACTTAGCCTTAAACAACAAAAAAACACTGCTCCTGGCATTGATGACATTTCATATCCAATGTTAAAAAACCTTCCTTCCAGGGCCAAAGAGATTCTACTCCAAACCTACAATGATTGCCTTAAAGGCAAAAACTCTTCCTGATGACTGGAAAAAATTTAATGTCATTAGCATTTTGAAACCCCACAAAAATCCTACCCTCCCGGACAGCTATAGACCAATAGTCCTTTCCTCTTGCGTTCTGAAAACCCTAGAAATTATTATAAAAAACCGTTTAGATTGGTTATTAGAACACAACTTGGTTTTTAAAGATACCCAGTCAGGTTTTAGAAAAGGTAGAGGAACAGCAAACAACCTTGCGCTCCTTCACACTAACATACTAGAAGCTTTTGAATCGGGTCAAACGGTACTAGCAATCTTTCTAGACATTAAGGCAGCTTACGACAATATTAACGTGTACAAACTTTACGATAAACTAGTCTCACTAAATATACCACCGGGTATAAATAACACCATATTTAATATTCTGCAAAATAGACTTTTATATACTAGAGCCAATGATGGCGGATGGTTAGGACCTATCACTGCAACCAAGGGATTGCCGCAAGGCTCGCCACTGAGCACAATCCTCTTCAACATATACATTACAGAATTGTTTTCCATTCTCCCTAAAGAAGTTAATATCAATGGCTATGCTGATGACTTGGTGTTATATGTAAAAGGAACATCCATCAACCAAATGGTCAATAATCTAAATAATGGACTACAGCAAACGCAGAAAATGGTTGGAAGAACATGATCTGACTCTCTCGACTAACAAATGCGAAGCAATATGGTTCTCAAAAAGGTAAACAAAGACGAAACCTCCCAGAAATTAAACTCCACAATACAAAAATAAACTATAGGAAAGAAGTAAAATTTCTAGGTATAACCTTCCATAAACACCTTAAATGGGACACACACATAGAAAACGTCACACTTAAAACAAAGAAGAACATCAATATCCTACGGGCAATCTGCAGGGTGTGGTGGGGAGCCGACCCTCGTACTCTCCTAATGGTCTTTAATGCTCTGATAAGGTCTCACCTAGACTATGGATCTTTTCTATTTAAACCCATATCCCAAAAATACAGTAACAAACTTAACACAATTTTCTATGAAGGTATTAGAACATGTCTAGGATGTATGAAGTCCACCCCTCACTTGGCCTTACTAGCTGAATCAGCACAATATGATCTAGAAACGAGAAGGCTCATGCTAGCTGCTAAATTCATAACTAAACTAATTACAATCAAAAACCACCCCCTAATTATATCCCTCTTTAACCTACGTAGGAAACTCATAAATAAACCAAACTTTTTTAGAGATAACCAGGTACCATATTTAATTACAACTCTAGAGCATTTCTTTCCATACTTCAAAAAAATTTATAAAAGTAACAACTTTCCATGCTACGAAATAGATTATGATACACTAATTAAACCAATACACACTTTAAACCTAAATCTAAATAAATATGAGTCAATGGTTAAAGAAAAATTCATGGTTAGTACAGAAAAACTGAAAAAAGAATATACTTTCATCTACTCAGACGCTTCAAAAGTCGAGATGAAAGTAGGATATGGAATAAGCATTCCAGGTAAGAACTACAAATTTTCTTCCAAACTCCCTAATGAACTCTGTATAAGCAAGGCTGAAAACGTAGCAATTTATCAAGCAATAAAAACATCCATTAAAAAACAAATCCGCAAATCAATTATTTTTTCAGATTCACTCAGTACTATTGAAAAAATTAAAAACAATAATTTTAAGGCAACAGCCGATTTCTGGGGTTTGAGAACAAAGAGATTGCTCGCACTTGCTAATCAGAATGGATTTAAAATTATGCTTTCTTGGATTCCAGGACATTCAGGAATCCCAGGTAACACAGAAGCTGACACCTTAGCCAACATAGGTAGGGAATTAAATGTACCCCTCGAAATGCAACTAGACTCACAAGATGTTCTCTCCATTATTAAAAAAGATATTAAAGAAAAATTTATAAACAACTGGAATGCGACAACTAAAAATAAAAAATATCAATACCTCAGAGTTCAATATACATATCCCAAAAACTCATGGTTCAGCAATCTTCCATATAAAAATAGACGTCACATAACAACTATCATAAGAATGCGTACAGGTCACTGCTCAACCAAACAACACCTCTATAAATTAAATATAAAAGACAATCCTTATTGTGAATGTGGTCTTATGGAAGACTTAAATCATATATTCTTTGAATGTCCAATTAACTTTATTCCAAATTTGAATTTATACAGTATATTTACATCAAAGAATTATAGTACCCCATTATCCATATACACAGTAATAAACGCACCCACGGAAGAATCAATCAGCTTAATAATGAAATTTCTTGCAATTAACAAAATATCACTATAAAATAAAATGCTCAACTTTTTTATGTACCCAACCTCCAAGTACCTATTAATCACTTATTTTTCCAGTTTGAAGACAGTTCCCTCTATGTTTGTGGACGTCCAGTTGTATGTGCATACCATACCCAAACATACCTTTACTCTGTATAATTTACTAACAGCAACCTCTTAGTATAGGAAAAATTACTTGAAAGTACTAATTACTGCACACAACCAATCTAACCTAACTCAAAATAAATAGAAGACGGAGACAGAGACCGCGATTGGTCCAGAGCCAGTCTTTATCGCGGTCTCCTCAAATTGAGCTGGCGAATCACCACGCAGTGAAGCCAAAAAAATAGAGAAGAAGAAGAAATAGTTGTTTCGAGAAAAATCGAGATGTCAAGTATTTTGGTATATAAAGCGGGTCATTCGCGTTGGTTAGTTAGTGTTCGTTAAGCTTTTGTAAAGTTTAAAAGTAAAAAGTAACAGTTAGTAATTTGTAACCAGCTGAATTCTTGTATTCTTACAATTTGTAAATAAATTAAAGTCCTCACAATTGTTTCAATACTTTCTATTCCACATTTCAATCTGATTATTTCAATAAAAACTCTAAATTAGTCATTTAACACTTGTTTAAAATAGCTTCTGTATGTTTATTTGTTGCATTCTTCAATAATTCAATATATTTTAATATAATGTATAGAGTTCAAAACAAAGCAATGAGAATTCTCTTTAGATTAGATAGAAAATAAAATATGGGCATGTAATATGTATGTTCCCTATTGTACTTATTGTTAATTTTTGTTTAATATTTATATAATAAATAAACAAAATATTATGTTAATATATTTAAAAATACTTAGTTTTTTTATTTCATTTCACTAATATTACACGTTCTGTTAAACGCAGATAAATATTCACTTCTATAAACCGCCATATGGCGATAGTAAAAATTAAACATGTAAATCCTGTTGAAGAAATCTACATTATCAGCAATATTTGGAGACACAACCGCTGCAATAATTGTTGCATTAGATTTCATAGTCGATAAGAGAGCACTTGGCATTCTTTCCTCGTCTGTATTTTGTGCAGTTAAACATGGTTTCAAACCGTTTGCAATGTGCGCAGAAAGGAAATAGTATCGAATATTAGTTCCATGCGCTCGTTTGAAACCGTTTGTTACCAAATTTGACAGCTGCTTGAATAAACCTATAAATAAAAATGTACTACAAGTTCTTTGTAACTAAACTTACAGGATAATGAAGTTCAATTTTTACAGAAATAAAATACTTATTATTAAATATATGAATTAAAGATGACTGATACATTAAGCATTTGACCTGAAAGGATAAATAAATTTTAATAATTTTATTTAAAGAAAAATATTTTATTATCCTGTAAAATTATTTATGTAACAATTGCAACAATAAAAATTCAAAGAAATATCATCATATAAATACATTAATTTCAAAATTACCATTTATAATAAAATATTCAACTAAATTGTAAGTAGATTCAGGTGTAGACTGTCGAGCTGTACGGCTGTGTTTAACTATGCTACTGAAGTTCAGTAGTGATTGCTAATTAATGTTGGTGTTTTTATTAAATTATTGTTTTATTTTGCTTTCTTACTGTAAGTAGAGACTTACTTTCCTTCTTTTTTCGTATTTGGGAGCATTCGCCCCGACCTTGCGTGCGGAGGCCAGATAGTATCAGTGGCAATGAGCCGCCGTCGTTAGATAACAATAATCGGGTTACTCGGTCTAATGTTCGCGTAGTGGATATAATAATGAGGGATAATGATGAAATAAATGAATCATTTGAAAATAAAAATATTAACTCCAGTTAAAGTTCCTTAAATAATAGACTATTGTTTTATATTACGAGTATATTTAATGTAACATGATATATTTGTTTTTCAACCTTTATTAAAATATTCTTATTGTCACGTACTAATTAATATATAAAGAAATGCACGTATTTAGTTAAGGACTTCATTGGCGACTTCATTCGACTTCATTTGCAGACTTCTTGCTTATAATTACTTGTTTGTAACTTTTGTAAACGATAATTTTGTATTAATAAATAATTGTTTTGTTTTTAAAAAAGTGTTTTGAGAGTGAAGAAACATAATTCTCCCATAACTAAATTAACCAAAACTATAGAAAAAAATAATGAAACTGCAAAAAACTCGTCTAATAATATCAATGTTAATGACCGTCCTTATCATAATATTTCAAATCGATTCCGATCATGTGATACAGGTCCGTACCATGTCTTTGTTGAGCATCTTGAATTAAATATTGGACGTTTACATCCGATGAAATTAGGGGAGAAATTAAGTAATTTACGGGATTACGATAATTTTATAACGGAAGTTTCTATTGCTGGTCTTAACCGTTTAAAAATTGAAGTAACTTCAGATAATGTCGCTAATAAGCTAGTAGAGGAGTCGTTTTTTTAAGAGAATACTTTGGTTGCCTATATTCCCAGTCATTTGGTAGGAAAGCGAGGTTTAGTAAGCAATGTTGATAAAACTATTAGCGAAAACACTTTACTTAAAGTCATTAAGTCATCTGTCCCCATAAAAAAAGTCCAACGAATGACCAGAGTGGTTCAAAAAGGAGACAATAAGGAACGTGTTCCCAGTCAAATGATTATAGTAACATTTACAGGAAAACTGATTCTTCAATACATATATATTAATAAAGTTAGGTGTCCGGTTGATGTGTTTGTTAATCCGGTTATGCAGTGTTTTCGATGATTAAGTTATGGTCATTCGGATCCCAGTGCAAAGGAAAAAAAAGATGTAAAAAATGTGGTTCAAAAAATGAATCGGATTGTCGTTCATGTAATGTATTTTGTGTTTATTGCAAAAATATCGGCCACGATTCCACTTATAAAGAGTGTCCTGAATACAAAAAACAAGCCAGAACCAAGGAAGCTATAAATATGTGTTTTATAATAGTGGTATTGATAATATTGTAGGTTTTGAGGACCTTGGGAAGGGGAACAGGGCATTTAAACCAGCTCGGGTACAATTCTTATGGTAAGAGGTATATTTTCTAAAATTTATTGTACTAACTCTTACTTTTTGGAAGTCCATATTAAGAATAATAAAAAAACTCTTCGTTTCAAGGTAACTTCGAAGTTTATTTGAAAAAATATGTTTTAAATCACAATGACGGCCGTTTCGCTAAGAAGCATCTAGGCTTTAATATTGTTATGTCTTATTACTTCCATACTTGGTCTAGCCTTAATACTACCTTAACAACATTGGGTACCCAGCTACAAACAAACAAAATGTAACTTAAATGTCAATCTGACGATGCTTTTTAATTCATCCACACTATTCAGAAGAAAAAAAATGAATTTAGCCTTTAAAGGGCTTGACTTTCAAATTAAATATTTAGAAGAATGTCTGGCATTGTTTAACAACCTCAAAGTAACTAACAAACAAGGAGTAGATTTTACAAATAAAATGAAATTTATTAGCGTCTTTCAAATTTCAATAAATTCACTTTTAAACTTGTGGTCGTTATTAAAATCTAAAAATGCTACATTCATATTTACTCGGCACCTTAATCAAGACTGTTTGGAAAACTTCTTTGGAATCGTTAGACAACAAAATGCCAATTGTATTAACCCTACTCCGATTCAATTTAAAAGAATATTTAAAAAACTCTTTTGTGTCAGAATATTACACACCGGTACTGCAAATTGTCAAAACGATTTTGCAAATCTCTTACTGAAAACTGCAGACTTTATAAAAAACGAGATCTCTGTTCCTGTTCCTTTCAATCCTCCTAAACTACCTACAAAAATAGATACAGATTATCAAACAAACAGTTCTTTAGAAATTAATTTTGTTCGTTATTTCGCAGGATATCTAATAAAAAAATGCTTAAGTATACACACTTGCGAGGTATGTGAAGATTACTCAAAAGCTTATCAACATTTGGACGAAACATCTTTATTTTGCTACAATAAGGCATATCAAAATTCTAATTTTAAAACCTTTGGTAATTTAAATATGCCTCACAATGATTTCGTCCAATATTCAGCTTCACATTTTTGTTGTTGAATAAAGAAAACTTACATATTGGAAAATTTCCAGTTAATGAAATACAGAAAAAACATTGAGTGAAAAATAAGGTTTTTACTTTTCAACACATCAACACATGTACTTTTGGTATATAATTGAACGAGTTTGTATTTCTGAGTTAAACTGAAAATCTTATAGTCAACAACATCTCTAGGAATCCACAATTATAGAATTTTGTCCAAACAATTTCAGTATTTGCTTATTTCATATGCATGTTAACTAAAAAAGCTGCATGTATTTCTACCTCTTCATTACCACTGTGATTTTAGAGGCCTGGTATCTATGCACAGCTTTTGTAACGTTTCCAAGCAGTAGATACCAAACGAATTGCATGGAATGATTGCTTTTTTAGCCGCTTGGAGACCGGAATATATGGCAATGGCCTTTTCGTCAAACTCTTGCCTTAATAACTCTACTGTACAGTGCTGTATTGCTGCAACTCCTGCCTGGAATATCGTCACATATCTGCCTAAGCACAATGACCCTATCTTGTGGGATGGGGATCTACCTGACTTGAAGCCCGACGATGTCCTAAACTTCCTCAGGAAAATAGGACTCGAAGAGCTGCTATAAGTCTGAGAAAATATCAGAACATGGCAAGTAAGGGGGAACACAATAGATCCTATAGGTCGCAGTGTAATTATCACCCCTAACTTATACATACATATACATACATACATTATATGTGGATGATATTATTATTTCAGGACCGGACTATAATAAAATTGAAGCTTGCAAAAATGATTTAGTTAAATGTTTTGAAATTAAAGATAAAGGAGAATTGAAATATTTTTTAGGGCTTGAGATTGATTATAAAAGAAATGAGGGAATTTTGAGAATATGTCAACAGAGATATTTGTTAGGAATTTTGAAAAGGTTTAATTTTGATAACTGTAATTCTTCGCCAACTCCAATTGATCCTAAATTAAAACAGTTAATCGGGTGTCTAATGTATTTGTTATTGGGTTCTAGACCCGATATTAGTTTCGCAGTAAACTACTTGAGTCGGTTTCAGGATAAAAATAATGAGGATGTTTGGGTGTCTCTTAAAAGATTGCTAAGATATTTGAAAGGAAGTATGAATGTTTGTTTGAAATTTGAAAGAAAGCAGGGAGAAATTTTTACTTGTTTTGTAGATTCAGATTGGGCTGGGGATATAGATGATAGAAAATCAGTATCAGGTTATATAATTCAAATATTTGGAAACACTATATCTTGGGTGTGTAGAAAACAAAATTGTGTCGCTCTTTCAAGTTCTGAGGCTGAATTAGTAGCCTTGTGTGCAGCAGTACAGGATTGTTTGTGGATGAGAAAATTATTCATTGATATGAAATTAGGTATTCAAAGTTGTAAGATTTTTGAAGATAATCAAGGATGCATTGCAATCATTAAAAACCCTGAAAATAACAAACGAGTTAAGCACATTGACCTTAAGTATCATTTTGTTTGTGAGGCTTTAAATTCAAAATTGATAACAATAGAATATATAGGTACTAAGTTTCAATTGGCTGACATTTTAACCAAGGGACTAAACAGAAATCAGTTTCACTTGAATTGCACTAGAATAGGTTTAGAAACCAGAGAGGGATAGTTATTATTACTTTAAATGATGATTAGAGACATGAGTTCATTTGTTCGATTTTAGATTGTAAGTTTGATGTAAGATTTTGAATTTTGATATTGTTATTTTATTTCAGAAATAAGTTTATTTCTCAGATTCTAAACTTGATTTAAGATTGTGAATTTTGATATTGTTTATATTTTTCTTAGTTTCAGGATCTAGCAAGAACAGCATTAAGAGAGGGTGTTGTGAAATCTTATTAGTTTATTAATGGATAATGCTATTCTTGCAAGATATAAATCTATATTATATATTATATATTAGATGGCGCTAGGTAACCTATACTCTATATAAATAGTTTTTGTAGAGTTAGTGTAATAAAAAAATAAATCTGAGTTGTTATCGGTTGCCAAGCAAACTGTCTATTGATATATAAAATTGATATAATAAAAAGTTACTTGAATATGTCAATATTAAAAAAGTATCTGTAAATCTGTAAATAATAATATAATAAACGTGTAGATAGTAATGGAAGCTGTTTATTATTATCAACATTAATTGGACCAAACACCAGATAGAAAATTAAAATAACAAAAAAAGTTACATATAATAATTAAATTTATGGAATAGTGTAAATAATTATATTAGTAAAGATCCGAAAAACTGGAAGTAAAATCAACATACGAGAATTTGTAGTGCTTATTTTATAAAATAATAATAAATCAGAGAACTCTAATCACCCATAGGACATTCCTTCTATTTTAAATCTCCAACGATTTGAAAAGCCAAGAATACGTCAATTAAATAATTTGAATCATCATGATTACTGATTAACATTTTTCAAATATATTTCAATTTAAAAAAAATAAGAGATTTAGATACATACCGTTATTTTGATAATATAGTTTTAAGTCTTATTATTACACCTGAGAAAGAACCTCAAGAGTTATTGTCGTAAGCGGTAGGGCTATTTAAAAGCTTTTTTCCATTAGATGTATGTCATATGCCCTGATTGATACAGGTTTTTACGTTGGTTAAGTATTAATAATTGGTTGAAAACCTTATTTTATAATTTTTTCCATTATTAATCAACATTAATCCATATAAACTATTCTGATATTTTTGCCCGCTTTTTGCTTTTGTTAAACACCAGGGCGCGTCACCTTCGGCTAAAGTGCTGCATCTATATTTAGTATTTAGTATACGTGCCCGCTCCCAGTACCGGTAAAGACAAGTTATGTTCATGTTCTTAGCCGAAGTTTGGAGCATTATCATCTATGGTTCGAAGGTTAGCTCGTGAAAACGTGGAAAAGTATCCTGAAATTGTATGTTAATCCCAATTTAAAATAATAATTTATTTTGGTAAACTTGTTTCAATTACCTATTGTTTTAAGTTGTTTAAGTACCGTATTTTTGGAATATTTTTGAAAGAATATAACCTTTTCATTGAATTTGTCATGTCCAGTGATTTTGGCTTAGTACAGTATGATGATGGTACTTTTTACTGTACCCAACAGTTAAATATAAAACCATCATCCTTCGGTGGCTTTATTGTAAAGAGCAAGTCATGTTGGTATAGAGCCAAACTTCTATGTACAGGAAGCCATGAACCTTGCCAGTCATTATATTTATCTCTGACGCTAAAACAGCCTCGTGTTGGTATGTAGATTTTTCTTTTTCTAGGACAGTGTAATAAAATATTGTTTTCTAGAATTACAAAATATCCTAGACAAAAATGGTAAAGGAAGGTTAAAATTGGAAAATATGCAGGTCCCAAAAAAATCAGGGAAAGAAATTGAAAATAGACATGAAATTTTGTTTCCTTTAGGTATGTATCACTTTTTAAAATTATTTATTATTTCTTAAATTTCCTATATACAACAACATATTGATAGAAGTTTGAATTGGGATCTACAAAACCTACTGACATACAAAACAATGAATATCATGAATTGAATTGTAAATATAGTTTATTTTAACAAGTACATTGATTACTTGTTAAAATAATCTCCAAACAAACTGGTGTTTATTGGATGTGTTGTATGTACTGAAAATTGACAAAATATTTAACAATTTAATAGTAACTGCTTAAAAATCTATTATTTTGCTGAAATGATTGAGTGCTGAATATAGCATAAAAATTTAAAATAACAGGTACTGTAAGAATAATTCCTTTGATAAAAAAGTAAAAATACACACTATATATGCAAAAAGTTACTGGTCATCATCTTCATTTAAATTGGAGAACATCAGATAATATTTCTGCATTTATTCATAACATCAAACCAATAGTGAAAGTTTGTTTACAATGGGTTACAATGGTACCTAATGTTATATTTGAAGTGATCCACCGTAAGTTTTCTTTTATAAACTTGAAAATTGTGGCACTTAACATTATTTAGTTTTCAATAGTATTTACCTAACGTTACTATTAAATTATTAAATATTTTATTAATTTTAAGTATAACTGAGTAATATCGCCTGTTTGGGGATTTTTGCATTGTAACACTATGTACTTGTTAAGATAAACTAGGTACATTTCCTGGTAAGTTGTAAAAATAATTATTAGAATCTTAAATTTGTTATTCATATTTTCTGACTATATCAGCTGCGTAAAAGTATTAATGAAATGTAAAATTTAACAATGGTGTTAACCATGGCAAATGAAAATACTCCAAATTGAGTATCTGCAAGCAAAACTATTAATCATTATCAAATGTTCTATAATTACCATTTTGTTTTGTGACTTTTATTTTGATCAATACCCTTGCTTTTTCAGGAGATTTAAGATGCTCTTTCTATAGCCGTTTATTAGTTGCTTTAAAATCAATACTTATATCTTGGTACAAAAAAAGTAATTCTAATCAATCAATAAAAAATAAATTTAGGGCCACTTCTAGAAATATTTGGATTTTACAGAGAAAATATTTGCCTCAATTGTTTCAATTACTCAATTTTTCAGTTCAAATTTGTTTTTCATTAATAAAAGAAGGCTGGTGAAAACCATCACTCATTTATTGGACATTTGAGGAGATGAAATTACAAATATTTTAGTAGTTTAATCAATTCAGTAAATGTTTTTATATCCAACAAATCATACATTCCAATTGGACTCTTTTAATTATCAGTTGTGATCTTTTCAGAAAATGAGGAATTGGATGATTCCGATGCTGATCCAGATTATGAAATAGAATCTAACAGTTCATCAAGCTCTGATTCACAAGATATATTATACACAAAAAAGACACTGTTGAATGAAAATTTAACTCAACAAGGGACCAGTAAAATAGGAATGAAAAATTGGAAAATACCAAATAATATGTTGCTTCCTTCTGGTATGTTTTACAACATCTTTGTAAATAATTTCTCAAGGTTCTAAACTATGAAACATGGCCATAAAACATAAATTCACTGGATTTTTTCATTTAATGATAACAATTTCAAGCTCTTTTCCATTTAAGAAAATTATTTTAATTGATTTGTAATTTGTTCCTTGTCGCTTTTAGGGGAAAAGTATATCTAATATAAGTTGAGCATTTTCAATTTTCTATGTTAGTCAAGAAGAATTTTAAATTTGCTTCCACCAAAATGGACTTTATCCAATATAACTATATTGAAAAAATAAAATAAATTAATATAGGTAGAACTTTCAATTATAATTTTTAACAGGCAATGAAAATACAGTGTATTCATAAAGTCGTGTAACTTGCAAAAATTTCGATTTTCGTTAGGATTACAAAAAAAGATGAATACAAGTTTTTTCGAATAATCAGACCATCTGCAAAAGTCGATTAGAAGTGTACAGGGGGCACCGTTGCTCCCAAATAACTTATTAAGGTATTAAAACTTTTTTGACATAAACAAATAAAATTTATAATTTTAGATTCAAGCCAATGTAACTTTGGAATTAATAAAGGAAGAACTATGTAGTCTTGACGGATGTATTTATAATTTAATAAATTATTAAAAACTGAAAATATATACATGGTGTACTATTTAAAAAAAAACATGTTAATAAGTTATTTAGCAGGAAAGGTATGCCTTTTACACTTCTAATTGACTTATGCAGATAGATTATTAGAAAAAAACTTTTGCTCAACATTTTGTTTTGTAAACACACACACACACCATATAATATGTAATAAATCCAAATTAAAAAAAATGTATTATTACCAATTGTAAAATTTTCAGAAAATAATACGCAGTTGGATAACTATACTGCTGATGCTGACTGTGAGGTGGAAACTAGAAGTTCAATGATTTATGATTACAACAATACACATTTCAATAAACATTCAACTTTGTCAGTAGCCAAATCTCCAAATTCTACTTTATTGGTTAATTCAAATAAATTTTCTCCAGTTGTTATTGATACAGTAACACTATCTGGGAGAGGAAAATCAAAAAAGTATTTTTGTTTTTTCTGTAAGACTCTGGTAACAAAGTTTGGGAGGCACATTCTACTGCATCACGAAACTGAGAGTCCGGTAAAGAAAATAGCCATATTGCCCAAAGGCACTATGATTGTATTAACTTATATTGCGTTAGAAAAACTTTTTTAATTTAAAATACATATGCATTGCTACTAAACTATATTATCTAGAGATGTGTGTATTGTAAAATTGTTATAATGATTTGCATTTTTTTAAGGCTCAAGAAAACGTTATGAACTGATAAGTATTTTAAGAAAAAGAGGGACCTTCTTATTTAATACGGAAAATCAATATAATGATGGACATTTGATTGTAAGTCGACGACCACAAGTCACCCTGCAAAAAAAAGGAAAGGATTATAAGGTGTGTTCATCCTGTAAGGATTTCTATTCAAAAAATTCAATTAGGAGACATTACAAAAAATGTTGTTCGGAAGACGAGACAGGAAAGAAAAATTTAATGCCCCTTTCACGAGCACTTCAAGGCCAGGTTCATAAAAAGGCTAATAGTGTATTAAAAAATCAAATATTTCCAAGAATGAGAGAAAACTTTACTACAGATATAATAAGGTTTGATGAACTGGCTATTGTGTATGGGAACTACTTATGCAATGAATATAGAAAAAGACATCTCCAAACAATGATACGGTCTAAATTGAGATTAATTGGAAGACTATTAACTTCTATCAAAGATATTAATAAAACAATCACAGATTTTTCATCAATATTTCAACCAAAATACTATGATGAGATAATATCTGCAGGCAATAAAGTGGCAATACTTGGTGAAGATAATTGCTATCGCTCACCAGCAACTGCCTTTTCCTATGGTACTTTATTAAAAAAATGTGCTAAGCTTTTGGTTAATGAATGTATTAAAAACGAAAACGAAGAAAAGTTGAAAAAATTTAGGGATTTTCTGTCAATATTAGAAGAGGATTTTGCATCATCTGTTAATAAAACTGTGGAAGAAAACCAAAAAGAAATGAAAAGACACAAAAAAGTGAATTTACCTATAATGGATGATGTACGTAGATTGAAAAAATATCTTGAATTAAATCGGAACAAGTGTGTTCATTTTCTCACTGACAATCCATTTGACTTTGGGGTATGGAAACAACTGGCTGAGTACACTCTGACGTCAATTCAGATGTTTAACAGGCGAAGAGCTGGAGAAATTGAGCGAATTACAATTGAGGATTTCAAATCTTATGAAGCTGTTAATGAAAAGGTAGACAGTGAAATATTTAATTCATTGACTGAAGAAAATAAAATATCAGCCAAACAATGTGTAAGATTCCAAATTCGAGGAAAATTGGCAAGAAATGTGGCAGTTTTACTGCATCTCACCTTAGTTTCGTGTATTGAACTTATATTGAACAAAAGGGCTGAAGCTAATGTATCAAGTGATAATCCCTACATTTTTGGTTTGCCAGGAGGAAAAGATAAAACTCTTGTATCCTTATGAGAAAATTTTCAACTTCTTGTGGAGCACAAAATCCTCAGACAGTAAGAGGAACTGAATTGAGGAAGCATATCGCTACACACTGTGTGCTGTTAAATATTGAAGAGGAGGAAGTAGATGACTTGGCTAATTTTCTTGGACATGCCAAGAAAATCCATAAAGAACATTATAGAATGCCAATTGCTGCTAGAGATATAGTAAGAATGTCCCGGTTGCTTGAGAAAGCTCAAGGAGCATGCAATATGAATGGTGAGTTGGATTTTTTTCTCTTTTGATTATATATTTTTTGAATTATAATCTGTATTATTGATATTTCATAGATATCTATTGTATACACTTGTAAAATTTGTTCTAAGGTATTTCGTAGCTTAATGTACTTACATTTATTTTTCTTTGAATGACAGCTAGGCACCAATAAAATATTGTTGTTTTTGTACCATATATCCTTTGTCATGTTATCCATTTAATAAAAAGTGGCCCATACATTCCAATTAATTACTGATTCTCTCTACCCATATCTTTTCAGATATAAGATTTAAAATAAATATTGGTTTAATTTGTTTTGCTTGCAATAAGTAGCTTGCAGGTTCTTGATATTATTAATCTTTTAAAAATCATTGAGAGGATCAGTATTCCCCATAAAAAATTCTAAGTAAAAGTATAGGCATGTAGCCCTTTCTTTATTTTTTAGCAGGCCAGCATTATTTTTGGAAATATTGGAAATATTCCAGATTTATGAAATGGGGTGAAGATACATACAAAAAGATAATTGAAGCTAATTTTTAAAATCTGAACTAAAATGAGTGAAACACCATTCAAAACAAAATTTTATTCATAATGAATAATGACAAAAATGAAATCTAATAATGGTTTTAGCGCTTATAGCATGAATCAGACCGCGGCTAATATATAACCCTTGATATGTCGTGTCTACGTAGGATTTAAAAATTTTCTCAATTATTTTTGATATTTAGGGAAAGAACTAATTCAATTTCATGCTTTATTGGGTTAGTAATGATGTATTTACAATATTTGGTAATTAAATTGTAAAATTTTTATCCAATTTTTCATAGACTAGAACAACAATTCTTGAATCTTGTGGGAACCTAAAATAAATAAATAATTATTAGTAATCAACAATATCAATAAAATAAATAACTTACCTTTTGGATTTTTCTTTGTACCTATTGGCAGGGTGCGCCACAAAAATAACATCTGTCGGAGAAAAAAAATCAGGCTCGAGAATTGTGAGAGATATATAAAATCAATTTATTTATTTATTTTAGGTGAAAATTAAATTAATCATATTTTAATATATAAAGTAAACACAAAAAATTTGAGTCACTAAGTCTGTTCAAGTAGCAGTTAAACGTGGTTTCAAACCGTTTGAAACATGCACAGAAAGAAATAGTATCAAATATTAGTTCCATGCGCACGTTATAAACCGTTTGCTACCAAATTTGACTGATGCTTGAAAAAACCTAATAAAAAAATAATTATTTTTGTATAGTGAGGTTATGGCTTACGCAATAAAATAAAAAAATAAAACTACAATATTTCTATATGCCCAGATACAAGTACCTACAATTGAAACTTGAAGGTTTAGGTACATATTTCTTTATTCGCAAATAAGCAATGGCTGCTGTATTGTATCTGTTCACTGTGATGAAAAATTTCTTAAAGATATCAGTTTTATTTTCTCCATTATCTACCTGCTACAATACGAGGCATTTATCAAAGAAAAAACTAACAATCAAACATATTGTTCAATAAGTAAAGTTTAACTTATGTAAATATTGACAATTCAACAAGTCTGTAAAGTTGTATTGCATTGACCTAAGAATAGTAAATAAAACATCTAAAGCAGAAAATGTTAATCCACTTTTGTTTTTCATTAAAAACTACATTTATTAGAAAAGTTATACCTGCCAAGTCCACTTACTGTTCATCTTTTGAAATTTATTTAAAGCCAAGAAAAATATTTCTGATTGGGTAGCAGGAGTTTGATATTATCTTTCTTTGTGTTTCTGATTCATAATTATTTGATTTTTCACATCAATTATTACCGTTAGATTGTCTGCATCACATGCATCAGCATCTGCATAATATACTTGCATACAAACTTTCTTGTGCTTTGTTAGTATTGGGAAGAAAGGCTACTTGGCAATCTTTGTCTACATGTAGCTTTTCTTTGATTTAAAATAATGGTATATCTGTAAAAAAGGTAAAATAATTTGATTAATTAAGTTATTATATCAATTCATTGGATAAAATATATTACCTGCTTCTAGATGTTTTCATTAAAATATTGTTGGAAGGTGGTTGGCTTGCAAATGCTTCCTCTTCTGACTTTTTACCTTTAATAAAAAGATCACAACATATGGTATCCATTGGTTTTGGAGTCCATGGTGATCCATCAACACTAAAACAGTATTTTTTTTCTAACATTATTATGTATGTATTGTAATCAGATATATAAATGATACATTTATTTATGAGTATAGAATACTTAAGGAAAAATCAACTAGAACATAAAACATAGAACATAATCCAAGAAATTAAAAATAAAATATAAAAACCCCAATTTCAATCAAATACAAGAACATAATATTAAACTAATTTCTTTTATAGATCTGTCATTAAAATCTAATTTAATATTGAAGAAAGTAAAAGAGAACTAAAACTAATTATACATACCATTATAACTTTTAATCAAAAATTTCATTTGAATATAGATCATTCAAAGCATCTGTATATATTTTCTGATTAAAATTTAGTTTGTCATGTACCATCATCTTGTAAATTTTACAGTTATAATATGATTGATAATTTTCAATGTCAATGCCAAGAACTTTGAATGAGTAAACATTTTTTGGGTACTTTTCTTTATATATATCATAAAGAGATTTTATAAAAACAAATAAAATAAAATAAATGGAATTGTAAAAGTTACCTGTTTATTCATATAATAAATATTAATAATATGTAATAAAAATGTATAATAATTTTATGCACTAACCACAAGAAAAGACGAACTTAAGGTTTTATATAAAATAAATAAAACGAAACAAATTAAAAATAAACAAAGTAAATGTACCTACATTGCCTACATAAATTAAAATATATACTTGTCCGTTTAAACAAATAGTCATACCTGCTACAAAATTAGGTACACTATTTACTTTTTTCTCCTAGCTGCATTCATCCATTTTGCTCGTTTTTCTAAATTCGAAGTAGTTCTTGGATCTATATACAATTTTCACTTACTATTTCTGCCTATATTTTTGCAATTAACACAACAACTGTAATGACCAATTTTTATATTTAATTTACAGGTGTTTACTTAAAACATGAGCCCTATTTTATGTAAATTTTTCCACAGCGAGGCAGCAGTCGATTCAGTTGTCCCCACCATATACTTTGCACCTTACAAATAGGCCTTTTTTTATAGCTTAAAGGATAAGGGTTTGTTCAATTGAACCACTCATATGTCCAAAAAAGTTTAGTAGAAAGTTTTTAAAATAGTAAAATAGTGTTTTGGCCTGTATTCTCGAATCATTCCTATGAGAGAATCATTTCTCATTCCTACGAAAACATATCTATCTATCTGTGTCACTCATACGAAAACTCATGTCGTATCCATCTCTTTATTTTCGTAGGAGTGAGAAACGACCCTCTCGTAGGAATTATTTCAGAATACGGGTAAAGGCTGAAACACAATTAAAAACTTAGGATTTAAGGAATAAGATATATAATTTAAGAGATATTTTGGTATTTCTAAAATTAAAAAATGGAAAATTTTCATACGTATGCTGCTATTAAAATTTTTGGTCGTGAATTTGAAGGTGATTTCGATTACGATTCACCCTTTGATCGTACTCATGCTGCACCATTTCATTGATCATTACGCATGAATTAAAATCTTTTATATCTGTGGAGCTGTTTCAGTTAAATGTCAAAACATCAAATGCAAAACAATTTTATATCTCAAGCTTCTGCAGACCAAAATTAACGTTTATTTTATAAAGATATAATATAAAATTTTATTTTTGAAAAAGTATAATTTATTATATTATATAAATAAATTTCTCTTGGCAACCGTCTTCCGGGGAACCCAACATCTCTAAACAAAATTTACTAGACGTGATTCTTAAAACTTGGCTGACGTGTTCAAACAAACTGAGGCCGGTTGGTTCTGTGTTCTACTCCCTTCTCCGCCAAGGCCATAAGAATTCAGGCATATTATTGCAATATTTCTGATCCATCAAAATTGACATTTAATGAATGACAGAAATCAAATAAAAGATAAAAACTCATAACGAAAATGAAGTCACTACACATCTTCCCCCCCAAAAAAAAAAATTAAACAAGGGGTCAATTTAATATAAATGAAACTTTCTTTGAAACATCTACGGATTTATGCTCCATATCATCTACTAACAAAAAGGCAGGTTTAACTTTATCAATATTAGAATAACTTCTTTATTCTCCTTCAAGATAGTAAAAAGTTTATCACTTCTTTTAACTACTTTAAAGGGGCCCTCATAAGGAGGCGTTAAAGAAGGTTTAATACCGGGAACTTTAACAAAAACAAATTCCGCTTTCTCAAGCTCTGGAGAAACAAAAGTCTTAGCTGAACCGTGACGGACAACCTGAGAAACTTTCAAATTCCCAAATGTTTCGCGTAATCTACAAAGGATAGGATATGAGTCCACATCCTCACAAGAATCTAAAAAGAATTCACCAGGAAGTCTTAAAGGTTGTCCATACACTAATTCCGCTGAAGAACATTTAAGATCCTCTTTTACTGCCGCTCTTATACCTAATAAGATTAAAGGAAGTTCATCTTTCCAATTTCTGTTATTTCTAGCCAATATTGCTGACTTAAGGGTACGGTGAAATCTTTCAATTATTCCGTTAGCTTCTGGATGATACGGAGTTGTTCTAACACTCTTAATTCCCAATCTACTGCTAAAAACTTTAAAAATATGGGATTCAAATTGCCTACCCTGATCATGAGTGATAGAAAAAGGCACCCCAAATCTAGAAATGAATTGATTTATTAAAACCTTAATAACATCATCAGCTGTAACACTTTTCATTGGATATGCCTCTACCCATCTTGTACAGCGATCAATAACAGTTAGAATATAGCTACAATTACCCGAAACTTTTAACGGACCTACGATATCGATATGAATATTAAGAAATCGTCCTCTAGGGATTTCAAAATTTCCAACTTCAGATTTAGTATGTCTACAAACTTTACTTTTCTGACAATTAAAACAAGTTCTGGCCCAAAGACAAATCTCTTTATTCATTCTTGGCCAAAAGAAACGAGAATTAATCAATTTTTGCGAAGCTCTTATACCCGGATGAGACAAACCATGCATCTTTTTAAAGATGTGATAGCGTAAATCTTTAGGTATATAAGGCCGTTTTCCTTTATGGGAAAATTCACACCAAATGCTCACGTTTGGAATATTAGTTGCTATTTTACGTAAAACTGCTCTCTTACTTTTATTATTTCCATTCGCTTGGCAAAGTAATGAATTTAACTCATTGTCCGTTGCTTGAGCATTCGCGAGCTCTTCTAAATCTAAACCTAACTGTAAATCTATATCAGAAATATTAAATAATTCTGAACTGATATCATTGCTATTATAAACGGGATTTTTGGTGTACGGTATCCACTTCTAATCTACTTAAAAAATCTGCTACAACTACGTTCTTACCCCCTACAAACTTAATGTTGCTTGTGAACTGCAAAATGTACTCTATATACCTAAACTGTCTAGGACTTTTCTCGGATTTTGAAAAAATAGCCTTCTCAATCGGACGATGATCAGTAAATACTGCAAAATTTGGGTTATGTTCTAAATAATGTCTAAAATGACGGATGGAAACATAAATTGCAAATAATTCCTTATCAAAAACCGAATATTTTAATTGAGACTTAGTTAATTTTTTAGAGTAAAAAGCTATCGGCTTTGTCACACCATCGACAGTCTGCTCTAAGACACTACCTATTGCAATGCTTGAAGCATCTGTTGTTAAAGACAACTTCGCTCCTTCCGAAGGATGCGATAAAAGAGATGCTTTAACTAAAAGATCTTTCGCCTCATTGAAACTCCGATCACAAGCTTCCGGCCATGAATCGAAAGATTTGATCTTATTTCTGTCCAAATAAGCTACAAAATCATGTAAAGGGCTTAATGTTTCAGCAAAATTACGTATAAATTTGTGGTAAAAATTGACCATACCAATAAACCTTTGTAATTTCTTTAATGTGCTGGGTCTAGCAAAATTAATAATATCTTTAACTTTCTCTTCAGACGGCAAAATACCTTCTGAAGAAATGGTGTAACCAAGAAAAGTTATCTTTTCAACTCCAAAAATACATTTTGAATGTTTGACATTTACGCCATATGAATTTAACCTTTTAAATAATTCGTCTAAATGATGTAAATGCATTTTTTCATTTTCACTAAAAATGACCACGTCATCAAGGTAAACAAAAATAAAATCTAACCCTCTAGTAACCTCGTTGATAAACCTTTGGAAAGTTTGACCTGCATTCCTTAAACCAAAAGGCATCCTGGTAAACTCGAAACTACCAAAAGGTGTTGTGATTGCAGTTTTAAAAACATCTTCTTCAGCAACTGGAATTTGGTGATAAGCCCTAACAAGATCAACTTTCGAGAAAATCTTACAATTCTGCATTTTGTTATTAACATCTGAAAGAAGAGTTAAAGGATATCTATCAGGAACTGTAATTGAATTAAGTTGCCGGTAGTCTCCACAAGGTCTCCAGTCGTCGCAATCCTTCTTTGGAACCATATGCAATGGTGATGTAACTGGGGACGAGGAGGGTCGACAAATCCCTAACTCAATCATATTGTCAAACTCTTTTTTGCAATTTTCAATCTTGCAGAATCTAAACGACGGGGTTTGTTATAAGGAAGATGACCTTCAGTAACAATATAATGCTTAACATTGTGCACCACAGGCTTAAAGAAATCAGGAGATGAAAAAATTTGGGAATATTTCTTAAAAAGTTCGGTATATTTGTTTTCAACAGCGAATAATCTAGGTGAAATATCTATAGTTTCTATAATACGACCAATAGATTTAACTGAAGTTTCATTATCAATTAGGCATTTATTTTTAATATCAATCAAAATACCATAACGAAAAAGAAAATCCGCGCCAATAATAGGACGGGAAACATCAGCAATCATAAAAGTAAAAGGGAAAAACCTCCTTAAACCCAAATCAACTTTGATCAGTTTTTTTCCATACGTTGAAATATGATGTCCGGACGCAGATGTAAGAACTACATCGTCTTTTTTCGCTCCACAGAAAAGTTTATAAGGGACACAACTTATATCAGCTCCGGAATCACAAAGATATTCCAAATTATTCGTTTTATCATAAATAAACAATCTTTTTGAAACATCTTCACCTAAATTATTTACTGTTGAAAAATTTACTCGTTTTTTGATCCGTCAACGTTAAAATACTCATACATGAGACAAGAAGGCCCAGCACATTTCTTTGCTTTCTTACCAAATTTATAATGATCATTACACAAAGGTCTATTTGGTGTTCGATTATTTAATCTATCTCTACTTTTGGACCTAGTTCTACAAGAATTACATCGAGTTTCTTCGTGATTTCTATGTAAACCCTCATTTTTTAACAAATTAATTTCTGCCTCTAATTTATTTTGCTTATCAAACATTTTGTCAAACATTTTCTGAAAATTGTCTGTAAATTCTGAAAAAATTGTATTAAAAGATGAACTACCTTCATTCAAATTGATACCATAAATATTACCGTTATTAGAGGTTTGTGAACTTTCCCAAATATTGTCCGCTAGTTCTAAAATTTCTTTTTGTGACTCTTACCAGAAACAGTGATAGCAATCATAACATATTTTGGAAGACGTCTCTTCCAAAGCCTCAACAACAAGTCTTGGTTAATAATTTGATTATCTCCCGCTAACCTTTCAAGTTCTCGATAGAAGTCTGAAGGCTTTCTATCGGCAATTTCTGAGTTAGAAATTAATTTTTCTAGACGTTTTTCATTGCTTAAGCTCAACCTCTCAATAATAGTTTTCTTTAAGGTATCATACATATTAATAACTGGGGATCATTAGCTAGATCGGTAATATTGCTAAAAATATCCATTGGTAAATTTGATAAAACCAAGTGGAATTTGCTTTTGTCAGAATTAATTTTATTAATGAAAAATTGACTTTCTGCCTGTAGAAACCATAAATCTGGGTTAGTATTATGAAAAGGAGTCAACCTCACGTGTTTAATATCATCAATATTCGTATTTTCGTTCATTTTATCAAGTTTGAAAAATCTGTCACCCAAAAAATGACAAAAATGACAAATCAGAAAAAATTGCTTACCCAAAAATAATTTACAGGGTGGTGCTCTACAAGCACAGCGAAATCAGCTTACAGAGAAAACACCTCGAAAAATCGGCGATCTTTAGATGATTTCAGACGTGGCACGTTCTGCTCTTCTCTTCACACAGTCTTCTAATAGATTTACGAATGGATGAAATGATGCTCAGCTTACGTCGGGGTCACCAAAAATGTGGAGCTGTTTCAGTTAAATGTCAAAACATCAAATGCAAAACAATTTTATATCTCAAGCTTCTGCAGACCAAAATTAACGTTTATTTTATAAAGATATAATATAAAATTTTATTTTTGAAAAAGTATAATTTATTATATTATATAAATAAATTTCTCTTGGCAACCGTCTTCCGGGGAACCCAACATCTCTAAACAAAATTTACTAGACGTGATTCTTAAAACTTGGCTGACGTGTTCAAACAAACTGAGGCCGGTTGGTTCTGTGTTCTACTCCCTTCTCCGCCAAGGCCATAAGAATTCAGGCATATTATTGCAATATTTCTGATCCATCAAAATTGCCATTTAATGAATGACAGAAATCAAATAAAAGATAAAAACTCATAACGAAAATGAAGTCACTACAATATCAAAATAAACAATAATAGAATAGAATAAGTTAGATTAGAAAAACGAAAAACTGCAAAAACCGCGAAACAATTAAGCCACGCCTTTGTAGTAAAATATGATTGGTTAAATTTTATATTCCTAACTTTTATTCTGTCTTGTTACTTTTATTCCTTATTCTATAAGTCTTATGCATGTATGCACCATTGTACAATTTCTCTGATTAAGACTTCAACCGTGATTACTTAATGTTTTTCTTATGTACCAAGCCTTTTTTCTCCTAATCCGCAATTAACTTTTAACCGCCCGATGGCCTGGGATTAAGACTAGATAACCGCGGTTAGTTAATAAGTGAGGTTAGTATGTTTTGTTTGGTTCTAATTTCATTTACATGTATTTTTGTCAATAGTGAGTAGTTATAAACTGTGGTAGTGAAAAATAATTATGGAAGTGGAAGACCTATTATTTGATGATGAACTAGACATTAATGACATAGTGTCAGATTGGTTTTCTAGGCGTTGGAATCAGAGAGAAAATTATTTTGAAGCCCTGGATGACCCTAGTTTCTTTCGTCGCTTCTGCCTCACGAAACCAACAAAGGTAGATCTTCTTGAAGAGGTTGAAGCCCTAACTTATGATAATAGGGTGTAACTATACCCTATGCAATTTTATGTCTCCAATAACTATGTGGAATTGCACTTTAAACTGTATTCTTAAAACAAAAGCAAATAAATTGAAGCTGACATTTATAATTTTGTTGTGTTCTGTAATCGAGCCTTTATTTTTATTTATATATTTATTGTTGAGATATAGTAGTTAAGAATGACATGTATCATGAAGATTCGATTTTAAGTTCTGTCATTAATTTATGTACAATCGAAATAATATGTAATGTTATTAGTTACAACAAATTTCAAACACCCGAATCCCGACAGCCTCTTTGTCCGTAACCTTCACATCAATCAACATCAAATTGTGACAGACATGACGGATTCCTAGGAAAATTGCGATGTTACCAGCTGGCCATAATTACCAAATCACAATTAGCTAATTTAAGTGCAAAATTCTTTGGTGCATCGAATCGAGTTTTTAACCGTGATTAAATACTTAGACGTGGTTAGCTAATTACGAGAAAACGTGAAAATGGTGCATACAGACATTAAATCTTATTCTATTCTATAAATTTTTCAATTGTGTCACCGCCTTAAGTAAACTTTTACATACTCCACAACAACACTGTTTTGTTGCAGCTTTATGGAGCATAAACATTTCTACCAAAATGTGTGTGGGTTAAAATCATAGACCTAATAACAATGGACGCGGCATTGGAACTGATGTAAACGGTATTCCGCGTTCCCAATGAGAGAGGGCAAGGGAAGAATGGAGCTAGTGATGTCAAAAATTAAGCAGGAATTATTCAAATTTTTGTAAAACATTCTAATAATATTCAAATAAAACAATCCTTCCACTATAAATATAAATTTAACAAGAAACACAAATCAGCAATCAGCATACCTACGCAATCCCGACCAAAGCAAAATCGACACTGAGTAATGCCACAGAGTATATAATACAAATCAGAGTATCGACTCGCTGTCGGCTCCTTTGATGTTCTTAAGACAAGAGCAGCCATTTTTTGGGAGTATAAACCACAAAACAGAATATTGGTTAGTCTGTTTTGTGCTAACCAATATTCTGTTTTGTGGTATAAGCTCAGGGTAGTACTAAAAAATATTGTTATTATAAATAAAACCCCTACTTAAAATTTTTCTTTATTGTTGAGATAATTGTTATTTTCAGAAAGTTTAGAAAAATATAATTTGTTTTCAACAAGATTAATAATATTAACTAAACGTTGATTTATTTGTTTTTAAAAAAAGTAAAATTGGTTTTTTAGGTTAAATAATTACATATAAATAGAATTTCTAGGCACGCAGTTTTCCTCTTTAGTAAGGAAGGATATCAATAATTAAAAAAAAACACATCAACAGCTTAAACACTTATTTATTTCTTCAAATTAACAACTTATCTTTATTTTTATTACTATTGAAATTTCGGTTGATACATTTAATGGCAGTGTATAGTCTTAACCTAAAATATAATTTTTTCACATATAGTAATGGAAAATTTATACAAGGATGTATAAAAGTTTCATTACTGCTAATATTTATCATAGTTTGAAGAACATGATCTTTTATAGCCAATTCTTCAAATAGTTTTTTAAAAATGTTATTTAGTTTAGCAACAAATATAATAAAACTATTACCATGCATTAAAAGATTTCCATAGACACTATTATCTTTATTTCTATATGCTTTAAATAAACAGAATAAAGCTGAATCATCTAAATTTTCAATCGATTTGGAATAATGCTTACATTTAGAACATGTATGTTGTAAACATTTTTTTATTAAATATCCACATACATAACGTTCAGCTTTTTTTTTAAAATATCCGTGTTATTACGATAATCCGTTTCGTTACTTATAATAGACTCTTTATTAGATACAGAACACTGAGGAGTACATGCATCAGTAGTATTTATTTTAATGTCATTTAATGTAAGTAACATTTGTTCCGCATCTCCTTCGCAGTTTTCTGTACCTGAATTTAATAGTTTAATGCACTATTCCACAAAATACAAACGCTAGCAGTGACTTATTCACATACAACCTTAACCAAAACTAACGGCGACGGCTATGCATACTCCCAAAGTGTCATGGCGATACCTGAAAATGGATGCTTACCCCTTCCATATAGAGTCGATACTCTTATTTGTATTATTACTCTGTGTTAATGCATATCACGATACAAATATACAAGATGCATGTTTGGGGTGTGGTTAGTGATGTCACCTTGTGACCAGACGCTATTGTTTACCAGTTATAATTTTAAATTTCTCCGGGAAAATATAAAATAAAATAATTAAAATGCAGTGTGCTATATACGGGTGTGGTACTTAATTATTATACCGAGTGTACGTCTACCATCGTTCCCTTTAATTAAATCTCGAATAAAAATATAATTTAACAATTGTCAATTTATTTTTTCTCAATTTTAATCCATACATGTATGATTTGAATTTTTTTTTAATAAATAATGTTCAATAACCAACAAATAAAAGTTTTAAACAATAAATTGACCAAATAAATATCAAATTCCTATATATTAACGTTGAAACGCGCTATAGAATATCACAAGGTGACGTCACATGCGCAGATCGGACGAGTTTTGAACCGCTAGATATCATATTTTATGTTTAGTTGTATCATGATTGCATAATCCACGCCACGCTTGTCTTGCAAAAACGCACGCCACGCTGTCCGGATGACACAATTGACAGTTTCCCTTACTAGCTCCATTTCTCTCAGTCATCGAAAACATTACCTTTGTCTATGTCGCCTATGTTATTAGGTCTATGGTTAAAATACAAAATGACAATAAATATAATTATTTAAGGAAATCTCATTATGTCAATATCCGCAAATTTAGTACTTTCCTTGAAATAATATATAAATGATCGATATAATAATATGACGGAAATCTATTATGACAGTGAGCCAACCACGTAATATTAAAGAAATTTTACTAGTTAGGTACAATAGAAATTAATGGAGTCAAATTTATTAATATTATGCATTGGAATAATATATTTTTTCATCTATCCGTAATGAAATTGTTTCACAAATGTGTTTGTAAGTTATATTAATGATAAAATTTCATTTAGTTTAAATTAATAGATTTTTTACTAGAAATATATCAAATCAAATTTATCGGTTAAATACTTAGCTTTCCTTTTGCAACAATTCATGTTATCTCTGAACAATTCTTAGTTAATTGTCTCAGTTCAATTTGTTTCAATAAAGATCTTGTTCCATTTACATTTTCTTAGTTCGTTTCTCACTTCCCCCCTTTCCGATCATATACAAGGGTTTTTCCAAAAATCATCGCGGTTTTTATATTCTTAGACTCCGATCCTCACCTGTTTTGTAATCCTCAATTTGAATTCAGTCGACTAGAACGGTGTAGTACCTATTGACAGTTTGAAATGCAAACATTCGTGTATTAATTTAAATAATTTATCGAAGTCTATAATACAAACATAATAAAAGACGACTGTTACTGGTAATAGTTCTATTAGTGTTCTGTGTTTTACATGTCACCTATTTCACTTCAGAGATTTTTTCTCAAATAAATATATACTATAGTTCCAAAATTATAGAGAGTGACTCATCCTTTCAATGTCGAACTTTGCGGGCCCTGTAGGGAAATGAAATCCACGAGTCATATGCGTGCTGTTATTATTTAAAAATAATTAGCATTTTAGAACGAATTGTTGTGATAAAAATTATTTTCTTATTTTATGAAAGATGAAGAAAACGAATCCTTGTTAAATATCTTGGGAAAACCCAATATCCGTATAAATAAACACACTTATGAATTATTGAAGGATTCGATTTAATTCCTATTGTCAAATGAGTTTAATGGTATGGCATTACACAAAGGGTCGTCTAGTAATTTTTAGCACAGGTAAACTGAATTACTTAAACACTTGGTAGGAAAGAGTATTAGTAATAGGTGGTTCAATTTATCTTAATATTTATAAAAAATATGTACAAATAAAAACTAAGATGGGACATGGCACAGCCTCCGCCAAGTCGAGCGCGAAGCAAACACTGCCGTACTATTCTTTATTGGAACCATTTCGCCGCATTTTCAGGCTCCTATTTGATAACCACTGGATAAGACCAGAACGCTGTAATTCGTCATCCAGTAAGCTATAATCACATACTTAAAATCCAAAATTCTAAGTCTGTAGGTCATTTAGTTGCGAAGTTAACAGGAAGTAAAGTTTCGCATTTATGACTCGCTCACTCATAATCATAAGAATAGAACTATAAGTTGATCTGAGACATTATCTACCGCTAGGAAAAGATACATACTACAACATTACAGATAACTTCAAGTTGAATCATACACGCTGACAACGTTGCATCTACACTAGAACCCAAAACATTTGAATAGTTTAAAAATAGACCAGGGGGCAATTCTCGAATGTCGAACAAAATATTTCGAATTCGACATTTTTCTATGAAAATTGTCGCACAACTTGAATTAGTGGTATTCTCGACCTGGTTTCGTCTTCTAATTCGCATGAGACATATTTTGTCACCTGGCAACACCGATTTAACGATTCTCAAATATCTTTTATGCCAATGTAGGATGTGAGTTTTTGTTTTTTGATAGTTATATTTGTATCAATTTGTATTTGTGTGGTAGATTGGATTGTTTTTTGTTTAAGGCTCGTGTTTAAGGTGGATTCATGCAAGCAAAAATTAAAAAGCTTCATTCAAAACCAGCAAATTACAATTAAAATTAGTACTTAGAATTAGTAGTAAAAGCTTGGCATATGACTAACAATACTCATAACTTTTACATTATAGTGTTTCCACTTATACTTTATACATTGGTTAGATTAATAATATCTATATACCTATTATAATACAGTCAGAAAAATACCTTTCTTTAAGAGATTTAATGCACTTTCACGATTCCCTTGTTCTATTAAGGGTTCTAGATTAATTATTAGTCTGTCTCTACCTAATTCTTTAGTTAATTTGAACGTTTTAATAAACTTTCTATGAGATGAAAATAATGTAAAAACACTTCTACATATTCCTCGTCTCTCTCGAGGCCGTTAATACATTTCTTGATTTTCTAAATTTTCAATAGCAATTAATAAAACTGCCATTTTCTCTATACAAAAATATCTGAAAAAGTACCAAACAACACTATTGATAGCTTCTGTATATTCCTTGTGGTGTATTCATTTTATGTTTTTTTAACGTTTAAATAAAAACATAAAAAAGGATTGTGGTTTCATTTCCCATATAAATTAACAAAAATTAAAATGTATAATGATAAGCTACAAATTTCGCAAGTAATGAAATTCTCGCATTCGACATAAATTGTCGGCTGCCTTTGACCATTCTACAATTTGTCTATCAAAAATTTGCAAAGGTGACTTTTGAGAATAAGGTTATTCGGATTTTCTTCGACAAAGAGGATTTCGAGGATGATACAAAATATGTCACTGTTTGAGAATAGGGTTCCAGTCAATGATCTTCTAAGTTTCATGAAATTACCTGAAGGTATATTATTTGAACAGTCAGTAGAATAAAAAGATTTTTGTAAATTTTTAAGAGATTAATCAGATTTTGCAATCCACTAATTTGTTTATTAAATAATTCAATTTTCTCCTCTTCTCGATATTCCAACAACAAAAATATTTTTTTCTAGAGGGTCAACATCTATTTTGGAACTATACTGTAGGTATCCTTTATCTATGACCATGTCCATCACGTTAACCTAACAAAATCTCCGTCTATAGTAGCGTAAAAACATGTGTTGTGGAAAGTTGCACATCTAGACGTAAAATTATAAAAAATATGGTACACCTCTGACTCTATTTTTTTGCTCTCCAATGTTACCGATATATTTTTTTAGTTAATTCTTTGAACGCCTTTTTGCTTATATAGTTATCTTAATCGTGCCGTTTTAGATATTTTTGCTTTTGTAATTAATTGAAACAGAATTACTCACACTTTCAAACTGTTATCTATTATAATAAAAAAATAATATTTTTATGAAATATACAGTTCCTAATTTTTTAGTATGAACATTCAACATTAAATTAGTAAAACGTCTCTCATAATTTAAAACCGAAATTTTCGGATAGAACATTTTTGTGGGTGGATATGTTTTAATGCAAAGGTTTTTTTTTAATTTTATTCCAAATTAGATTTCTGCTATATATTTTTAAAATCTGTACTTGAAGTGTACTGGATTCTAGTTTTTATTTATTCCCACCATGGTGGGATAATGATTGTTTGTCTATATCTAATTCTAGGAGAGCCGCTTGTAAAAATTATAGAAATAATATGACCATTTCTAACTTTATAAAATACCAAAGGATTAATGCTGTTTGTTAATGAACATTTTAAACAAAAGCAAGAAAACACTGGGCAGAATTCTGCTCAAGCTTAAGTAGGCAGACAAATCCTACGAATATTTGGAATAGAATTAATAAAATAAAAAAAAGTAAAACCACCTATGTACATAATGAAAATTTGGTGGAAAAATTATATAATAAAATAGCTCCAAATTATGTCCCATCTGAGATTAATGATCCTGCTACGAATAATGAGTAACATTTTCTATTATCTGCAATCTTCATCGATGAAATGACTGCTAATATAAACACTTTCAAAAAATCTACCCCGGGTATTGATGGAATCAATTATACTATGCTAGCCAACTTACCCGATGTCACCTTAAAGATTTTGTGCAAGATTTTTAATAAAATTTTAATCAAAGGAGATATCGGTAATTCATTAAAGCAATGTCTAGTCATCCCTATTCCTAAATCAAAGGATAGAAATGTATTAAGACCAATTTTTCTAATGTCCTGTATTTTAAAAACATTTGAAAGGATCATGAAGAATCGCTTAGAATGTTAGTTGGAAAATTTAAACCTTTTTCCAGAGTTGCAATTCGGATTTCGCAAAGGTAAAGGTACCATAGACTGTGTCTCACATCTAACAAATAACAGACGTGTACACGTTTGTCTATAACATAAAAAAATAGTAATTTATTTTAGCAGTAGCCTGCGTGCATATATAACAAAAAAAATTATATATTTAATTATTCACATTACTTTTGGCTCTTTTACTTTATTATAAAACATAACTGTATTTTAATGTTCAACCATCCAAATTAATTTTACTATACAAAAAAACGACGACTAAATTTATCTTTAATTATCCATTAACTTCCTTATAAATAAACTTATCTTGATATCCAAGAGATACGGCAACTCCCCAGTAAAGGCACTTCCAAAATAGTTCACCAAGACTGGATCAAGTTGATGACACCGGTAAGTTATTTATTTAGTCGATTAATACAAATACATCCGCGTTTTACGGTAATGATATTAAAGAATAAAAACCCTCACTTAGAGGGTTTTTCTTTCCTTTAAAAACGATCTATAGTTGTTAGGTAACTTTCCGCTTGACTTTTCTTACTTATTTTAGAGAATTTCGTCGGAAAATGTTAAAGATGACATGTTTAGTAGTGGAAAGCAGCACAAGAGAAAAATCCCGCGTTGCGGATGGAAATTTTGTCCAACAAATAACAAATTGCATACAGAATTAAACCAAAATTCTTTCATTTTGTTTTCAATAAATTTTCCAATTAAAGAAAATATTGTACTCCCTTTTTTTCTAATAAAGTTTGAGAAAAAACCACTCAATTTACGAAATATAATTTCCTTTTAAACTCTCAAATTAACTGCTAACTTTTTAACCAAAAATTCTCGTACCAAATAAAATAATTTTTGTTTCTTTTGCCACGAACTTTCGATGAAATAGGTTCAATCTAGTTTTCGTTAAAAATAAAATAAGTTAAATTAACTGCTAACTTTTTAACCAAAAATTCTCGTACCAAATAAAATAATTTTTGTTTCTTTTGCCACGAACTTTCGATGAAATAGGTTCAATCTAGTTTTCGTTAAAAATAAAATAAGTTAAATTTTTTTTCCGAACTAATTGACACTCCAGCTAAGATTGGTAAGTGGTTTCTCTACTGGCAAATTTGTGCCCAGCTCAGCCATAGAGGATAATACAAAACAAAAAAATGTGAGTCGCGCCACCGATTTTTCGGTTTAAATCGGAAACCCCAGTAGTGGAACTATCTATTATAATGGAAATAGAAAGAGCGAAGAAAAGAGATAGAAAGAAATATTTTCTCTATGGCAAATTGGCACTATCTAAGCTTTTTCTATTTGCATTCGGACACATTCGGGATAGATAATTCGTGCACTAGCTGTTCTGAAAAAGTTGACTTATTGCCTGATCATAACCTCAAATAAACTTTTTTTAATTTAAATTTACTATTTGTTATTGTTTACTTTTATGAAACAACCGAATGAAAACAATGAATCCATTAATTGCGGAAGTTGTATGGGAAGTAGAGGAAGCTGAACGTAGACAGGAGTTGGTAATTCATCGAAAGTTGTTGAGGGATGAAGCAGACCCCTTGAATTTGCCAGAAAAAATGTTTAAAAGGAATTACAGGGTAAATAAAGACATGTTTTTGTACCTGGTGCGTGAATTGACTCCCTTTATGCACCCAGGTGTAAGGAGCACTAAAATTTCTATTGAACACAGAATTTTGGCTGTGCTATCATATTTTGGATCAGGATCCTACCAAAGAGTTATTGGAGATACTTATGATGTCGCAATAGCACAACAAACAGTTAGTAAATACCTTCCTGAAGTGGCAACAGCATTACAGATGATTGGAAATCAGTGGGTAAAGTTTCCTCAAACAAACCAAGATATTGTTGATGTCAAAGCTGGGTTTATGGAAGTTTTCAATTTCCCAGGGACCATTGGAGCAATCGATGGAACTCATATTGCTATTTTAGAACCTACTGAAGATGAACACTTGTACTTTAATCGTAAAGGTTATCACTCAAAAAATGTCCAAATCATATGCGATTCTAATTTAAAAATTTTAAATATTAACCCAAATTTTGGTGGAGCTACACATGATGCCTACATTTGGAGTGTCTCTACCGTTCGAGAAGAAATGGAAAGAAATTTCAGGTAAACCTTTCTATGGAATAATAAAAAATCTTAGCTTCATTACAGAATTTTCTCTCATTTTAGAAATGGTGATAGAAGAACATGGTTAATTGGTGATAGTGGTTATCCACAAGAGCCTTGGCTTATGACTCCAATAAGAAATACAATTGAAGGAACTCCAGAACATGAATATGATGTACGTCTTCGAAGTGCACGGAATTGTGTAGAGAGATAAATTGGTAATATTTATACTTATAGTTTAAATGCCTACAAAAACTCCTAGATTTTTTCAACAGGACTGCTGAAAGCGAGGTTTCGTTGCCTTTTAAAGGAGCGATCAATGAGATATCATCCTCATAAATGTGGAGTAATTATTAATGCCTGTGCAGTTCTCCACAATTTATGTTTAGTGGCAAATATAGACCTAGAAAATGAAGATCTTTATGATGAGGATAATCCAGCAGCTGATCACATTCCACATGTTGAAAATATTGAAATATTGCAAGAAGGCCGTAGACTAAGAAATGAAATAATCAATTTATATTTTAATTAATAATTAATGTAAATATAAATGTATTTATGTAAAAACAATCGTTTTTTTTTCTAAGAAAAAATAAAACAAAAAAATGCTTTGAATGCATTTAATATAAAAGAAAATATATAAAAAATATATAAATAAGAAATAGAAACAGAGAAACTAAAAATACAATGTTTTCACTTTAAGCAATTTTTCTATATTATTGCCCTTACATATCCTAATCAACAAACTAAAAAAATAGGAACTCTTCATTTATAAAAATTAAAAAAATAGGAACTAAAAATGTGTTTGTTTGCTTTACTAAATTAGTCTATATTATCACCCCTATGTACTAATCAATAAACTTACAAAATGGAATCTCTTCATTTACAAAAATATAGGAACTAAAAATAGAATGTGTTTGCTTTAAACAAGTCTATAGATTTTTCTGTATTTTACTCTTATATACACTAATCAACAAATTTATTCTGTTCAATAATGTATTTTGTTAATGTATGTAAGTCTGTGGCTATAGATGATAAAGATTTTTCAATGTTTTGAAAAACTTGTAGATTTTCATTGTTCATTTTTTGCAATGACACAATTTTTCTAGATCGTTCACTAGTTAGCCTTTTGGATCCCAGAGTATTTTTTTTTGTCTGTTGTGATCTACCATTACTTAGTTGTGCTGGCTGCTCCAGTAGGGGTTCCTTTTCAAAAAAGCTTAAAGCAGGAGGCTCTTGTAGGACAATTTCATTCTCTACTATAAGACAAATCAATCGCTCCTCGATCTCAGTAAGAGGAATGGCTTGAGATTCGCCACCGCCCGTTTTAATTTGTTCTTGCCTAAATTTTTTAGCTTTATTTTTAACTTTAGATTTCCATCTTCCAAAAGCCTAGAATAAAATTACAGATTATTACTTAATATATTATGCAAATCACAATTTTATGTAAGGTACTGGTTAAAGTACAATAAATGTTTTATTAACCTACCAATTTCCATTTTTCTACGCTTCTCGAGCCATAACCCAAACCATTAAGAATGTTCGTTAAAGTTTCCCATTGTTTTTTCAAATATATTAAATCTCCATCAGAGCTTGTGAACTTTTTTTTAGCCATAATGGGATGTTGCTCCATATAATCTACTATTGTATTCCAATGTTGTGGAACACATTTGAAATCTCTTTCATCTCCTAAATCAATAGAGAATAAATATTATTAAATAAACCAGTGGAATAGTAATCTAACAAAACTTACCCATTTTTCGTTACACTTATTTTTAGGTGTTTTTAGGTTAAGAAAGACACAGAAAGGCCCACAAAGACATTTCTATTTCCATGCCCTCGAAGCTAACCGGTTTTACGCGATTCGGGTCGATCGAAATTATGTAGTGCCATGTCAAGTACAGAAAGAAATGTCTACTAATTTCTATTTCTATTTTGCTTACATAGTTCCACTGCTGATGTTCCAGGCACTGACCTATCTTACTGGAGAGAAATAAATTGATTCTTTTGAATTTCAATAGTAAAGTAATTAATAAAAGGTAAGTTAAAATTAATTTGGTAATTTGGTGAGTAGGTGATTATCCGAGTAAGACACAAAATCAGAACTATCAATTATATTATCGAAAATAACCTCCGCTACAATACTCAACAATGGAGACTTAATAATTAATAAGGAAAACAAATTTAGCAAATAAAAATAAAAATCCAACCAAGGTAAAGCAGCAAATATAGATCTAGGAATATATAAACAACACACACAGCTAAAACCTTGGTGAATTAAAGAAAAAAAAATACGTAATACCTATAAATAGAACAGTATCAGACCAAACTCAACACAATGGTTTGGCCAGTCTTATACAAAATATAACTTAAAATTGAATTTGGGCTTATCTTGTCGTAAGGCTTCGTTAATAGCCTGTTGCTCTGATGATAGCCAGCTCACACTTCTTTGAAACGAACTCTCAGAAAACGCTCTATAATCGTATAACTGTGTCAAGGTACTGCATTATATAATTTTCATAGAATAACTTACCAAAAGGGAAAAAAGGTACCACTTAATTAAATCCCAAAATATGGAGAAAATCTAATCGCCTACTCAAAAATATCACAATAGTTATAAACTAAATGAGGCTTAGATTATAACGCTGAAGTGACATTCAAAATCCCATTACGATGGCTACAAAATTTCCAGAAGAATGTTTGCCTGACTTTAGTCCAAAGGTTCACTGATAGCACCTGTTGTTACTATCACTGTCCAAAACGAACCAAACCTCCTCACTGATTGACAAGAATTAAGAGGCCAACATAAACTTTCATAGAACGAGTCGACGATACCAATTGCAAGGCATCTATTGGCGACTACACATACATAAATTTAGAGAGAGATACCATTAAAAGACACACATGTATTAGTTTAACTAAAGCAACTCACGTACATAATATCCGGACTTAACCTAAGCAAAATTTAATAACGAAAGTACCTTTCTCCCTAAACCACGGAACAACCGGATGCGAGTCATGCCCAAATCCAGATAGGCAACACGCTTTGCGTATTAATGCTAGTAGCGGACACTGGAAAATAATAAAGGAAGGAAAAGCACGTGACACAATATTAAGAAATTAACTGATAGGGCTGCAGATTTGATTGCTTCTCGCACAGAATTAGATACTTGGTTAAAAGTTAAAGATGCATTACAAGTAACATTTTCTGATCAAAGATCCATAGATTGTTTAGTACAAGACATAATATTGTTGTGCGAGTACGCCCCTGGCGCTATGACCCAGACGCGAGGCAGACAGATGATGCGAGAATAAGAGAATAAGAAGCATCTAGACGATTCCCAGAATAGACTGGAGTATACTCGAACAATATTTACCTATATAAAGGACCGATTCGAATATTTTGAGTTAGTTAGTTAGTTAGTGGTATGTTGTTAGATAAATGCGAATAGAAATATTGTCTTATATAAATTAAAGTATTGTAAATAAATTGTGTTATATAAATTAAACAGTGTTAGTGATTTAAATAGTATAAAAATAAATTAAAAAGACTAGTAAAAATAAATAAACGTTACATTGGTGTCAGAAGTGGGATATTGTAAATAAATAGTGTAAAAAAAATATGTCGAAAAAACTTTATGACTTGAAAGTGACAGAATTGCGTCAAGAGCTGGAGGATCGTGAATTGGAAACAACAGGGAGGAAGACGACTGAGTTGTTGGAGCGACTTAAGCAAGCATTGAAAAATGATGGTTTAGATCCAGAAAATCATATTTTCGTAGACGACTCTTCTGCTACAATTATTTCTTCCTTAAATAAAGTTTCTTCCGATATGTCTTCTTTGAAGAGTGATATTTCTTCCGAAATGTCTTGTTTAAAAAATGATATTTCTTGCGATATGTCTTCTTTGAAAAATGATATTTCTTCTTTGGAAAACAAAGTTTCTACTGATATGTCTTCTTTAAAAAATGATATTACGTCTTTGGAAAACAAAGTTTCTTTGGATATTTCTTCTATGGAAAATAAAATGTCTTCATTTGAAAAAAAAATTGAAGAGAAAATAAGAGAAATGAAAAAGCAAATGGAAGAGATGGAAAAAGGAGGTAAAGAAGATATGGAAGATTTAGGAGAGGAAAACAAGGACGAAATGAGAAGCTACAAAGTGGAGCGGAAATCGAAATTGGAAGGCAACGAAAGTTCTGTTCGTGTTAAGGCCCTAACCTTTGACAGAAAGATGTCTTGGGAAAATTATCTCAAACAGTTCGAAACATCTGCAAGAGCGAACGGATGGTCCCAAAAAGAGAAGGCAATAAACCTCACCATCGCTCTGAGAGGAGACGCTTTGGATGTTCTTCAGACCATACCAGTGGAGGACACAGATGATTTTGAGCAACTGAAGTGCTCCACCATTGTCTTATTCTCCGACTAACCACCCTTGTATTACGCAAGCGTTTATATTCGTATCGCAAGACTATCCGAGTTATGGTAGCTCAAGGGCGAATACACATGAATACATACATCCCTCTCAACGGTCGCTCTCTCGATGTAAGACCGCCAACGAGGAAACTAGGGTTAAGAAATATGTACAACTGTAAAATTATTACGTTAGTTTTGTAATAAACCTGTTTAAATAAATACTACTCTCATAAATATACAGTCCACTCCACTCCACTACATTTTTGGTCACTTCGTCTCGGATTCTCTATGGATAAAAACCACTAGAAAACAGGAAAAAGTCAAGCAAAACTACGTAAAATCTCAAGATATAAGCTTACAATCCTCGTAAGCAAATCAAACTATCTCTCACTACTCTCAATAAGGGATATTGAAGCTCTCTATAATAATCATAAGCAAATCAAATTATCTCTCATCATTTTAATAAAGAACTGAAGCCGTCGGCAAAAGGTTACATCTCTGCTTTTAAGAAAAGGATTCAAGCTCCCAGAAGAAGACGATAAAAGAAAATATAGTGCACAGTGAATCTAGTAGGACTGCAAATAAAGGTCAGATATTTCTTATTTGTTATTAATTAGTTTTCATTAATTAAATTACATTAATTGACTTTATACTCAATATTTTACGGACAATATTTGATTTAAACTCGTTAATTAGAGGACAGTATTTACCTTTAAACTCAAAAGTTAATTTTATATGATTATATGCTTTAAAGAAAAAGTTAAGTTTTTATTTTTCATATATTAGTAGTAAGTGCTTTGATATTGTTTTATTTTTTATAATAATATTATAAATATTCGCTTATATTTATTGTAAAAACTTTGTCGCAATGAATCTTATTAAGTAACGAAGCCAAAATAAAGCTGCCATAACTCGGGCTGAACGTTATATAAATTCAGTTTCTGTTGACTCCGTTATAGATGTTAATGATTTAAGTATTAGAAAAGGTTTTTTAGTAAAAGCTTTTGAAAGTTATGATAAAATACAGGAGGAAATCGAGGATTTAATTGACGAAAATGATAACGAAAAATTAACAGAACAATATACTGACCGGGAAGAAACTGAGAAAAAATACATTGCATGTCATAGTAAAATTAAATTTCTTATTCATCAACAGGTCTCACAGGTTTTGGACAGTTGCGTTGCACAGAGTGTTACCTCTTTTCAAACTCAATCACTCGGGCACTCTAATTCTCCACCTATAAAGGTAAATTTACCTAATATTAATATTCCAATCTTTAAGGGAGATTATGGTGAATGGTGTACCTTCATAGATATTTTCTCTGCATCAATAGATGATGATGAACGCTTAGCAAACTAGCAAAAATTCATGTATCCAAAATCATTTTTAAAAGGTGAAGCTCTCTCTCTAATTTCAGAATTAAAAATAACTGATGAAAATTATCACAAAGCTCTTGATATTCTCCGCTCCCACTACGATAGGAAAATGCCTGTCATCAACTATCATATAAATGGATTATTATCAGCATCAATACAAAAAGGCCCAAATGGTCACCGTGATTTCATAAATCAAATACGCCAACATATAAATACTTTAGAAGAACTTAACATTTCAGTCACAAACAATTGGGATCTGTTGCTCTTGAATATATTCTGTAGTAAGCTCGATAGAAACCTAAGGAACAGTTTTGAATTGGAAAGGAAAGAAGATACTCTCCCAACTCTCAAAGAATTTTTTGACTTCATGGATAAGACAATTTCTGCATGGGAATTTTCTTCTCAACCAGGTAGTTGTTTAAATGAACAAAATTCGAAATTTAACAATCAACGCAAAGCTGCAATTCCTACTTCTTTTTTTAAAGAATCTTCTCACACTCAACTTATAGGGTCTTTTCAAAAATCTTGTTTATTTTGTAAAGGACAAAATCACAGTATTTATAAGTGCTCAAACTTCCTATCTCTCTCTCTTCCATCTAAAAGGGAATTTGTTATCAAAAACAAATTATGTTGTAATTGTTTAGGAAAAAAATTCTATTTCTCAATATACAAGGGAAGTGTGTAAAACTTGTAATAGAAAACACCATACCCTTCTGCACGAAAATAGAGGTTCTATTTACTCCGTTAATACTCAAACTCATCCATCACCTTCTTAAACAACTCATATTGATCAATCACAACAGTCGTTAGCTTGCACTTCCAATCTACAAACAACTCATACAATTTCCAGCGATAGTCCTACCATTGAGACTATATGCATGGGTTCTTCAGAAAAACGAAATGTTTTGCTAGCCACAGCAAGGGTAGACATAGTTATAAATAATAAGAAATTCGTGCCCTTCTAGATTCCGTTTTTCAAACATCATTCATATCCTCGGAAATACTCAAAAAACTACAGATCAAAATCTCAAAGACGAATCTGAACATTTCAGGAATATCTTATATAGATACTTCAAATTTTCATCTTCCACATAGCATTAAGCTTGCAGACAACCAGTTTAACGTACCAGGCAATATAGATATGCTCATTGGTGCAGATTTAGGCCCCATAGTTCAGGCTGATTTATTTGACATTTTTTGCAAGTTCAGGACGTTTAATTATGTGCTCACGTCTGACATTATTAAAATGTATCGAAAAATCCTAATAAATCCCAAACATCGACATTTGCAAAACATCTTATGGCGAGACAAACCTACCGAGAAACTTAAATGCATAGAATTACAAACCGTAACTTATGGTACAAATTGTGCTCCATTCTAAGTAACAAGGTGCCTGGTACAGGCTGAAGGTAAATTGACACATCCTCTTGCCTGTCAAGTTCTGTTAGAACAATGCTACGTAGATGATTGTAACAGTACCTGTTAACATTTTAAGCACCTGGTATCCTAAATATTAAATTAAATTAGTACCGCGAGCTCCATCTTTCTGAAAGAATTCTTAATAATAAAATAATGAATACGGTCTCTATAATTATAATTGGAAGTTCAAAGTAGCTACACTACGAGGTGTACTAATGAGTTGTCATTATCGGGTTCAAGAGGTTTTAATAATTATTCCCAGTCTCATTTCTTGTATTGGTTTACTGTGATATACAGGTATATTTTTTTTCCAATTTTATAATTTCTTTTTGTTAAAATATTTATAAAACATCGAAAGTTATATTCTATTTTATTATATCAGAGAATTTCAACATATTTCATTATTATTCAAAGAATCTTTTTATGTTAATTAAAAGTATTAATGATATTTTTTATAAAAAGGCTAGTAAAAGTACATTTTCTGGAATTTTGATTAGTGTGTAAGGTTGTTAAAAAGTAAATTTAATGTAAGAATGTATCTTTTGTAATCTATTAAAATACGTTAGCATCTAACTGTAGATTTCGGACTATGCTGATTTGTACTTTTTATGCCAGAAAAGTAAATTTAACACGTGTTTGACACTGGTAATTTTCAGAAAGTTGAAATATAACACAGTAAACTAGAAGCATCTCTTTAATTTGAAGATTCAGTAAACTTGAACAGCTTGTAACCTTTAAGCTCTCGTATGCACGAACATTTTTAACTGGATCATCTCTACAACTTGGGCAGATCATCCCTCCACTCATGATCTTCCTTAGTCATTTGGAACCACCTAGACAGTGCCGTAGATACCCCAAGGTGCGACGAAGGATCGTCCACTATTGTTAACAGATAAGTTTATTGTGGTATATCAAGTTTACTGTTCCCATATTTTTTTCTCTTTTATCTCCGTTTATATCTATCTATATCGTCAACTCTATTAGAATAATTAGTTGTAAAGAACTGTTTGCGGATTATTTTTTTTGTAACGTATTCTCAACTTCATTCATATTAGCACCAAGGAAATCTATTTATCTTTTATCTGTTGGTACATTTTCATTTTTTTTACTTCATAGACAGTTTTTTCTGACATCTTTCTGTCATCTTATGATACTTATTTAAATAACAGCTTAAAACAACTTTCTTCAGTAGTATCATAAAAAATAAAAAGATTTCAGTGGCGCCCTTATAATTTCTTAAAGAAGCAAATATTGTACTATAGTCAGAGCTAATGAACTTACTCACCCCTAGCCGAGGTATTTAACTATCATAGTTTTTGCTGTGATAAATATTTATAAATTTTGTTAATTATTGAAATATCTTTTACAACTAATTAAAGACGAAATTAAGATTAATGGTTGTTTTATTGTAAATTAGATTTTTTCTTTTGGTATATTAATATTTTTTAAAAGTTAACTAAAATTTTTTTTAAATTCACTCTCAACATTTAAATCATATCACAAATCGATGCCCAACGTCATAATATGGTTACAAATTGGCGCCCAACCGCTGTTTTCATTTTTCTCTAACTATATGATTATTTTTTTCTTTGGGAAATAGTTTTTCTATTCGAGAAAAGTACTTGGTGAAAATATCTACGAATTATTTTTTCTTAAATCATTTTTTTAATATTCTCAATCTTAATCTTTCGTAATTAATTTTTTAACTATCTTAAATATTTTTATAATCAGTTCAATTTCCTTTGATTTTTCCTATTGTGTTTTTAATACCTATATTATCCCTTACGTACAACACTGATAGATATATTTATTTATTTATTTGCTTAACTATATTAATTGTTCAAATTTGTAGCAAACAGTTTATTTCGACGATAATAGAGAATTATTGAACACCGTTCTTTTAAACTAATACCGTAATAAAGTTAAGCCCTATTTAAATAAAGTAAAAGCTTAAAAATTTAATTATTGGAATCCATTTCTTAAATTTACAGTTCTTAGAACGACATTTTTATTTCTAACCTAAAAAAATATACTAGTGTTCTAGGTGTTGTTTGTTGCGAACGTTGCGAAGTTTAAATTATATTTTGATAGCGAATTAGAAAAATATGGAGGACATTTTGGAAGCCGTAATTTTAGGAGGTGGGGCCGATGAAGATATTGAATTTGTAATATTGGATAATATTTTAATTGACAGAGATGAGGAAGGCCGGGGTCCCCCTTTTAATTTGGAGAACCTGAGTGATGATGAAGTGGTACAAAACTTTAGGTTCCAAAGGAGACATCTCGTTCACTTACAATAACAAAGTTCTAACTACACTTTTTATCAAATTCTATGTTTTAGCATAATACGGTTCTATCTGCTATTTTCTATCCATTAAATAAATTATAGCGACATCTAACCATCCTAGAATAAACTAGAGCAAACACAGAGTTCTATCTTCCGTAAAGATTTGGTATTTTTATTTCATATGGTTCTATCTGACCACACTTACAACTTTGTTATTCGAAAACCGTAGTTACAACGTTAATTAGGCGGTTTATATTATAACCTTAAAAGTTCTGTTAGTGTATCTGTGTTGCGTTTGAGAGAATTTTAAACTTAAATAACCATGAATAGAACAGAGTTAATATTAAAAATGGGTAAGTAACAACTGCCTAAAACATGACTTAAATTTGAGTGGTTCCTCTACTATGGTTTTATTATTTTTAGCTCTTGATAGCACTAACGAAATACAAGGCAATGGCAATAGCAATGCAAGTGAGTTTCTAAACTCACCTTCGGCGCCAGAATTTACCACCGATGCTAGTGTTATGGTCAATAATAACTCCTTTTATTCGATACAGGATATAGAAAACGCGGAAGTAGTTATGGATATTAACTCCGTCTCATCTTCCTACATTGTTTCCAAACTTCCAGAGCAGTGTCTTAAGGCACATGTGGAAGACATGGCCCAAGAAATCAATGTAGAAACAAATCTTGTGCAAGAAGCGCCAGAAATGACCACCGATGGAAATTTTATACCCCACAATATTTCATTTCATTCGATTCAAGGTATAATAGAAAATGCAGAAGTAATTATGGACTGTGACCCAGCAATTTCTCTAAAGTTTCAAATCAATGTGTTGGCACACAGTTAGAAACGGTAGCCCAGGAATTTGAAATTGAGACTAATGTAGGGCAGGTGATGAAATTTTATATTAATAAAAATATTAAAAAAATAAACATCTTTCTTTGTTTTTAGATCAAAGAATTGAAAATAATTGAAAAGACTATACAAAGTGAGAAATTCGAAAAATCTATAGAAATTTTAGAGCCAGAAGAAGAGGAAGAGCACAACGTACACATGAAAAGTAATATAGAAGAAAGTCAATTAAATAAGCCAAGAAAGGAAAAAAAAATACTAGTAAGAAAGAAACTATGTAGAGCAGAAACATGGAAAAATAATATTCGAAAAAAATTATGCCAGGCAGGTAAAGAATATATTAGCTCAAGAGGAAAGCAGGTTAAAGCAAAAATGGTAGTAAATAATAAAGATTGTCTAAATACTTGCAAATTCAAGTGCAGCAAAAAAATTGGGGAGAATGCCAGAAAAAAATTGTTTCAATACTACTATAAATTAAATCAAAATGAAAAGTATGTGTTTTTTAAGCAAGTTACAGAAAAGTATGTTACAGGGCGCAAAACTACGGAAATGTCATTACTTGCCCAAAATCTTTCATTGGAAATTACTTTTATTTACAAAAGTTAACTATGTATAATTTAACAGGCCATTTATCCACAACGAATAAAGCATATTGTGTATTATGGATTGAAACCCTTCAAGGTCGAAGTGGAAATTGCCTAGCTAGTGCCTTTAGAAAAATCATTGAGAAGGTTTTAGAAGAAAACCATTTCAATGAACTTATTACTTGGAGTGACAGCTGCGTCCCCCAAAATCGTAATTCCCACATATCTTTTTGCGTTTTAGATATACTTAGAAATCATCCAAACCTTGACCGATTAACTATGAAATATTCCATTCCAGGACATGGTGCTGTACAGGAGGTAGATAATATTCACAGCCAAATTGAGAGGCACATGTCACAAATAGAATTTTTTTCACCTTTGGGGTTCATAAAGGAACTTAAACAGGTAAATAAAAAAATCCATTTGCTATTATTCTAATGAAAGAATCAGATTTTATGAACTATGAGGAATGTTCAAAACAGCTTAAGTATGATAACATACCATTTACTAAAGTGTGTTGTATGCAATTTACCAAATCTGATTTAACAGAAATATGTTATAAAAAGTCACACAGATAATGAGTTTCTTAAAGTTTCGATAAGTCCTGCTGTTCCTGTTCTTCCACGTCGTCGAAGCAAAAAAAACTACCGATGTGAAAGCCCCACCAGAAATTGCAAGTCTTATACCAAAAGTTCTCTCAAGCAAAAAAGAAATTTCCAAAGAAAAAATTAATGCTTTAAAAAAATGATACCATCAATGCCGCAAATTGACCAAGATTTTTATAAAGCGCTAATACATTTATAATTTTTTGTTTAAGTAAAATTTTTAATTCTTTTCATTTAATTAGTTTGGTTTTTACTTTAGTTTGTTTGATTTAATTAGTTTTTTGTGTAGTAAATTTGTTTTGATTTAAAGGAAATAAATAAAATCTTAATTATTCACATAGAACCTTGTTTTAATACCATTACTTATAATATATACACTCTTTAATGTGACAAAGTTGTAAGGGGCAGATAAAACCATGTTTAGTTAAATATTTCTGAAAAATTAATTTAATAAGGTTCTATCTAAGTTTGTGACTTACAAATTCAAGGTTTAGATAAAGTTTTATAAATAATACAAAATTATTATATGGTGATGTAAAAACACTTTGGAAATATAAAAATTATCCCGAATAAATACAATTAATTGTATAATAATTATCAGATATCGAAACTTTGGCTTTTAATTTCTCAAAATGGCTGTATGGCCAGATAGAACTTTATTATTCTAGGTGGACGATCTTCAAAGAATTAAAAATGTTTTTTTAATACCTGATGAGATTGCCACAGAGGCTGGTGATTGGGCCAATGGTAAGCTTTAATGTAGTAGTAGTACATTCCTTACAAAATATGTCTTACAATCATTTATATTATGCAATTACAAAACAACAAAAAAATTAATTTAGTAATATTTATGTTTTAGGATTAAAAGCATTGTGTATAGTGCTAAAGAGGTTAGCCTATCCATGTAGGCTTATTGATTTAAAAAACTTTTTTCATATGTCTGCACAATCATTATCTCAAATAATAAGAACAATAGTAGACATAATGATTGCCCAAAAAGGAGATCTTTTGACGGACTTAAGCCTTCTACAGTGGTTAGACAGGCAAAAACTGGAAGCATATGCTCAGGTATATTGATGAATCTGATTATTTGATTGAATTAATTAATTTAATTATTTTAGGCAATTCATGCAAAAGGGGCAGCTATAAACAACTGCTGGGGATTTATTGATGGAACTGCTCGTGCAATGTGTCGTCCTTCTATTAACCAGGAACAATATTATTCTGGACATAAAAAATTTCATTGCCTCAAATATCAAGGTGTACTTTGTCCAGATGGTATAATCACAAGTTTAATGGGAGGATTTCCTGGACGGAGACATGATGCAGGCATATTTAGGTATTGTTAGTACTAAATGTAATTTAATAGGGTTAACACTATATTTTTTAGGGAAAGCAATTTGTACCAGCAACTAGAAGAAAAAGCAACTGCAACTCTTCGAGTTGCAGTTGAATGGGGGTTTTCAAAAATTATCTTGCAGTCCCTATATAAAGTTTCTGTATTATTAACAAATGCCCAAACATGTTTATATGGTAGTCAAACAGCAGACTACTTTAATCTGCAACCTCCAAGTTTAGAGGAATATTTTAAAGAATAAAAAATCATTTTTTTAACAAAGCTTTTTATTTCATAATAAACCTCCATAGTGTATAAAAAAAGTAAAATAGAACAATATATCACATACAATACACACAACAAAAATGATTAATTTAGAATCAAATCAGTTAATCAGTCATATTTTTAGATTTCATTAAACTATCTATTAACATTTGCTGTGAAAGTAAAAATTGTTTTTTAATTTTCTTCTCTTCTAATTCAATTTCGGTTTTTGTTTTTTCAAGATCAGCTATTTTCATATTTTCTTTATGAGTTTGATCGAATATGTATCGTGCTTGGTCTAATTTCTCTCTTCTAATAATAATTTTTTTTCTCTATAGCAACTTTCCTTTCTTCTATTTGAATTTTTCTTTCTTCGAGATCTAATTCTCTTTGTCTTATTTTATTCTCTTTCTCAAATTTATCTTGTAAATATCCCAGTGCAGCTTTGATTTAATTTTAAATATTATTAATAAACTAATTAATACTATTACTATAACATGAATGATAAGATACTAATATTCAAAAGCAAGTGTTGTTATTTGATTTAAATCTAGACTTTCAATCATTCGTTCTAGAAACGCAATTTTATTTTTGTCTTTAATTTTTGCTGTTTTGCTAAGACTATTTTTATATAAGTACCTAACCTAACCTAACCTACTATTTTTAGTAAATGTATAATTTTTTAATAATAGCAAATCTTTATTACGACAACTTTTAATTATACTCATTTTAACAAGACATCAAAACAAACAATTATTAACAAAACTGAGAAAATTGTACTAAGTGTAAGAAATTTACCTGTTATTTATAAAAATATCAAATTGGAAGGGACAGATTTTATTGGCAATGAAGGTATTAGGAAAATATGTTTTCTGAACATTCTGTGTCGAGTATTCATGTTGGATTATGAACCTTTTTCTTTCTAGCAGGTAGTTGGGGTAAAATGCGTCGACTATTCGCCCACCGGTTTTGGTTATATCTCTTACATAAACGAATATACTTGACTACCCAGCAAGACTTGTTTAGATCATTTTTTTGTTAATTTACAAAAATTTCAACAAATGCAATAATTCATATTTAATTATAATACACATCACTTACCTATAGCCCTTAATTTTAAAGTAGAACAATATAATCGCAGTTCAGATGAAAATATATATATAAACAATTTATTGATTATAAATCACTCAAAATTAATTTACAAAGTGAAAAATGGGATGGGGTATATAAAGAAAATAACGTTACTGTCATGACTAGAAACTTTATAAATAAACTCAAACAATACATAGATCAAAATACAAAATAGTAAAAATAAAACATAAAAACAAATTTTTACAGAAGTGGATGACACAATCACTATTGAAACTGATCAACGAAAAAAATAAAATATATAAATAAAGTCCTAATCACCCTACAAATATAGATTTAAAAAATAGTATAATATACAAAAAAAGGAATTAAACACTTTAATTAAAGAAACAAAGAAAAATTACTTTCATAAAAATTCATCCAAGTCATTGTGGAAGAATATTAACATCTTCAGAAATGAAAAACCTAAAAACCAAATTGATGTCATTAAATTGAACGGAAATAAAATAAAAAATAAGCAAGACATTGTTCACAGTTTTAATAAACATTATAGAAAGCTAGGATCGAGACTGGCTAGTAAAATTCCCGTGGTCGAGGACTATATTGAAAATATAAACCGTCTGGATAATTCCATGTTCTTGACACCTACCCATGAAAAGGAACTATCAGAAATAATAAAAAAAACTGAAACCGAAAAAATCTCCTGGTATTGACAATATAAGATCAGAAACTCTCAAACAAATCGTACATGAAATCGTTTCACCAATGACCTATATAATAAATAAGTGTTTTGATACAGGCTGCTTTCCAGAAGATTTGAAAATTGGTATAATTAAACCACTATAGAAAGAACAGAAATGGAAAATTATAGGCCAGTTTCCTTGATATCGAACATAGCTAAAGTAATAGAAAAAGTTGTAAAAGATAGGATTTACTCTTTTTTAAAGAAATATAATATCTTATAAAATCGTCAGTATGGTTTTAGAGAGGCTAGATCCACATAGGATGCTATCTACAGACTGACGTCCCTTCTGTACGACTCACTTGACAAAAACGTTCCTGTAATAAATATATTTCTAGACCTCTCAAAAGCTTTCGACACTGTCAGTTATAAAATACTATTGGAAAAATTATATAAATATGGAATAAGAGGCAATACGCACAAACTAATAAAGAGTTATTTGTCAAACAGAACACAAGTTGTAGAATTGGAAGGAAACCATAACTTACGGAGTTCCCCAGGGAACTGTCCTGTGTCCAATTCTGTTTCTTATTAACATAAGTAGCCTATTATTTTTAGATATTGAAGGAGAAATTATTGGATTTCTTGATGATGCAGTCGTTACATATATCTCGTCGGCATGGGAGACCCTAAAAAATAAAATAGAAAATGACTTTCAAAATATATCCAAATGGTTATTATTTAACAAGTTAACTTTAAATTATAATAAAACCGCCTACTTACCATTTTCATCCTATGTTACAGGATTACCTAATTTAGGAAGCTTAAAGGTTGGTTCCAACACCGAAATCTTCGAAGCGGAAAAAATGAAATATCTTGGTTTAGGATGGGGAGGTATAAACGATTGTTAGATAACAATACAAGAAATAAATTTCTCTAAGGTGCAGTCAATAAAAAAACTGAAAAAGTGGAAAATTGTTTCCACCTGCACCCAGGGTAAGGAAACAGTTTCTATACCAAGCTTGACCGTTTTCTATCAAAAAAACAACTATTTCCTGGGCTATATGCCCCAACGGACATTGAATTACATTCCAATAGAAAACGTGATGGCGATCGACTTCGTCGATACTTGCAAATTAACAGGAAAAAGCCACTCGTAGACCGGTTTCGACATTATTGTGTCTCATCAGTACGAGGTAATTAGTTCTTCTCATCCCGCAGAGCAGGATGCAGAATGATTCTTTTACGTATGTAACGGTCTAAAATCCTATTAAATAAAATAAATATTATAGCACTTTTATATTATTTACATTATTTGGCCGTGGTGCCCTATATCGACTAAAAACGAAATTAATAAGGTCAAATAATTCAATAGCGCCTGATCTCTGTATTAATAATTATTGTAAGTAAAACATAATTCGGTAGGTGCCACTGATATTGATATGCGCACGGAAGCGATTAAGTATCATTTTTTGGTTTGACTGAAAACCGATAACCTGCCACGTTATCGAAAAATTTTGCAGGTTGGTGTAATAAATTTTCAGATTATAGTGACATTTTAGTCAGCCTTTATTGGGATTATATTTTGAAAATTACTTTTAATTATTGTGGGCTTTGTTTGGATGTCCATGTGGATTGCCTAAATAATTTCTCGTTGAGGATTAGTTTTTACACTACAACGACAACAGCAACTTTTTAAATTGTCAGGTTTTACAACACAAGTTAAGGAAGCGCCTCTAATCCATTAAATTATCAGGAATATTTATAGTACCCCTTGGCCCGGGTAAGTGAATAAGTTTGCTATATTATATTATAACTATTGCAATTAATGCTTAAATGCATATTTTACCTCCCACCACTGGTTTGTGATAAGAATAGAACATGTATTTTTTTTTATTATTAAAACTCGATATATTAACTTTCTCTTTATTTCATTTTTCTTATTTTAACTTATTTTTAGGGTACTTAGTTACTACCTAGTATCACGCAGTCACTACCTAGTCAGTACCTATTTACTGCATACGTTCATATCTATTATCATTATCGTCCGTTTTGCTGTCTCCATTTATTATCGTTTTCTTATCTACCTATTTGGAAATTGATGCTTGCATGCTGTCTAAACTGGTTCTACTTGTTCAACATATTGGATTGGATCCGGACTGGAACTACTGTACTGTACTGTAACACCGGATGTAAACTGGAACAACGTTTGATCATTTGCCACCGCTGGAGTCACGCAAGTTGATATTACGAATATATTAATTTTATTATTTGATATACAATTCGATTGAAAACTTTTTTTTACTTTCTTATTAAGTTATCACGAGCATACGGGTTAATTTATTTATTAACTTATTATACAGAAGACCAAGAGGTCTGTCTTGTATAATAGAATTTTTAAATATAAAAATCATTATTGCTTAGTTATTTGTACTATATTATTTTGTTAAAGGAATGCTATAGTTGTTTCGAATTGCTATAAACATAGTGTTATATACATTAATTAATAAGACCTTGTTTTGAATACTCGATACCTGCGCCTGAGCTCAAGCGAAGTGTTAGTACTTAAAGATCACCAGTTTTAAATAGTTTTACTTCTTATTTTTGAACATATAAAAGTTTATAGTAATCCTTCTTTAAGTCAGTTAGTTACATATATCATAGAGAAACATAATAAGATGATGTGTGAAAGACGAGCAAAGCGCTAAACATTGGTGTTGTTAAGATACGATATTGAGGGTTTATAAGGTAGTGGGAATTACTATTAAATTAAATTAATAACTTTAACTTTTTGTTATTATTGACATAGATAAGTTTATTAAACTGTTTTTTTTTTGTCATGTCTTCAGTTTTTTTTTTCTTTATTGTTTTTATTGTTTGATATTTAGAGTGATTATTGTAGTCATTGGTGAGGGATAAGTCGGCATCACGTGTTTAATTGGCATATTGGTGAACATTGTGATATACTTGAATATTTTGTATTGTAAACGCTTTGAGTACTTAAGGGCACAATTTGCCTGGCGCCCTAATTTAATACTTTATTTTTTTGAGACCCAGCCCTTCTCCACTGTTTTAGTTAGCCGTGAGTACTCGTCTACCGAGTGGTAGGCAAACCATCTTAACCGACGTATCAACTTGTTATTTCTTTTAAATTATCTACATTTATTTTGTCCCTAACTGATTACAATAAAATTAAGTCATTTATTTATCGAAGGAAAAGTCGGTTATATAATTTTGGCGCCCAACGTGGGGCCTTAACGCGCCTTTTTTTTTTTTTTTTTTTTGTTGTTAATAGGCCACTTTAGGTTACTTTAGGTTACATTTATGATGGAAGGGAAATTACATGTAAACAGATTGGACAAATCCGAACTGCAATATGAGTTAGATTGGAGAGGTTATCGTAGTCAGGGAATGCAAGTAAAAGAGATGCGTCAAGCTTTAAGTAGTTTGCTAAAATTAGAAAATGTTGGTACTAGTATGACTTTTCCGACCTATCCATTTTCGTTTGAAGCAGATTCTTTGTATGTAAAAGGAAAAATTGTGGAAATTAAAGAACTTATTGCAGATTTTTGTGACTCAGAGTTGAGCGGCATGTTTAAGAAAATTTGTAGTAAGTTAGTGCATGTGTTTTATAGAGCTGAAAGGTCCATTTCAACCAAGGATGAAGAACATAGAGAAAAATCAGGTTATCTGGTAGAGTTGTTAGGGTTGCAAAATGATTTAAAGTCGAAGGTTTCACTCTTTAAACGTCAAAATCAAAACGTTGTAACTCCTTTGAATTTAAGTACGATTTTACCACGTACTAGCAGTCCTGTTAACTCTTCTGACTCGGAGGATGACGGGGTAATTAGACGTCCATCTAACAACTCTCCATTTTATGGGACTGGTAATATGCCATCTACAATTGGTGGATCTAATACGACACCTATATTTAGATGGAATCTTAATAAATTTAGTGGGGATGGTAAGTATTCTTTAGGTGCTTTTTTGGAAAATATAGAAGAACTTTGTGCAGCTCGGGGCGTGACACAAGCTCAACTGTTTGCATCTGCAAGTGATATATTCTCAGGTTCTGCTTTAATCTGGTTTAGAAGTATTCGTCATAAGGTCTCTACGTGGACCCAATTAGTAGAAGAACTCAGGTTGCAATTTCAATCGGTAAATTTCAATGAACAGCTTTTTGAGGAAATTAAACGTAGAACTCAGGGACAGAACGAACCAATTGGAATATACATAGCGGTAATGAATAATATGTTTAACCGACTTACTGTTCGCATATGTGAGGCTACTAAGTTAAAAATTATGATGCAGAACATCAATCCTTTTTATCAAAGCCAACTAGGTTTAGTAGATGTAAAATCAGTGGATCATCTTCTAGAGTTAGGTAGGCGAATTGAGGCAAGCAAATTAACTATTGAGGCTTATAATCCTCCTCCTAGAAATCGAAGTAATTTATTAGAGCCAGACTTGGCCTATGTTTATACGCCATCAGTATCTTCTGCTGTAGATCAAAGTAATGAGAGAATAAATGAGGTGCAGACTAATATTAGACGTTGTTGGAATTGTAACGGGGAGTCGCATTTATCGTCGAATTGTGACCAGCCTAAGAAAAGGTACTGTTATAAATGTGGCAAACCTAATGAAACCAAACGTACTTGTCCTCAGTGTAATAAGGGAAATCAGGGAAACGACCAAAGGAGACGTCAGTAAATGGCCAGCTATCGTCTCTTGAGTGTAATGTGGCCAACTTTGTTCCTTTTAAAACTATAATTGATTTTGTCTTTGCACATGCACGTGGTGATGAAAGACCACATGTATGGGTTTCTATTTTTGGAAGTGATTTTATTGGTTTGCTTGATAGTGGCGCAAGTCGAAGCGTTATAGGGGGTAAAGGTTGGAGTGTGTTGAAAAATATAGGTTTAGTTAAATTAATTGTCCCCGAATTTAAATCAGTTACTGTGGCTAACGGTTGCCAATGTGAATGTATTGGTGTGTTACGTGTTCCTATTAAGCTACATAACGTGGAAAAGATTATTGATTTGTTGGTAGTACCGGAACTTAATCATTCTTTAATATTAGGTGTTGATTTTTGGGTGCGAATGGGTATAGTACCAGATTTGCGTTCAAAAGAATGGCAGTTTTCGAATGAAGGGGAGAATTTAGATACTTGTCAAATTTCGTTGAATTCTAAAGAACATCTAACCAGCGATCAAAGTGTGTTACTTGATAGGTTAGTTTCAGATTGTTTTAAAAATATGGGTGACAAATTGGGGTGTACTTCTTTAGTGAAGCATAAGATCATTCTTAAAGAAAATGTAGAGCCAATCAAACAGCGATTTTATCCAGTTTCTCCTGCTTTATTAAAGCATATTGATGCTGAACTAAAGGACATGCTCAATAAAGATGTGATTGAACCGTCTACCAGCGCATGGAGTAGTCCAATAGTGATGGTTAAAAAGAAAGATGGTACGTGGCGTTTTTGCGTAGATTATAGGAAGGTAAATAGTGTAAGTCAAGGAGATGCGTATCCTCTTCCTTTTGTCTCGAGTATTTTAGATCGTCTGAGAGATGCCAAATATATGTCTAGTCTTGACATACAATCCGCATATTGGCAAATTGAAGTCGAGGAAAACTCACGACCAATCACAGCATTCACTGTTCCTGGAAGGGGACTTTTTCAGTTTAAGAGACTTCCTTTTGGTCTTAGTAGTGCTCCAGCAACATGGCAGAGGTTAATTGATCGAGTATTGGGGGCTGATCTTGAACCGTTTTGCTTTAAGTACCTAGATGATATCATTATCACCACTCAAACCTTTGAACAGCATCTAGAAGTTTTGTCGAAGATCTTTGAACGTCTTATAGCTGCAGGTTTAACGTTAAGTAGGGAAAAATGTCAATTTTGTCGAGATGAGTTGAGATACCTAGGGTATATTGTTACTTCTCAGGGACTTTACGTAGACCCGCAGAAGGTAGAAGCTATATTGCAAATCCCTACCCCAACTAAAAGTTCTGATGTTCGTAGTCTAATAGGTACCGCATCATGGTATCGGAGATTTATACCAAATTTTTCATCGCTTATACAACCGTTAACTAGTCTTCTTAAAAAGAATTCCAAATTTTGCTGGACCACTAAACAAGAAGAAGCTTTTCGACTAATTAAAGAACATCTTATTTCAGCTCCTGTTTTGTCTTGCCCTAATTTTGAATTACCGTTTACTATTCAGTGTGATGCAAGTGGGTATGGCATCGGGGCAGTTTTAACTCAAAATCACCCTGGAATCGGAGAAAAAGTAGTCTGTTATTTGTCCAGGTCACTTACAAAACAAGAAAGAAAGTTTTCAGCAACCGAACGAGAATGCTTAGCTGTTTTATGGAGCATCGAAAAATTGAGGCCATATATCGAGGGTACCCATTTCTCAGTTATAACTGATCATTGGTCTTTATGTTGGCTAAACAACCTAAAGGATCCGATGGGCAGACTTGGAAGGTGGGCTTTAAAGCTTCAACAATATTCTTTTGAATTAATTCACCGAAAGGGTAAAGAGCATGTTGTGCCAGATATGTTATCACGGTCAGTACCTATAGTTGATGAAATTCATTTTGATATTAGTGCAAATAACCACAGACAAATAGATCATTGGTATTCTTCTATGCTAGTAAAAATAAATAAAGATCCTCTTAATTTTCCTTCTTGGAAGGTATGTGATTCTAAATTGTATAAATATGTTTCTTTTAAGAAAATTCCTGGTCTCGACTTCTCTAATAATTGGAAGCGTGTTGTACCAAAAATACGAACGTAAAGACTTACTACAAAAATATCATGACGCTCCGTCGGCAGGTCATCCTGGGGTGTTTAAAACCTACAAGAGAATTTCCGAACATGTCTATTGGCCGAAAATGAAATCCGATATTTCTGCCTATGTGCGAAAGTGTACAGTGTGTGCACAAAATAAACCAGAACAAAAGAAGGCTGCTGGTCTTTTAGCTCCTCACAAATTTATAAATAAAACGTTTGAGGTGGTTTCTTGCGATCTGATTGGTCCGCTTCCTCGTTCGTCTAAAGGGTATAAATTTATACTAGTTATTGTCGATCATCTTAGTAAATTTCCTCTTGTTATACCACTACGCAATTCTAGCTCTAAGTTAGTTTGTTGTGCTGTGGAAGAGCATTTGTTTTTGCTATTTGGTCAACCACGAATTTTGATGTGTGATAATGGTTCCCAGTTGGTGTCGAAACAATTTCGTAATTTACTCATATCTTATGGCGTTAAACAGGTATTAACTCCAAACTACCACCCTCAAGCAAACATTACTGAACGGCAAAATAAAACTTTAGAAACAATGATAAGATGTTATATTAGGGAAAACCATAAGGATTGGGATAAACATTTATCTAAGTTAGCCTGTGCGATGCGTACTCAAGTTCATGATGTTTTAGGTTATTCCCCTTATTTTATTGTGTTTGGTAAAGAATTTCCTGTTAATTTAGAGCCTGTAAAAATTAGAAATTACGAAGGATTTGAAATTGATAAATCTGCCTTATCCAAAGAGAAATTTGAATTGCGTTCCAACGCGTTTCAGAAATTGTATGCAGAAATTAAAGAAAAAGTAGTCAGAGCTGCTGAGAAAAATAAGAAGTACTATGATTTACGACACAGAGATGTACGATTCGAAATAGGAGATTCAGTCTATCGTCGAAATTTTCCTCAGTCTGATGCTGCTAAAGGTTTCTCAGCTAAACTTGCTCCTAAATATTTAGGTCCGTTCGTTATATTTAAAAAAATTTCACCTTGGGTCTATCAGCTTAAGGATTTAGAAGGTCAATATCGGGGACAGTGGCATGTAAAGGATTTAAAGCCAGCCAATATAGAGTAAATTTGTGTAATAAAGTTACTCAACAATTGATTTTTTTTTCTATAGATGTAATCCTGTTCTTATTTTTTTGTTTGTTCATTGCCTTTATTTTATATTTTTTTTGTTGGTAGTACAACTTGGGTAGTACAACTGACAGTAGTTGAAATTTTTAAGAAAATTTCAAGGAGGTTGAGGTGGAATATGTAACGGTCTAAAATCCTATTAAATAAAATAAATATTATAGCACTTTTATATTATTTACATTATTTGGCCGTGGTGCCCTATATCGACTAAAAACGAAATTAATAAGGTCAAATAATTCAATAGCGCCTGATCTCTGTATTAATAATTATTGTAAGTAAAACATAATTCGGTAGGTGCCACTGATATTGATATGCGCACGGAAGCGATTAAGTATCATTTTTTGGTTTGACTGAAAACCGATAACCTGCCACGTTATCGAAAAATTTTGCAGGTTGGTGTAATAAATTTTCAGATTATAGTGACATTTTAGTCAGCCTTTATTGGGATTATATTTTGAAAATTACTTTTAATTATTGTGGGCTTTGTTTGGATGTCCATGTGGATTGCCTAAATAATTTCTCGTTGAGGATTAGTTTTTACACTACAACGACAACAGCAACTTTTTAAATTGTCAGGTTTTACAACACAAGTTAAGGAAGCGCCTCTAATCCATTAAATTATCAGGAATATTTATAGTACCCCTTGGCCCGGGTAAGTGAATAAGTTTGCTATATTATATTATAACTATTGCAATTAATGCTTAAATGCATATTTTACCTCCCACCACTGGTTTGTGATAAGAATAGAACATGTATTTTTTTTATTATTAAAACTCGATATATTAACTTTCTCTTTATTTCATTTTTCTTATTTTAACTTATTTTTAGGGTACTTAGTTACTACCTAGTATCACGCAGTCACTACCTAGTCAGTACCTATTTACTGCATACGTTCATATCTATTATCATTATCGTCCGTTTTGCTGTCTCCATTTATTATCGTTTTCTTATCTACCTATTTGGAAATTGATGCTTGCATGCTGTCTAAACTGGTTCTACTTGTTCAACATATTGGATTGGATCCGGACTGGAACTACTGTACTGTACTGTAACACCGGATGTAAACTGGAACAACGTTTGATCATTTGCCACCGCTGGAGTCACGCAAGTTGATATTACGAATATATTAATTTTATTATTTGATATACAATTCGATTGAAAACTTTTTTTACTTTCTTATTAAGTTATCACGAGCATACGGGTTAATTTATTTATTAACTTATTATACAGAAGACCAAGAGGTCTGTCTTGTATAATAAAATTTTTAAATATAAAAATCATTATTGCTTAGTTATTTGTACTATATTATTTTGTTAAAGGAATGCTATAGTTGTTTCGAATTGCTATAAACATAGTGTTATATACATTAATTAATAAGACCTTGTTTTGAATACTCGATACCTGCGCCTGAGCTCAAGCGAAGTGTTAGTACTTAAAGATCACCAGTTTTAAATAGTTTTTTTTTTTATAAAATTACTTCTTATTTTTGAACATATAAAAGTTTATAGTAATCCTTCTTTAAGTCAGTTAGTTACATATATCATAGAGAAACATAATAAGATGATGTGTGAAAGACGAGCAAAGCGCTAAACATTGGTGTTGTTAAGATACGATATTGAGGGTTTATAAGGTAGTGGGAATTACTATTAAATTAAATTAATAACTTTAACTTTTTGTTATTATTGACATAGATAAGTTTATTAAACTGTTTTTTTTTTGTCATGTCTTCAGTTTTTTTTTTCTTTATTGTTTTTATTGTTTGATATTTAGAGTGATTATTGTAGTCATTGGTGAGGGATAAGTCGGCATCACGTGTTTAATTGGCATATTGGTGAACATTGTGATATACTTGAATATTTTGTATTGTAAACGCTTTGAGTACTTAAGGGCACAATTTGCCTGGCGCCCTAATTTAATACTTTATTTTTTTGAGACCCAGCCCTTCTCCACTGTTTTAGTTAGCCGTGAGTACTCGTCTACCGAGTGGTAGGCAAACCATCTTAACCGACGTATCAACTTGTTATTTCTTTTAAATTATCTACATTTATTTTGTCCCTAACTGATTACAATAAAATTAAGTCATTTATTTATGGAAGGAAAAGTCGGTTATACGTATTGGCGATATATCAAAAGAAAAAATGTAATTTACAATAAAACAACTATTAATCTTAATTTCGTCTTTAATTAGTTGTAAAAGTTATTTCAATAATTAACAAAATTTATAAATGTTTATCACAGCAAAAATTATTATAGTTAAATACCTCGGCTAGGGGTGAGTAAGTTCATTAGCTCTGACTATAGTACAATATTTGTTTCTTTAAGAAATTATAAATGTGACTAGTTTTAGTCTTGGTATCACAAAATAAGTAGTTTCATAACTACTTCTGTGATTATTCTGTTTGTTTACATGCTGATTTAAGTATTACTTTTGTATATTATATATTGAAATATTTTCTTTTAAATATTCATAATGTACTTTTATTGTATATTTCATGTGAATAAACATATATTATTATTATAAATATTTTTGTACAATTTATTCTTAAAAAAAATGTGCTTTGGTAAACGTGCTACTTGTAGTCTGGTCAACATCGTCAACAACCCTTAAAATTTGAAATAGAACAGAAACAGAAACAGTAACGTCAATATTGTTGCTTCAATCTCCGATAATAGCACCCTTTTGGATGGTAAAATAATTGTTAAATAATTCTGACACCTTATTTTAATGAAAAAGTGAAACAGACTTAAACGCCTTTTAATTATCATTTGATTTCATATATTAAACATGATTTCAGGGTTATATTCTTTATTGCGTTAAAATGCTATTAAAATAAATCTCAAATGAGGTGTCACACTTTGAATTATGTAACGATTAATATAATAGAGGAAGAGCCAGTGACCAATTTTGGGAGGTCATTTCAAAAGTCACGAAACTCACCAATCGTCTGTTTATTATTTAATAAATGAATAAACCAGAGATTAATATATTATTCTTAATTGTTCAATGAAAATTATTTATTTAAAAATTTTCCTTTTAATTTTAGCACCTAACCAAAAGTCGTATCTTATCTAGATTATTGTTCAGCAATCGTCCCTATGAAGATCCAAATGATAAAATTACAATATTATTTCCTTTTAATACTAGTTGTACTTTTATCTGATGATAATTAAAACTTTTTTTAAATCTTACCATCTTTGTTGGTTAATTTTTTTTGTAATCTCTGTGGTATCAATTTCGATCTAGAATAATGACTTTTACTTTCAGTAACTTCTTTATTATAACAATTTTATCTGGACTTTCTCTTTGCTAAATATTTGTGGATATGTAGAAATACCAAATAATCTCAGTTGAGATTATTTGAATTTACTTTCATCCCTTTATTAAATTTTTTTATAATTGTCATAATACAGAATGAAATATCTCATTTTATGTGTATTATTGCATTCGATCTAAATCGATTATTTAATTTTTTCTATTATTTAAACCCTCTTTTAACGTACACTAATGGGTTTATATAATTTTAGGAAAAACAAGTAGGTAATTAAACAATGAAATAAATTTTATGTTGTAAACTTACTAACCATTTCGTTTTGTTGTAATTTTAAAAATTTTATTTGTTGAGGGACCACCTTAGTTGAGTGCGGAAAAAGAAATCAATAAATTTTTAAGACTTTATTTCATGTTGTTATGTTAGATTATTTTTTTTTTAATTTCGGACCCCTTAATTGGATATTTCTTTTCGTAATAAAGTTTTTAATTTGCAAACCACCTTAAAAACTTCCTTCCTACGTTCTGATTTCCCCAAGAACTATCGATATTTTTACATACCTAGTCAATTTTTGATGAAAATTTCGTAAAAAACTGGTCCGCCGTTCTTCCTAAACCGTTAGCGAATAAAACATAAAAATGTTTCTAAAAAATATTAGTATCTATTACGATTACTTTGTTATTTCTTTAAAAAATATTTTATTGAAAACTAAATTGCGAAATCCGTAGTTTTTAATTTTGTATAATTAATTCACTATTTTATCGATAACATTTACACGTAATTAAAATTGAAAAGTTTGTAACAATAAATGGTTTCTTTTTAATTTTTTACTTATTTTATTTCTCTATACAATAGGTATGAAATAGTATTTCAAAATATACGTATTGCGAATGTAATAAATTCCGATTTGGGTCTCCGATTGTACTTAGTCCAGCCTCGAGCTAATTTTAAACGGTAGTGGGGTATCGGAATCTCTCTCTCAGAACTTTAGTTTCTCTGTCATCAGTTCGCGCCACTTTTAGGCGTATTGACTCTTAATGCTTCTCCTCTCCTACAACTTTTTAATGGAATCCGTTCTCTTAACCTAAACCAAGAGAGCTGGGTATTTTCCAGTGGATCGTATGCGCAATGCTTAAAAATTGTTCTTATAACCTTAAATTAACCTTTATTTCTGATAAATGTGTGCTTTGTAAACATTACTTAATATTGTGATATATTTTAATTTTGATTTATTGCTTTTGTCTTATTTTGTTTAATATAAAGACATACTCATACTTACAATTATTCACAAACTTATAAATATTGTTTAAATTGGGCCTAATGGATTTAGATATAGAAGAATTAGTGGTGGTGAACCAAATTAATAATGATCTGTTGCAAGCTGAAGCTAATGCTGCTGATGTTTACTGGGCAGAGTACGTGAAGAGTGAGGTGATGTGTCTGCCAGAGTTCTGTCAGAGTGCTTGTCGTTTATGAAAGATGTAGAGCGATCCGGTTGACATATGTCATCTTTTCTTGTCCGTTTGAGGTGGTTAAAATAAATAGAATAACCGAAAGTGAAATTATAACTATTGTTTAAAGTCTTTCTGTTCCACTAATATCGTTTTCAGAAGGCGAGGATGATTCAAGTGACGATGATGAATATAGTATAGAGTTCCTTGCTGGAAAGAGGAAATTGGCTACTCCACAAAGAATAAATAATTATGTTAAATATACATTCCCAAATTCACTGCAAGACAGTTTCAGGAACATTTTAGAATATCAGTACAGGATTTTGAAAATCTATTGGATTTAATTGGACCTCAGTTACTGAGACAGCCTCCCGTTGGACGGCTTACAATAAATATAGAAAAGCAGTTTGTGGTTTTGTAGGTCAGTTGGGAACGATTTGATTTGACAAAATTAACCTTATCGGTGTGCTTTGTTAGAGTTGTCAAGGCACTTAACTCAATCGCTCCACATGTAATTGTGTGGCCTAGAGAAGAAAGGCTTATGGATGTACAGAGAAGGTTTAGCAATATTTCAATGACCAAAAAATGATCGGTAATACTATATTTAAGAAAGAAATATTTTAATAATGGCACAACTCCCACTAAGCTTTCATCAACACTTGAGGCGGATTGAAAAAAATAAAAAATCTAATCCGCGAGTTTGTGGAAAATTTAAGTTCATCGCACAAAAGAAAGTAGTAGATGGATCTGAAAGTTATGGCCTGAAATGTGAAAAACCTGACATGACAGAAACATAATATTTAGAAAATAGAACTATATTTCTAGAAGTAATTAAAAAAACCAAGGAAGAAATTTTGGGAATAGAATGTTTAACAAGGGAGCAGGCTGAATCCGATATCTGGATGTTAGAACGAAGAAAACGACTGATTGCATCTATGTTTGGAGCAGTATGTAAAAGGCCAAATACAAGCTGTAAGTCGCTAGTAGAATAGTATACCCGAAGTTATTTTTCTCAACTGCTTGCTAATATGGAAAAAAAATTAAAAAATAGCTTTAAGGCAATTATAAGGAATCATTGGTAAACCGATTAAAAAATGTGGTCTTTTTATAGATGAGGAAAGTTCCTTTTTGGCTGCTACTCCAGATGACCTAATAGACGAAAAAGGCAGTGTCGAAATTAAATGCCTATATTTAGCCCGAAATCTGACGCCTAAAGAAGGTATTAAAACCAAAAAAATTTCCTTTTTGGAAAAAGTAGGGCATTAATAAACTGCATAACTGTTATTATCAAGTACAAGGACAATTGCAAATTTCCAGAAGGTCATATTGTGAACTTGCGGTTTGGACACCTCACGGTTTAAAAACCGAAGCTATATTTCATGATCCCGAATTCTGGGCAAGACGCATGAAACCAGTTCTTTTCAAATTTTACTTTGATTGTATTTTACCTAAAATTATCTATTCAAGAAAATTTAGAAATATGCCTATTAGAGAACCGCAATATATTCTAGAAGCAAAAAAAATAAGGGGAAACGGAAAGAAAAACGTCAGATGTAAATAATAAATATAATAATAGATTTCCTAGTTTTAATACAGTATCCGCGAGGAGGATATTCGAAGTCTGTTCCCCGAGAAATTATTCTATTATCGAAATGCTGACGGAGTAAGTCCAAGGTGTGTACAGCTGTATGGCTTGTTGCACCATCTAGTTGGAACCATTGTGTGCGAAACTGTAGATTTCGTGCACGGCAAAAGTTATTTAGATCTCTTACAAAAAGTATAATAAATTTCTCTCTATAACGTTCTTGGTTGACAGTAAGTGGATTCTGATTATCATCTTCAACGAAATAAGGACCAATCATTCCATTACCAGATACCGCGCACCAAACGGTAACTCGAAGACTGTGGAGTGTTTTCTCTACAATGACATCAGGACGTTCAAATCCAAGGAATCGGGTTGTTTGTCGATTAATATAGCCGCTAAGATGAACGTGACTCTCGTCTGAAAACAATGTTTTTCAAAAATTCGGGATCTTCGTAAATTAAACTCAACATGCGACCACAATAAATTTCTCTTGCACGTTTGTCCGCAGCATTTAGTCGTTGTCCAACTTGAATACGGTATGGATAACCACGTTTCACTAATGTTGAGTTTACATGCAGTTCTTGGTTAAAAACACGTCCTTCATTTTTGTTAGTGCATACTGTTTTTCGACGACCTGAAGAACCTTTACGTTGACACAATACACTACCAGTGCGACGAAATTTTTCAACAACAGCTAACATCACACTTTTACTAGGAGCTGCTTTATTAAATTTTTGTTAATATTTTATTGACACCTGTTCTAAGCTTGGACCATCATTACGACCTTTTCCGTATGAACGAAAATAATGCTCTACCAAAAACACTTTTTCTTCCGTTCTTAGAACCATTTTTAAATCAAATTTAACTGCAGCGTACTATTAATATATCAACTAATGACAATTAAGTCAAATATGACAAATCCATATTACATAAACAACTCCACAGCACTCTCTGTTTGGGTACTGTTTATTTTGGCGGATACCGTATTATCCAAGTTTTCATATCTAAGTATAACTTGACAGGTGTTTCTCTTATGTTGTTTATCCAGTGTGCCGTCTCGCCTTAATTTTTTTTACAACCAATGTTTTGTATTTCTTTAATAATGTTCATTTATTACTTTAATTATTTCACTATTATGTTTGCTAGGGTTTAATGTGGTAGTTTTGGAAATTCCAACCATTATATTAATATTTGTAAACTCTGTACCGTTAATTGTATTTTAGAGATTAAACTGCGTCATAAAAATAATCTGTTTATTGTCGATTTAATATCGTTTATTGTCCGGAATTTACCTATGACTACCTGAAGTGTTTAACCCTATCCTTACGACGACATATCCAGTCTCCCACTGCGACCCTACCTTTTTTTCATCAATACTGAATAGATTTTGTAGCTAGATTTTTTAAGAGATTTGTAGCAAAATTTAATTAAATCAGTTAATTCGTTTCTTTATATATATAACCTTATAAACTCCTTTAACGTAAGCCTATGAGTTTAATATTTTGGAAATAGGCTGAATTAATTTACTGCTAAAATTATTTAGATTGTGAAAATCCATTTGAAACTTTTTAAGAATAATAAAAAACTCTTCGTTCTAACAAAAATTCCATTATTTATTTAAAAAGCAATTATTTAAATAAATAGTGGAAGACGAAGAGTTTTTTATTATTCTTAGTAAGGTGGAGTTCCAAAAAGTAAGCGTTAGTACAATAAATTTTGAAACTTTCTATACCCATACGCACCCTCGCCCTCGCATTTTCAGGAATACATGTTTATAAAAGTTTTAAATTGTTCATTTGTATAATGGTTTATTCTTCGTATTTTATATTCGTTTTTAAAATTGATAAAGCAAAACTTTATAATAATTTGAAATATTATACAAATAATCTATTGTTTTATTTCAAATAGTGTAGAATTGAAAATAAAAATTGACGTGTCTCAGCGTTTTTTATAATTCCGTAAACTGAGAGCAGCATTAATCTTATTCCATAAGTGGTTTCCACACTGTAGGTATTTATAATGTTATTCGAAATTTTACAAAAAAATTCTCTTTTATTACATAATACTTAAGTAAAATTAAAAAAATACATTTCTCATTAATTCATGAATGGCTAGTAAAAATTTTTAGTCCGTCCAAAATGTAAAACACGCTCATATATAAAAGTTTCGGTGTTAATAAATTTCAGTGTGGATGGCGCCACATTATGGATCGAAAAATACAGCGTGCAGAGGTTCAGCTGAGAACTGATTACTACCTTATTTCTTAACTTTTTTAAAAAAAATTGGAAAATAGTTAAAGGACTTTACTAGAGATGTATAGAATTAGATTTTTCAAATTTTTTCTGATAACGGCGTAAACTGCATCAAAATACCTAATTTTTAACATTTTTTGTCCTCAATAATAGCAATGTTAAAAAAATCATTATTTTGTTTCTATAAATCCCTAGCAACACCTTTTCTCTTGTAGCCTCAACAAGCAGTTTTAAATAATTTAAAAAAATAAAGGTACAATTAGTTACGAGCAAAACCTCTGTTTTTGCTTAAATATTCATCCGTAGGAATGCCCTTAAACTAACTCTTGGCTCGCTCTAATATGTCTGTCAATTTTTCTATCAACCATCTTTTTACACTTGTGGTATAAATATGCTACTACGATAAGGAAAGCCATAACAATAAATAAAATTTCTGGTACTTCCTTAGGTCCCGTCAATTGACTGTTATTAGTTTCGCCTCCACTGTTACCAGCTTGTGCTATTATAACTTCTTAAAGAGTGAGACCAAACACCCCTGAGCCTACTACACAACAACGTAACGAAATAATATCTCTCACAAATCTTCCCCGTCAAAAGGGTGGAATCTTCGAAAGCTCACAGTATCAATTAAATATTAATAATAATTCACAGTCAATTGATGATAATGTAGAATCAAATGATTTCTTTAGTACAGTATTAAATATTATATTATCGGTTGTTGACGTCATAAAAAATAAAAATTTTGAAATACAAGAATCTGATATTAAAGCAATGATAAAAACTAACTTTAATTTTAATCGGCCTAATTCAAATGTATAAGAATTTAATTTTGTGTCAGTGGAATTGCAGATCTGCAATTTCAAATAGGTGTAATTTATTATATTTACTAGACGAACATAAAGTAGACATAGCATTTCTATCAGAAACAAGATTTCCTTCAAATAAATATATTAATTTTAGTGGATACAATATAGTTAGAGATGACCGGCTTGATAGATCAGGAGGGGGTACAGCAATTCTCATTAGAACAAACATTATTTATAAAGAAGTAGTTAGTAAATATAGTATTTTTAACGTTAATCAAAAAGCAATACAAATAAAATGTAATAATAAATCATATGTAACATTAGTGTCGATATACATCCCACCACAAACAAAAATAAATGGTAAACAATGGGAAAAATTATTTGAAAGTTATCCTAAACCATTAATAATAGCAGGCGACTTTAACTCGCATAATATGGCATGGGGTGGACCTAATACAGACATAAATGGAAAGGCTTTGCTAAAGGCGATGGATGAGCACAACTTTATCTTTCTAAACAATGGATCCCCAACTTATATTGGTAATTCCTTAAAGACTCCCTCTGCAATCGACCTAACTATTTGTTCTGCAGATATTGTTCATTTGCTTAAATGGTCAGTATTAGATGACTTGTATGGATCCGATCACCTTCCGACAATAACGGAACTAAACATTTGTGTAAATTCTGATAACTTCTACTCAAGTCGCAAATGGAAAGTAAAAAAGCAAATTGGGACGGATATAACCTAGAAGCCAATAAGCAGTTTCTGACGACAGACGAACTGGATTATGAAGAATTTATTAGCAAAATTGAAAACTCCGCTGACCTTTTCATTCCAAAATCAAAAGCTAACCAGACAACACACAAAAATAAACCATGGTGGAATGATGTTTGTCAACAAGTAGTAGCAGAAAGGAAAAGAAGCATGTACAAATACTTAAACAATCCTAATTTACAAAATCTCCTAGAATATAAAAAAAATAACGCAATCGCCAATAAAACTTTAAAAACAACTAAAAGGGAAAGCTGGAAAAAATATTGCTCTAGCCTCAACAGGTCGATGCCTCTTAAAGAAATATGGAAGAAGGTCAATAATTTTAAAAATCGGAAAACACAAAATCATCCATCAATAGAACTGGACACAGATTGGGTGTCAACATTCCATGAAAAACTGGCGCCCCCAAGTGTAAATTTTAATATTTCAGCCCTAAAAGAAACTCCTGAGTTAACCCCACGTTCATATCCTTTGTCAATGAGCCATTTTTCATTTATTGAACTAGAAACGGCTCTAAAAAGAAACAATAATTCCTCGCCTGGATATGACGAGATACACTATTCTATGCTTAGAAATTTACCTAATGTAGGCTTGAGTACTTTTCTCAGAATTCTAAATAGTATCTGGTCTCTTCAGGCTGAAATTCCAAAAGCATGGAAACAATATTTAGTTTTACCGATAATTAAACCAGGAAAGGATCCATCTGCAGCCGAATCTTATAGAGCAATATCACTATCGTCGTGCATTCTAAAAACCTATGAAAGACTAATTAAATTTCGACTAGAATATTATCTGGACAAAATTTCTTAATTCCTACAACGCAATTTGGATTTCGAAAGGGTAGCTCCACTCAGGAAAATATAGCAAATCTAATAACAGATATACAATTAGCATTCACCCACAATCAATCGACTACTGCTCTATTTCTGGACATCAAAGGTGCATACGACAATGTTAATTTAGAGATCTTATATAAAAAAATGTGCCACCTTCAGATCCCTCCTACACTATCCAAACATCTTCTTAACCTGTATGCTGACAGAATAATTCACATAAAAACAAATAACGAGATATCATCGCCAAGAGTGACATCGACTGGTCTCCCACAAGGAAGCATTTTAAGCCCGATACTGTACATCATCTACACATATGATTTACAGACAACAATATCAAAGGACGTAAAAATACTTCAGTACGCTGACGATATAGTACTCTATTCACAAAACAAAAGCATATTAGAATGTCACGGAAAACTATCTACAGCAATGCAGGGGGTTCATAATTGGTCAGAAAATAACGGGTTGTCAATATCAGAAACAAAATCCAGCACGGTTACCTTTACAAGAAAAAGGGTTAACCAACCGAATAATATCAATCTTGCACAATATACGATACCTCATAAAACCAGCTTTAAATATTTAGGGGTAATATTGGATTATAAGTTAAACTGGAAAGAACACATCAATTACATACTAGCAAGAACAGAAAATGCAGTAAATCTGTTAAAAACTTTTAGTAATCAGAATTGGGGTGCTGACCCAAATATTATACTCCTATTTTACAGAAGCTTAATAAGATCAATTATAGATTACGCATCAATATTTTACTCAACAGCAGCCGACGTTCATTTGGAAAAAATTGATCAGTTAAAAAACAAATGTTTAAGACTTAGTGTAGGATTCTTACCAAGCACGCCAATCAATGTTCTAGAAATTGAGACATGTGAACCTCCGTTACATCTAAGAAGAAACTTCCTGAGTGACAAATTTGTGATTAATGCAAGAGCCAAACAATCAATTATTATAAACAAAATCAGCGATTTAACTAATCTGGGACTAACATCAAGATATTGGAGAAAAAAAAAGCTGCCAAGTTTAGTAGATAGTTTTATATCCTCAGCACAATACATAGTGAGTACTAATACAATATGGACTATAAGCTATGAAGCATTATCCACCTCTCCAAAAATTCATATTAAGAATCTACCAATGTCTGAGCATCCTTTAGCCATTAAAAATGGATTTATTCAAGATTTTAATACAAAATGGAAAGAATATGAACAAATTTTTACAGACGGCTCGAAGATACAGGGAAAAGTAGGATATGCTGTATTTTATCCTAAAAAGAATATTAAACAAAACTTTCATTTAAATGAGCTTATGTCTATTTATTCTGCAGAGCTGATAGCTATAAAACAAGCTATGTTATTATGTCTAGAGCAACCTGAGAGTCGATTTGTTATATTTTCAGACAGCAAAAGTGCTTTAGAAACTCTCAAACATCCCAAAATCACAGCTAAAGTTCACCCAGTTATGTTAGAGATTCTTGATCTTAATTACAAAGCTGTTTCAAAAGGAAAACAAATCCAACTGGCATGGGTAAAAGCTCATATTGGAATACCGCAAAACGAAGAAGCAGACCGTTTGGCAAAAGAAGGAACAATACACGGACTTAAGGATGATCACAAAATACCTGTTACTGATTACTACACAATTTTAAAAGAAAAACTAAAAATAAAATGGCAAGAAAAGTACAATCAAAGTGGAAAAGGTAGATTCTACATGGCCATTCAACCAACCGTGCGGAAAACACCATGGTTTATTAATATCAATAATAGACAAATCATTAGAACAATTTGCCGCCTGAGAAGTAATCACGCTCTTTATCCAGCCTACATGAAAAAAATTGGGTTGTTAGAAAAAGAAGAATGCCTTTGCGACGAAATTGCTGATTCTCAACATATTATGCTAGAATGTCCCCTAAAAAATGTAGAAATTAATAAATTATATTAGGAACTTAGTTTGAAACAAATTCAATTTCCAATAAATTTAACAAATTTACTAACACTAGAAGATAACTCAATATATAATATCTTATATCATTATATAAAAACTAATAATATATAATAATAACTCTGTAAGTAGCGTTGCTACCACTATTTTAAAGTTTGTACACCTGAGACGAAAAAATATAAAAAAAATAAAAAAAACAAACAAAAAATAAATAAATTAAAAGAAAAAATAGAAAAAAAATAGAAAAAAAATAATAATAATAATAACAAAAAATAAATAAATAAATAAAAAATAAATAAATAAATAAAAAAAAATAAATAAAAAAAAAAAAAATAATAATAAATCAGGTCTTTCTTTTACTAACCACGTAACACTTTCTACTAATAAAAAATTGTTTATCATACGTCAACAAACGAGAATATAATTTAAAAAATAAAATTGACTGGCTTTTTGGCTTCGCCAGTGCCATCCTCTGATAAAAAAAAAAAAAAAAAAAAAAAATTATAACTTCTTCGTTAGATTCTTGTCGTCCCATTTTAATTGTATAATTTGCCAGTTAAATTTTCAATTAACTAAAGCGATATCGCTGGACTGAAAGGATGGCCATGTGGTAAAGCTCGCTTCCATAAAATGTAGTTTAAAAATATTTTGTCTAACTTTTAATAAAACTTAGGTTCTATCATCTTTCAATCCCAAAAACCGAAACTTCGGTCATTCACTCTGGTGAGTTCAATGGATTCCTGCGTCGTCAGAATAGTCTACGACATAACATAACAATATATTTAGTACTTACTAATGCATTTAATTTAATCTAAATAACATAATAATTGTACAGAGTGTTTTAACATATAAATATAGCGCTCTATTACAGATGCAATATTGCGAAATGTCACTTTTGCATTCGATAATGAAATTTTTATAGCGAGTAAAAAAATCATTTGAAAATGCAAAAGAATTTCGCAATATAGTGTGAAACAACATTTTTTCGAAAACTATCAAAAATTATAAAAAATGTATAAAAAATATATTTCAATAAAGAAGTTCATTAGTTAGACTAATTTCAACACTGAGGTGTATTATATGTTGCCTACTGCTCCTAATAAATAAAACAAAATATTTAATACCAATACAGAGAAAGAAAAATTGTATATTTATTATGTTGATTATTTAGGTAGGATGAAGGGTAAAGAGGTTGTATGCTTTTGTATGTGTATGCAAAAATCTTTTTCCTACAAAAATTGAATAAACCTAACTTTGCAAAACTCCTGGGAGTGAGGTAAAGTAATCAAAAGTCACGGGGACTTGAAGAAGTTCTAACATCACTTTATTTACTTTTTGACAGAAAAGTTTTAATAACACAGTTCAATTTAAGAGGGCTATGAGTTCAATCCATAATAATATATCGTATAAAGTCAATATTGTTGTGCTAAAAAGTATGAATAAAAATTAAACACAAAAAATTAAATTGTAATTTTTGTAGGATAAACTTTGTACTTCACACGAGTGGAATTGGGTTTGCCCTTTTCACTCAGCTGCGCTTCGGTTCGTAAATTTTTAGCTCTAGGGGAAACCCAAGTTTCCACTCTTGTAAAGTAAATAACTACATACACCGGCAAATTTAAAATAACAGATATAAAATTTAATTAGTTCTTTTATAGTATACACATTGTAAATACAGGGTGTCCCATATCGACCTTCACCTATAAGTTTATTGGGAACGGATGGATAAAATTTGGTATACTTGATATAGGAAACTAAATACAAACTTACCTTATTTTTCTATGAGGAATTAAATAAAAATATAAATAATGGGGGTTGCATTTAAAAAAAAAAGAAGGAATCGTCGTTTTCTCCCTCCGGGATACCTGGTGACCTCCCGGAGTAGCCAGCCTTACCAGCACAAGCGGGCTCTAAAATAAAAACATAGACATTCTTTTTGAATGATTTTAATTTCATTGATTAAACTAACCCTTTTTGGAAGTCTTCCTTTTTGGAAGTCCATCTTATTAAGAATAATAAAAAACTCTTCGTTTTAACAAAACTTTCAAAACTTTTAAAAAACTTGCTTTTTTAAACTCAATGACAGCCGTTTCGTATATATAAAATAACAGTATATTGATCATTAATGCTGAGACATAATACATCGTTATAGTTCCAAGTAAGAAGGGCCTGCAGGAGGAGTATCTGTATCTCGCATATTGAATTCAGTCGCGGGCTAAGAAAATATATCTCTTGATATTGCGTAGAATGGTGGTGTAGGTGCAACTGGCCTATGCATTCATCGACGATTGGACAGTGATTAGTGAGAGGTTTTACCAAAAGTGAAATATTCCTGATTCTTAAGGAAGTTTGGACGGCAAACACGTGCGTCTGAAGAGTCCGCCTAACTCTGGATCTGCATACTATAACTACCATAGATTTTTCTCGCTTGTGTTATTGGGTTGCATTGATCCAGACTCACTGGATAAGTGTTGGAGATTCAAGAATTGGAAAATAACGAGCTGAAGATTCCGGTCCGAAAACCACTGCCTAACACTGAAGACCCACCTTTTCTACTCTTTTTCATCAGCGACCAAGCCTTTCCTTTAAAAGAGTATTTGCTTCGGCCATACCCAAAAAATGGTGAAAATGGTGTTAACTATGGCTGTCTCGGGCAAGGAAAACAGTAGAATGTGCATTCGGAATGTTGGCCCATAAGTTCAGGAACTTCTTAAGTCAAATTGAAAGTAAGCGAGATAAAGCTACTGACATTGTTAAAGCTTCATGCATTTTTCACAATTTTATAAAAATGCATGATGGGAAAGAACACCACACCTCAGTATGAAAATGAAGTTGCAAAAGCATATATTCAGTGGACATCACTACAACGAGCCCCACCACAAGGTCACACGTCTCGGGCAAAGGAACTTTGTGACATGCTTTGTCATTATTTCACTAAGCCAGAGAATGCACTGCCATTTCAGAATATGTAAAATTGACAGGAACCATCTTTTGTATTAATAAATGTTATAATAAAAAATTAATTAAATGTTTTCAAATAACATTGTGATTAATAATTTCAGTTATAAGGCTAAAAAATATGGTTGCTTATATATATCATAATAGTTTGGATGCACTTAAGCTCAAAAAATCGGTTCGTTGTGGATTTGCTACACCTGTCAGTCGCAGCGTGTCAGTTACATAAGTGTGTAACGCACCATTTGATAGCACAGGTTGGTTATTTTCAAGACACATCCGAAAAGCAGCACTAATTTCAGTCATCTTGTCCTTTGGCTACAGTGTGTCCCTTGTCCTGAAATCTGCATTTATTTTGAAAATGGTAAATTTATTTTTTAAAAACTTTGAAATATGTATTTTTTTTATTTTTGTAATATTTTTTTAACCTATGCAATGTAATACACTGGTTGTTATTACGGCCTATTTTAAAATTAATACTTAAGCTAAAAAATAACAGAAAACAGTTGATTTGTTTCGACACAGTGAGTGTGTTTTAATAGCTAACAAATTGGTTCGAAGGGGCATTAGCTTATAACTCCTGTCAGTCGCACCGGGTCAGTAACATAAGTGTGTAACGTACCATTTGATAACACAGGTTGGTTTTTAAAATACATGCAACTAGCACAAAAAAAATGTGTGGCACCATGTCCGTCGCATATATATGTAATGGGCCTTACTAATACTTATAAAAATTTATTGCTTAGTTGTGTAGTTCTACCTTCACTAGTTGTGATACTGATGCTCTGGCACGATGATACTCCTAAATGAGGTGATTTAATACCCCTTATATATATTGACTGTATATATCTGACTGAAAAATATCGTTCCCTATTATGTGCTTGATAGGGATATGTATAGTATTTTTCACAGTTAATGGTATTAGCTTATTAACTGCAATAAACTATCCGTTTTAATCTCATTGTGTAGAAAATCATCAGGTAAAATGTAAATGTGCTACAGGGTCGAACTTAAGAAATTTGAATTTTGCATAATATAGGAGATATGCAAGTAATTTATTAAAATATTACAATTATATATTCTATATTTAGTTCAGTGTCGCTATCGCTATCCTTATCTAAATTATAATTGGCGCAATTAATTTTACAGAAAGGTACGAGTTTTCAACATTTATAAAATGACTAACAAAACTTTTCCAACTCTCGGTAGGAATGTCATTCATACAGTTCCTAATTCCTTCTACCACACTACCACTTAAAGTCTTAGAAGTATTTTTTCCACGCACACTTGATTTAAGTTGATGCCACATAAGCTCTATGGGTTAGCAGATTATGTGCAGATTCTGTGAGGAAGAGGATGAAACCTCAATACACATACTCTCAGAATGCCCTGCCTTGCAGAATTCTAGGGCTAGATACCTAGGAGCACATGAAATAAAAGAGGGGGATCTACCTGATTTGAAGCCCGACGATGTCCTAAACTTCCTCAGGAAAATAGGACTCGAAGCGCTGCTATATATCTGAGAAAACATCAAGGGGGACACAATAGATCCTTTAGGTCGCAGTGTACTTATCCCTAATTTATACATACATACATACATACAAGCTCTATGGGATTAAACACGCAGTAGTAGGGAGGTAGTCGTAACACTGTATGTCCCAATTCTCCTGCAATTGTATTACAAACATACGTTTTTTTAAAGAAAATGAGTGCAGCACTTGTAAAAGTTCTTTTTTTGTATACTTTTCCTCAAAATATATGTAATTTGCAGCAATGAAGTTTTAAATCTCCAACTTCGTATTCTTTGAGCCAGGAATTTTTTGCAATTGTCGACTATGATAGCTTACATTGACCATTACTATAACGCTGTTTGGCGAAATGTTGGGTAACTTGTTTAACACTTATCAGAGGAATCAGACTATCCTTTGGAAGGGGTGTCATGCGTGTCAAACCACGTCTCGTCGAAGTAGAGTACTGGCCGATTTTCAGACCGGTATTTTCTTATTGACGTTATATATTCAGAACGGCAGTTTATTAAACGTGTGGATTCCATTATTACTTGTCTCTTGTCAATTTTGTGATATTTAAAGCCCATTGCAGATAGAGCTCGCCAAAGAGTAGTGAGGCCACAGTTGATGTGAGTTTCGTCATTGATGAGCCGCTGTTTCAGACTTTTGATTGTTGGGACACGCTGCTCATCGTACATAGTGTAGATTTTTCACCTTATCAAATCTTTTTCCTAGTCGTCTAGACTTTTTATGACACCGGAATCTTTATGCTTTTTTCTTGATTCCATGATTCCAATTCGCTTAACTGAAGTAAGAGGCACCTTCTTCAAATTACTGGTTACTCTTGCTGCAGCACCCGCGTTATATCCTTGCTGAAGTAAGGAACTAAACACATTTTTTATAATGATTTTCGCGTTACAAGATAAGTGATTCTTCTTTAACGAACCACTGGAAGAAGCACTATTACTTTTTATCCATGGATGCCACATACTGCCTATTCTGTACGTTGGGGTATAAAATCTTTGCTATTAATGTCTGTAATAACAAATAAATGTTATAAAATTATTGCACGCCGTAACACATTCAATAAAATAGAAAGACTAAAATGAACAAAAAGTGTAAGCTGTAATCCTCTACAATCCCTTTCAAAAAATCTGAATCAAGTCCCTCTACATTTATGATGTGCATCTCGGATTTTACATTTTAAGGGTCTAATTGGTTTTATTGTCATCCTTCAGTCAATACCATTTATTGTGAAAACTACTATAAGTGTTGCCTGTTGCTGTCCACAGTAACTATAGGTCTCTGCTTATGCCCCGCTTACACTCCAACTTCTCAACTTGAATAGTAGAGATTTTTTTTTTGCAACCGAACCGTTCGTGCATCATTCAGGCTACTCTACTTTAGCATCGATATCCCAACAACAAGATTATTAAAAAAAATTGCAAACTGAGTTGGAAAATTGAAGTATATGTGAATAATTCTTAATTCAATTTTCCTACTACCTGGATTAATAAGTAATAAGTAACCCCTATTTTTCAAAAGCCCAAAAAAAGATAAACCCTAAAATTGTTTTTGGTTTCCTGTAAAATGGGGTCATAAATAAAAATATAAATAAATATATAATATAAAAGATTAGATAATTTAAAAAAAAATGTTTTTTTTATCTGTAGCTTTGTCCAACCCTTGAGTTCACACCCAAATAATTTGTTAGTCAAAAAAATAAAAAAAAGTTTGTGGCTTCCTGTAGCCTTATCTCGATGTAGATAACACCCTAATCTCTAATTTCATTTACCTAGAAGCTAAAAAAAAAACAAATTGGAAACCTTGGGTATTGCTTTTCCCAAATTAAATATACCCTATATCTGACTGACTAACTGACAATTGACTAATTGACTGACTACTAAAAAGAAAAAAAGAAAAAAATATTTGTGGCTTTCTGTAGCCTTATTTAAATTAAAATAAACCCTTAGAGTCTAATATAACAAAAATAAAAAATATTTTGAGATTTTGTTTTTTTTTCATATAATTGTATACCCTTAATTTACTAAACAAATTTTATAATTACTTGCGACTTTCAATAGCCCAGTCCCCATTGAAATTCTTCACCTACCTTTTCGCTATTTCGCTTCGCTCTGTGTGGGAACTTTTCTTAGAAATTTAATCTAATGAGAAACAACTTACGGCAAACCTTATGTTCCGCTTACTGACTTGCAGTCGCTCCGAAAATCAAAATATCTTATTAACAAGATTAACCGAAATTTTGTGTCATTGCTGGGCGGGTTATTCTCGTAACTGATAATTCGCATACCACGTGTTCAAACTGACAAAAATGGTATTCAGGTTTGTTAAACGGTTAGCGTAGTTCAAATGCGTACGGCATACGGTGACCGTTTTCAAAACACCTACCTGTTTTGCTCTTCGACTTTAAAATTTTGACACACAGACCACATATAATGACTTTCGTTTCATTATTAAAGTCAATTTGTGGTAATTTTAGGTATTTTAGTGTTTGTATTTTACTTCATTCTAGTAGAATTGAGTGGTTTTTGTTATTTTATTACAATTTTTATAAGTATATATGGCTCTTCCATATATAGAGGAAATATTCCAGATGAGGAACATGAGGTTGAAAGGCAGCGATTTTTTCCTGAGCATCTATTGCGTGCCCTTTTTGTATTTAATAACAACATTTAAAAAGCAAGAATAAAAAATAATCTTTAGTTTCAAAATTTTAATTTCGTAATTATTTTTTTACAGAATTAAAATTATGTATTCCATAATTTTAATACACGTGTTTCCATTATGAAAAACATAATAGAAATTGCCGTTTCAAAATTATAAAATACAAACGGCACGCCATAAGTATCCATTTCAGTTTTCAGACCAAAATTTTATAAAGCCTTATAGACTTCAAAAGCAAGATGTAGAAAAGCTAGAATAGATTCTATACATCCTTTTCTCCCTCTAAGAAATAGAGTGGACGCTATTAACAATAGAGTCAAAGTAGGTACTTTTTATCATTTAAACATTGTAATTGAATATTTAGGTTATTGTACAATAATTGATCAGACAAAAATACATTGGTTCGTTTGTTTATGAGTTACCAATTCCGGGTGTTCCTCAAGGAATTCAAGTTATTTTTTTCATTTGGTGATATACACTTTTTAGCCATTTGTAGAACTCGTAACGTAAATAATAATAATAACAAGAGATGTAAGGTTAAATCATGACGACAAATGTCAAATTAGTCAAGTAATAGTTTCGGAACATTGTAAAATACAGCCAAAATGCCAAAATGTGCTCAGCGGAATCGATTTAGTCGTTTCGCATGGCGATTCGTTTGGCTAACAGAATACGTAGAGCTCTTGGTCGACGAGTTGGCTTAGCGTCGTTTCGCTTAGCGTACCAAAAACGTATCGTTTTACGAGAATACCCGTCCTGCTGGTTACTTTTGGTTTGGGTGTCCGCCCCTTGCAGCAGAGTGTCAACTCAACGTGGTCCAGGGATGTTGCCTGTTAGTATCCACCGTAACCATAGGGCATCGCGCAGGTACTTCATAGCGTCAGTACCCTTCACAGCTAGTATCTAGAGCAATGACCTACTTCGATGTTGTTTATTGGGTAATACCTATATGTTTATCAAATTCGCTCAAATCAAATTAAATTTCTTTGTTGATCTTTCTGAAAAGAAGTTATGCACTGGAGGGTTTACAAAAAAATGTGCTATTTATTTAAAATATATAATTTTGCCAATTGTATTTACTAGAGTTGGCGTCTATGAATTGCGCCTATAGTTATATACTGATATATTGCAATCGGAGAATACTCAAATCTAAAATAATTTTTTGTGACTCCTTGGTACTATCACGTCTGAATTTTGCTGATATCGTATATGGTCCAGCTTTGTTGCAAACGGAATGTAAACGTCTTCAGCTCATACAAAATTCGTTTGTTCGGTTGATTTGTGGTGTTCGTCGTCGCCAGAAAATATCCTTATGTTTTAGGGATATAGGATGGCTCACTGCTGCGTATTTTATCATAAAATTATTACATCTAAAACACCATATCTTTAAGACAAAATAGAATACAGACATCAAGCTCATTCATGAAACTTAAGATATTTAAATAAATGATCCATTCCCAAACATAAAAATGCTTTTTTAAATCATAATTTTCTTGCAACGTTATTCATATTTACAATTCTTTACCTGATATAATTAAATCCCTATATTAAATTAATTTTAAAAAGAGATACAAAAAACTCATTTTAGAAAATAGTTTGGCTTTTCAATTGTGACATTTTGGCATGATTCTTTGGGTACTAAGATTATTACTTTGGTTTATAAATAGATTGAATTTAATATAAGAGTTATAGTTATAGAGCATAGTTAGTAATATAGGAATTTTAATTTATGTATTTATATAAATTATTTATGGTTAAGTGGAAGAACGCCATTCGTTCATTAAGATCTCTTGATAAAAGAGAGCGAACTTTGCCTTAAGCTCTGCAGTTAATAATATTATGTCTTACAGCATACTGTTCTTTAGTTTGTGTAATTTGTTTTTAACTGAATCAATATAAAAGATATTAATATTATTATTATTATTATTATTATTATTATTATTATTATTATTATTATTATTATTATTATTATTATTATTATTATTATTATTATTATTATTATTATTATTATTATTATTATTATTATTATTATTATTATTATTATTATTATTATTATTATTATTATTATTATTATTATTATTATTATTATTATTATTATTATTGAAATTGATTGTGTTAACCTTTACTTTTTGGAAGTTCATCTTACTAAGAACAATAAATAACTGAACAGTTAAACTAAACTTCCACTATTTATTCGAAAAATTCGCTTTAAAATTCAATTACAGCTGTTTCACTAATAACTAGCATCGTCAGATTGACATATTGAAATTACATTTTGTTTGTTTGTAACTAGGTACTTGATGTTGATAAGGAGTTAAGGCTAGACCAAGTAAGGAAGTAATAAGACATAACAATATTAAACCCTAGATGTTATTAGCCCTAAGGAATTATTTTGGATGTATTTCCCTCTAAGATCAGTATAACTGCAATGATATAGAAAAACCAGGAAAAAACTATATCATGCTGATCTTTACAATAACTTAATATATTTATGTTACAATAATGTCTTATTTATGTATAAAATGAAGACCCAATTAAAGTAAACAGTTTAATAGTGGAGAACTTCCAAGATTTATTTGTTCATTAACTACTTTAAACTGTTGATCTGCTAGATGTCTTTTAATTTCAAGTTCTTATAGAAAATCTAAATTTTGTTTTTTATCACAAATGTGTAGTATATGAATGTCATTGGTGTGTATAAGTGAGTTTGGATGTTCCAGTAGGTGTTTTGCATAGTTCGACTTATCTGGTTGTTGTAATCTATATGCTCTTAAGTGTTCATTAAATCTTACTTCAAAATTTCTTTGTGTTTGACCTATATATACTGCATTACATTTTGGACAATTAATTTTGTAAACACCAGATTTTTTTAATTTTGGTAATTTTGTTTTCACATTTAACAATTTTGTTCCAATACTATTTTGTGTTTTAATAAATAATATTAATGCTCATGTTGTCGAAGATATTATTTTTGAAATTGCATTGAAAATATTTCCACAATATTTAATACTTTTATAGCTTTTAATTTCTTTAGTTTGTTTTGGAAATATTAGTTCTAGTGACACTTTTTGTTCTTTCTTATTAATTAATTTATTTATCAAATGTATTGGATAGCCATTAGATGTAGCTATTTGTTTTATGATCTCAATTTTTTTTTAATAATTTTTATTTCATTGGAATTGAAAATGCTCTATGTATCATGGAATTATAAGCTGCTAATTTATGTGATAGTAGATGATTTGAATTATATGGTATGGTTACATCTGTTTGTGTAGGTTTTCTGTAGATTGAATAATTTAATGAATTATTAACTTTTTCAATTCTTATATCTAGAAAATTAATTGAATTATTTTCTTCAACTTCTACAGAAAAATTAATTTTAGGATGCAAGGTATTAATATAATTAAAAAATATATCTAATTGTCGTTCGCTACCTATAAACACATTATCAACATATCTATACCAAAATACAATATTGTTTTTATAACTAGAATTAAAGATTTTGTTTTCTAAATTATCCATTATCTAAATTATCTTTATGTAATTTAATTGTTTCATATAATTCTGGACATTGAGGATTTTTATTTACTAGGTATTTTTTATCGAAGTCATTAAAAAGGTAATTTGAATGATTTACATGTTCTCTTATTTGGTTAGAAAATTTCTGAGTAGGATCGTTTTTTAGAATTTTGACATTACTTGACATGAAATCATTCACATTCACTTTAGACTTATAATCTTCTTTTTTTAAAATTACTGTTGAGTTACCCTTATCTGATTTTTGTTATAATTAGGTTATTTTCATCTACTTTATTTTTGATTGATTTTAAAGCTAAAATGTCATTTTTAATACTTTGACTTTTAAATTTGTTTGGTTTTATATCTCTAATGAGATTTGCTATTTGCATTTTTTCGTAAATAAAATTATTTGATTTAAATTTCAAAGCTATTTCAGAATCTGTGGCTAAAATTTCTTTAATATTATTAGTAAATTTAGGAGGTACCTATGCAATATTTTAAACCTTTACCTAAAAAATGTATTTTCATTATTTGAAAAAATACTGTCTGATAGATTTGCGAACCAAGGAGCAAAATGTACTGGTATGTGAGTATTTAATGTGTTATTGTGTTGTGTATAATGTGTTGTGTTGTGTTGTATATTTATTAATTTTTCTAATTTACTTAATTGTTTTTGATATTTATTATGAAACATAATAAATAATATTGCATACCTCCTAAATTCACTAATAATATAAAAGAAATTTTAGCCACAGATTCTGAAATAGCTTTGAAAACTAAATCAAATAATTTTATTTATGAAAAAATGCAAATAGCAAATCTTATTAAAGATATAAAACCAAACAAATTTAAAAGTCAAAGTCAAAGTATTAAAAATGACATTTTAGCTTTAAAGTCAATCAAAAATAAAGTAGATGAAAATAACCTAATTATAACAAAATCAGATAAGGGTAACTCAACAGTTATTTTAAAAAGAGAAGATTATAAATCTAAAGTGAATGATTTCATAATGTCAAGTAATGTCAAAATTCTAAAAAACGATCCTACACAGAAATTTTCTAACCAAATAAGAGAACATGTAAATCATTCAAATTACCTATTTAATGACTTCGATAAAAAATACCTAGTAAATAAAAATCCTCAATGTCCAGAATTATATGGAACAATTAAATTACATAAAGATTCAAAACCAATTAGACCGGTAGTTTCGTATGTTAACACTCCTAATACTAAAGTAGCTAAAAAATTAAATAGTATCCTAAACAATTATGGTTACACATCTAAATATTCAGTACAAAATTCATTAGATTTGATCAAAAAATTGAATAAATGTAATTTACAAAATAATACTAAATTAGTATCGTTTGACGTAACTAATATGTTCTCAAAAAATACCACCTAAAGAATGTATAGTTCTAGTTAAAAAGCTATTAGATGAAAGAAATATCCATCCAGGTATAATATCAGACATAATTGATCTATTTGATGTATGCATTAGTCAAAATTATTTTACTTTTGATAACAAAGTTTATATTCAAAATGAGGGTCTTCCCATGGGAAGTCCTATTTCTCCAATTTTGGCAAATATATTTATGGATAATTTAGAAAACAAAATCTTTAATTCTAGTTATAAAAACAATATTGTATTTTGGTATAGATATGTTGATGATGTGTTAGCAGGTTTTGTAGGTAGCGAACGGCAGTTAGATATATTTTTTAATTATATTAATACCTTGCATCCTAAAATTAATTTTACTTTAGAAGTTGAAGAAAATAATTCAATTAATTTTCTAGATTTAAGAATTGAAAAAGTTAATAATTCATTAAATTATTCAATATACAGAAAACCTACACAAACTGATGTAACCATACCATATAATTCAAATCATCCACTATCACATAAATTAGCAGCTTATAATTCCATGATACATAGAGCATTTTCAATTCTAATGAACAAAAGTAATTTTAATAAAGAAATTGAGATCATAAAACAAATAGCTACATCTAATAGCTATCCAATACATTTGATAAATAAATTAATTAATAAGAAAGAACAAAAAATGTCACTAGAACTAATATTTCCAAAACAAACTAAAGAAATTAAAAGCTATAAAAGTATTACATATTTTGGAAATATTTCCAATGCAATTTCAAAAATAATATCTTCGGCAACATCAGCATTAATATCATTTAAAACACAAAATAGTATTGGAACAAAATTGTTAAATGTAAAAACAAAACTACCAAAATTAAAAAAATCTGGTGTTTACAAAATTAATTGTCCAAAATGTAATGCAGTATATATAGGTCAAACACAAAGAAATTTTGAAGTAAGATTTAATGAACACTTAAGAGCATATAGATTACAACAACCAGATAAGTCGAACTATGCAAAACACCTACTGGAACATCCAAACTCACTTATACACACCAATGACATTCATATTCTACACATTTGTGATAAAAAACAAAATTTAGATTTTCTAGAAGAACTTGAAATTAAAAGACATCTAGCAGATCAACAGTTTAAAGTAGTTAATGAACAAATAAATCTTGGAAGTTCTCCACTATTAAACTGTTTACTTTGATTGAGTCTTCATTTTATACATAGATAAGACATTATTGTAACATAAATATATTAAGTTATTGTAAAGATCAGCATGATATAGTTTTTTCCTGGTTTTTCTATATCATTGCACAGTTATACTGATCTTAGAGGGAAATACATCCAGGATAATCCCTTAGGGCTAATAACATCTAGGCTTTAATATTGTTATGTCCTATTACTTCCTTACTTGGTCTAGCCTTAACTCCTTAACAACATCAAGCACCTAGTTACAAACAAACAACATGTAATTTCAATATGTCAATCTGACGATGCTAGTTATAGCGAAACAGCTGTAATTGATTTTAAAGCGAATTTTTCAAATAAATAGTGGAAGTTTAGTTTAACTGTGCAGTTATTTATTGTTCTTTATAAGGCAATGAATTTATTGATAGCTCAATATGACAAGAAAATGCCAGCGATAAATTATCATATTAATATGTTGATGGAAGCCCATGTCATCAAAGGTTCAAACGGACTTCGTGATTTTAGTAGACAAATCAAACAACATATCAATGCTTTAAAAGCACAAGGTGTAAAAGTTATGGGTTCTTGGGATTTACTTTTGATACACATTTTTTGTGGAAAATTTGATAGAAATTTGAGAAATGACTGAACTCAAAATAATTTGCCAACTCTTAATGATTTGTTTAGCTTCTTAAACCAAAGAATAACAGCTTGGGAATCGTCTGCTCAAGGGATAGAAATGAAAAAAGGTTTAGAAATTAAATCATAATGTTCAAATAAACAACCATTGGTTAGTTATTCTCATATGGTTACTGGTATGTAGAACTTGTTCAGGTAAACATCATACTTTTTTACATGAGAACAGAAGTGTTAAACATTCTAATGAAATGGCTAATACAGAAGTAAGTAGTCATTCTAACGAGTCGACTTCTCTTCCTCAGACTTATCTGCCATCGCACTCATTTCCTGTCAATTCTCAAGATTCTCACTCCCAATCTCAAAATAATTCACAATATTCTTTTCAGCCATCTCAAACATTTACATATACTCAAAAGGGTAATAGTGAACATCATTGTTTAACATCTTCGTTTAAAAATCAAGTGTTACTAGCTACTGCAAGGGTGAATTTATTATCAGAAAATGGTATAAATTTAGAAGTTCGCGCTTTATTAGATTCAGCTTTACAAATCTCGTTTATTACTAAGGAAGTAGCGAAAATGTTAAAAGTTAAAACATTAAAAAGTTATATGACAATTTCAGATGTATCTCAAATTAGTAGTCATATTACCGAAATGGCAGAGATAATGTTGAAGCCAAGGTTCTCAAATTGTGATAGTAATATTTTTTCAATAACTTGTGAACTCCCTCAAATTCAAATTGACACTGGTAAGTTCCAAATTCCCTCTAACATTGAGCTTGCTGATAAAACATATAACGTTCCCGGAAAGATTGATATGTTAATTGGGGCTGATCTGTACTTTGAACTAATAGAGCCAGGATTGATCAAATTAGGGACAGAGTTGCCAGTTTTACAGAGTAGTAAATTAGGATGGATTTTAGGAGGAACAGTTTCATCTCGTTATATTAACTCAGTTTCCAATTTTAATGTTGTATTGTTTACACACAATGACCTTAATGATCTCATTCCAAAATTTTGGGAGCTAGAAGAAATTTCCTTAAATAGAATTTTATCTCGTGAAGATAAGATAAGCTGCGCAACGCTGCGCAGCGCAACGACGGTAATAGGTTTGTAGTAAGTTTACCTCTTAAAGACAGCATCGAAAATTTAAACTTGGCTCATTCTTTTGAAATGGCTAAACGTAGATTTTTCGCATTGGAAAGAAGGTTAAGCAAAAATGAAATATTGCGTTTTCAATATAAGGCTTTCATTGATGAATATATTAATTTGAAACATGCTAAATATGTTCCGTTGCAAACAAAACCCAGACTCTGTAATCATAAATACTTTTTACCTCATCATTGTGTAGTAAGGGAGGAAAGCGTAAGTACAAAACTAAGGGTTGTATTTGATGCTTCAATGAAGACTACTACAGGGGTTTCATCGAATGATGTCATGTATAAAGGTCCAACTGGTCAATCAGATTTATTCGACATTGTTTGTAGGTTTCGAACTTTTAGATATGTTTTTACGGCAGATTTGGTCAAAATGTTTAGGCAGGTACTCATACATCCCTCTCATAGACACTTACAAAATATTTTATGGCGTTGATGATTTGAGATGCAGGATTCAAACTTCATAAATGGGTTTTTAACATTAATGATTTATTCAACGATCAAATTTCATCTCAATAATTTCCGATTAACTCTGACAACGAAGTTGAAATTCATGCACTTGCAAATCTATATAAAGTTTTAGGCATATCTTGGCATCCGTCTTCTGATATAATCAAGATGTGTTGTTTTTCATTTGAAAAAGGTAAACCTTTAGCACAAAGAAATGTACTTTCACACATTGCAAGACTTTTTGACCCAATAGGTTTTGCAGGTCCAGTAATAGTCAGGGGAAAAATGTTAATGAAAAATATCTGTAATCGTAAATTTGACTGGGATGACATGTTACCTTCAGATTTATGTGAGGAATGGGAGATATTTTCAAAAGATATTCCTTGTCTTGATAACTTAAGAATTCCTCGATTATTATTTCTTCCCAATGAAGTGAAAGATTACGAATTACATGGCTTCTTAGATGCATCTATCAAAGTGTATGGAACATGCTTTTATCTAAGGACTATTTACAAAAACAGTACGGTTTCTTGTAGGCTCATTTGTTCTAAATCGAGAATCGCTCCTCAGAAAACAATTACTCTTCCAAAATTAAAATTGTGTGGTGCATTACTCATGGCTAGGTTGTATAAGAAACTAAATCCAATTTTCCATATAAAACTTGCAAAAATAGTTCTGTGGTGTGATTCGCAACCTACTAAATGGACATTTGATAGCAACCGAGTATCAGAGATACAGGATTTAACTCCTAATGTTTATTGGCAACATACATCTTCTAATCACAATCCTGCTGATCATATTTCTCGTGGTTTAAATCCAGTGTCGTTGATTTCATGTGGGCAATGGTGGTACGGACCAGATAATTTGAATAATTATAACTTAAAACTAAATGAAATTTCCTTTATAGAAACAAACTCTCTTCCCGAACAAAGATTAGTTACATTGGTTTCTTTAAATGATATTTCTGAAGCGGATATAATATGTTCAAAATTCTCAAAATTTCAACAAACATTGGCCTATTGCTTGGGTTTTATAAACAATTCTTTGGTTGTTAAAAGGAAATTCTTCGGTGCACTTCATATTAAAGAATTAGATAATTCCATAAAGGTTATAGTTAGGTGTATTCAAGGTCATAATTTTGATAAGGAAATTGGACTTCTTAAATCTAAAAAACCAATAAAATCAGGTCCACTAGTACAATTAACTCCATTTATAGATGAAGAAGGTATACTTCGTGTGGGTGGAGGATTATCACAAGCTGATTTAGATTATTCTCAAAAACATCCCATAATATTACTGTCCAACACTCATGTTATGAAGTTATTGTATAGACAGGAACATTTATTGGCCAATTAACGGATTAAGATCAATTAAAAGAGATTTTAAAAATTGCGTTACTTGTTTTAGAATCAAAGCAAGCGCTGCCCAACAAATAATAGGGTCATTACCATCTGATAGACTTTTAATTGTACGACCCTTCCTAAAAATAGGTGTTAATTTTGGTGGTTCCATTGCAATTAAAGGTCTTCGAAAATCGACAATTTCTAAAGCTTATATTTCATTATTTGTTTGTATGGTAACCAAAGCAATTCATATTGAACTTGTTTCTGGTTTGTCGACAGAAAGATTCATTTTGACCCTTAAGAGATTCATTGCTCGTCGTGGTTGTCCTCAAATTATATATAGGGCATTTTCCAATATTCACCGTAAATAAACCGGTCGAATAAACCGGTTTTTTTATGGTCAATATCAGGTTCTCTATGGTTTCTGTGGAATATTGAAACGCTTTGGTAGATGACCGATGTTTTGACATTTCAATTTGTTTTTTTTGTGTTCTGTGTTATAAATTTGTATTCAGATTTGTTTTATCATATTTTTGAAGTAAACGAGACTCGAGTTATCTCTTTAGATTGTTTATCATTATGATTTTATTAGCTATTAAAACAGGCCAAAATAAATTGAAATAATATTAAATTTGATTTAGGTAAATTTTAGTAATTATTTTGCTGACTATATATATTTTGAAGGACAATATTATTTCCGTTCAACATTACTTTCCCATTCTCATCAAATACCGGATTCCAAGTTTCCATTTTTTATAGAAATATTTATATTTTAAATATACGAATCTGACACAAAACCTCGAATTGTATTAAAGGTTAGAAAAAACACCGAAATTCCAACCCAAAAACCTGGTAGTTGCGGTGCTTGACCGGTAGAGTTACCGGTGAATTTAGAAACACTCAAAAAGTCAGGAACGGTTGATTTTGGAACGCTTCGGTGTGCAACCGGTGGACACCGTGGCATTCACCGGTGAATACTGGAAAATGCCCATAGTGATAACCGAACCAATTTTCAAGATGCACATAATTCACTTAAACAAGTTTACACATTTTTTAAAGAAAATAATGAATCCGTTATGCAATGCTGGTTGCAACGTAGGGATTTCTCGCATTCACTACCAGTCCGGTTTCTAAAATTTTTTGATTATCTTTCAAAAAATACTTGGAATATTCTTTCCTAGCATTTTCTTCATTTTATTTCTCATATCTTATTGCTACAGTTAGTATGGGGTTGCTGAACCCCATAAAAGAAATTTGGTTTTTGCCGTATCACTTTTTAATTGGGTAGACACAATTTTACCATTGGAGGATGTGATGTAATGTGCCCTCCATTGGAACCATTTTTCTGAGTTTTGGGGTGATGTTCCAGGAATCTCGAATAATCTGGTTTCGAAAGACAGAAAATTCTTTCATGTTAGAAAGAAATTACTTTGTCTGCAGCTGAATTACTGCAAGTTCATTCTGGTCATATTCAAAGTTCTCATATTTTAATTTCAATATAGATAGGAACATTGTAATTTAAAACCTAATTTTTTAAGTAATTTTGGAAGTTACGTTCAAATGAAGAGTTGTTTATTATTCTTAAGAAAATGTTTATGCTTTAGTCTCTTTGTACTTAATCTTAGATGGATCTTTTTCTTTTGTACCTTATCCATTTCTGCAAACGTCTGTAAAAATCACAACACAATACACAATTACGAAAAATATTTATAAAAAATATAAAAAATCCCACAGATCACTATTAACGAAACAAATCTAAATAAATCCTGACCTGAACTGTGTAACCCCCGAATCCGAATAGTTTCTCACTCTAACGGCAAAATAAGTGGGAAAGGGATAAATACTCAACTGACACGCCTTCGTTAGCTTTGAAATTTTTAACCGCTTGCACCCCTCTGATATTTTAAGTTCGCAACCGTTAGAAGGATGAGCCTTAAGAGAAGAAAGAAGGCAAAATAAGTGGGAAAGGGATAAATACTCAACTGACACGCCTTCGTTAGCTTTGAAATTTTTAACCGCTTGCACCCCTCTGATATTTTAAGTTCGCAACCGTTTGAAGGATGAGCCTTAAGAGAAGAAAGAAGATTTTTTTATTTTAGGTTTTCTAATGAGATGAATATACAATGAATGGTTAAGTTACGTTAGGTTAGCGTAAGCTGGGTGCTCTCTGAGTTCTCAAGATGGACTGTACTAACGTAAATATAAACAACACAAGTAGTTTACCACAATCCCATAGTCACGTTCATGTACAAAAAAGCTATTCTGCAGTCACTAATCAGTTTAAATGTCCATCCAAAGAACAAGCAATAGTTTTCAGTGCAAAACAAAACACGCCCATCCAAGACAACTTGATACCTCTTGGCAAAAAACATAATCTTTTCCTCCCGTCTTTCTAACAACCGAGTATGTATGTACCTTTTCAGTAAAAACATTCTCAACGATTTTTTTAAACAACCACGGACAAATTCTAATCTGAGGAGAAGTCATAAAGGCCCGCAGAAAGAATTGTCCTTTCCAACGTATGCCCAAGTATCCCTCATAATATTCTTGAAAATGAATTATTAAAAATTGGTTTACAACTTGTATCGCCCCTATCCTTTTTAAGAATTAATGGAAATCTTCCAGAATATAGCCAAATTTTAAGCTTCAGACGTCAAGTCTATGTTAGCCCTCATAATCTAACAATTCCAAGCGCTATAACAATATCATTTGAAAACACAAATTATACGATATTTATTTCTCAAGATGGAAACCAGGACATGTAGCAGCAGCCTGCACTGAACACAAACCCTCACAGACTTCACTTAGTTCTTCATCAACTACTACCACTACATTTTTAGACTTCTCGACTCCTCAAACTACACCCACAGCACAACCTGCACCCAGTTCTGATAGTTTTATCGCCACTCCCACCATACCATCGCCTCCTACACAAAATTCTTCTGACCCCTACAATCTACCGGAAATGAAAACCGCAACGTAAGTACAGAACTATCTGAAAGTACAGAAACGCACTCAAAACGTTCCATAAATGAAATCCTAACCCCGGAAGATGAAACTACACATCAAAAGAGCCCTTTCGCCCACCATAGGAGTATCGGCATCCTGACGAGGGGGAATGGCGACAAAGCCGCCAACCTCCAAGAGAGCGCTGAAATCCTTATGGAAACTCACTTCCCAGGTTCTTTCTTCCCGGGAACGACAAACCAGACCAATAACACCCTCACAATACGACTGGCAATTTGCTAGCACCATAATTGATGAGGACAAGATAAGGTGGGCCATATCGGGCTTTTCCCCCTTCAAAGCACCAGGACCTGACGGTATAAGACCAGCCCTACTACAATGGGGATTGGATATTCTTATGCCGCACCTGGTCGGAATATTCAGAGCCTCATTAGCTCTGAGGTATGTTCCCAGTAAGTGGAGAGAAGTACGAGTGGTGTTTATACCTAAACCAGGAAGGATGGACTACACCTTACCAAAAGCATTCCGACCAATTAGTCTCACATCATTCTTTTTGAAAACAATGGAGAGGCTGTGCGAGCGGTATATAAGAGATGAAGTCTTAGTTCACAATCCACTTCATCCAAATCAGCATGCATATACTCCGGGAAGGTCCACTGATTCGGCCCTACACCAAGTGGTTGGCAGAATCGAGAGATCACTGGATAATATCCACCCTGGGTATATTTATAGAAATCGAAGGAGCGTTCGATAAAACGGCTTTCCCAACAATCACCCAGCAACTTAACTCCAGGAATATACCCCTGGTGGTAGGAGAATGGATACTCAAGATGCTCTCTAGTAAAGCAATAAGTATAAATATAGAAGATATTACTGTGAGAGGACTGGTCTTGAGGGGATGTCCGCAGGGAGGGGTCTTATCACCCCTTCTATGGAACATAGTCCTGGATACCCTGATTAATCACCAACAATAATGGTTTCTACACAATTGCATATGCAGATGACATAGTTATCTTGCAGACCGGCAAATTTGTGAACACACTGTGCGATAGAGCGCAGGATGGCCTCAAATTAATAGAAACATGGTGTAAGGAACACTCACTGTTGATCAATCCCAAGAAGACAGAGGTGGTCCTTTTCAGTAGGAAAAGAAGCTAATCGGGCTTGAAACCCCCCGAAATCTTAAAAAGCAAACTAAACTTCGCTGAAGAGGTGAAATACCTCGGTATTACCCTCGACAGGAAGTTAACATGGAACTCGCACATTCAGAACTGAGCAAAAAGAGCATATGTGGCCTATGAGCAGTGTCGGAGGACAGTGGGACGCACATGGGGTCTCTCGCCCTGTGTAGTCACCTGGATCTACACAGCAATAATAAGAACTATGCTAACGTACGGATTGCATGGGGACCTAAAACTCTACAAGCAACGGCCATCCAAAAACTCTATCAAATACAACGAATGGCTTGTCTGATCATCACAGGAGCCATGAGAACAACACCAACCGCGGCAATGGAATTGGTTACTGGTCTGACACCTCTCGACCTGCACGTCAAGGAGGTTGCGCTAATAGCCATGCTACGATTGCGCACGGCTGGTGTAAACCCCAAGGTAGGAATGGGTCAACTGAGGCTGGGCCTGTGGAGAGAGGCACTCACTGCGGTGCCTCTGCTACAGGCGGCCGGTGAAGCAATTAAACCCAGGTTTGTGTTTAATAAACCCTACAAAATACAAATAAAACAAATAAAAACACTGAGGCGGATGCTGCAAATGCAATACGCATATACACAGACGGTTCAAAAACCAAGGAAGGATCAGGATGTGGAGTCTACTCCAGATCACTTAACCTAAGGATTAAATGGGGAATGGGAAAAATACTAGCGTGGTTCAAACAGAACTGGCTGGTATCTCAATCGCCGCAAAAGAGCTAACCAGAAAAAAAATTCTGGCAAAAACATAATAATCTGCACTGATAGTAGACAAGCCCTACTAACCTTGAATCGACAACGTATTATCTCAGGGTTAGCACTAGAGTGCCACCAAGATTTAGCTAACGCCTCGGTAGATAATAATATCGTACTAAGGTGGGTGAAAGGGCACGACAGGAGCAAAGGCGAGCTATCGTCGAAGAAGAAGAGAGTGTGTATTCGGTGAGTCTTGGCCTACACCTGCCGACATTAAGGACATGTCCCCTGGTGACCTGTCTTCCTTCCTGGATAAGGCAGGATGGACAATTTCCTAGGGGGGCGACTCCTTGGGAGGATGTACAATGGGCCATATTGTGGCCTAAATGCTGTGGGTCTATACTCACCCTTCCTACTCTACAGATACAGAGAGCCCTTTCGCAACACGAAAATAACACCAAGTAATAAAAAAAATTAAACAGACAAAGTAACAGAAACTCAGACAAACAGTCAATTTCATCCATGCTAGAACCAGCCAAATATGTTATCGACACTCATCAACCAGCTTTTACACTAAATTGGAATCAACTAGCCCTCCTGCTAGAGAACATCGCGGGAATATCAGATCCAATTGTCACAATTAAGGAATTCACTGGAGACCTGTTAGGCCTCACTCATATGCTAAAACATATCCGCCAGTATCTAAAAAAAAGATCCATAAAAAACAAGAATTACCAACACAAGCAAAAAAATATTCTGTTATCTAGGAAAATCTGGCTCAGAATTTGACAGTGACACATCTCAATCATCGCAAGCTGGCACTTACTAGCAGGTATATATTTTGCAGTCTTGTATTAATTTTTCTTTTAAATTCATGGCAGTGGCCATTATCCCATTAAAATTAGCAACAATAACATTTCATCGCTTCCACTTGACACATTTGTTCCAAAAACGGAAAACTGACAAAGCTAATTGGAGTGTTTACGCAAAGTTCATTGATGACACGTTAGGAAAATGCGAAGTCAGCCTTGATATCGGCAAGACACTCAGAAATATTAATGAATTGATATTAAAAAGCAAAGCGCAGAAGTCTTTATTGGTAAAACTAGTAGCATCTATAAACATCATCCAGCACCATGGTGGAATAAAGAATGCGATAAAGCAATAAAAGATAGCAAAAAAGCTCTAAATCAATTCAAAACGGCACAAGAACTTGAAAAACAAAATAAAATTTAAACATCTCAAAGCAAGAGCTCAATTAATAATTAAGCAATCAAAAGGGTTTCCTGGGAAAAATACGTCTCGGAATTAAACTGTTCTACTCCTATAAATAAAATCTGGAAAAGAGTAAAGAAAATTTATGGTCATAAATAATCCTCTACTATTACCTCCCTGGAAGTAAATAATACTGTAATATCGCCTTTACACGAAATTGCAACAGTCTTAGCTCGCACCTTCAAACAACATTCTTCTAGCCAAAATTACAGTGTCGATTTTAGAAACACCAAGATAGAGAAAGAATGCATCAACCTGCCTATAAAAGAGATTCACGAAAGTCCTATTTCTAAACCTCTCACCATCGATGAGCTGAACTGTTCTTTAGAGGACATAAAAAACTCAAGCCCAGGGCCGGACAATATTCCAATCATATTCCTTAAATATTTTCCACCGTCAGCAAAGAACCACATATTTAACCAGATTTGGCAACGTCAACAGTTTCTATCCTTATGGTCAAAAGCTATCATTTTACCATTTTTAAAACTTAACAAATCTAGACAGGAGCCGGAATCATACAGGCCAATTTCTTTGACTTGTGGAATGGCCAAATTAATGGAAAAAATAATAAATACAAGACTTACTTGGACCCTGGAAAACTCAAATTTCTTTATACCTGAACAAAATAGTCTTAGACGAAGTCGCTCAGCGATTGACAACATCCTAGACCTTGAAAGCGATGTTCACGAAACTCTTGCTACCAACAAGGTCAGTATAGCCATATTTTTTCATCTAAAAAGAGCATTCATTATTTGCTGGAGACATAACATAATAGCAAAGCTACACGCCGCAAATATTCGAGGACATTGTTTAGCTTACATTTTTCCTTTAGTCAGAGTAAATTATATTATTAAGAATTCTTTCGGAAAGATGGAGCTCGCGGTACTAATTTAATTACCTACATATTTAGTATACCAGGTGCTTAAAATGTTAACAGATACTGTTACAATATTAACAAAACATTACAAAAAAATAGTTTCAATTGGAAAAGGGAGCAGACCAGTAACTGTTTTAATTCCTAAACTTTTACAAACATTTATTTCCACTATATTCAATCTTAGAACTAGTTCCACTTGTTTTTCTTTGAAAAATACTTACTTTTTTTCTTATCCAAAATCACTTCGTTGGATTGACGGTTGCTCTGTAATTAGAAAATATGCCAAACTTTGTGGAGCTACATATCCATCTTGCAGACTAAGAAAACATATTGCAACCGTTACGCAGGTCCTTAGTTTGAAAGAAAATGAAGTCGATCAATTAGCAAAATTTATGGGGCAAACCCTCAAAACCCACGACACTTTTTACAAGTGAGTTATAGAGTGTAGTGTAATCGATTAAAGAATAATTAGGTATTATTTTGGTATTGGTGTAATGAAAATTATTTATAAAATAACAAATAATAAATGTTGTTTTAGGTTACCTCAGGATGTTTATCAAGTTGCTAAAGTTTCAAAAATTCTTCAATTAATAGAAAAAGGAGACGCAGCTCACGAATAAATCTTTAGATGAAATCGATATAAACATGGATAATATTGAGTTGGATGGCGACGAAATTCTTATATATGTGGCAAGTATTTTAAGCTAATTTTATTTATTAGGGGTACCTGTATTAATAACTTTAGATGAAATTCTTATATATGTGGCAAGTATGTTAAGCTAATTTTATTTATTAGGGGTACCTGTAGTAATAACTACAAATAAATGCGGTTTTTGTGAAACTTCTAATTTTTTTTACTATTTTTGACAAAACCAAGTAATCAAAACTAAAACTACCGACAGTTTTTATCAAAACATAATATTTGGACCTCCACAATACTTCACCCTTATTTTAAATATTTCACTGCTCTTCCATATTTGGTAAAATTGTATTTTTCGGAATTATTTCCTGTTGAGGGTTCATCATTGGCTGTCTCTAAAAATGCAAGCTTGAGGCGGTCAATGGAGATATTCTTTTGTCTTCCATTTACTAATAAAGTAAAATATTTCTTATATCTATGGATAACTTTGTATGGTCCTTGATAAGGTTGTTGTAAAGAACGATTAACTGCATCCACACGAATAAAAACATGTGAACAACTCTGAAGTTCTTTAAATACAAAAAATTTCTGTGAACTATGATCGGAAACTTTACTAGGATTTAAATTGTTCATAAATTATTGAAGATTCCTGAGAAATTCTGTAGGTTCTATAGTAGACGATGATTGTGGTGATGAAGTAACCAGTTGACCAGGTATAGCAAGAGGAGTTCTATAAACAAGTTCTGCAGCAGAAGCTTGAATATCTTTTTTGAAGGCGGCACTTCAAATTATTTAAGCGAAATAGCATTTAGTGATTGATTATAGCCCAAAGTAATAATATTATACAAACTAAATATAAATATATAAAAAAATATAAAAACTGTTACTGGTGGCCAAGGTGTATAAAAAGAATGTCGTAAAAAATGTATAATAGAAAAATAAACAACGTCGCTTGAGCTCAGGTGCATACATGTATGTTAAAGCTGTAAAAATACACTTTATGTTCCGTTGTACCGTTACAAATTCCCCCCTTTCTTAGAGTTTTTTTTTGAGTAAAAAAAACGAAAAACCAAAATAATTATTAAAGAAGAAAATAATATATTCGTAATTTAAACTAAAAAAAAAATCGACAATTCAAAGTAACTATTAACAAGAAAAAAAAAATTATTAGTCAGTAAACTTTTCCTCAGTAGTTTTAAGATCCTTAGCGTGCCATGTGCCTTTATCACATCCATCCTTATCTACCAGCATGTAAACCCATGAAGATAATTTCTTTTTTATATAAAATGGTCCTAGATATCGGAGAGTTAATTAAGATGAAAAGTAGTTAGCTGCGTTTGATTGCGAATAGTTTCTTCGCCAGACCATCTGTTTGATCCTAAATTCTTCATGTCTTTTCCTTAGGTTATAATTACATTTATTCTTCTGCGCTGCTTTACTTATTCTTTCCTTGACTTCTTCAAACAGTTTCCTGAATTTTTCAGGTCTTTCCTCGTAAGTATTCTTATTTCCTACGTCTAGACTATCTCTTTTGTCAAACTCTTTTCATGGCAAAACCATAGTACGTCCGAAGTAAGGAGTAAGCTGAGTGGTTTCGTGCACGGCTGTCCGTAGTGAAGAATAACCAATTTTTGCTAAATTTGCGTCCCAAGTTCTATGATTTTCATTAACATAAATCCCTAGCATTGTTTTTAATGTACGATTGACCCTCTCAGTTGGGTTGGCTTGCGGGTGGTAATAAGCATTGAAACGGATTTTAACTCCATACTCCTGAGATAACTTTTGAAAAGTGTAGACTTATACTGAACCCCATTATCACACAAAAATAATCTAGGCACTCCATACACTAAAAATATTTCATCTTTAATTTTTCTTGAAACAGCTTCAGCAGTGGCGGATTTATTTACTGAAATAGTCGGTAATTACTAAAATAAATTGATTACCCTTAGTGGACCGACGAAGTGGCCCCATAAGATCGCTGGATATCATCTCCCAAGGCTGTGACACTGTCGATTGTTGCACCATACATCCTGTCTCTTTCTTTACCTCCGGTTTATAAGCGCAACATTTAGGACATTTCTTCACGTAGCTCTCTGCTCTATCTGCTCTCATTTTGGGCCAATAGTACTTTGTGGCAACTTTCTGAAATGTTTTAAACATACCAAAATGACCAGAAAGAGGTTCATCATGAGCTTCTCTTAAAACATCATTTCGTTTACATTTTGGGATAACTAATTTCCAAGCATCGGACGTTCGCCACAGTTCGCTAAAGTTGTTTTTGACATGTTTATAAAGTTTATCATTTGCAATTCTAAAGTTAGGGTACTTTAAAGGTGATTCATTTACTTTACTGAACAATGTCCTATACCAGGGATGCACAGACCAAGGCCCGCGGACGTAAATTCTACGGCCCGCCAACGATTTACTTACACGGTATGCTACTACAAAAGAAAAACCAACCACATCAGATGTGATTATCACTAAAAGGCAGTATCTGGAAAGACCAAATTCAAATGCTAATGTAGACCCACTTTTATTTTGGAAGGTAAATTGGGAATAATGGGTATAAATGGTATAAGAATATTTTATAATTGAATAATTTTCAGGTAGCTGGAGAGGATCTGAAACCATTGGCTCATGTAGCTCGAAAATTTTTCTGCATTCCAGCCACTTCTGCAGAGAGCGAGAGAGTGTTCAGTTTGACTGGACAAATGATTGAGCATCGACGATCAAGATTAAAACCAAAAAATGTTGATATGATGGTTTTTTTGAATAAAAATTTTGAAATCTATACTTTTCTAACCTAACTTCTTCTTCTTCTTTGGTTTTCTACACTATCGAAAGACTATCGATAATTATCGATAGTGAGAGACCGAACTATCGATTATTATCGATGGTGTCAACTATCGATAGTTCTCGACCTCTGTACTACTAGGAATATGCGGTTGGTAACTAAGCGTTGTCGTTTATTCGAAAGTGAGCAAGCGAGCGAGAGCAAGATAGACGGGGGAGGTAAGTGGGCGAGGCGACGAGTAGTGCCTGCGCAGGCTAGACGTGCCGCCGCTCGCTCGCGCCAGGTAGTTGCACTAGCTAACGTGGGTGATCAGAGTGTTATTTATCAATATTGAGTACACGTGTGCATTATATTTAATATTTTTCCAAAAAATTCAGTCGTTCCTTGTATTAGCTGAGTGAAATTTAGATCGTGGGAATCGTGTTCTAATTTTAATTCAATCTACAATCGCGGTGTAAATAGTTTTTTTGCAATGGTTACATATTATAGGATTTTTGTATGAGAAAATATACATAGTACTGCTTATAAAGCAGTTTGTAAATTTTACGTAAAATAAACATCGTTTTATTTTTCAGGTAAACAACAATTTGTTAAAGCAGATTATAATTTCATTAAGTTTAGTATGGATAAGCCAGGACCAAGTAAAAAACGTAAGGCTAAAAATGAAAATAGACAGTTTCAAGAAATCTGGACGGAAAAATACTTTTTCATTACTTCTCGTAATAATAATATCGTTTGTTTAATTTGCAAGAATTCGGTTTCAATCTCAAAGGAATATAACGTGAGACGACACTATGAAACACAGCATCCTACATATGCGCGTATAACCGGCAAGTTGCGAAGGCAATTGATTTGTCAGCAATCTCTGTTTATAAAACCCGTTCAAGAGTCTGAAACTGTTACTGAAGTGAGCTTTGAAATATCTCGATTAATAGCAAAAAGTTGTCGGCCTTTTTGAAGTTAGTGAAGAACTAATTGGTATGAGTTCTTTATCAACTCAAATCAAGGGTAGTGACATGCTCAAATCCCTTTTGCAAGAGTTCTCAAAAATAGACTTAAAATTATCCAACTTATCTGGAATAAGGACTGATGGAGCTCCTTCAATGATCGGAAACAAATTTGGGATAGTAACTCTTTTTAAAGAACATTTGCAAACTCAAATCATAAATACAGGAAGTATAATGCAGTTTCATTGCATTATTCATCAAGAGGCCCTCTGTTCAAAAATATTAGGATTTGAAAACGATATGAAAGTTGTTGTACCAACAATAAATTTTATAAAATCCCGCGGTCTCAATCACCGACAATTCAAACAATTTCTAGAAGATATTGACTGTGAATATGGCGATCTCGTGTTTTATACCGAAGTTAGGTGGCTAAGTCGTGGGTTGACACTGCGGTTTCTTAATTTGATTGAAGAAATTAAAATATTTTTGACGGAAAAGAAGAAGGACGTTCCTAAACTTAGCAATCCTGAATGGATGTGTGAACTAGCTTTCCTAGTGGACATTACAAGTCACCTGAATGTCCTAAATACGCGTCTCCAGGGCAAGGACCAACTGATTTCGCAGCTATACAAGTTCGGGCAATTACGTCCACTTTCCCAGCTTGAAAAAAATTGCGGAAAAGTTTCAAGAAACTGAAATAAACGTTTCTTATTTTGAAAAAATTTATCTTTTGATACAAGTTTTTCAAGATCGTTTTTCAGATTTTAGAAAAGTTAAACCGCCGTTGGACATTTTTTGCAACCCTTTTAACATTTCCCCTGAACATGCACCAGAAGCAATGCAGCTCGAATTGATAGACATGCAAAATGACAAAAATTTAAGAAATAAATACAATGAAGGTTTACATAATTTCTATCGTTGTTTAGATAAGAATACGTACAAAGAGTTGGAAAAAAACTGCTGAAATGTACAAGTTTATTTGGTTCGACATATATTTGCGAGCAGATATGATTTGTTACGAATCTGAACAAATCTAAAAACAGGAACCGCCTAGCCAACGAAAATCTGCAAGCAATATTACGCGTAGCAACATCTAATATGGAGCCTAATATAAAAAATCTCGTCAAATCAATGCAATGTCATGCGTCAAATTAAATGCAATTAATTATAATCGCTTAATTAATTGTGTAGTCATTTTATGTAATAAAAGTTCGTTTATATAATTACATGTCTGGATTTGATTTATGTAGTTCTATTTTAATTGGCCCGCTTTAACATATTAATTAGGTCAAATGGCCCCTGTCCTTAATAAGTCTGTGCATCCCTGTCCTATACCAAAGATCTAGATCATCACTAAGAACTAACCATTCAACCAAACCTATCACTGGAACAGCTGGAGAAAGTGCGTCTGGAACAATATGATCAACTCCTTTTCTATGAGTTATAGTGAAATCATATTGTTGCAGCTTTAAAGCCTATCGGGCCAATCTATCTACAAGATCCTTTAAATTTTGAAGCCACTTTAAACTAGAACAATCTGTGACATCTTCAAAGTTAACAGCTTCTAAATAAGGGCGAACCTTTTTTACCGCCCACACAACCGCTAGACATTCCCGTTCAGTAGCCAAGTAGTTTATTTCTTGTCGAGAAAGCGAGCGACTAAGAAAACAAATAACCCTATCTTTTTTATCAACTTTTTGAACCAACATCGCACCTAATCCATAAGCACTAGCATCAGTATGAAGACTGAACGGTTTACTGTAATCTGGGCATGTAAGAACAGTATGCAGTATATGGTCGAGAGACTTTTGCTACCGGTACCTGCCAATAAGCACTCTTGATATCCAATGATGACAAATAATGAGCTTCCCTTAGTTTATCTAATGTGTGTGAAACATATGGAATTGGATAGCTGTCTTTTTGGGTAACCGCATTTAGTTTATGATAATCAACACAGCCAAGGTGTATAAAAAGAATGTCGTAAAAAAATGTATGATAAAAAAAATAAACAACGTCGCTTGAGCTCAGGCGCATACGTGTATGTTAAACCTCTAAAAATACACTTTATGTTCACACCGCAACCCTTAGATACAGTTTACAATTAATAATTCAATAGATTAATTTAAACTGTCGTAAGCGGTTGCGTGCTGCTTGATCTAGAAGAAAAGCCTCAGCGAAGTATTCCGTTGCAATACGTCTCGTATTCCCTTAATGCCTGCTCGATTAGAGATCCCAAAGCTCAACCAGCAACACCACTATAATTTTCTTCCTGATATGTATAAATTACACATACTAAATATTCACTCACTATCGTTTATAAAAAAAAAAATACTCAAAAATTTTATTAGACAGACTAACAGACTGGAAATTCAGAGACTAATAGGCTAATACTTTTTATTATTCATGTTTTAACCATTTATATAATTGTGTATATTGTCGATCTTTATTTTGTATGATGAAACATATTTGATATTCAATCATTTTATTTTATTTTATATTATATATTTTATTTAACATGGTTTAAGTAGTATTTGTTTATGAATGTAAAAAATAGGTTCCAGAGATTTATATCGTAATTAAACGTTACGCATGCGCAACTCCTAGTGGGTATTCAATGGGTTGTTATGTTTTGTTTGATGTAAATGTGGCAGTGTAAATTATGTTAAATCGTAAACCTTATTTACATATGTTATTTTACATTGAATAAAGATTATTATTATTATATCCAATAGTTCTGACTCTGAAAGTTTATTCAGGAAAGCTTGCAGTAGGAAGTTTTTGAAGCCATACTAATGTTAAGTATTTATTTGAAATCTGACCAGGGCTACTATTTTGTAACTCATACGAGTGACATCCGTTTACGGAAATATGGTGTTTCCGTATGAAATTGAATAATCCGTATTTTCGGTCAATCGGAAAAAATCCGTAAACGACTTTTTTCTGCGGAAATACATCGCATGGTAAAAGCCATGTTTAACATGTTTAACAATCTAATAAATCAAGCGGGTATAGCAGCCTTAGAAGAAGTTGAAATATTGGCAATGAGGCCTAGAAGAAGACGGCTCCCTCAAATAAGGGATCCTTTTCAGGATTTAAACGACATTCAGTGCTATTCTGTTTGCAAATAACAATATTGTTATTGAAAATATATTGCTATCATAGCCATATTCCAAAAAATGGTATTCTGATCATGTTTAGCAACATATGACCTGTCAATTTTAAATAGATCTTGTTATTTACCTTGTTATCTCAGCAACCTCATTTTAATACTTGCTGAATGTATAACAAGCTATTTAAAAATGGCAATAAATCCGTTGTTTTTCCATAATTATTTTGTTCGGGAATTTGAGAATATTGAAAATAGGTGAATTGTGAAGAAATCTTATTTTGATAGGTTTTTCATATAAATTATTTGTAGAGAAACTATTAAATTGCAATTTCGTCAAATTAGGGATAACAGCAATCCGTTTGAATTACCGAATGAAAAATTTATAAAACTGTTTCGCCTAAATAAGATTGCAACCTTTAATTTAATAGAAGAGTTGATGGAATTTGTTGATGAAGCTACAAGAAGAGATAGTGTCCCTTTTGCCTTACAGGTAAGTTTAAAAATTCTGTTCTAAATGAAATTTTCCAAGCTTCCACTGAATATTATTTATAAAGGTTTTTGCAAGTCTTTTCTTTGGACATGGTAGCTACCAAAACGTTGTTGGTGAAGATTTAAATATTGGAATGAGTCAGCCTGCTATAAGCAGAGCCATAAATAAAGTGAGCATTCTTATTTCAACATATATGTTACCACGATATGTTAAATTCCTTTCTACTGCTGATGAAGTGAGAGAGACTAAGCAAGGGTGAGTTATTAGATCATATATATGTAAACAAACAATTATTACTTTCAATTTCAGGTTCATTAATGCTAACTTGCACTTTCCTGATGCAATAGGAGCAATAGACTGTACTCACATTGCAATAGTCTCTCCAAAAACTGAAGATCCTATTCATCCTGCCATTGCATATATCAACAGGAAGGGATTTCATAGTATAAATGTTCAAGCTGTAAGTACTTAGAAACGCCTTTGACCCATCATAAAACATGTAACATATGTATTATTTTTCAGATAATGGATGCAAACTTAATAATAACAAATATTAATGTACAATATCCAGGAGCCACCCATGATGCTGCTATTTGGAATGTATCAACAATTCAGCGTCATATGAAAAGGAAATATATGGAGGGTAGAAGGAATTGTTACCTTCTAGGAGATTCTAGATATCCTATACAGCCTTGGTTGATGACACCATTTCTTAATCCTCAACTAAATAGTCCAGAAGAGATTTACAATAATATGCATCGCCAGGCTAGAAATATTGTTGAAAGGGGTTTTGGTGTTTTAAAAGCACGCTTCAGATGCCTCCGTAAAGAGTCCTCCACTACAGGCATATACAGGCAGCTCAAATAATTTGTTCTGGTGCAGTTTTGCATAATATCTGTAGAAAACACAATTTGCCACTTAATGATGATGATGATCATGCTCCTGATCATGTTGATAATGCTATAGATAATGATGCATTGGCTATTTTTATAAATGCTTCGGCCAAGTGAGAAATGGCATGTGCCATTTCTTTAATAGCCAGAGCCATTTGCTTTGTACAGCCAAAGACAAATGAAACGCACAAGGCAACCACCAAAATTCATAAAAATTCAACTAGTTTCATTTATTTATTATATGCCTGGCAACGCCGATGAAATGTATTAGAAATACGAGTACATCAATAATTGTGACCGTAATAACGTAAATCTATCTATTTGGAGGGGATAGCAGACGTTTCAACTATACATTTTGGCAAATTTGGTTTATTCCACAGTTTTAGTATTAGAAGTGACTATAACAATAATTATTGTTATAGTCACTGGTATTAGTCTACGGTTAATTGTGCATATTTAGAGAACATTGGGCTGAATATTAAATAATACGTCTACTGTGTAGTTTTCATAGTTTCTAAGGAATTTTTACATATTCATTTTCTGGTTCAACTATTTTGCATTGTTATAACAATCAAAATTTTCGTTGCCTGGGATTTAGTAAATAGATGTTGAGTTGAGGGTGTTTTTATATTTACTCAATAGTAACTCATAAACCTTATTCTATGATAGTAATTATTATAAACCGTAGGAGGATGGTTAACTTTCTAACATTTTTACCGAAAACCGTTTACACTACCACTACACCAACACACACTTTTATATGCCTGACGCGCGTTTCGATAACCAAGTTATCGGTCTCTGAAAAAGATAACTTCGTTATCGAAACGCGCGTCAGGCATATAAAAGTGTGTGTCGGTGAGGTGGTACTGTAAACGGTTTTCGGTATCATTTTCGCCAACGGTTCCAGATTCAACATTTTAGTTTCTAACATTTTTGTAAATTGTAGAGGTTATCCATAACTCAAATGTGGATAGTACGAATAGTAGTAATAAAACTCAAAGTCAACCCACAGTATGTAATTTAATGAAATGTTACAGTAGCGACATGTTTCGGTCACAAGACCATCTTCAGGCTTTAAGAATAGAACACAATATGTCAGAGAAATGAAATACAAAGTCAAACATATAAAAGACAAATATAACATGTATAAAAGTCAGATCATATAAGATAAATCTAACAAGAAATAGAAAATGATAGTTTTATAACAGTCAATATAGTTTATAAAATATATAGAACAAACAAAATCAATGTGAAAACATAAAAATATCTTATAATGTATAATACAATATGGAAACTCACCTCTATGTGCAGAATGCAGTGTTTAAACAGATATTATGAATAAAAAAGGGAGTATTTTAAGTTAGAGTAAAAATAGGTTGAAAAAGGTAGTTTAAAAATAGTTTAAATTATTAGAACAAACCGTATGGAAGTTTAATGTGTGAAAATAAGAAAATCTGGCGTAAAGAAGTAAACATTTCAGAATGAAACCAGGTATCACCATTCTATAGAAAGGCTTGTAAAGAGTTCTCCAAAATAAGGAGATCGATCTCCAAGACCAAATCAGGAACTGGCCTGGTTTAATAGCGGGGTTAGAAGAATGTGGAGAGATCCCCTAGACGAGGGGTTCAAGGAAATTTCCAACAAAAAAGTAATTACTCCCCGAGTTGTAGCTCAATTATTTATAGGTCTAAATTAATGTTGAAAATGGCATAAAAAACAGGCGGCGCGTCACCTTCGCAACGACCAAATGACATAAATTTTTTTTAATAAGTAAATATTAATAAAAAAATTTTTTTAAATTCTAGCATTAACAGAACATATCAGAGAACAAATTTCTGTAATCAAAAAATTTTTTCTGTTATTTTTCGATTTCTATCCATTTGTTAATTAAAAAATTACATCTTCATTGTTACTAACTTTAAATTCGTTATTGTGAGTAAAATAAAAACACAAGAATTTTTTTAACCCTTGGAATTCTTTATCATAAAGCTACTGAACAAAGTAATAACTCCCAGAGTTGTAGCTCAATTATTTATAGGTCTAAATTAATGTTGAAAATGGCATAAAAAAACAGGCGGCGCGTCACCATCGCAACGACCAAATGACATAAATTTTTTTTTAATAAGTAAATATTAATAAAAAATTTTTTTTAAATTCTAGCACTAACAGAACATATCAGAGAACAAATTTCTGTAATCAAAAAATTTTTTCTGTTATTTTTCGATTTCTATCCATTTGTTAATTAAAAAATTACTTCTTCATTGTTACTAACTTTAAATTCGTTATTGTGAGTAAAATAAAAACACAAGAATTTTTTTAACCCTTGAAATTCTTTATCATAAAGCTACTGAACAAAGTTAAATAATAAATTTTTTTAAAATTGAAATTGTTATTAACCAGCAAAGTAAACAAATGCGATTTTAGATATGAAAAATTTAAATTTTTGTAAACAACTGTACGTGTACTCTGTAACAGAATAGAAAGGAAATTTCTTTCTATGTTAGGAACACAAAACAGTCTAACCCACAAAACAATCTAAAGTCTGGGATGTTAGACTGTTAGACTGTTTTGTGTTCCTAACATAGAAAGAAATTTCCTTTCTATTCTGTTATAGAGTACACGTACTGCTGTTTACAGTAGTTTACGCTATAAACAATATAAATCCAATTTTTTTAAATGTTTGTGACCAATTGTTTAAAAAATTTTTATAAACAAATGGCTTATGTAATAATTTTTAAAAAATTTTTTAAGAATCCGATCAGTTTTTTGTTCTAGCTGTTATAGTTTATGAGTTATTAGCAAAAATGTAAACCCCCTTTTTTTAAAATCTTAAATTGTTAATAACAATAGGAAATTTTTTAAAACGGATTTTGATATTCAGGAACACCAAAATCAAATTTAAATGACTTCTCGACCAGACTATAACAAATTTTTTTGTTGTGAACATTATCCCGAGTCGAGGATGAGGGATAATATAATTTCTGAAATCAGTTCATCAAAGAAATGTAGAAAATCCCAAACTGTATAGGGTGTTCCATGGGGTGACCATAGGGGGGAGCGGATTATATAATATGTATTGAAAATGAATTAAAACACTGTGACTTTCATTACTAACGTTCCGTTCCTGTGATTGGGAACTTTCTTAAAGTTTAATATAAAATTAAAATACATCGATCGTTTGCAATACAGACAATAAAATTTAAAAAAAAACACATAAGTAATATATAAATAAAATCATTTAAATAGTAATTAAAATAACATTATTTATATCTACATTAGCTGGTACTTGATTCATACAACGAGTTTGACGATATTATAAATATAAACCTTTTTTAAACTAAAGAGACCGGGTCACAATTCTATTCGCAGCGTTGCAACATGAGGTCAGCAACTAATCCCACCTGAATCTAGTTGTGCGTTTCATTTGTCTTTGGCTGTACTCTGGCTGTATTTTTCTGCTGCACTGTCTAATTTGGTAGCATTACTAGAAATGACTCTTTTTTCCTATTTGGTCCAAGAACCTTTCTATTTGTACCTATAAAAATCAGTAATAAGGTAAATAATATATATCTAACAATATTTATAATATCTATACCTTTTTTTGTCCCACTTAACTCTTCTACTTGAGCGACTGGATAATTTTCCACAATTACATCTATCATTTCAGTTTGTTCTTCATCTGTAAATAAAATGTTATCAGGAAGCGACGATTCAGCTAGATGTACTTGTTCTACAATAGGTTCAGCTTCAATATCATCTGGATCAACCTCCTGTGGAGTGCCAGGACATCCTATAACATGCACCCACCCAAAAACTGACGAGTCGGTTTTCCAGCTCATTCAGTTCAATACATATGTATCCACCACCTCCTGTTTGCTGGATTAATTTAGAATTATTTCGACATTTTATTTTGGTTTTTGATTTCCATTCATATAAAAACTAGAATATAAAAGGAACAGTTTTACAAGATGATTGATTTCAATTATATTCAAATATCACTATTAGTTAGGGATTCATACTTACAGTTTTCCACTGTTTTTTATTTTTTCTTGCACCATTTTCCACCAAATTTAACATATTGGTTAGCTCTTCCCATTTACAATCAACTTCTCCAACATTTAAGGGATGACATTTCCCAGTAATTAATATTTTATTATTTTCCAAATAGTTAATCAATAACTCCATTTGTGCTTTACTTGTCTTACGACTACGCGACATTTTTTTTAATAAAATTATAGTTAAATAAACTAAACAATAACAAATCAGAATCTTACTCTAATTTATAGAATAGATTATAGAATAGATTATAGAATAGATTAAAATCAAAATATAAATCTTCTATTTTCTTATGGAATGCTGAAATACAGTGTTGCCAGTAGTAAAATTCACTCTACTGGTAATAACATTGTTATTGACAAAACCATGAACCATTCTTGCTATGACAGAATAAACAATTCCTTGACCATATTGCTGTAGGTTATAACCATAACAATATTGTTTATATAAGAATGTTTTCAGCAAGTAGAATAGCACTGATTGAATATATTAGGCATTACAGGTTAACGAAACAATTAACTCGAGACTTAATAGATTTAATGGATCCTTATGTAGACGATCCTATAAAATCATATGGGTTAATGGTTTCCAGAAAGGTAATCACACGATTTACTTTAGATTTAAAACATATTTAATCTAATAAAATTGCATATAATTAGGTTTTAGTAGCATTACGCTTTTTCGCTACAGGCAGCTACCAACTAGACATTGACCAAAACTTGAGCTACTGTGTTAGCCAAGCTTCTGAGAGCAAATGCATTTGAGAAGTAACGGATGTTCTAAATACTCCAAAAAAATCTACCCCTACACCTGTTTTGGTAAATATATATATATATTAAACCAGATTTTTTTGGGGTAAACGGCAATGTTTTTTAAGAAAACTCTTTTACTTGTTTTCCAAGCTTTCGAAATACATTTATTTCATTTTCAAGGAATAAGTGCGAGTTAAAACAAAATTGGTGTTAACAACTTGGTAAATATAACATAAAAAAACTATTTTATTTATAATATCATTGTCTTACCATAAAAAACATTTTCAGTTAAGTAAAAGATACAACTCCAATTTTAGACTTATCTAATGTAGTATATTGTATTCCTTGTTCTGTTTGCGACCAAAAATACATAGGTCAAACTGGCCAAAGATTAAAACAACGTTTATCATTACATAAGAGTGATACCAGGTTACATCCTGAAAGATGTGAATTGGCTAAACATTCAATAACTAATGACCATCTTATAGATTATGCTTCTGTTAGTATTTTGGATGTACAAATTAACAATAAAAAAAGACTCTTTTTGGAAATGGCATCTATATCACAAGACAATGATATTATGAATAAAAAAAGTGACCATAAAAACTTGAGTGACATTTATTATTATTTGCTATCTTTGGATAAACATACAAATAAAGATCTAAATAATACCTAAAATTCATGACATTTTTTTGACATTTTTATTTTGATTTTAAATGACATTTTAGAAGCTTAAATCAAAATTATAAAAAAGAATAAGATATCCTTATTTTTTATCATAGAACAATTAAATATTTTAATCAAAATTTACATTTTTCATGAAAGAAGAAATTAAAAATTATAACCTATTATTTTCTACTCTTTTATTATTACATTTTATCTCAAGCAATTAAGTTGATTATTAATTTTATGACGTTATTTTGTTTTATAAATAATTTGACTTAAAAAATTTTTTTAAATTCAAAATTAAAGTTAAAATAGTTTTTTATGTTATATTTACCATTTTTTTAACACCAATTTTGTTTATACTCGTGCTTATTCCTTGATAATGAAATAAATATATTTCGAAAGCTTGGAAAACAAGTAAAAGAGTTTTCTTAAAACACATTGCCGTATACCCCAAAAAATTCTGGTTTAATACCTATTAGTCGGCAAAGAACATAAATTTAATTACATATATATATATATATATATATTGTAATGTTTAAATATTTGTCAATAGTATAATGATTAAAATATCAACAGAAGTTGTTTAATTTAACTAAATCCAATAATTTTAATTATATTGTATTATTCTATTGTATATTTTGTGTATTTGTAAGAAAATTTTAAGTTGGAAATTATTTTATTATATAATGTATCGATATTATATAATGTATCGATATTATATCTAGTACTTAGTAGATACTTCGCGAAAATTGATTATATAATGTGTAAAAAAGGACAGATAATGTGTAAAAAGGAGACAGATATATTTTACTATATTTTATTCTGGAATTATCGATGATAGACAAAGCGAGTATGTCTAGTCATATATATGAAAGAAAGAGATACACATACTTCTTTCCAGAAATGTCTAAACCCTAGAACAAAAAACGAATAATCTAGAAGTTTCAGACCTATAAAAGACTGAACAGAGATCGTTAAAAAGGGGGAGTTTATTGTTGGAAGTCAAACAGTGAAGATCTGAGCGTGAACAGTCAGTTTTTGAAGTAGTTATCATAATAAAGTGTTAAATAGTGACGTTAAGAACAAAGTAAAACAATCAAAAAGTAAAATAAAGTGACTAAAAAGTGACATTACTAAGATTGAATCTTAAAGTGAAATTAAAACGTTTTGGTCGATAAAAAAGATTATAAGTGTACTTACCATTATTAATACAATAAAACGAACAGTAAGCCAACAAACACCAAACGGTATCAAATTTGAGGAACAAACAAAACACAATAATATTACACGAGAGTCCAAACGTCTAATAAGGCGACATTTTGCCAAGGTCGGAGGTTCCAAGTATCGCTTCGTTCGTCTCCGTTTTTCATAGATTAACTACAGTTTTTTCCACCAATCAGGAAGCAGGATTTTATTTCAAGGTCAGATAAAATTGTAAACTTTAAAAATTTTTTGTAGTAGTTAGTTGAATTTTATAATTTAAAAAAACAAAGGAATTTACTTGATATTTAATAATTAGTGTATTTGATAATCTTATTTGCTATTACATAAACAACATTGGTTAATTTAACTTAATTCACATCAAGTAAGTTCTTTTATAATTACTAAAAGGCCTTTCTTTTTCCTTATTAAACTTCAATATTACTGTTTTAATTTAACTATTTTGTAATAAATTTATAATTATAATTGAATCAAATTTTTCATTCACATACCTAATAATCCAACTGAAAACTGGCGTAACCAAACACCCCTGAGAAAAAGATCTTGTTGCTAATAATAATATCAAATATTAATCAGTCAAATTCATAAATAAAAAAATCAATAAATTATCTTTAGAATCATAATATTCTTTACAAATGGCGCCCAACGTGGGGCTCGTTTCTGTTGGAAAATTAGGTATTCATTCAAACAATTTCTGTTGAAAAATAGTAGACAATTTAATATTAAACTATAGGAAGGTTTTTTTTATTAAAAGACAACATAATACGATATTTTATTAAGATTAACATACATTTTTAATTTTATTTTAACATAAGTGCAATTTTATTTTATCATAATAACACAACCAAATATCTAATAAAATAAATTATTATACTAAATACTTAAACAATAAATAATCAAAATGGAATCAAGAAAGACATTAAAAGAACTAAGCTTATCAGAACTTAAAAATGAGTTAGAAATCAGGAATCTAAATTCTGAAGGATCTAGAGAAACATTAATAGAAAGACTACAAGAAGCACTAGTAGAAGAGGGAATAAATCTTGAAGAATACATATTTCAAACTGAAGAACAGTCAACTAGTACACAAGCACAACAAACCATGGAAAGAGGTGGTTTTGTCTGCGTGAGATATGATAGTGTCGAAGAAACAAAAAAGATAGCAAGGAGGAGGAACCAACATGGCTAAAGCAACTGATGACAGCAATAAAAGATATAAAAAGTGAAAATAAGAAAATGAGCACAGACATGCAGAAAATGAACTCAAAATTGGAAAAGATAGATGAAATAAAAAGACAAAATAAAGAATTACAGGATAAGATGGACAGTCAAAAGAAGGAACTACAAGAAGAGATTAAATATCAAAACAAAGAATTAAATAAAAGTTTAGAAAACAAAATCGAAAATACACAGAAACAAATAAAAAAGGATATGGAACAACTTAATCAAACTATGATAGAAGAAATAAAGGAAGACATTAAAAACCAGTTCCAAACTGAAGAGGAAACTTTAAAAGATGATATTGTAGAAATACAGACAAACATTAATAATGAGCAAGATAGAATACTAGAAGACAAATGGATATTAGATGAAAAAGATGTAAATAATAATGATGAAAACATTGACTCGAAGAAAGCATTAGAAGATGATAAAAATGAAACTGTAGTAGAAAAAGAAATTATCTCTAATAAACTTACTGAACAAAACAAAAATAATGAAATTGAAACAAAACCAGAAACTAATATAATTGAGACAAAAGATAGTAATATGAAAGTTATAAGGAACATAAACCTACTTGAAAAAGTTCTACGAAACATAAACATTATAAATATACACAAAAATAGTTTAATTAAAGAATTCATATACAAGAAAAGTAGAATATATAAAGAATATTTAAAACTTAACTTAATAAAGGATAAGACAAAAGAAAATACACGAGAGGAAATATGGACTAAGAAACTTCAACATAACTTAAACAATAACAAGATACTAGTACAATCTACATATAACACAACTTTAGACTACTATAATGAAATAAAAACACAAAAAGATATAGAAACATGGACAAAGAAACTACATTATAATTTAAGAAGCTACAACAATGTGACAAACATACAACATAACTATAAAATGAGATTAGATAATAACAACATAATAAAACTACATTCAAAATATGAACCAACATCAAATTACTATAACTTAACAAAAATAAGAGAAGAAACATATATGAGAACAAATAAACAAGAACATAATTCAAGAACTAACAATAAGAATAGACTTATAAAACAACTACAATACAATACAAACTCATATAACTATGACAATAAAAAGTACATAATAAATCATAAGAAGATATGCCAAAATATAATTACAACATCAATTAAAGATAATAAACGAAATTGGAAAGTAAGAAAGAAAAGAAACTAGATAAAGAGTATTCACATGTGTACATAGTAGTATAGGAAATAGATATAAGATATAGAATTAAGATTATTAGTATAGTAACTATAATAGTAAATGTTATTAATATAGCAACCACAACATTAAAATAAGCAAAACAACATTAACAATAAGATTAAAAATTAAAACAATGATAACACTCATAACTCAACAACTTTGACATCATGATTTTGAGAAAAATGCTGCATCGGTGACAAAACATCTTTCATATATGGTACATCTAAGTTTATGGATTTATCTGAAATATCATCTAAAAAAAAAATAAAAATAAAACTAATTAATAAATCACTCTAAATCAAACTAAGTAAAAGAAGAACTAATAATCTATTGGATATATGAAAACATAAATATTCAACAAACACTAGTATTATAATTGTTCGAGTAATAAAAAATTAACAATAATTATAAAACTAATTTGATTAACAAAACAACTAATATTAAACAATGAAACTATTGTATTAATTCTATAAATAAAACAAAATGAGTACATGCAAGAAATATAAAGTTTAATATCAATTGATATGAAGATACAAACAAATATAAAATATTAGAAGATAAGTACTTGGAGAACAGTGTAAATAAGAGTTATTAAGGAACTAGAGGTATAAATGGAAATGAATATGATTTATATGTGGAAGATACATGATATGAGATGATATAAAATGTTTATTGATGATGATTTAAGAAGGTATAAAAATTATATGATGAATATGAAATGATAAGTATAAGATTATGATAATTGTATGTATAGTAGAAGAAAGATGAGATAATAAGAAGTTGATAGTTGAGGGAAATATATTATGATCTATTTACAAAATACTCCAAGTAATATAATGAAACAAAATGATGACAATTTTAAACTTTATAGCTATAAATTGCCTATATATGGGAACCAATTAATTTAAGCATAATATAAACAATTGAAAGACATAATAATATTTTACAATTTAACAAGAATAAACTCTGTAATCCAATAAATAGTTTCATTGGAGGAAAACATACTTAATAAATTTAAATTGTAAACAACAGATACAAGTGAGTAAAAGAAGTTAAGATCTAACAACACTTGGACAAGATGATAAAATATCTATTAAGATCAATACTTACTTAGAGTGATTCAGTTAAGAAAAGAAAAACAATCTTATTTATATGCAGTTCAAAACCATATCAAATATAATGTTGAAATGTTGCTGTTTATTCAAGAAAATAAATAATTTTAAAACAATCCTCAGATGCAGATGTTTTCAAAATCCTAAAACATATAAAATTAATATTCATCAAATTAAACATAACATTAAACAAATTTAATTTTCAGTTAATAAAGAAACAGATGATTTTAAAATTTGACATATTTGTTTTGATTTGATCACAGAACTAAGAATCAGGTCAGACACGGAGACTTAAAATCATAGAACAGTAAGAATACTTCTTCGTTTTTATTAAATGTTCACAAAACAAATTTTTGTACCTTGGTTAGTATAAAAAAAATATCGTATGACATACTTAGAATTTCAAAATGTTTAACAGATTATTTAAAAAAATTTCTATATGACTATACAAATATTTTTAAATAATCGGGGGCTGATTGTAATGTTTAAATATTTGTCAATAGTATAATGATTAAAATATCAACAGAAGTTGTTTAATTTAACTAAATCCAATAATTTTAATTATATTGTATTATTCTATTGTATATTTTGTGTATTTGTAAGAAAATTTTAAGTTGGAAATTATTTTATTATATAATGTATCGATATTATATAATGTATCGATATTATATCTAGTACTTAGTAGATATTTCGCGAAAATTGATTATATAATGTGTAAAAAAAGGACAGATAATGTGTAAAAAGGAGACAGATATATTTTACTATATTTTATTCTGGAATTATCGATGATAGACAAAGCGAGTATGTCTAGTCATATATATGAAAGAAAGAGATACACATACTTCTTTCCAGAAATGTCTAAACCCTAGAACAAAAAACGAATAATCTAGAAGTTTCAGACCTATAAAAGACTGAACAGAGATCGTTAAAAAGGGGGAGTTTATTGTTGGAAGTCAAACAGTGAAGATCTGAGCGTGAACAGTCAGTTTTTGAAGTAGTTATCATAATAAAGTGTTAAATAGTGACGTTAAGAACAAAGTAAAACAATCAAAAAGTAAAATAAAGTGACTAAAAAGTGACATTACTAAGATTGAATCTTAAAGTGAAATTAAAACGTTTTGGTCGATAAAAAAGATTATAAGTGTACTTACCATTATTAATACAATAAAACGAACAGTAAGCCAACAAACACCAAACGGTATCAAATTTGAGGAGCAAACAAAACACAATAATATTACACGAGAGTCCAAACGTCTAATAAGGCGACATTTTGCCAAGGTCGGAGGTTCCAAGTATCGCTTCGTTCGTCTCCGTTTTTCATAGATTAACTACAGTTTTTTCCACCAATCAGGAAGCAGGATTTTATTTCAAGGTCAGATAAAATTGTAAACTTTAAAAATTTTTTGTAGTAGTTAGTTGAATTTTATAATTTAAAAAAACAAAGGAATTTACTTGATATTTAATAATTAGTGTATTTGATAATCTTATTTGCTATTACATAAACAACATTGGTTAATTTAACTTAATTCACATCAAGTAAGTTCTTTTATAATTACTAAAAGGCCTTTATTTTTCCTTATTAAACTTCAATATTACTGTTTTAATTTAACTATTTTGTAATAAATTTATAATTATAATTGAATCAAATTTTTCATTCACATACCTAATAATCCAACTGAAAACTGGCGTAACCAAACACCCCTGAGAAAAAGATCTTGTTGCTAATAATAATATCAAATATTAATCAGTCAAATTCATAAATAAAAAAATCAATAAATTATCTTTAGAATCATAATATTCTTTACAATATATATTTATATATATATATAATTAAAAGTTTTTTTGAGGTGAGCAGTCAATTATAAAGGGGCAATTAATGAAAACTCTTTATATTAGTGAAGCTTTCGAAAATGTTTATTTTCTTCTTCAGCACAAACTAAAATTATAATAAATTTGTAACATAATATTATAATAGTTTAATTAAAAACTTACTATCGTGAGGTTAAATAGTTTTTGGCTTTATAAATGCGCACATTATAAAAATTTCTACTAAAATACAAAAATTAAATTAAATTAAAGGAAAAGTTAATTTAGAATAAATATTTTTTGAAAAAACTTTTAATTTCATAATATATCAGTCAAGACTACCCTTCTTTATATATATTTATATATTTAGACATTTTTGCAAAGTTTGCATTTTTTTCATAAAATGAAGTGTGTAAATTCTGGAATATGTATCATATTGTTACAGGTGACTCGGGTTATGCTTTAAGACCTTGGCTATTAACACCCATAGCTAATGCTCAGCAAGGGTCTCCTGAGGTGAGATACAATATTAGACATAGAAGCACACGGTCTTTAATTGAGCAATGTAATGAAGTTTTAAAAATAAGATTTCATTGCTTATTAAAGCACCATGTACTCCATTACTCTCCCGAACGGTGCTGCAAAATAATAAACAGTTATATTTTGCATAACATGTGCATCACAAATGCAGTGCCATTTGTTCAACTTGAGGGTGACCATCAGGAATTAGATTTTGGGATGTATGATGTGCGTGGACCAGCTGATGAAAATGATGTTGGACATAGAGTAAACGCAGACTTAGTCAAATAAAGAAGACTACAGCAACACATAATAAGGCACCATTTTGCATAATAAAAATAATTTATATATGTAGCATTTTTTGTATCTCAATAAATAAAGAAATAAAATAAATAAAAAAAAACAACTGAAAAATAAATTCTTAGGGCAATAATAAAACAAAAAAAATCACATAAAACATAAATACTGAAGTTTCATTTATACATACAGGAATGTTAGGGGAATGTTTTACAATTTTTTAGCTATGTCTTCTAATGCTGCAGCTATTCGGGTTTTTACTGCAATATCCTGTTCATATAATATTAATTTTTTAGCTTCATTTTGTTCTGCCATTTTGTCAGTTGCTGAGATAGTTTCATGCAGTCTCCTTGTTTGAACTAATTTTTTTGTGGCACCTTTAGGTTTAGTTGGTGATTTAGCATTTTCTTTATTATCACTTTCTAAAACAAAAATGTTTTGTTCCATTTATACCATAATATTGTAAAAGTTGAATGCATATTTCAATTGAAAAGTAATCTACTTATATAATTCAACACTTATAACAAGAAGTATACGGAAAAATTCAAGTTTTAAATTACAGAGAAAAATTTATGTTACATTTATAACCAACCTGCTGTACTGTATGAATGGTCATCTACAATTGTCTACATCAATAAGATGAATTCTATTATCTAGTTCAACCAATGTTGCTGGCGCTAAAAATTCAAATGTGGGAGTCGATTTCGGAACAGAATATCCCTCAATGGTTTCAGGGGCCAAAACTTGCATTTCTTCTTCTTTTAATGTATCTTCATTGGGGAAAGCTGAACCTCCACCTGTAGTTCTTTGGTACTTTTTTATTTTCGCACTTTTTCTTTTGGTGCCGATTTTAATATTATGCCACGCCTAAAACAATTTTTTATAATAAGTATGGGTAAAAAATTATTTCACCTTTCTCAATTGCTGCCACTTTTTATTGGCACCAGGAAGACTATTAAGCGTGTTGGATATTTGTATCCACAACTGCTGGGAATTTTTAAATGTGAAATCTTTCGTAAATTTTCCTAGTCGGAGCTGTGAATTTTGTTCTAAAAAATTCACTAATTCAGTCTTTTGGGCATTCGTCATATTTTCTGATCGCTTTTTTACACTCATCACGTAACGTAAAAGTATTTTTGCAATTCTTATTTGCAATTGCAAGTCTGCTGCTAACCTAACTTCCTAGACAATTCAGTATTCGTTAATAAAATTGACACAATAATAGTTTAGTTGTGGGAGTATGGTAGAACTGCATTTACACAACGTTGCTGGCTGTAGTCAGACGAGTAAAGTTATTCGATACGAATTTATTTTCGCATGGCATCTAAAATACCAAAACCTATTGTCATGAGGAAAATATCCGTAGACGAGTGCGCTTTTTGGAAAACTTTTAAGGTTTTTTACTATTTTTGACAAAACCAATTAAACAAAACTAAAACTACCGACAGTTTTTATCAAAACTATGGTAACATAATATTTGTACCGCCACATACATATTAGTTCAATCAAATTTGAATTTTTTATACAAAGTTTTACAAAATTATTTATTTTGCAGATGTGAATCCAAGTACTATTATTTGAATAGAAGATATTACTAAAAAGAATATAAAAACAGGTAGGTATTTATATTCCTTTTTCTTCTAACTTCTTTGGTTTGTTGGAATTGTGACAAAACTGGTCATTCCTATTCACAATGTTTTATATATATATATATATCTTTTGTTACGGCGGTGGTACTAAAAACACCACAAAACCCAAATGTCGTAATTGTGCGCAAATAAACTCGAGACTGACTGGCCCACCGATTCTGGCCGCTGTGTCCAGTCAAATCCAATCAACCACATCCCAGCCAGTCAACTCCAGAAGACCGAACAGACCAAACAGACCTTCAAACACAACCCCAAACAAAACACCGACAAACCTAAACTAACTTTTTGTACCCCCACTTCTGATTGGAACAATTACCTAGCATTTGTTAAAGAGTTTCTATCGTCAAACCGTTCAGGCACAAATAAAACAACTAAACCACTGCCCTAACTGACATAACAAACCCCAAACACAACACCACATACTGCAGACAACAATACTACCATATCTACCTGTAACATGCCAATTGCCTCACCTTCATTACAAAAAAAACATTGTTCAAGTTACTAGCAACACATGTCCCCTGTTTGCTAAAAAACCCAATGATAATAGACCGTACCTTAGTGTTAAGATTTTGGACAAAACTGTTTTAGCCATGGTTGACACAGGCAGTAACTCTACTGTCCTTGGAAATCAAGGTTTTGCTTTGTTACATTCGCTACATTTACCTATTGAGTATGACCCTAATTTTAGTATTACCACTGCTGATGGAGTACCTCAACAGTGTATGGGATATATTACCGCGCCTGTAACTGTAAATGATATCACTAAAACAATTAAAATAATAATAATACCGTCAATAACACATAACCTTATTTTAGGCATGGATTTTTCATGATCTGTCATATACAATATTATCTTCTAACTGCTTTATTAATACAATACAATCTGCTTCTACACTCACTACTGACGAAAAAGACAAACTTGACAAACTTATTGAATTATTTTCTTCTCTCGCTCCTTCTGACTGAATTGGTAGAACTCATCTTGTACAACATGACATAGTCACTGGTAAGGCAAAACCAATTGCACAACGTCAATATCCTTTATCCCCAGCCATGCAAGAACTTTTAGTCAAAGAAGTTGAGGAATTGCAACGTTTGGATGTTATCCAACCCTCAAATTCACCTTGGTGTTCACCTCTTTGGGTAGTCCCGAAGAAATCTGGAGAATCTCGTTTATGTTTTGATGGTAGAAAGTTAAATAAAGTAACCACTCCTGATTCTTATCCTATTGCCCAAGTAGACGTTATTCTTAGTAAACTCCGAGATGCAAAATTCCTTACCTCCATAGATTTAAAAAAAGCTTTCTTACAGATACCTCTTACTGAATCTTCTCGTCCCAAAATTGCTTTCGCTGTATATGGTTTAGGTTTATTCGAGTTTAAGACAACTCCTTATGGATTAATTAATGCACCCAAAACCATGGCACGATTAATGGACATCGTCATAGACTCTTCCTTAAGGCCATACTGTTTTTGCTATTTAGATGACATTATTGTCGCTACTCCCACTTTTGAACTTCATTTAGAAATCCTTAGTAAATTATATCATCGCCTTAAAGAGGCAAACCTTACTGTAAATTTTAAGAAATGTGAATTCTGTAGAGACTCCCTTAAATTTCTTGGTTTTGTAGTCGACAAGGCTGGTCTTCGAACTGATGAAGACAAAGTTTCTGCTATTTTAAAGTATCCCACACTTAAAAATACTACAGAGATTAAAAGACTTATTGGTTTAATTAGCTGGTACCGTCGTTTCGTTAAAGACTTTTCTACTGTCTGTTCCCAATTACTGATCTTCTTCATGGCAGAAAAAAAGGCCAACCTATTTCTTGGACCCCTGAAGCTGAAACAGCTTTCCATGAAGTCAAAAAACGCCTCACTTCTAGTCCCATTTTTGCAAGCCCTGAATTTTCTAAGACATTTATAATTCAGACTGACGCTAGTGACACTGGACTTGGTGCAATACTTTATCAACAATGTGACGGTATTGAGCACCCTATCGCATACGCAAGCCGCACTTTAAATAAAACTGAAAGAAAATATAGCACGACAGAGAAAGAACTTTTAGGTGTTATCTTTGGTGTAGAAAAATTTAGAGGCTTTGTTGAAGGAACCCATTTTATTCTTGAAACTGATCATTCATCGTTGCAATATTTGTCGAAACTTTCGAATCCCTCTGAACGTTTAGCTCGTCTCTCCCTTAGACTGTCCCAATTTGATTTCGAGATTAAACACAGAAAAGAAACCACAATGGTCGTTAGTGATGCACTGTCCCGTTCAGTCCCAGAGATTTCCGTTATTGACACCACTACCTTCAAACCAGACGCCTGGTACACTGCCATGATTAATAAAGTAAACAATAATCCTGAACCATTTCCAACCTTCAAAGTAGAAAATAACATTCTATACAAACATGTCTTTTACTCAAACCCCATATCTAGCAAACTTTCTAATTTGAAAATTGTAGTCCCTACTCCAAACAGGGTCGATGTCTTAAAAACCTTCCATGATAATGAAACCAGTGCACATCTTGGGATTTCCAAAACTATTGCCGGAATTTCAGAAATTTATTACTGGCCGAAACTCAGAAGCACTGTATCCCGTTATGTTTCGTTTGTTCTTCCTGTAAACCCCAAAATTTACCTAAGGCAGGTGTAATGGGTCAATACAAATACATTAATTTTCCTTGGCAATGGATTTCAGCTGATTTAATAGGTCCATATCCCCGATCCATCCCATGCAGAATGCTACAGCTGCTGACATCGTTAAGTTCATTGAAAATCAAGTTTTTCTTATCTTTGGAGTACCACAAATATTTTCTGTTGACAATGGCACAGTCTTTACGTCCTCTCTGTTTAAAAATTTAATGGATCAGTATAAAGTACAAAAGATTTTCTATAATGCACGCTATTATCCACAAGCAAACCCCACTGAAAGAACCAATAAGACAATAGTTACTGCCTTACGTTGTTACATTCATGACAATTCCTCACACAAAAATTGGGACGCATCATTACATAAAGTTGCTCAGGCCATAAGAACCGCAAAACATGACGTTAAAGGCTATTCTCCTGCCTTCTTAAATTTTGCTAGAAACGTACCGTTAAGCGGAGACTTTTATGGCGCAATTTCCGATAATGCTACCAATTCCATTCACACAGCAGACAAACTCCAACTAATTGACGACTTACATACTCTTCCCAAACTCTACATTGACGTACGCAAAAAACTTAAAAAAGCTTATGATAGAAACGCAAAATATTACAATTTACGAAAAAGAGATGTAGAATATCATGTTGGCGACTGATTGTGGAAAAAGAATTATGTACTTTCATCAAAAAACGATAATTTTGCAGCTAAATTTGCCCATAAATTCATATCCTGTATTGTTCATAAAGTCATTTCCAAACTTGTCTATAACCTCAGAGATCTCTCTGCAACGACCTTGGAAACTGGCATGTTACAGATTTAAAAACCCAGTTTATTGACGTTGACGAAAACCTACCTGACGATTTTGACAAAACACAAGACAACTAAGACAATATAAAGACAGCCTAGTTTAGTGTATTATTATTTTAGTCCTTTCGGTTTATTACCATTTTAGTTTTAGTTCATAACCATTAGTTTTAGTTCTTTCTCTTCTTCCACCACTTTACTGTTATTTTGTTTACCCATACTCAACTTGGTTTACCATTGATTACTCTCCGCGTAGAAAAGGAAGTAGACCAAGCTACACTGGAGTTTATACCGTTCTCCGGACAAAACAGATCCTTTTCTTACCCCGCATTTTATTCATTATGTTTAAACATAAAAAACCCCGTATAGCTACCGCGAAAGAGTCACCATACTTAAACTGGTTTTACATCTTTCAATTTTTGATCCCCCTTTTTGTTTTTATGTTTTTTTATAATATTCCGAGTCTTCTAACCGTTCCTTAAACAAATAACGAGTTAATTTTTTTTAGTGTAACCAACGTAGAGCCTTCGCTTGACGTGATGTAGGACGTTAGGCCCCAATTGAACCGGGTTGGCCTTTGCTGGGTGGCATGATGCGCTCGGTTTACAAACAGTAGGTTTAAGAAAATTGACTGCTGAGTCACTATCGTGTTCTTTTGTCTTTTCTTTCTAACCCCTCAACCGTTTTTTTTTTTCTTCTCTTCTTTCTTCCTCTCTTGTATTCTCTTAGTGCCACTAGACCGCTACCGTGCTCACTTTTTTGCCACTGAGAAAGTACCGTGCTCACTTTTTTCTTCTTTTTTGCCACTGAGCAAGTTTACTGTCAGCAACAAGTGAAATTTGCAGAGCTTCCTCTATTGAAAAAACTGACGGTTCTGGTTGTGGTGCTTCAGTTTCACCGCTTGTGCCAGGTTGAATGGCTATCGCTCTCTCAATTTACTGAGCAGAACAGCTCGGCCTTTTGGCTTTGTCAGCTGAGAAACCTCTGGTTCCTCTCCTACTGCCTTTTTCCGAGCTTCTCCTTTTCTTTTTTTTAAATTCCCACCCAATCCAATATTGGTGAGATACGTGTCGATGGATGAATGACAAGAGGGTGGCTTAAGATATCATGTCGTTAGCGTTCAATTTCAACCTCAAGGCATTAGGCACTCCTTGTTGTATCAGAGCCTTACCTTTTATTTTTCGATTTTTAGTTCAGTTTTCAGTTTTTAGTTCATATATTTTTTTTTCCCGTTCATTATTATAACAGTGTTCGTTTCCTACCTATCCCTTGCCCTCAGTGACAATAAATTCTTAATCGGTAGTTTTTTTCTTCTTATCTGCCCAATTATTTGAAAACCTATCTATTTTTTTAACTGTCATCTTTTACCGTTGCAAATTTAAGCCTATCTATGAATTGTTTTTACCTGACCTTACCTTTTGCGTTGCCGCATTGTGACTTGCCTGCTATTTTAATTGTTGTCGTATGTTCCGTGTGGAACATTGTAAGTGCTGTCGCTCTGCCGAACAATTGTTGGCCGGTAAAATAGTAACTCACCCATGGTGACGTCATTATGACAAATCTGTATTTTTTTACTCGGTCACAATTGGGCTCATTCTGTGTAAATTTTAGGCTGGCAGTACTTATCCTGTTTCAAATGATGTTTCTCCCCAGGGACATTTCGTTTCGCACTCTCCAGAATTACTCCGCTTTGCGCATTTACGATTCCGGTGTTGCTGCGAAACACTACCTTTTTGTCGTTTGCTTGCGCTGAGAAATTTTGTATGTTGCCTTTTGTCTTTCGTTCTCAGTGTGCGCTTTGCCCATTTCGAATTGCCTGGAACTACTCGCTTCTGAGCATTTATGGTTCCAGCATCTTGTCGAAATCTTTTTATGTATTTTACGCTGACTTACAAGCACAACAGTCACAAGATGACAAACCATTTTACCTTATCGTTACCCTAAATACATAGATTCACAATGACTTTATGTTTTGTCGTCACTTCCTTTATCGCCTCTTTTATCGTCTTCCTTTGTTAACCCTCAACTGTATCGCCCTGTATGTAGAATTTTATATTTATTTGTTATTGGAACGAGGACTAGTTTTTGTTATGAATTTGACACTGGCTTGGCTAGTCGGTAATTAGTAGTGAAAAAGTACATTTCAAATTAAATGTGTGTTTGATTAAATTATTCATATTAATAATTTAAATTAACTTTTAAATACATAATAGTTAGCGACGAGGTGATTTAAGAAATCACGCGTGGATTATTAAACAAAATCAATAAGTGAATTAGTTGTACCGAAATTTTGTTTTTTATTTTGGAAAAAAATGCCGGCTGATAAAGACAATCAACAGTGCTTGGGTTTATTGGGAACCTTGAACATATTTGATCCGGAAAATAGTGATTTTTCAGTGTTTAAAGAAAGACTTTCACAATTCTTTATTGCAAATAAAATAAAAAGATTTAAACCGAAAAAAAGCCATACTCTTAAATACGTTGTCGGAGAGTTGTTACAAATTAGTTCGAAATTTATGCGTACCCGATCTTCCGGAAGCTAAATCTTTTGAAGAGTTAATAAAATTATTGAATGACCATTTAACTCCGGTTAAATCGTACTTTGCTGAGAGACTTAAATTGTATTCAGCAAGAAAGAAATCTAGTGAAAGTGTTTGTGATTGGGAAGCCCGAGTGAAAAGTTTGGCTTCCAAATGCAATTTTGGGGCCGAATTAGCTGTTATAATGCGTGACATTTTTGTTATTGGCATTGGGGAAGAAAGAATTATGGATCGCCTTTTTGAGGAAGATGCTACGAGTGCAAATGTTACTCTGAAATCAGTGGTTAGATTGGCGCTTTCAAAAGAATCGTCTATACGGGAACATGCTCTTAGAGATGGCTTGGGAGACGTTGTGAAACGGGAGCCGACAGATTCGCTGAATTTTCACCATTATAAACCTAGTGAAGGTCAACTAACATGGAATCCCTGTAATCAGCGACAGCAGCACCCTCCAAAAAGACAAGGCAGCAGTGGTAAGAATCATACCAGGAATCCTCCGGTATGCAGTAAAAAAAATATAATATAAATGTATTGTCTGTGGTCGAGGTAACCATTTATCTAACGATTGTGCCTATAAAAATTGTAATTGTCATAAATGTGGTGTGAAAGGCCATTTAGCCACGCAGTGTAAAAAAACTGCGCATAGATATTTAAGTGATTTTGAAGTTCAAAACTAAATTGATACCGACCAGTAAATTTTTAATTTATCGGATCTAAACAAACCAGTTGTTGAAAACGATAATTTTTTTGATAATTCTTTATTAAAATGTATTAGTTTAAACGATAATATAGATAAAAATGGTAATGTTAAACCAATTTTTGTAAATTTGATTGTTGAAAATATACCGATGAGTTTCGAGGCTGATTCTGGTTTTGCACATGCCGCTATATCAGAAAAACTGTACCAGAAACATTTTGAATATAAAAAGTTGGAAAAAAATGATTTATCTTTAAAAGATTATGTTGGAATTACTTTTAAACCGTTGGGTTTTGTTAATTTGAATTTAGAATTTAAAAATAAGAGAATTTATTAGAAAGTTGTGAAAATATAGATGCTTCTCACCAAGTTACTTCCTTAATAAAAAAATATAGTTTGATTTTTGATGGCAAACTAGGGACATTTAATAAATTTAAAGTTTCATTAAAACTTAAAGAAGGGGTAGTTGAAAAATTTTGTAAACCTAGGCCAGTACCATTCGCATTAAAACCCAAAGTTGAACACGAAATTGAAAGATTAGTTAAAAATAATGTCTTAGTTCCCACAGAGTTTTCAAATTGGGCTACTCCAATAGTTCCATTTTTAAAAAATAACGGAAATGTTAGAATATGTGGAGATTTTAAAATTACTTTAAATCCAAATTTAGTTATTCAACATTTTCCGTTGCCTAGAATAGAATATCTTTTTTCTTATTTACAAGGGGGTGATAAGTTCTCAAAAATCGATCTCTCGAAAGCATATCAGCAAGTAGAATTAACGGAAGATTCTAGAGAACTTGTCACTATTACAACCCATAAAGGTCTTTATTCTTATACACGTTTGCCTTACGGAATAACTAGTGCACCAGCCATATTTCAGAATATAATGGAACAAATGTTTGTTTTTCCTGGTGTGGTTTGTTTCCTTGATGATATTTTAGTGACGGGTAGAGATGACAAGGAGCATCTGGAGCGTTTAGAGAAGGTGTTTAGACGCCTTGAGGAGTGTGGACTTAAGGTTAAAAAGGATAAATGTTTGTTCTTTCAAAATTCGGTTCAATATTTAGGTCATGTAATTGATAAATATGGGTAACACACTTTAGATGAACGAATTATCGCAATAAAAAAGCAAAGGTTCCAGAGAATGTGACAGAACTCAAATCATTTTTAGGAATGGTAAATTTTTATTGCAAATTTATGAAGAATGCTTCACAAATTTTAAAACCGCTTTATTGTTTATTAAAAAAAGATGTTGATTGGAATTGGTCTCCAGAATGTATGAAAAGCTTCGAAGAAGCAAAGTCTATGTTGACATCTCCTACAGTGTTAGCTCACTTTAACCCTAATTAAAACATTAAATTAACCGTAGATGCATCTCAATTCGCCCTTGGGGTTACATTATCTCATGTTTACAAAGATAAAACGGAAAAACCAATTGCTTTTGCTTCAACTCTATTGAAATCAAATGAATTAAGTTATTCGCAAATTGAAAAAGAGGCCTTAGCCATTATTTTGGGGGTAAAAAAATTTTTTCAATACCTTTATGGTCAAAAATTTATTTTATGCACTGACCATAAAGCTTTATTAACCATTTTTGGTGATAAAAAAGGTTTACCAATTTTTGCAGCCAATCTTTTACAAAGATGGGCTCACATTTTCTCTGCATTTTCATATCTGTTATGTAAAGAGTAAAAATAATGTTGCAGATTGTTTGTCCAGGCTTCCTATTAAAGTGGACAATGATAAATTTAAAAAGAATTCGTTTATAAGTTTCGAATTTCATTACTCTTATTTAAATTTTGTTGAGGATTCAGATTTTCCCCTAAATGTAAATTCTTTAAAAAGGGAGACGGCCAGAGATTGCGTGTTAAGTAAAATTATATATTTTGTAAAAAGGGGATGGCCTTTAAAGTGTCCAACGAGCGAACTTCAACCATATTTTTTAAGAAAAAATGAAATATCCATTGAACAAGATTGCTTAATATGGGGTTATAGGGTAATTGTACCAAAAAATATCAATCTGCGATTTTAAGGGAACTGCATAGTACTCACATGGGAATTGTGAAAATGAAGTCATTAGCAAGATCATATGTATGGTGGCCTTCAATGGATAAACAGATTGAACAGCAATCTCAAAATTGCAGTACCTGTGCAGTTCATTCCAATAATCCCCCTAAATCATTTTTATCAACCTGGAAATGGCCAGAACAACCATGGACTAGGATACATGCGGACTTTTTCGGTCCAATTAATAATAAAAAATTTCTTGTAGTTGAAGATGCAACTTCAAAATGGATTGAATGTTTTTTGATGCACAATATTACAGCTTTAAGTACTATTAAGGTTTTTAGAGATTTATTAAGTAGATTTGGTTTGCCTCTTCAAATTTGTACCGATAATGCAACTACATTCAAGTCGGAAGAATTTAAAAACCTTTTAAAATTAAGCGGAATGAAACCGGAGCACCTTACCACCCTTCTACGAACGGGTTAGGTGAAAGTGCTGTTAAAATTCTTAAAAACGCAATTTTAAAAGCTAAAGGTAAAACCAAAAATCCAGATTTTAATTTAATAATTAATCGTTTTCTATTTGACTACAGAAACACCCCCCAAACTACTACAGGTGAGGCTCCTTCTAAAATTTTAATGGGTAGAACTTTGCGCACCAGATTTGACTTGTTATTACCATCTACAAAGTCAGTTGTGGAAAATAAGCAGTTTAAGCAAAAACAATATTATCAGGGAAATAGACAAGCACACTTTAAAGTTAAAGATCCAGTCTTAATACGCGATTTTAGAGCTAATACCCCAAATTGGTGTCGGGGAATAGTGCAGGAAGTTCTTGGAGAAAGGACCTATATAGTAAAAACCGATCATGGAATGATTTGGAAAAGACATGTTAATCAATTAAAAATTAATAACTGCCTTGGTAATAATGAAATCACAAATTCAGGTTCTTTGGATAAGGAAACGGTTGCCATCATTCCACGATCAGAGTTTAATGTAAATATTGTAAATAATAATAATAGTTTAGATTGTAACGTTGATTCGAGTAATAAGATGTCGGGTAATTTGGATGATAGGGAAAATTCGGATTCGGATGTGTCGAGTTTACCAAGTACAAGTGTCGAAGCGAAGCGAAGCGGAATACACAAACCGAACCGTCTAATGTATTAAATAACAATATGTACCTATAGCTTTATTTTGTAATTCTTTTGGGGGGAGAAAGTGTACTGTATCGCCCTGTATGTATAATTTTATATTTATTTATTGGAATGAGGACTAGTTTTTGTTATGAATTTGACACTGGCTTGGCCAGTCGGTAATTAGCAGTGAATAAAGTACATTTCAAATTAAATGTGTGTTTGATTAAATTATTCATATTAATAATTTAAATTAACTTTTAAATACATAATACTTTATCTCAACTAAGAAAAAAAAATAATTCTTCGAATTATTTTTTTTCCGGAGGAGAGTGGGTGTAACATGTCTATCGCCATGCTACCTTTCTTTAACTCACCGTCCCTTCGAACCCTAAAATCAATTCCGACCCAATGTATATTAGACACAACCTTACCACTGTCAAACTTACCCCCCACAACAGAACGTACCTGAAACAAAACCCTTGCAAACGAACGTAACCGGAAGCCCCTGTCAGTACCATTATAAATTAGCAAAACGCCACGGTTCGTTCTCTTTCCGATCAAACCACCCCTAGAGACCAGTCGTTCACGAGATTCAGAAAATACATTTATCTGGCTGTATCACAGTAAGTAATTCATTATTTCTAGTCGTTTTACTTCACAATTATTGTAAACCTTTTAGAAGTATTTGTACATATAATTTCCTTTTATTTCACTATTTTTTTAAGGCCAAAATGAACAATTTGTGTATTAAAACCTTAGGGCGTGGCCCCTGTATAAATGTTTTTAGATACTATTTCCAGGTAGAATCATCTAATGAAACTAGTAAATATCAAATTCATTTTATTGCTTATAAAAATATCTTTTTTCTGTTGTAAATTTATCCATTTTCAAAGATTATTCAGAGAAACACGTTTTCGAGGTACAATCATACAATGTAACTGTTAAATACGAACTGTATTTTATTGCTTATAAAAATATCATTCTTTTGTTGTAAATTTATCTATTTTTAAAGCTTATTCAGAGTAACACGCTTTTGCAAACATGAAATATATAACTGAGTCTATGTAAAACATAATAAATTAGTATACTTTTTTAGAACTCTTAGAATAATTAAAAAACACCTTTTTTAAATAACTATAACAATCATTTTTTATTTTACTTACAAAAAACCAATCATATCAGCTTATAACTTTTTCATTCGTATTAACAATAAAACTCATTAGTACTCATTAATCACACAGAGCCGGCTTCACCGCTCTAAATTTCATTAAAACTATAAATTTATTGTTTTTAATTCATTTTTGTTATTAAACATGGGACATTAATGTTGGAAAGCTTTTAAGTATAAAGTAACTTTTTGAGGTAAAGCATTTGCCGTCCTTTTTGACCTAAAAGCGAACCAACATCAACACCCATATTATTTTAAATCCTTTTGATCCACTTTACGACTTTTAGGAGGATACAGCCGCTACGTTACCGCTACGTTATCGCTACGCTACCGCTACATTATCGCTACATTACAACATCGGTGGATTAACCGAGCCCAACGGATCACCGAAATACTAAAGATAAGTCAAGTCCGTTTATACATTTCCACTTATAATTCCTGTGGCAATTTACCATTTTTTATCAATAAACCAATATTCTTTACTCACAGTTTGATTTATATACCCATGGACTATAAGTCTTAAAGGTGCAGCGTGTTCGGTTGATATTAAATGTAGTTTATTTTCTTGCTATCAAATTCAGTCTTAATTACAAGGTGTTTCTATCTTTTTCACCTTAGTTTTTGTGTATTTTCTGTTGTTTATGCGTAACGTTGAAAAGATACTGGCGCCCTTAACCCTTATATACCACCAATCCTTTCTATAGTGAGCATTAACTTGGAGTCGAATCACTCGTTGGGAGAGTCGGGATCTCTTTTTGGAACTATTAGTGTTACAAATTGGCGCCTTGGAGGAGCTAATATTGTAACAATATTATTTGTAAATTTGGGAGGTATGCAATATTTTAAACCCTTATCTAAAAATTTATTTTCATTATTTGAAAAAATGGTGTCTGATAGATTTACATACTTTGGAAGTTAAAAAAAATAATTTTAATAAAGAAATTAAGATCATAAAACAAATAGCTACATGTAATGGCTATCCATTACATTTGATAAATAAATTAATTAATAAAACGGAACATAAAATGTTAGGACAACTAATATTCCCTCAACAAACTAAAGAAATTAAAAGTTATAAAAGTATTACATATCGTGGAAATATTTCTAATACAATTTCATAAATAATAACTTCGGCAACATCTGCATTAATTTCATTCAAATCACACAATACTGTTGATACAAAATTGTTAAATGTAAAAACAAAATTACCTAAATTAAAAAAATCTGGTATTTACAAAATTAATTTTCCAAAATGTAATGTTGTATATGTAGGTCAAACACAAAGAAATTTTGAAATAAGATTCAATGAACACTTAAGAGCATATAGATTACAACAACCAGAGTCAAACTATGCAAAACACGTTCTTGAACATTCACACTCACTCATACACACCAATGACATTAAAATATTACATATTTGTGATAAAAAACAAAATTTAGATTTCCTTGAAGAACTTGAAATAAAAAGACATCTAGCAGATCAACAATTTAAAGTAGTGAATGAACAAATAAATCTTGGAAATTCTCCACTATTAAACTGTTTACTTTGATTGAGTCTTCATATTTTACACAGATAAGACATTATTGTAACAAATATATTAGGTTATAGTAAAGATCAGCATGTTTTTTTCCTGGTTTTTCTATATCATTGCACATTGATCTTAGAGGAAAATACATCCAGGATAATCCCTTAGGGCTAATAACATATAGGCTTTAATATTGTTATGTCTTATTACTTCCATACTTGGTCTAGCCTTACCTACTTAACCCATAAGAGCCCAGATATTTTGTTTCTCCATTTTTGTAGTTATTTTGATAGAGATATGTTATTTTACCTTTAATATAAGCATATATCTACTTTTTTTGTATTTTGTTTTTTGTACAAAAAATGGTGTTGCATATATGCAACGCTAGGCTATTGTAGGGTTACCTATAAAATAAAACTTTTAATATTTAAAATTTTTATTATTTATTATAAATTGTAAATAATAAAAAATATCTTATTTTAAATGAAACATAATATTGCAATCAATGCAAAGACCAATATTACATTTATTACACATAGTGCGGACAATGAATTTACATCCCTCTCTGGCGAACGATGTCTCTTCGAAATTCAAGCTGGGTACACGAATTTCCTGCTTGTTTATACATGATCCATGCATTTGCTATTGACACATTTACTATCCATGTAAAAATAATCCACCACCATTTTTTTGATCGAATTCCATTTCTGTACCTGCCTACGTTCCCATCGATAGAACTGTTATACTTGGACATACAATGGAGACGTAGTACGTTAACAATTTTTTTTTTATTTGCAAAATCGTTTAATTGTTGCCCGAGGTTCTACACCATAAGAACTTGATGCTACTGTAACAACACTGTTATCTGCCCAGCGTGTTACAATAATACCACGATTCAATAATGGAATGTTGACTTCCTCTAACAGATGTTTTTTGTATTTGTTGTTTCGAAGGCAATGGAATTCCCTTTGGCAAACGGTTATCCCTTATTGTTCCAGAACACCAACATTCAAATTAACATCGTTTACGATTTGAAGAGCTTCCTCAAGAGAAAAACCTCTTCTGAAAATAAAAAATCACAATTATCATATATAGGTACCCTAATGACCTAGCGTTGCATATACGCAACATGCTCACATCCCACTCCTTTAAAAAAAATGAGGAAAGAAAAACAAGTAAAATTGAACACTACGTCAAAGTATTAAGATTAATAAGAAACTTTCAATAAAAATAAATTCATTTATAATTGCAGTTAGACAAATACAGTATTTACTCAAAGGTAATGTCCATGATCAAAAATTATGCACACAAAATGTCACTATAAAGCACTATAAATATCTAATAATAGCTTGACAACTATTTACTGACAAAGAATGAATCTTTGCAAAGCCAGACCCAGCGCCATCTTTGTTTCAGAAATTAAAATTATACCACAGCAAATTAAAATATTCCTGTTGCATATATGCAACGCTGGGCTCTTATGGGTTAATCAACATCAGGTACCTAGCTACAAACAAACAAAAAATGTAAATTCAATATGTCAATCTGACGATGCTAGTTTAGTTTTTTAGCGAACAGCTGCAATTGATTTTAAACCGAATTTTTCAATTAAACTTGGAAGTTGAGTTAAAGCGAAGAGTTTTTTTTATTATTCTTAGTTATAATTACTTTTTCTTCAAACCAAAAAAGGATCTTTGTTCAACTTGCACCAAATATGAACAAGCTTCACCTACTGAAAAACGTGAACTGGAAGCTTAATATTCTTTTCATTTAATGAGAAAGAATCAGTGTAACGAAGCAAAGGAAAATGATAAGATATGCTGTAAAAACGACCCAACATTTACTATGTGTTCTTTGACCTGCAAAGTGTCCTGCAAATACCTTCCTCTGATGTTTCTGTGTTCTATTACGCCACAAAAATTTGTGTATACAATCTCACTATTTATGTTGGTTATGGGGAGAAAGCACATTGCTTCACCTGGAATGAGCTGAATGGGAAACAGGGGAGTAATGAAATAGGCTCAATTTTATTTGAGTATTTACAATCACTTCCTTCCGTAGTTAATCATGTTTCTCTCTTTTGTGGTACATGCGGAGGGCAAAATCGAAAAAAAAATGTTGCTGCGGTGATGTTATATGCTGTACAAATTATTCCAAACCTAAAGATAATCGAGACACAATTTTTGGAGTGAGGGAATTCTCATATCGTCCCCTTAAAAGGAAAAGGTCGTATGTAACAATTTTTAAGAAAATTACATTTTCATGTATTTAGTCTTGTAACAACGAATACTACTATCAGGATAAAGGTGGTATGTGAAAAAAATTCTCAACACCTTTAAAATTGAAAGAAAATAAAGCCCTATGTACATTTGCAAACATCCAGAAATAAGAAAAAGGTCGCTTGTGCGAAATAAATACATTATATATTTTTGGTCATCTGCTTTAATTTAAAAAATTTCTTTTCTAAATTGATAAAAGGTGGTATGTGCATTTTTGTACATAGTTCTTTTTAATAACTACTAAATATTATTAAACTATCTTTTATCATTGTTGGCAGAAGGTCGTATGAGTCCAAAGAAACACATACAACCTTTTTGTTATTTAAAATGAAAAGATAAGTTACTGTCAACCTATTATCGATATAAGGTCAGATGTGCGGAAAGAAGCACATACAACTTTCTGCTAAAAATATTTTAGATCGCTTGATTCAAACCACAGCATAACACAAAAGACGGCTGTGCAGTTGCTAGTTGGATACATGTTGTGTCATGATCTGTAAAGTGTTGAGCTGGCTATAAATATTGGGAAATCGACACATACAGTAATTTTTTTACAGTAAGTATATCTAATATAATATAAAAGCAATTATTCTTAAGAAATTTAGCGTATTATCGTAATAACTGATGACTCTAAAAAGAATATTGTACACTTAACCTTAAACCACTTTGCGCGCGAAAATGAGGGTGTACACATTAATATTTTCATCTCGGGTAATCCCATGAATTAAAGCATGAGTCGAGTACGAAAGAATTTGATTTCGGGCTTTTTTATTTATTTAGTTAATACGTAGGTATCCATAATGTTGTTGAGATATCAATATGAATTATATCCGTACTACGAGCTAGTGCTGCTGCTATTAGGAATAATTCGTAGCTTTTATGAAAACACCATCTTTTATAAATTAATTTATAATCAATGTGCGTAATATATTTTTTGATAATAAAGTAAGTTAAACCATAGTTGTGTAACATAAAAACAACAGAAAAGTACAGAAGTACAGAAAAGTATCAGCAGAAAACATTTAATTTTAATATTTTAAGCATTTTGTGGAGATATTATTGATTTACAACTTTTATCCAACAAATTATTTATTTTTTATATATTAAGATAAGATGTAAACAAAGCAATTAGTTCTTGATTCACAAAAAATAACCATTTTTTCGCAACAATTTGTAAAGGGCAAAATGCTTAAAACATAATTGAAAAAGCAGAATTCTTATATTAGTAATTATACTCACGATAAATATTTTTTTGCTTTCTGCTGATACTTTTTTGTCTATTTTATAATAGAAAACTTCTGTTTACTTTAATATTTATCACTAAAAAAATATTATGCACATTGATTAACAATCGTAGAGTGTTAAAGTTTATAATAACTTTGAATTCTACTTATTTGCCGCAGCAATAAATCTGATGAGGATGGTAGATTGTATAGCTGTTTTCTTTCAAAAATGTCTTCCAGATCAAGAAATATCGCTATGATGGCTAGAAACCAATGTATTAATAAAATGTCGAATCCCTATTCAGATATAATACAAAAAAATACAAATAACGGTGAAGATGCTGTAGTTTCTGACGATGAAATATTGGAAGATGAAGTTACTAGACATGAGCCTAATCTGCTGTCTTCTGCGCAAAATGTTACCAGCATACCATCCGATGGTATCATTGATATTGAACATTGTATAATAGTGACAGCAGATGGTATTATTTTAAATAATAATTTTGGAGAAGCTAATGATTTAACTACTCTGCGGTGCTTGGAAGAAAATTCACAAAACACAATTCAGCCGGATGTCGATGCACAAAATTACTTTTTTGATGCTGCTGACGAAATCAAGGAATTTGAGGAAGAGCATATTGGTAAATCTTCTTTTGGAATCAACAGCGAAGAACAAGAATTACTTGAACAAGAACAAGAAAGTATTGAAAATAGAGATAAGGGCGAAGAACAAGAATTAGTTGAACAAGAAAGTATTGAAGATAGAGTTAAGGGCGAAGAACAAGAATTAGTTGAACAAGAACAAGAAAGTATTGAAGATAGAGATAAGGGTGAAGAACAAGAATTAGTTGAACAAGAACAAGAAAGTATTGAAGATCTAGATAAGGGCGAAAAACAAAAATTAGTTGAACAAGAACAAGAAAGTATTAAAGATATAGACACCAAAGTAAAGCGAAATAGGAAGCGAAATAGTAATTCTCAAGCGTGAAAACGGTCAATAGCGAAGAGGGAAAGAAATCTTGGAAATGAGTATCAGAATAAGAAAGGTAAAATGTATCCTAAGAAAAAGGCAAAAGTGGCTGATTGTTCCAAGTGTAAACTGAAATGCAATGATAAATTAACTCTGGAAGACATAGAAAGAATTAACCACTGCTACTGGAAAACAGGTTCATATGAAAGGCAGAGAGATTTTATTTGTAAATATGTTAAAACAAAGTTGGTCACTAGACGAAGGAAAGATACAAATTCTGAAAACCCCAGAAGAAATATGACATACAAATATTTTTTTCCTGGAGACATTCAGGTATGCAAGAAAACATTTCTGCAATGTCTGGATATATCTGATAAAACGGTAAGAGTGGCCAAAAAAAAAGAAGTTAGTGGATCGTCCATGATATCTAAAGATGGAAGAGGAAAACATTCTCCAAAAAATAAGACAACTGAAGCTAGGAGAAGATTTGTGCACAATCACATTAACTCTTTTCCAGTTATGGAAAGTCATTATTGTCGTTCTAAAACAAATAGGTGTTATTTATCATCAGACCTAAATATAACAAAAATGTACGAATTATATTTGCAAAAATGCACAGAAGAGAACATGTCTGATCCAGTTTCTGCGGCAGTGTATAGGAGGATATTCGTTACAAACTATAATTTGGGATTCCACAGTCCAAAGAAAGATAGCTGCGCGATATGTGAAAAATATAAACAAGCTAATGATGAATTGAAGGACTCAATAAAGGAAACGTATGAGAGACACATAAAAAATAAAGAATTATCTCGGGCGAAGAAAGACAATGATAAAAAAAGGCAATTTCTGAAAAGAGTTTCAAATCTGTTACGTTTGATTTGCAGGCAGTGTTATATAGGCCCTGTTCAGAATTATCACATTATTACTATGCGTTGAAATTTTGCTCATACAATTTGTGTGTTTTTGATCAAGCCTCCAAAGATGGATATTCATACTTTTGAACAGAAATAGATGGTAAAAGAGGGTCTGACGAAATAGGAACTGCCATCCTGACTTATCTAACAGATTTACCTGATACAGTTAAACATGTTTCTTTATATTCGGACTCATGTGGAGGTCAAAACCGCAACCGATATCTGGCTGCCTTGTTTTTGTATGCTGTTAGACAACTATCGATTGAAGTAATTGATCATAATTTTCTGGAAACGGGCCATACGGATATGAAGGTGGACTCAATGCATAGTGCAATCGAGACCAACAAAAAACATTTAGATTTATACTCCACATGAATGGCCTACTATCATTAGGACCGCTCGTAGAAAAAAGCCTTATCATGTTAAAGTACTTTCTTTTAGTGATATTTTAGATCTTAAAGCACTGAAAATGTCTTTATCTAATTAAAAAATGTCTCATGACAAAGATGGAAATACCATTAACTGGATGAAAATTAAGATGCTTCAATTCAGGAAAACGTCTCCCATGACTATTTTTCTGAAAGAAGATCATGATCAAGAGAATTTTATTGAGATGCCACTAGACGATCCAATAGTTTGTGTGAAACCCAACTTGAGGACAAAACATACAATACCTCTCCGAGTATCCCAAAGAAATACAAGAAATCCTTTGAAAACACACTTGGATGAAAGTAATATCGCGCCAAAAGCAGAAAATCCAAAAGAAAACCTTAATGTTAACTTAGAAATAAAGAGAAAATACACAGGACCTCTACCAATATCAGAAAAAAAGAAGAAAAGTCTTATGAACCTTTGTAGAATAGATGCCATGCTAGCCATGTATCATAATTTTTATCAATCTCTTCCATGTAGTGGGAATGTAGTCGATCGACTTCCTGAACCTGATCAGGAAGTAAATAATTTTGATCAGATTCCATAGAATGTACCTATTTTCATAATTTTAGTAATATGTTTGTATTTTTTGTTTAGAAAACTGTTACGGGTTCATATTGATTTCATCATACAATATATAGTTGATTAAAAGCAACTGATGTTTTGGCCCTAGAGTTTAAATTTACTATAATTTTATTTATCCCATGAATTCATTTTTAATACTTACTTAACAGTTAGGGACAAAAATAAGGTGTATACCCTGGTGCAGAACCATTTAATAAATAAATTCACTGAAGAGTAACATTACTAAAACCAAATAAAATAATATACAAATAACATAAACACTTTTTCCCAGTAAAATAAAAATTTCAATTTAAAAATAAATAAGACACACTATTGTTTACAAAATTAATTACAGGTTAGTCCATCAATTGTCTACATTGACAGTGTCAATTAATTAAACATACCTTCACAAGTTGGTGAACCAACCCATAAGCATAATTGATTGCAAAATCAACATTAGTCAGCATGATCAACTGACAGCAAATTCTACGATTAAAGTAGTTTTTAGGTATTAACAAAAAAAAAGTTCTTTTTGATTTTTCCATGTGCATGGAAGCAAATAGAATATCGTTTCTACGGATTTAAAAGGAGTTTTTCCAAATATATTTTAAAATTTTGTAGTGATAGACTCACTTTAACTCCCTGAAGGGGATTAATAATTAAAATATTGAAGAAACTCCAAATTAAAAATTATAAAAACTTCGAGGTCACCCAACACTAAAGGTAGGTATGTACTTTTAAAATCTCCTATAATCTCCTAAGCTAGACACTGGAATGAATAATCATCTTAAAGTACGGTATACTTAAAATATCTATATACTTATTAGACATATGCTTAAATAAATGTACTTTTCAAATGACATCGCTTTCATATTAAAATTTAAACTTACAGTATAAAGATAAAGAGTAACATTAATAATTCTTTTAGACCTCTTCTTTACCACCCAATTTTATTTGTGTGAGGCAGCCAATCTGTAACCCGGTGGTGCATGGTTCCAGTTCTCCATTGTGTTGGATACCTAGCTGCCATAGAGGACCTTGCCTTCAAACCATTTAATTAAGTAGTGTCTGGAAAGGAATTCAGCTAGCATACAACAGCTAAGCATTACGTTTAAGTTTATTTATTACTAGTTTTCTTACAATATAAGAGATGCTTCTCTAGAGTAATTGCAAGTAATTCACTTGGGGGTTCTACAATTCACTTATTTACCACTGGCATCAACAAATCAAGTATTTCACTGTTTTCACGTAGTTTCGCCACTTGCGGATCACCTAAAACAAAATCATTAAGTTATATTTAAGTTAAATATTTATCAATAACTTTATTCAATCAACACCATTATTAAGTACTTACCTGACATTAGTGCCTGTAAACGCAAAGTATACTCTGCGGAATATAGTTTTAAACTGTGAACATTTATAACCATCATCTCTTTAATATTATCTTACTATTGTATATTAGAGGTTGCAAAGTATCGATGCCGAGTATCGATACTTTTGAAAAATTTTCAAGTATCGATATATCGATACCTTGTGTATCAAGTATCGATACCATGACCGATATACGAAAAACTGGAATGTCTGATTGTCAGTTGTCAATTGTCAAATCAAAATCAAGCCCTAATCAATTTTATAACTGATGCCTCTATCTTTGTTTTTGGTTAGTCATAAACAGAGAGAGAGAGGCATTACGTATTAGTGATAGAACTGATGGAAGTTATTGTTGAATTTCACAATTCGCCTTATGCCGCTGTTCCGTTCCTTGCTTATTCCTAACCTAAAAATCGTTTAAAAATGAAAGGATCAAAGTCTATTATATGGAAATACTTTGAGAAAACACTGCTGAATTATGCTATATGCACAATATGCAAAAAAGAATAGTGGAAACACTTCCAACCTTAGGAAGCATCTTTTGCAAATGCACAAGAATGATGTAGAGAAGGAAGATATGGTTTATTTTCATACAAACAAAACGGAAACGGAATTAACCAATCAAGAAAATGAAAGCGGAGCTGAAGAGCCCCCAACAAAAAAAAAGAAACAGAAAATGGTGAATCATTTTTTTCAAGTGAAATCTGAGTGTTACTCAACTAATCACAGTAAAAAAATTAAAATTGATGAAAAACTTGCCCTTATGGTAGCAAGAGACATGCAGCCTTTTAGTTTGGTTCGCGATAAAGGATTTTTGGACCTCATGAATACATTGGATCCTAGATATATGGTTCCTTGCAGTAATTCTATAAAAAATCTTCTCAATACGAAGATTTATGACAAAGTATATGCTAATCTTCAGTATGTTCTGAATAGTGTCAGTTGGGTGAGCCTAACTACAGACTTGTGGACTTCAAGTTGTAATACAGAATCCTATTGTACAATAACTTGCCATTTTATTGAGGGTGCTAAAATGCAGTCTGCAGTTCTACAAACTGTGAACTTGCCAATACGTCATACATAAGAAAATTTAAAAGAACATATTCAGGTTAGTTGTCTCATTTTCATTTAGTTTATATTATTGTCAGTATCATTTATGGCATATAAAATACTCATAGTAAAATATTTTGTAGGAAGTCATAGACAAGTTCAACTTGGGTAACAAAATCACCTGTATAGTAAGTGATAATGCCTCAAATATGAAATTATGCTGTTCCCTACTATGTATTAGTCATTTTCCATGCTTTGCCCATTCACTAAACTTAGTAGTAAAAGATGCAATTTCTGCAGAGGAATCATTTCATCAGATTATAAATAAAGTCAAGTCAATAGTCACTTATTTCAAAAAAAGTAATGTAGCAATGGATTTATTGAGAGACCAGCAAAATAAATCAGGGAGTAAACAATTGAAGTTGTTGCAAGATGTTGCAACCCGCTGGAATAGTGTTTTATTTATGATCAGGCGAACTTTGGAAATAGGTAAGTAAACTCTGGTGTAAATTCTTAGTACTCAAATTCAACCAGGATAATTTCAGGTGATGATCTGATGATTGCTATAATACATTGTCCCAAGGCCCCACCACAGATACTAGGTGCTGAAGAACTCCTAGTATTGAAAGAAGCAGTAATGATTTTACAAATCTTCGAAAAGGCAACTGTACAATTGTCAGCAGATTCTTACCCTACAATATCTCTTGTGATACCTCTAACGCTGGGTATGACTTTAGAATTAAATGAACTGGAGTCTAAACTTACGAATGACATTGCCAAAAATCTCCTGAACTTATTAAAACAAGGTATTGTAAAAAGATTGTTCCCTTATGAGCTTAGAGTAACACCAAAATTGGCTTCTCTGTTGGACCCTCGAATTAAAAAAATGGGTTTTCGACTTGCTGAGAATGCTACAAGTGGGCAAGAATTGCTGCAGGATGAATTGGTGAGAATGATAATGTCACATAGAGTTGTTGGCCATGATACTGAGTTCCCTGGTCCTAGTACAAGTAATAATGAAAGTAGCAGTGAAGCCAGTTTGAAAGGTTTGTGAGTTTTTTTTTCTATTTTTCTATTCCAAATACACTTATTGTTTTCATTTCATTTTTAGAAAATGATATCAATCTGTTAAAGTTCCTGGTGGAGCGTAAGACTCGAGTTGAAGAAAGAACACCAAAAACAGAGGCCATTATTTCAACACGCCAATATTTTGAATCACCCCCTTTGGGCATGGACTCAGATCCACTTGAGTATTGGAGGACACATACCCAGGATGATTTGTTTAAATTGGCGAAAAAATATTTATGTGTACCTGCCACATCTGTACCATCTGAGCAAATATTTTCAAAAGCTGGCATGATAATTTCAAACAAAAGAAGTAGACTGAAATCCAACAATGTGAATAAAATAATATTTGTCAATAAAAATTATAGTTTTTTAAACAGATAAGATAAGATAAGGTTTTAGCAGTTGTTTATTTAAACTAGATTTTTTCCGTCCATTTTACGTTTTATTTTTGATATTTTGAAATCTGAAAGAAATATAAAAATGTTGATTTTTTATTTGGAATTCATTCATCCTCTCCATTTAAATTCAAAGGACTCCGGAATTTACGGATCTAAATTGTAACCATCTAACCTAACTTTTTTCATTTGTCTACAAGAGACTACCTAAGTCTGACGTCACTGGGTGGAGCTTATTTTTCCAAACAAAACAAAAAATTTAAAGCCCATGCATTTAAAGCAGCTTTACTCATTTTCTTTTCAATTTATTTCTTATTGTGAGTTAAATAAGAGAGGTAGTAATTTGTTCTGTTGAGTGTGTGTGTATATATTTATTGAAAACTTAAAGTATTTTCATAAAATTAAGGTTAAGTTTTGTTTATGAAATATTTTTTATATTTTTAGATTTTGTGATTCAAATATGGCTTTTAAACATGTTTTAATGCTTTCAAATATTAAGGATCTTTTAAACAATGATAGTAAAATAATTAAAAGAGGTGAAAATTTATTGGAGTCGAACCATGTAAAAAATATGCAGTTTGATGCTAATTTGATGATGATCAGAGGGGATATATATATGCCAGTAAGAAAGAAAAAACTTAAAAAGCTGAGGTAGGTTTGGATTATTTTTTATATGATGGTAATATCTACTAAATATTAACTTATTTCAGATTACATTGAATAAATTGGGTGATATTGTTTTCGCAACTTGTGCTTGCCCTAGAGGAATAAAATGTCACCATATAGCTGCATTGGCTCTATTTGGACACTATAATATTTCAGTAACAGATAGAGAATATACATGGAATGCGCCAAAACAAAAATATTGAGCAGTAAAAGCTACAGAAGAATTATATCCTCAAAAACTACTGTTGAAGAGCCTTTAAGTCAAGAGCAAATGATTGCATTAAAAACAAATTTATATGGTAAAACTGTGGGGTTTAGTTGGCTTTTTCGAGATGCTGCAGATCAAGGGACTCAATATAATTTGCCCATTATTGAAAATATCATTTCATCTGCAGAATTCAATTTGGCCTCAAATAAACATTAAAAATATTGCTGCTCTAACAGTAAGACAAGTTACCAATGAACACTGTTTTTTAATCAGAAAGTTTAGACTTACTGCTAGTAATTTTGGAGTAGTTATTTCTTCATGCAAAAGAAATAAGTATCCAGACAGTCTTTATAAAACTCTAATTGGTGAGTATATACATTTGCTACATAATTATATTCACAACTTTTGAAAACAATCATGAAACATTAATATCCTTTTATATTAATTTTTATTTTGCTATTGTAGGTGCTCATTCCCTCGATGGCATTAAGGCTATTCAGTGGGGAAGAAGTCATGAGAAGCATGCTCTGAAACATTTAAAATAAAATTTGAATTTAGATGTTAATCCAACAGGTATTTGGCTGACAAATTCAGGAATATTAGGAGCAAGTCCTGATGGCTTGAGTGGTGATGATGCCATTGTTGAGGTGTGAAGTGCCCATATTCCTTTAAAAATGATGTTTTGTCAGAAAAACTTAAAAATAATTAAACATACATTATATATTATAATGAAGAGGGAGATATATGCATTAATAAAAATCACAATTATTATCATCAAATTCAAGGTAATCTACATATTTTAAAAAAATTAAAATGTTATTTATGCATATGGACTCCACTTGAAGTTGTAACAGTTGTAGTAGATTATGATGCTTCTTGGGAAGAAAATGTATTATTATTGGAAACATTTTTGTTATGTATGCAGCCAGTTGTGGCTGGATTATTTATGTACACAGGCCTGCTACATCTTTAGGGTTAGAAGAAGTAATGTCAAAGGGATCTGGCGGCATAACGTATTATAATGTAACTGGGTAAATCGCATTGTTTCTTGTTTGCTATTAATAAAGTGCTTTCAGTTAAAAAATCGTATATTATTAGTCAATACACAACATTTGGCGACGAGTACAGTCGAATCCACGAACCGTGTAGTGTTATAGGTGATATTAGTAGCACGATGTCAAAGTTCGACGAATTCGATACAAAAAAGGAGGACTTCGATGCTTGGGAAGAACGTCTCCAACAGTATTTCATAGTAAATGATGTCAAAGAGGAAAAGAGAGTTGCTAGTTTGATAACGTTTATGGGTGCAAAGACTTATGATAATCTGAAAACGCATTTATTTCCAGATACACCGTCGTCTAAAACATACAATCAGTTGGTAACTATTTTAAAAGATAAATTTGCACCAACTACTAGTGTCATTTACGAGAGGTACAAATTTAATTGTCGTACCCAACAGCCCGGTGAGTCTCTTGAACAATATATTAACGAGGTAAAAGCCCTTTCTAAAACTTGCAAGTTTCAAGACTTTCTCGACCAAGCTTTACGAGACAGGTTAGTCTGTGGAATTAATAATAATAGCATTCAAACAAAACTTCTCACTGAATCTGAGTCATTAACGTTCAATGAAGCCTGTAAGAAAGCCTTAAGTCAGTCAGCAGCTGAATCTCAAAGCAAAGCTGTAAATCAAGTTGCAGTTGAAAATGCTGTTTGCAACCTACAATCCAGTAAACAATTTAGAAGTCAGGCAAACCCTAATAATCGTCCTAGTTTGTCGATGAAGTCTTGTTTTCGTTGTGGTAGACGTCATCAACCTGACTCTTGCCCAGCTGTAAATTGGGAATGTTTTTGTTGTAAGAAAATGGGTCACACTAGTAAAATGTGCAAGAGTCGAAAAGTCCATCAAGTAGAGGTTACAGAGGGGAATCATCAGAATTGGTAAATGAAGAATTTTTGCAATTAAGTCATATTGCTACAGTCAGAGGTACAGGAGAGCACCCTTGGAAAGTAACTGTCCAAATAGAGGGAAAACCGACCGTTATGGAAATAGACAGTGGTGCAAGTAAGTCTGTCATTCATGTAAGTGATTTTTCAAGTAAATTTAGTCACTGTAAATTAGTTAGTTCTAGTATTAAGTTAAGAGCAGTCACAGGTCAATGTTCTGTATAAAAATCAGTTAAAAGTGTTACCTTTATTAGTCATTAATAGTTCTAGCAGATTTGTACCCTTGTTAGGTAGAGATTGGTTGAGTATGTTTAACCCTACGTGGAAACTTGAATTGTTTAATCAGCTTATTAATACATCTAATGTTATTGAAAATAGTGCAGATAACATAAATTACAAGTTAAATTTAAATTCTCTAAAACAGGAGTTATTAAGTTCAAATTGTCACGAACCTATGTCAGAATGTCAGTCTAATGATAATCAGGATATTTTAGTCTCAAGGTTGAAGATGGCATATCCTAACTTGTTTAAGGATGATCCAAATTCTTCTATCAAAAATGTGAAAGTAGAATTTAAATTAAAAGACAACATTTCACCTGTTTTCCACAGGGCATATGACATGCCATATGCTCTTAAACCTAAGGTAGAGGCGGAATTAGATCGTATGGTAAAGTCTGGGATTTTAAGTAAAACTAGCGTTAGTGCGTGGGCCAGCCCTATTGTCGTGGTCCCCAAGAAGGAACAGGGGTCTTTCAGAATCTGTGGGGATTTTAAGAAAACAGTGAATTGAGTAATTGATTCTGACCACTGTGTTTTACCGTTACCGGAGGATATATTTTCAGAACTGTCAGGTAATAAATATTTCACTGTATTAGATTTGAAGGGTGCTTATCAACAGCTTGAGGTCAGTCAACAGTCAAGGGAGTTGCTCACGATTAATACGCACTTAGGTTTATTTACATTCAACAGATTGACGTATGGTATTAGTTCAGCTCCTGGAATCTTCCAATCAGTTATGGAAAATATTCTTTCCGGGTTACCTAATACTAAATGCTATATTGACGATATTTTAGTCTATGGATCGTCAAAAGAAGATTGTTATAAAAAGGTGTTAAATGTTCTTACACGTTTAAATGAGTATAATGTCAAAATCAATGAAAGTAAGTGCAAATTTTTCAAAACAAGTATAGAGTTTTTAGGTCATAAAATTGATGAAAATGGGATACATCCCACCGACGAGAAAGTGGAATGCATTAAAAAAGCAGAGTCACCAAAGAGCTTAACACAATTAAAGTCGTATCTAGGTCTTCTTAACTATTATTCTAAATTTATTCCGATGTTGTCGACTTCTTTAGGTCCATTGTATAATTTGTGCAAATCAGGTATTCCTTTTGTATGGACAGAAGAGTGTCAAAGAGCTTTTGAAAAAAGTAAGGAACTTCTTATGTCAAATCAGGTACTTACTCTGTATAATCCGTCATTGCCAATATATGTCACCTGCGATAGTAGCGGAATTGGAGTGGGAGCAGTGTTAAGCCATAAAGTCAATAACGAAGATAAACCAGTCTGTTTTGCATCAGGCACTCTATCATCCGCTGAGAGGAACTATTCTAATATTGAAAGAGAAGCTTTAGCCATCATGTTTGCCCTTCGTAAGTTTAATAAATATCTATACGGACGTAAATTTACACTTGTAAGTGATCATCAACCGTTACAGTATATTTTTGGAATAAATAAAGGCATTCCAGTCACAGCTGCATCTCGAGTTACCCGGTGGGCTTTAACGTTATCTGCTTACGACTATACTATAAACTATAAAAAAGGTAGTTCAATTTCACATGCGGACGCACTCTCTAGGTTGCCTTCGCCTGATAGTACAAATGTTCCGTGTGACGTTATGTCATTTAGTACTCTTGAAGAAGCTCCCCTCGATTTCACGGAAATAGCTAGAGAAACAAAACGTGATAGTTTGTTGTCCAAAGTTGCTGAATTGACCTTGTCAGGGTGGCCAAGTTATGTAGTTGATAACAATTTGAAGCCTTATTTTAGGAATAGTAATTATCTTTCTGTTGAACAGGATTGTATAGTCTTAGGCACTAAAGTAGTAATTCCAGAATCTCTGAGGGAAAAGGTTTTGCAGTTGTTTCATGATCAGCACACTGGTATAGTACGATTAAAAATGTTGATGCGATCTTACTGTTGGTGGCCAGGAATGAATGAGAGTATTGAAAAGTTTGTTCAGTCATGTCTTGTCTGTCAATCAACATCGAACTTCTCGAATAATTCTACGAATGTACCGTGGCCGGCAGCACCTCATAACTTTTTTAGAGTAAACATTGACTTCTTTGTGAAACAAAATTTTACCTTCTTAATCTTAGTGGATAATCGATCCAAGTGGACGGAGGTGAAATTAATGGAGAGGGGCACATCGGCAAAAGAAGTAATAATCGTTTTGAAAGAAATCTTCTCAACGTTTGGGTTACCGGTAGAATTAGTCTCGGATAATGGACCTCCTTTTAACTCTGCAGAATTTATTGCATTTTGTCAAAGTAATGGAATTAAACCAATAAAGTCCCCCCCATATCACCCTCAATCAAACGGTGTTGCAGAGAGAGGTGTACAAACCGTAAAGAAAGCTCTTGAACGTAATTTACCTCAAAGTTCACAGAATATATCTACGAGAGATATGAAAAATAAGTTAATTAACTTTTTGTTCACTTTCCGTAACACTCAACCTTGGGTTCAGCTAAAAGGGATGAACAAAGTAGGGGTAGTATTAAATTATTCAGCGTAAATGATAATGTCTTTGTTAAAGATACTCGATCTCATTTATGGTGTTTAGGTAAGGTAGTTAAGATTTTAAGTTATTGTACGTATCTTGTTGATGTTAATAATATTATTAAGTTTGTTCATGTTCATTTACGGTCGGTAAAAGAGTTACCTCGCTCTGTAAGTTCTAGTGATCCACGTTTAAATGAAAGTGTTAAAGCGAGTGATAATTGTTCTTCGGATAGTGTTCTTAGTCCTAAGGAAAGTTATATAAAACCATCTAGTGTAGCACAGAATAACGGAGATGTCCCAATGGAAGGAAGTGGTCCGGTTCTTGCTCAAAATTTAGATAATAGTCCAATAAAGGACCTACAATTCAGTGAAACCAAATCACCCGCAAAACCCACTTCTTCCCACGGGGAAACCTCATGTATACCTACTGTTACCAGATGTGGCAGGGTTGTAGCACCGCCTAAAAGACTCTCATATTAAAGCGGGGGAGAAATGTTATGTATGCAGCCAGTTGTGGCTGGATTATTTATGTACACAGGCCTGCTACATCTTTAGGGTTAGAAGAAGTAATGTCAAAGGTAGCTGGCGGCTTAACGTATTATAATGTAACTGGGTAAATCGCATTGTTTCTTGTTGGCTATTAATAAAGTGCTTTCAGTTAGAAAATCGTGTATTATTAGTCAATACACAACAATTTTATGTAAATCATTACCTCCCAAAACTATTAAATGGTTAAATTTAGTACCTTACATAAATAATTGGTAGTTTGTAGTATATATAAATTAAACATTTTTTTATTTATTATAAATATATTGGGTCTGACAATGTATACAATTATTTTTATGATTTTTCAGTTTAAAATTTATACTGTTTATAACATTTGTAAAATATAATATTTTTCATAAGGTCTTTTTTATTAATTTATGTTCGATTTTTTAGAATTCATGTTAGTTTGTAATTTTTATTGGTCGAGTTCTTGGCAATATTGCAATGATTCATTTCCTTAAAAATAAAAGTTCCCTCCGCCTATGTCCCAATTTTTTTTACCTAGCACCATTAACCCGTACATTCGACACTCAATATAAAACACAGTTGAATAAAGAGACTTGGTGTGAATAGTTTTCTAATTGAGCGTACCGGTAACCGGAACCAAGTGAACTGTTGTGAGCAGAAAACGAAGGTGCAGTTCAACGTTTATCCCATCTCCCACATCCTAAGGTAGGTGATATTGCTATTTTTTTCTAAACTCGACGATTTGTTATTTTTTTCTAATACAAGTATTAATATCACTCAATTCTCAACTACAGTCCATTTTCTCTCCTAAATTTATATGAGTAAATCGAACATTTGATCCTTCGTAGCCGGATGTAACTTGCATTTTGTATTTTAATGATTTAATAATTAATTGCATTTTTATTTAAAAGTTACTAATTGTTTTTTTTTTCTTCTAAGCCAAATTTTATTATTATTTTTTGATTGGTTTCGCAGTCGTAATATGCATTATAGCTAATTTCACGTCACATTCCACATTCTGCTAGTGTTTTTTGTGTGTTTTCTTTGGTTCCAAAACTTGAAATATTCGTTCGTTCCTAGCAATTACCGGTATCGAGTTATAAACAAATTTATTAGATCTTTTTTCTCTGGCTGGTATAGTCCAGGGTCGGACTCACATTCTCGTGAATTTATAATAAAAATTCTGTTCTTGGTTTTCTTCTTTTTTATCGTATCTGCAGCTCGTGCGTTACGATAAACTCGTGAATTTTTAATAAAAGGTCCGTTCTTGTTTCTTTTTATCGTATTTGCAGTTCGCGTTTACGATAAACTCGTGAATTTGTAATAAAATTCAGTCCTTACTTTTTAAATTAGTTCTATCTATACTCAAAATAATATCTTTTTACAATGGAAAAGCTAAGAAAACTTAAGAATCTACGTTCATCCTGTTTAAATGATATGCAGATTTTATTTGATATTTCGGAAAATGCTAAAGTGGATAAATCGGTTAGGTCAATGTTTCAAGCTCGCTATGATGACATTGAAAGCTTAAAAGAGAATTTTCTTGAACAACATACCAATATTATTTCGACATTGCTAACAAAAGAAACAGATGTAGATAGCGAGGATAATATTCGTACTTGTTTTTTGAATCAGTATTTTCAAGTCAAAGCCACATATAGTGAAATATTTAATAACACAGATTTAAATAAAATTTTCAATAATTCAGCAACCTGTCAGAACTCGCAGCATCATATAAAACTTCCGAAACTGGAACTTCAGAAGTTTCGAGGTAATTTTCGAGAATTCGCGTCGTTTATAGATTTGTTCAATTCGGTTGTTCATAATAACGATTCTTTATCGGATATACAAAAATTTCAATATTTGAAAGGATTTTTAGAAGGCCCGCCTCTAGGTTTGATTAGAAATTTACCATTGACTGAACAAAATTATAACGTAGCTTATGACCTTTTAGTAAAACGATACACAAATAAACGACGATGTGCAAAAGCACACTGGGATGCCATTCTGAACGTGCCAAAGCTAACTACAGTAAATGTAACCTCTTTGTCAAACTTGATTGACACTTTTCAGGAAAATCTAGCAGCATTAAAATCTATCGGTCTACCTACCGAGCATTGGGATTATGTTGTTTTTATGTTCCTCTTCTCACGTCTTGATCCTGATACCATCAAATTGTTTGAATTGGAGAACAAATCAACAGAAATTCCATCTTACGGACAATTAATCGAATTTTTAGAATCTCAACTAATCGCTTATGATAATTTTTCTGAAAAACCTCGCTTGGGAAACGCCTTTTCGTCTAATAAACCTCAATCCCCTAAGCCAAATTATCACAACTCAAAACGCGTCTCAAACTTACTAGCGTCAAAGTCGATTCAACAATGTGTCTTCTGCAAAGAAGCCCATGGGGTATATGATTGTCCCGAATTTCTCAGCCAATCTCCGTTTGATCGTCATAATATGTGCAAATCGGCACATTTGTGTTTTAATTGCCTGAGCTCGTCCCATGGACTACGTGAATGTTCCTCAAAGTATTCGTGCAGAAAATGCAAATCTTCCAAACACCATACTTTATTGCATTTCGAATCGAAACCAATTCGCCACGAAAATGTAGCCACCTCCTCCTCACAGCCCGCTTCAAACCAACCGACTACTTCTCTAGTCATAACTCCACAAACACTAAAAGCTACTTGCTTACTAGAGCCTAAACCGAAACAGAATGATGAGGTGCTACTTTCGACAAGTCTTGTTAATATACCCGATAAACACAATGTTAAACAAACTATTCGTTGTCTGATTGACCCCGGAAGTATGTCGTCTTTTATTCTTAGGAAAACAGCCAATCGACTAGGCCTCCCTAAGACCCAATGTCAAATTGAAGTTCAGGGACTAGATTCCATGAAAACTCAACTCAGTACTGAGAAAATATCTTTGTCAATCACTCCTCGAGAAAAGGAAAATCCAATTTTCTATGTCGAAGCAATTATTTTGGATCGAATTTGTAACGATATGCCTTCTATTAAGTTGTCATCCGAATCCTGGACCCATTTAACTAATCTGAATCTCGCAGATCCAAATTTTAATGTTCCAGGCCCAATCGAACTATTGTTAGGTGCAGATGTATTTTCGAAATTGTTGTTATCCGGAAAAATATCTGGAAACCCCGGTGAACCTGATGCCATTAACACTGTACTCGGTTATATCCTAAGCGGCCAGGTTGTTACCCAAAGACCATCTGTCACTTCTTTATTTTGTGGATTGGTGAACGATACACCCCTAGATAACATTATACAAAAATTTTGGGAGGTTGAAGATGTCCCAGAAACTAGCCATATAAATCTCGATGAACAAACTTGTGAACAAATTTTTAAGGAGAATCATAGTAGAGACGAATCAGGTCGCTATATTGTTCCCCTTCCGTTCAAAGAATCATCTCCTACTTTTCCTGGTATACGTGACTTAGCTTTACAACGATTTTACTCTCGTGAGCATCGTCTGACCACACAGCCCGATTTGCATAAACAGTATTCCGACTTCATGCAAGAATACCTCGATTTAAATCATATGGAATTGGTACCCAAAGACGAACTAGGTAAAGGACAATATTATATTCCTCATCAGTGTGTAGTGAAACCTGATAGTGTATCAACCAAACTGAGGGTAGTTTTCGACGCTTCAGCTAAAACTCCAAATGGCAAATCTCTAAACGATTGTTTATATGTCGGACCCAAACTCCAACAAGATATTGTTTCTATTTTAATCAATTTCCGACTTTATAAATTTGTTATGTGCGCAGACGTGAAACAGATGTACAGAATGATCCTAATTTCTCCCGAATTTCGAGACTATCAACGAATTTTTTATCGTTTTTCACCTGAAGAAGAAGTTCAAGAATATCGTCTTGTCACAGTTACGTATGGAGTAAGCTCCGCCCCTATTTAGCATTGGCTACCCTTCGACAATTAGCTATCGATGAAGAATCCCGCTTTCCTAAAGCCGCTTCGATTATTCTTAATTCTTCATATATTGACGATTTTGTTTTCGGAGCTAACACTCTTGACGAAGCTCAATCGCTTTTACAGGACTTGATCGCCCTCATGGAAAGTGGCGGCTTCTCGCTTAGGAAATGGTGTACTAACCATCCTCCACTCTTGGCACATATGCCACCCTCTCATATTAACCCTAATACTTTAAATCTGGAACAAGGAGATAAATCTTCTTCTCTTAAGGTACTTGGTCTTAAGTGGAACCCCGTTAATGATTGTTTCTTCTTTTTTGTAATTCCGAATAGAATCCGTACCTGCTCTAAAAGATCTTTGCTATCTGAATTAGCTCGAATTTACGACCCATTAGGATTTTTGTCTCCCATTACTTTTTTGACAAAATCATTAATACAAAGACTTTGGATGACAGGCCTTAATTGGGACGACTCGGCCCCTCCTGATATCGTTCGAATGTGGAATCAATACCTACTTGAACTCCCACTTTTGTCACAATTACAAATACCACGTAAACTATTCCTAAACATATCATCTAATTGTGAACTACATGGATTTTGCGACGCAAGTGAAAAGGGCTACGCATGTGTAGTTTATTTTAGAACGTTTTACTCTGATCATCAACCTGCTCTCACTTTTATAGGCGCCAAGTCGAAAATCGCTACCCTGAAGACTAAGTTAACTATTCCCCGATTGGAACTTTGTGCGGCCGTCTTATTTTCTAAGCTAATTTCGTATATTTTGAAGGTCTGTACAATTAATGTCCAATCTGTTCATGCTTGGTCAGACTCTCAAATCGTTCTACACTGGATATATTCTTTCCCGCACCGGTTTAAAACCTTTGTGGCAAACCGAATTTCATATATCCAGTCAAAAGTCCCTAATGCTTCATGGAAATATGTTCCCACTCATCACAATGCAGCAGATGTTGCATCTCGCGGTCTCTTACCCCATGAATTCTTAGCAAATAATAGTTGGATACATGGCCCAAGTTTTTTACTCTCATCCTCATTTTGCTTTCCCGACACTTCGTTATCAGGATCCATTCAATTTCCTGTTGAGGAAGAACGAAAAATTGTTTTGCTAACAGAACCCTCTCAATATAATGCTCTGGATGCCCTTCTCGAGAATCATTCTTCTTTCTCCAAAATTATACGTATATTAGCCTATGTATTACGATTCATTCACAATACCAAGCCGTCGTCTCCAAAACAGTCGTTAGAAGGGCTACAAGCCGAAGAGTTGGAAAAATCTATGTTAATTCTGGTCAGGCACACTCAACACGTTCATTTCGACAAGGAATTCAACTCGAAAAAACTTTCTAAACCTTTGTTAAAGCTAGGTGCATTCAAAGATAACCACCAGCTACTCAGAGTTGGGGGCCGGTTAACCCATTCTCCTCTATCATATGAGGCGAAACACCCTCTTTTGTTGCCACGGAAATGTAGGCTGACTACTTTGGTTATAGATTACTATCATATAAAACACCTTCATGCTGGTTTCAAAACCACGCAATTTCTTATATCTCAAAAATTCTGGATTCTATGCCCAAAGCGAGCAATAAATGCTGTATTATCTAAATGTGTCCGTTGCTGGAAACAGAACCCTAAGCCATACCAACCCCCAATGGGTAATTTACCACAGTTTAGGTTCAATGATGTAAAAGCATTTAGTCACTGCGGTCTTGATTTTGGTGGACCCTTTTCCATCACCCCTTCTCGTTATCGAGGATCTCGGACTATAAAGGCTTATCTATGCTTATTCGTATGTTGTGCGACGAAGGCACTACATTTGGAACTTGTTAGTAATCTCACAACTGATGGCTTTCTAGCTGCTCTGCAACGCTTTATCGCCCGACGCGGTAGAGTGTCACATATTTATTGCGATAATGGTACAAACTTTACCGGCGCTGAAAGGGAAATTGCTCAATTCATGCAAAGCGCTGCTGATCGAGAAACCATTAAATTTCATTTTTCCCCTCCATCTGGTCCTCATTTTGGTGGCCTTTGGGAGGCTGGAATCAAATCCGTGAAACGTCACCTTATTCGCGTTGTTGGAATGCAAATTTTAACATATGAAGAATTTTATACAGTTTTGGTCTTAATAGAGTCGCTATTAAATTCACGCCCCTTGACCCCATTTCTAATGATATCGAAGATATTACCGCTTTAACTCCAGGTCATTTCTTGACTCTAGAACCGTTGACCACTCTTCCGACTCCAGACTACACCCCTATTCCTATGACTCGTTTGTCGAGATGGCAACTTCTACAAAGGTTGCATCGTGATTTTTGGACTCGTTGGCAATGCGAGTACCTCCATTCGCTACAACAGCGGTCGAAATGGCTGACACCAATCTACCCTTCTCCAACCGTAGGCACCCTTGTGCTAATCAAGGAGGACAATTCACCCCCTGCGCGTTGGACTCTCGCTCGAATTATCGAGCTTCATTTTGGTAATGATGGTGTATCCCGTGTCGCTAGCGTTCGCACCCCCACGGGTACTCTGCGTCGACCTTTGGTCAAGCTCTGTCCCTTACCTTTCAGTGACGACTAGCATATTACGACGCTGCGGATTACAAATTCATTTTAATTTAACTGTATATAATTTTTTCCTTTAATTTCATTCATTTACACATTTTTTCAATATTTTTATTTTCTTTTTACCGGAGAGTTATAAGACCTCTGCGCACATATTGGCTTTTTTCTCTTTAAAATGCATTCTGCATTTTGGCGGGGAGAATGTTCGATTTTTTAGAATTCATGTTAGTTTGTAATTTTTATTGGTCGAGTTCTTGGCAATATTGCAATGATTCATTTCCTTAAAAATAAAAGTTCCCTCCGCCTATGTCCCAATTTTTTCACCTAGCACCATTAACCCGTACATTCGACACTCAATATAAAACACAGTTGAATAAAGAGACTTGGTGTGAATAGTTTTCTAATTGAGCGTACCGGTAACCGGAACCAAGTGAACTGTTGTGAGCAGAAAAACGAAGGTGCAGTTCAACGTTTATCCCATCTCCCACATCCTAAGGTAGGTGATATTGCTATTTTTTTTTCTAAACTCGACGATTTGTTATTTTTTTCTAATACAAGTATTAATATCACTAAATTCTCAACTACAGTCCATTTTCTCTCCTAAATTTATATGAGTAAATCGAACAATTTATAACAAAAAATGTTTTATGAACTGCAATTAAAGCGCATAGCTAGATCTTCATATGACAAGTTTAAACATAATTTCATTAATGTTATTAGTATTTTATTAACTTTTGGCAATAATTTTACCTGCCACCCAGCATAATTATTTTCAAACTGTCAACTAATTCAAATAGAATCATGTATAAACTGTGTATGCCAGTATACATAAGTATGTGTGAATCATTATTTTTTATATGTTCAAAACTGAAATGGGTGCTTAAGTTATTCAGTTTTTTGGTAACTTCTTCCAGTTCTTGTTTTAAGAAATAATGTTCAGCATCCAATGATGCCCCAGATAATCTTGAAAAAGAACACAAATCATCATCAGGTGTAGATGAACTTGCAGTTTCAGGAGAGTGTTTAGAAGTGGATGGTTCTGAAATTAAAGTTGGCACTGAAGTTGAAGGTCCTGCTGGTTCCATATTATCAGTTAATGGTGGATTTCTTTTACTGCAAAAAAAGTACTTTTAAAACAAACCTACCTTATTAAAGGTAGAAAAAGTACCTATATCTTTATATTATTGTAAAAATATAAATAAATGTACTACATACCGTTTTTCAGGGGAATCAAAGATTAACCTCCTTTTAGTTTTGAAGTTGGCCCATTTTTTTTGTGACTGCATTTTTTTGACAACTGCAAACTAATGAGGATTTTGATGGCTCTCTATCTTGTCTCCTATTAATTTAATTTTATTAAAATTTTACTAAATTTAAACATATTAGTTACCTACCTTATCAAAAAGATCCATTACTCTTTTTCTTTTGGATGGGATGGAAAAGCAAAGTATTTGCATATCTCTGCTCACTGTAATGGTTACAATCAGGTACAAAACAAATAACCACTGCGAAAAAGGCTCTTTCTAGAAATAAATTATAATTTTATACATAATTCAATCCAATAATATGTTTTAATTAAAATCTATATTATTAAAAACCATTCAAATCCATAATATAACCTAAAAAAGCTTCTTAGTGTTAAAATAACAGAAAAACACCTACCTTTAAAAATTCTTGAAGTTTTCAATAAATATGCACACACACTCAACAGAATAAATTACAACCTCTCTTATTTAATTCACAATAAGAAATAAATTAAATAGAAAAAGAGTAAAGGTGTTTTAAATGCATGGGCTTTAAATTTTTTGTTTTGTTTGGAAAAATAAACTCCGCCCAGTGACGTCACGACTAGTCTAGTGCCACGGTCAGCAGTGGGATTACGAATGATCAACTCGAATCGAGTACGCCATTTTAAAACGATGCTAGCGATTACGATGGCTACTCGATGCGAGTAAGTCGATATGTATGTAGCTATCGAAATATAAAAAAGTAAGGTTATATATCAGTTATTTGTTGTTGACATTGTGGTATAACGGTCTGTTATTTTTTTAATATAAAAAGTAGGGTTGATACCTACATAAAATGGCTTTCAAAATTTCGGACAGTCATTGGCAGATAATATGTTCATTTATGGAAAGTCATACCGATTTTGCATGTGGAAAGTTTGTAGGCCCAGAAGGCAAGGCAAATCACCGCAAATTGTGGGAGATATTATCCCAACAACTTAACGCCTTAGGTTTGGGAAACCGAAGTGTAGAAAAATGGCAAAAAGTACGTTTTTATTAGTTATGTGTTAGGTTAGCATAGTAATCAACCCATTTTTTTTAGACGTGGGCAGATACCAAGTATCTTATTAAAAAAAGGCAACGGCACAGAGGTGTGATATACAAATGACAGGAGGCGGAAAACCCAAAAGCATCCATTTTACCCCATTTGAAGAGAGAATTCTTGCAGTATTGGGGTCTTCATTCCACCACTTAGCCCCTAACCAGATGTACAAGTAAACAAACAAGTCTCAACCAGCTCTGCAAACTTAGTTGAAGACCATGATTATTGTCCAAGATCCAAAAAAAAGAAAACTCAGTATGACAAGGAAAATGAATTGTATAAAGAAACAATAGATGAATTGAAATTAATACGTGAGGAGTTGAGTGGTGTTAATCAGAATTTAAAAACAATGAATAATACTTTCAGACTAATAAAAGATATTTTACTTAAAAATTAAATTTTAGTATAATTTACATACTATAACAATTTAAATTTGATCTCATTTATTTTTCATTTCTATGGTGTGTTGAATGTTTACTGCCATATAAAGTTCCAATCAGCCAGCTGGTGGAAAAGTAGGTTTAAATGAATATTGTATTATATTAGAAAACGATATATCATACTCCACACTATGTAAGTCAAAAACTAATCATAGAATCAAGTTTTTCAATAGACCAGCTGACTGGTCATTAGTCTGGATACTTGTTTTTTTAGAGCTGTGTTAATTTTCTGTTAATTATTAAAGTACACTTTAGTTGTTTTGTTTATTGTTCTATATGTACCTATATGTATTCTATAAAATATTTTTGTGACTTGTTTATAAATAAATAAAATAAATCCAATATGTTGTTTCAATAAATTTATTAGAATTAAGAAAGAAAACATATAATATGAACATAATTGTTGTTTTATGTCATCATAAATACAAATAATAAAAAAAACTTCAATTTGTAAAATATCTTCCAACTATAATATTTCGAGCATTTAACCCATCTCTTCTAATTTGTTGCATAGGCAATATAATACCCAGATGTTCATTATCAATATTATCATCAATTTCTCCTTCTGGTAGGATGTTCCTCTCTATACACATGTTGTGTAAGGCACAACATGCTTTTATAATATCGCACAAAAACGCAGGATTATAACGTGCTGAGGTTTCTCGTAACAGGCACCTAAATCTCATTTTTAATGTACCTATACACCTTTCAATGGTGTTTCTTGCTCTAATGTGTGCAGTGTTGTATCTTTCTTGAGGTGTACCAGCTTGGGGGTTTTCAAAAGGAGTCATTAAAAAGCGACTCTGTGGATAACCAGAATCACCTATAAGCCACCCTACTTCTCCTAGATTTTCGATGTAATTTTTATTTGGGAATTGTTCCAAATAAAAGAGTCATGGCTTGATCCTCCATAATTTGCCAAAACATTAATAATGTGTAATTTACTATTACACACCAATTGGCAGTTGATTGAATTAAAACCTGAAATGAATGATAGTTCAAAACTATATCAACCTTTATATTTAGATAACAAACCTTTTCTATTAATAAAATTATGTTCCTCAATGGCTGGCTTTAGGATAGCTATGTGAGTTCCATCAATTGCTCCTAGTGTCCCTGGAAAACCAAATCTATCCATCCATTCCCGCTTATTATTATTTCTTTCCAATGGTGTTGAGGGAAACTGGATTTTTTCTGGTACTATAATATTAACAATAGCTCTAGTTACCTCATGGATGCAATTGTGAATTGCCGACTGACTTAGTGCAGAATTATATTCCTCTCCTACACATCTTTGGTATGAGCCAGTTGCATAAAACCGTAGGGTTACCATAACTTTTTTTCCACCGATATTCCAGCTACTGTTCGCCGATTGTATAAATGCTCACGAAGTCTTTCAATAATGTCTCGTGCTAGTTCCTTATTGACTCTATACAACTCTTTAAATCTAAAGTCGGGAAGTTCAAATGGATTATATAAACTCCTCAATCGTCTCCTATTCCTGATCAAGGATATATTAATTTCCCTCCTACGCCTACGAATGTTCTGTATTCTGACAACAGGAAGCATTATTATTAGTAGTAGGTATTCCCTGTTGGATGGAATGAAAATAAACAATCAACTAAATTAAAAAATGAAAACGAAAAAACGATGGGAATTTACAACTTACAACAACAGAAAGATCAAGCAAAAACAAAACCACAGATAAGAGACATACAATACAAAACAATTGAGTTGATGAGTTGTTCCATTTATTCAAATTGTCATCCCAATGGATCAAAAATTACGAGTTTACCCGAATGCTACTCGAAGGAAGATCATAATTGCATTTTCGAGACGGTTCGAGTTATCACACGTATCGAGTGCACTGTTCGCATCGAGTTTTCGTGATCCCTCCCCAGGTCACGGTGAACTGGACACTGGACCGGACCATAAAACGACAAAACACCTGTGTTCTTTGGCAAAGCACAAGATGACAAACGATACTTCTTTAAAGTATCGATACTTGTAATATTATTTGTGCGTTGGGCGACAATTTGTAATATGAGTTACCTGTTGATAGTGAATTTATAAAAATATTTAGTTAACTTTTTTGAAAAAATAACAATATACCAAAAGAAAAAATGTAATTTGCAATAAAACAAACATTAAGCTTAATTTCGTCTTTAATTAGTTGTAAAAGATACTTCAATAATTAACAGAATTTATAAATGTTTATCACACAAAAATTATGATAGTTAAATACCTCGGCTAGGGGTGAGTAAGTTCATTAGCTCTGACTATTGTACAATATTTGTTTCTCTAAGAAATTATAAGGGCGCCACTGAAATCTTTTTATTTTTTATGATACTACTGAATAAAGTTGTTTTAAGCTGAGTTATTTAAATAAGTATCATAAGATGACAGAAAGATGTCAGAAAAAACTGTCTATGAAGATAAAAAAATGATTTGAAAATGTACAAACATATAAAAGATAATAAGATTTCCTTGGTGCTGAAATTAATGAGATAGAGAATACGTTACAACAAAATAATCCGCAAACAGTTCTTTAAAAATACTTATTCTAATACAGTTGACGATATAGATAGATATACACGGAAATAAAAGAGAAAAAATATGGGAACAGTAAACTTGATAGATCACAATAAACTTATCTGTTACAAAAGTGGACGATTCTGCGCCGCACCTTGGGGTCGCTACGGCACTGTCTAGGTGGTTCCAAATGATTATGGAAGATCACTAGTGGAGGGATGATCTGCCCCAGTTGTAGAGATAATCCAGTTAAGGAGGTACATACGAGAGAGAATGTACATACGAAGTTTACAAGCTGTTCAAGTCTACGGAATCTCCAAATTCAAGAGATGCTTCTGGTTTACAGAATCTTCAAATTAACGAGTTGCCTCTAGTTTACTAAAGAGTTGCCTCTAGTTTACTAAAGAGTTGCCTCTAGTTTACTAAAGAGTTGCCTCTAGTTTACTGTTTTATATTCCAACTTTCTGAAAATTACCAGTGTCAAACACGTGTTACATTTACTTTTCTGGCACAAAAAGTACAAATCAGCATAGTTCGAAATCTACAGTTAGAACGTATTTTAATAGATTACAAAAGATACATTTTTACATTAAATTTACTTTTTAATAATCTTACACACTAATCAAAATTCCAGAAATGTACTTTTGACAGCCTTTATAAAAAATTATCATTAATACTTTTAATTACCATAAAAAGATTCTTTGAATAATAATAAAATATGTTGAAATTCTCATCTGATATAATAAAATATAATATAACTTTCGATATTTTATAAATATCTTAACAAAAAGGAATTATAAAATTGGAAAAAAACATACCTGTATATGACAGTAAATCAATAGAAGAAATGAGACTCGAATAATTATTAAAACCTCTGGAACTCGATAATGCCAACTCATTAGTACACCTCGTAGCGTAGCTACTTTGAACTTCCAATTATAATTATAGAGACTGTATTCATTATTTTATTATTAAAAATGTTTTAGGATAGATGGAGCAGCTAGCGGTACTAATTGAATTTAATATTTAGGATACCAGGTGCTTAAAATGTTAACAGGTACTGTTACATACTTAGTATCGATGTATCGAGGTTTTTTCAGAATCGGTATCGATATATCGATACTTGAGCGAACCGATACTTTGCAACCTCTATTGTATATGAAAGTAAAAGTACTTATTAATTTATCAAATATAAATTCTTCTATCTCGCGGTAAGACAGTTGACAATTGGCCTCTATTGTGATAGCTACACTAGCTAGGTCGTGGCCTCCGATTACACACCACCATTTGTAGATCACTCTTTTTGTAAATTGAAAGTTAAATAATAATTTTGTACAAGTAACAAACAAATCTTGTTGTATGAAAGAACCACTTCCGAACCTAACCCCTGAAGATTTTGATTAAGTAATTTTGACCATTTTTTCTTTTGAATTTCCGAAACTACCTCACTTCCCATTTTACCCCTTTTTTTCAATAAGCGACTGGCACCTTTGGAGGGTAGAAAAAAGGGGGTAACAAAACATAATAAAGTCGTCATGTTTTGCTACATAATATTTTTATATTATCATTATTTGTGATATTGAGAAAAAGCATAAGGGCCTATGTAACTTTCCAGGAAAAAAAAATAATTTATACGATTTTATTTAATAGTAAGTACAAAAATAACGTTTGTAATCGATTTGAACAACTGAAACCCGTTATTATGAACCCCCAACTGAAACCTTCATAATACCTATAGTATTTTGGTGCAGAAAAACAGGATTTTGCTGATTTCTCCATTTTCTTAAAATATCACATACAACCTTTTCCTTTTAAGGGGACTATATGTAGTGCGAATCCATGCATTCAGCAATAGAGTCTGCAAAAAAATATGAGAGTGCCTTTACTATGAATGATTGGGCGAGAATATTTAAATCTGCCCGTTCCTTCAACCCGAAAAATAAAAAAGAAGGTGAATATGAGTTGCACATCCTTAAATATACAGACTTTTTCAACCTGCAAGAGTTATCCTCAAATCTTATTAAAAACAGAAATAAAGATGAGAATGGGCAAACAGTTTCCTGGTTGAATATAAAATGCTTAAGGTTTCAGAAGGAAAATCCCGAAGCATTATTTTACAGATATGACCATTCAAGTGATTATAAAAAAGTAAATATCTCTGGACGAGGTCGACCTAAACAGTTACCAGCTGAACTGAAATCTGCATATCAGCAACTTTTACCGCTTTCAAGTAATAAAAAATCTGATCTTTTAAAATTAGTCACATCAGGACACATACCAGAAGAAGTAGCTGTCTGGTATACAAACTTACCTTCAGTTGAAACAATAGGCTCAGATCGTTTACTGGAACCTAATCATAGTGAGTCTGAAGATGAATGAGTTCATTTATTCACTTTTTTATTCATTTTTTGTTATAGAAGAAGAGATAGTTCATTTATTCAGCTTTTTTTCAGTTTTTGTTATAAAATTTCATTATAATAAAATCGCAATCCACTTCATTAATTGTTTTATTCAAGGTTTTTGGCCAAGTTAGTTGCAGAAAAGATCATTAAGAGTATGGTCCGTAAGCGAGCCAGGTTAACCGAATCGGTTGATGTCTAGTTCCATATGGGTATGCGATCGGTTCTCTGAAAGAAAGTTTATTTGCGGACCTTGCCATGTCCTGTCAAATGTCAAATGATTGATAAACAATGAACGGCACACATAACAATAACCTGTAATTTTTGTAATGTGGATATTTAGCTGTAGGCTGTAGGACAAGGATTTTGTAAATAGCAAAAGGGTTATGGAGAGGGAAAATAGAATAATTAATTTTGTTGTTGATGAACTTTTGCTTAGTAGCAGTAGCAGTGATAGTGAGGTAGACGAAAATCTAGGCATGAGAGGGCCTTTAGGTAGGTATTTATAAAATTTGTTTTGTCACATTAATTCTAAAAGTGTACATGTTTTTTTAGTTCTTCGGCCAAGAATTCAGAATTTCGTAGAAAATATAGTGGACTCATTTTCAGATGGGGAATTTCGAGAAAATTTTAGAATGTATAGGCGTACATTTGATCGCATTTTAGATTTAATTGAAAATGACATTGCAACAGCTGAGGATGCATCTGGAAGGCACACACTAACTGCAAAAAATCAATTACTAATCACAATATGGCGATTTAGTACTCCTGATTCGTACAGGTAGTTAAATCATATATTAATGCTAAATAAGAATCTTACCAAGCTATTTACTTTTAGATCAATATGCTCCAGATTTAACATAGGCAAGGCTACAGCTATACGGACTGTGAGAAGAGTAACAAATGCATTGCTAAACATAAGTCATCATATTATCAAATGGCCAAATAATGAAGAACAAGTAGAAATAGTCAGAGCATTCCATGCGATGGGTTTTCCTAGAACTGTAGGATGCATTGATGGTTCATATATTAAAATACCTGAACCTAGTGAAAACCCAAGATCTTATATTTGCAGAAAAGGGTTTGCAGCACTCATATTACAAGTAAGTTTTCAGATGGTTATCATAGTTGTATAGTTTAAATTTTAAAATTGTTTCTTTAGTGGTGTTGAAAATATTCTACTATTACTAACTGTTGTAAATATGACTATTCTTGGTTAATTTTATTAAGTACTTTTAGCCATCTATGGGCGCAACCATAAACGAACAAGGCCCTAGAAAAGTGTAATCTGTTATCGACAATGTATATAAGCAAGGTCAAGCAAGGTAAACGCTCTCTTTGTAATATAATGCGGTATGGTATATATCAGTATATATGTATGTAAGTTATTAAGAAGACATAATAAATTTCAAGATAAAAAGCAGTTAATGTGTTTAATTCCAACCACATTATTAATATTATTAAATTCAATATTACAACATGGTAGCAGAGCGTGGTTAAATGGTTTAGTGGTTGGTAAAACAAAAAAAAATCTTTTGAGGTTAAGCACATGTCTGCTGCAGAAGAAAAAACTACAATAAAAAGTGAAAGTGAAGCTGATCAAACAAGAAAATTAAAGAAGGAAAAGATAGATCAATATAACCAAAACTTTATCAAAGAAGAGATGGCTAGACAAGCAAAAATAGATGATGTAAGCATCCCAGTTTTCGATGGTGTAAATTTTTCAAGCTGGAAATTCAGACTAATGAATATTTTGGAATACAAAGATTGCAAAGAACCTGCCAAACGAAGAAGAACCGCCACTGAAGATGAAAATGCTTGGAAAAAGAAAGATCTTAAAGCAAAAACTATTTTAATAAGTGCTGTATCAGATAAACAACTCGAATACATAAGTGAATGCACAACAACGGTTGAAATGATGTCAAAACTGGAGAAAATGTACTCAACACAATCGACTTCCCTACAGATAATTAAAAGAGGAAAACTGGAAGAAGTAAAATTAATAAACTACAACACTGTTGAAGAATTCTTTGTTGAATTTGAAAAGCATGCAATGAACTTAAATCAGCTGGCGGCAAACTTGAAGAAGAAGAAAAAATGAGACATTTAATCAGAGCTTTGCCACCAAGTCACAGTTATATTGGAGATTTTATTGACCTAGTCCCCGATGAACAAAAAACTGTTGAATATGTTAAATCTAAAATAAAAGAAAAGAATCTCAGCAAAAATGAGATTAACAAGAAACCTAATGTGAGCACATTCGCAGCAAAAATAAAGGGTGAGTGTTTCCATTGTGGTAAAATTGGACATTATAAGAAAGACTGTTGGCATGCACCACAAAACAATAGAGGTCGAGGATTCCAAAACAGTAGAGGTAAGGGAATCCAATGGAACCCAAGAGGTCAGCGAGGTTCAACAAGGGGTCGAAGCAGAAGTGCATCGCAGCGAGGTCGTGACCAAGGAATATGCCGAAGCAATCAACCCTCAACATCCTTCAACGAGCAGCAAGAATATTCCCAAGAATCATGGGCAGCGGAAATCATCAAAGTGAATACAAATCAAGTTAGTGAAAGTGAGTGCACAAATAAAAATGAAATTGAGTGGTTGTTAGATAGTGGTTGTACAGATCACATCATCAATAACGAAGACTATTTCTGTAAGTACATAAAATTAAATAATCCAATTGATGTAAAATTACCTGATGGTAAAAATTTACAAGCTACCAAAATAGGTACAGTCTCAACATCCTTTAAAAATTATCATAATGAAGTAAAAGTAGAGTTAAAAAATGTATATTATGTAGAAGGTATTAAAAGAAACATACTAAGTTTATCAAAAATTTCTGAAAATAATACAATTGTAGCTAGGGAACAATATGCAAAAATTTATAATAAAAATAGGAAGTTAACAGCTGTTGCTGAAAAAATCAATGGTTTATATTCAATAAAAAGTATTATTTATAATAACAATGATATTTATGCAAATGTTGTAAAGTTAACCAATAAAGAAAAATGGCATAGAGCTTTAGGTCATGTAAATTTTCAATATTTAAATAAATTAGTTAATTGTAAATTAGTAGAGGGATTACCAGATAAGTTAGAAAACAACACAATGAAATGTGCAACCTGCATAAATAGTAAACACAAACAACAGAAATTTTAGAATTAATTCACACTGATTTAAATGGACCACATAGCACTACTGGCTACGGTGGGGAAAAGTATTTTTTAACATTTATTGATGATTACAGTAAGTGCACAAAAATTTATTGCATCAAAAGTAAAGATCAAACTGTAGATTGTTTCATAGAATTTGTAAATTTAGTAGAAAATAAATTCAATAAAACTATTAAAAAATTGAGATGTGATAATGGTAAAGAATATTTAAACAATAAAATTTTTGAATTTGTTAAAAATAAAGGTATTGAGTTATTACCAAGTCCTCCATATGTACATGAATTAAATGGAGTTGCGGAGAGGTATAACAGATCAGCTATGGATATGGGTAGATGTTTAGCAAGGGAAGCAAAAATTAGTCATACATTTTGGCCTGAAATTATAAAAACAGTTGCTTATTTAAAAAACCGTACAATAGCCAATACAAAAGAAAACAAAACTCCCTATGAAATATTTTTTAATAAAAAGCCCAATGTCAAACATTTAAAAATCTATGGAAGTAGAGTTTTTGTAAAAACACCTGAAGAAAAAAGAAAAAGTAAATGGGATGATAAATCGAAATTAGGTATATTAGTTGGTTATAATGATAATAGTTATAGAGTTCTTGTCAATAATAAGGTTATTAATGCTAGACATGTTCAAGTAGTAGAAGAGGGTACAGAATTAATTTGTTTACAAAAGGTGTGTGATAATGAGAATGTGAGTCTGAATGATAATGATAATACAGTGGAACTAACTGTTGAAAATGAAAATATTGAGAGTTTTGAAAATGAATCTAAACTAACAAATGATGCAAATAATGATTTTGAGTGTGCTAGTGAGACTGAAGTTAGTAGTGAAATAAATTATGAGTGTAGTAATGATACAGAAACTGTTGAGAGGAGAGCCACAGTGAGAAAAAGAAATCCTGTGAGTAGGTTTGGTAATCCAGTAACACACTTTATTTATGTAAATTATGTAAATGCTAATGTACCCAATACATTCAAGGAGGCGGTTAATTCTAATGAGTCAAATGATTGGAAAAAAGCTATGAATTTAGAAATAGAAAGTTTAAACAAAAATGAAACATGGACTTTAGTAGATAGGCCAAAAATAAAGAAATTTTAGATGTTAAATGGATTTTTAAAAAGAAAAATGATAATACATTTAAAGCTAGATTAGTTGTCAAGGGGTTCCAACAAAAGGAACATTTAGAAAATGTTTATTCCCCAGTAGGTAAAATGCAAACTTTAAAAATTCTTTTGAGTTATTCTTGTGCCAATAATTTATTTATAGATCAAATGGATGTTGAAACTGCTTTCCTAAATGGTAGGGTAAAATCAGAAATATACATTAATGAACCTGAAGGTTATGAAACAGACAAAAACAAAGTCTGTAAATTACAAAAGGCTCTATACGGACTTAGGGAAAGTCCAAGGGCATGGTATGATTGTTTTCATTCGTATATTGTAAAGTTAAATTTTATTCGAAGCAATTATGATTACTGTTTATATGTAAATAATGCAGACAAAGATGCAATATATATTTTAGTTTTTGTAGATGACCTTTTAATTAGTTGCAAAGATAAAATTAAAATAAAAGAAGTTAAAAATAGTTTAATGCAAAGATTTTCTATGAAAGATCTAGGCAAAATTGGCAATTAAATTGGAATAGATATAGATTATAGTAAAGAAAAAAAAACAATGATGTTAAGTCAAACAAAATATATTGAATCTTTGGCTGTAAAATATAACTTAAAAAATGCAAAATTGTATGATACTCCTATAGAGAGTAACTTAAAATTAGAACAAGCTACGGAAATTGATGAAAGAATTCAGTATAGAAATCTAATTGGCGAATTATTATATGTTAGTACGGGCACTAGACCGGACATAGCGTATAGTGTAAATTATTTAAGCAGATTTCAAAGCTGCTACAATCAGACTCATTTTAAATATGCTCTAAGAATTTTAAAATATTTGTATAAAACTAAAGATTTAAAATTAAAGTATTCTGACAAAAATGCAAAGGATGAACAATTAGATTGTATGGTTGATTCGGACTATGCAGGTGACAATATTGATCGCAAATCAACAACTGGTTTTATAATAAGATTGTATGGAAATTTAATTTATTGGAAAACACGTAAACAAAATATGGTTACTAAATGTTCAACTTTTGCTGAGTATACTGCCATGTCAGAAGCAGTAACAGAAGTCTTGTTTCTAAAAAATTTATTAAATGAGTCATTTAATTTGAATTTAGAAAAACCAATTAAAATCTATGAGGATAATTCAGGTGCAGTAGCAATTGCAAAGTTTGGAAATTACACTAAAAATTCAAAACATATTGAAGTTCAGTATCATTACATAAATGAAAATTATGAAAAAGGAGTAATTGATATTGTCAAAATTAGTTCAGAACATAATCTAGCAGACATTCTAACAAAAGGTTTAGACAAAAATAAATTTATTAGAAACAGGAATGCATTAAAATTAATTTAAAATTGTATATATAGGGAATTAAATTTATTAGAAATAGGAATGCATTAAAATTAATTTAAAATTGTATATATAGGGAATTAAATTTATTAGAAATAGGAATGCATTAAAATTAATTTAAAATTGTATATATAGGAAAATAAATGTCAGCAAAAAGTAAACAATAAAATTAACTTTAATCGAAGAGTCAAGGAGGCGTGTTGTAAATATGACTATTCTTGGTTAATTTTATTAAGTACTTTTAGCCATCTATGGGCGCAACCATAAACGAACAAGGCCCTAGAAAACTGTAATCTGTTATCGACAATGTATATAAGCAAGGTCAAGCAAGGTAAACGCTCTCTTTGTAATATAATGCGGTATGGTATATATCAGTATATATGTATGTAAGTTATTAAGAAGACATAATAAATTTCAAGATAAAAAGCAGTTAATGTGTTTAATTCCAACCACATTATTAATATTATTAAATTCAATATTACAACACTAACAACAAGGATTTTTAGGCTGTCTGTGACCATCAATTGAAATTTTTACACACCACTGCAGGAGAAGTGGGTTCATGTCATGATGCACGTGTTATGAGGAATAGTGAAATATGGCAGTATATAGTGGGAATGCCAGATAATAACAGATTCCCAAATGACACCCACTTGGTCGGAGATAAAGCATATCCACTATCTCCATACATTATGACACCATACAGAGATAATGGGCACTTAACAAATGCTCAAACTCATTTTAATTTTTGCCTCTCTACCGCAAGAAGTTGTATTGAACGAGCATTTTGTTTACTTAAGAAAAGGTTTTGGTGTTTAAAATTTTTGGATGTAAAAGACATTGTTTGGGGAACTAAGTACATCATTGCATGTACAGTTTTGCGTAACATTTGTATCTTGCAAGATGATATTCTAGAACTTCATGCAGAAGATTTTGATGAAAATGAGGGCGATATTGCAGCTATTGATATTGAAAAGCGAATTTTAGCAGTCCAAGGGAGAAATAAACGCGACGCTCTCTGTAACGAAATATTTGTGTTGTAAATAGATAGATAATAAATTATTGTGAAGTACAAGCATAATACTTTCTTTATTATAACGAAAATGAAACAAAAACAAACACTTAAGTTTAACAGTGTGTAACTTAAGAACAATAATCTTAAAATCTATTCAACAAAATAAAACAAAAACTCCCATCAAACTATTAAACAATATTTATTATCCAACATCATTAACCAGCCTTGTTAAATTCTTGTGAAATTAAAACATAATACTTATAACGAAAATAAAACAAAAACAAACTCTTAACATTAACAGTTAATATAACTTCAGAACAATACTTTTTTTGGTATATGTTTTTGGAATATTAATCAGTCTTGTTTGTCTCCCTCAATTTTAACCATTCAAACACTTCCTTCTTAAATTTCATCTTTTCATCATGTCTTGCTTGCCTTTCTTTTCCAATTCCTCAATGGCAAAAGTGTTTCGTTTCTTCCCACTTTTTGGTGTATGATCATTGTTGACCTGTGCAGATGATCCTGTCGGCGAAAATTTAGATTTACTTGGAATAGAAGTATCTGATCGAACAGTTATTCCTCCTGTGCTACTGACAATGGCTAGGACTTTTATATTCAAACAAATACATATTTAAATTAAATTACTAACTATCATAATTAAAAAAATAGATTAATTAATTGCAATCATTCTGTAAACCTAATAAAGATCTGAAAAATTGAAACTTAGTTTTACCAAGTGATTTGGTTAGGATCTCCGCTATTTGATGTTCACTAGAAACCTTTTGAACTTCAATTAAACCTTTCTTTTCATAGTCGTTAACAAAATGGAAACTTACATCGATGTGCTTTGAGTTTTTACAGAATTTACCATTTTTAGCTAAAGAAATAGCGCCAGTGTTAACTTCATTTATTTTGACTGGATTAGTAATATTTATACCAATATCATTTAAAATACCTTTAAGAGGCATAATCTCTTCTACACAATCCGCTAGTGCATAATATTCCGCATGTGTTGAGGCCCTAGACACAATCTTTTGTTTTTGAGATTTCCAAAAAATTACATTTTCAAACACACGAATTATTATACCTGTTGTTGACTTTCTATCAACAATGTCTGAGGCCCAGTCAGCATCTACATAGGCATCCATAATTTCGGCAAAGTTATTATCATATACTAAATTTAAAAAACGTGTGTGATATAAATATTTAAGAACACGCAATGCATATTTGAAATGAGTACTATTAAAACTGTTTTGATATCTGCTTAAGTAATTAACTGAATATGAGATATCAGGACGTGAGCCATTTGCAATATACAACAAAGAGCCTATTAGATTTTTATACTTTAGTTCAGTTTCAACTTTATCAGCATACTCTAATTTTAAGATTATTTCCATTGGTGTATTATACAGCTTAGAATCTTGGATATTATATTTAACAGCCAAACTTTCAATATATTTTTGTTGGTTTAATAATATTTTTTGTTCATTTAAATTATGCTTAATTTCAATACCCAGATATTGTTTTACTTGACCTAAATCTGTCATTTTAAATTTTTTATTTAATATAGTTTTTATTTCAAAAATAGTATTTTTATCTGAACTAAATATCAACAAATCATCTACATATAAAATTATGAACACTAGATTATCATTAACGTTTCCTATATATAAACAATAGTCATGATCTGATCTTTTAAAGTTTAAGTTAACTATAAAATTGTGAAAACATTCATACCCGTCTCGTGGACTTTTTCTTAAGCCGTACAGTGTTTTCTTTAAAAGACATACTTTAATTATAAATAGGTTTTTGGTAGTTTTGTAACCATCCAGCAATACATCGGTTTCCCCACGCTCAGGCAATAGCCTTAGTGGGTACATCGGTTTATTTGTTGAATGATTGCTTTTCTATTGTATTTAATTATGTATCTTTTTATGCAAATAAACATATTATTATTACTGTATATTTCAGATAACTTATTTTTTGAATCAGCGATTGCAATTAATTAATTTACAGTTATAAATGTTTGCAGTATTAGTTTTAAATAGAATTGAATTATTCTGATTTACAATAGAAGATACACTCAGTAAATTTCTTTTCATATTTGGTACATAACAAACATTTTTAATTACCGTTTTTATTAGTTTATTAAAAACATTAAAATAAACAACAATGTTACCTATTTTACTTGATTGTAATAAAAAACCATCTCCTACCTTAATATTTACTGGTTTGTCCAACGTTTTTAGTTCATAAAAAGTAGTTTTCTGAAATAACAATGTGGTCTGAGCATCCACTATCTAATAACCAGTTTATTGCATTTTCTTATGTGCCTCCAGACTTGTTGTTTGGACCTCTATGTTGAAGGTATTACTCTCTTCTAATGTTGTTGAATTTGTTAATGTGCAATTCTTATTTAGTTATTTTTGTTAGTCAAAGTTACCAACACTGTTTTGTATGTTGACTTGAAAGTAAGTTGACAACTGACATTGTAGTAGTCATGTAGAAAAAGTTCTCGATAACGAGGTTACATCTTTATATTATACAAAGTACCGGATAAAGTTAATCTATTTATTCTCCTGAATTTCTCTGCTATAAATTCTCAGAATTTCCTTTTATATTAGTTCTTGGAATGGCTCCTCTACCTCTGTAGTTTGAATTTCCTCTATTATAACTTCTATAACTTCTTCCTCTGTAGTTTTCATTGCTTTTTTAGAATCTTTGGGTATGGCCAGGTTTGTTACATTTGAAACACTTAATTTCTTCTTGGGCATTAATATTTTGTGCTTGCATTGGCATGTGTAAGGCAAATGCTTGTAATTTACCTTCAGTTGAAGGTTGTTTTGTTTGAAATTCTAGTACCAACTTGTTTTTCACATATTCACACCAAATGGAGTAATTACTTTTATTAGTAATTTGTATGCAGGCTCTACTTCTGATAAAATGATATTTTCAGATAGTGGAGTCTTAGAAAAGTTAGAACCTGGATATTTAGTTTTAGCTAATAAAGGATTATTAATTAGTGACATTTTTCCTCCTGGTGTACATCTCAACATTCCTCCATTTTTATCTACAAATCATTTTACTGTTGCTCAAATTCAACAAACACAAACAATAGCAAGGGCCTGGTATAATGTTGAGAGGGCTATAGGAAGGATGCAAATGTATAAAATTTAACATTTCATACCCCACACACTATCCAAATATGCTGATATGATATTTGAAGTTATTGCAGCAATTAAAAATTTACACTATTCGTTAATTAAAGAGAGTGAAAATCAATTTAACCAAATATATTTTATATTTTTTTAAATACCTTGTATATTAGTTTTAATTTATAAATTTTTGTGTAGTTTATAATGTATTAAAAAATGCTGTTGTAAGGTGAAAGAAAAATATATTTTATAATTTATTAGGTTTTATCTATTATTACATATAAATAACATAAATTTTTCAGAATAAATTTTTCTCCCTATTGTTCATCCTTATTAATTTGAAATATTCGGCATTCTTGAGGTGTCCAAATTACCAAATAAAATTTTTCTTTTTTGGTAATAAATAATTGGCCCTGTATTTGATGGTAATATATATTATTACATCCTTACCATTTTCTCTATAAATACTGTCATTTTTACCTTCTAAAGCTAGAGGTGTATTCCTTCCTGAGGAGGGAGATGTAAAAAAATTACAATACATATATTGATATTTTCTTAAGAGGGGCGTTTTTAATTTGGTAAGACTGCCTGAATTTAGTGAAAAATCTGGTTATTTCTAAACCACAAGAATACGGAGTAGATGGAGATAGTGGTTTCAAATCAGTATTTTTATTATAAATTCAAATATTTTTAGAGCCTGTTGACTTTCTTTATCTAAGACAGAGATGAAAATATGAATTTAGCTTTGTAAATCTTAGAATATTTTCACGACATACACATACATTTTACCTTGAGACCATAAACAGACGAAAATACTTGTTTATATTTTTTATTAAATATTGTTTGTATCCACTTTGGTACTTTGTTGTGTTTGGTGGGCGCAGGTGAACAAATTTATTTTTTTTAGGAAAAACATATCAATACCTATATAAAAACATTTTTTCTGTTAAGAACGGTAAACAACTAAAAGGTTGAATTAAACTTTCACTATTTATTCGCAAAATATGAAATGCAATGACGGCCGTTTCGCTATAGCGAATTTATTTTAATAAACTATTATTACCTAACTTACAATAAATCAAGTACATATATTTTTATAGATAATTAAAGAAAGCAATTTCATAAAAATGGCTAAGGTACATTTTACCTGGGGAAACTACTTCTAAACTATAATGACTAAGTGATGCAGATAAAAATTTATTTTTAGTTATATGTTTTAGTTATATGAAATTTTTTCTTGTTAATAAAATTAGCCTATGTAGTACCATACTAGCAGTAATTTCTTTGTAAAATTGACATTTTTTGTTGTCTATTCCCCTGTAAATTTATTTTTTGTAACTAAATCATAAGCATTACCTGGACAGTATATGTCGTCTTTGGATTCATATAAAAGGCTGTAACTAGGACATCTTAGAGAAGTGTTAATGCTTTATTTTTTCTTTTGTCTACTTTAAACTCTAGGATAAATTTTGAACCTGGAGTAATAGTCCAAACAGGTTATATTTAATTTATAGTAAGTACCTAGTATGCATGTAAAATTATAAATCAACATGGAAACTATTTTCCTGTTGCTACTGTTTTAAATTATAAATGTTTATTTTAATGTTTAATTTCATTTTAAACATTCAAATATTATCTGCATTTTATTGAATAAAAAAAAAATATTTTTGTGTTTTTCTTTTTTATGTTTCATAATAATATGGATAAATATGAAATTCATTCTGACTTAAATATGGAAACCGTTTGTCTGTTCTATTATTTACTGGCAAACTTTTAATGGTGAAAGTAAAGAAAATAAGATGGTAATCCCATGGATGATTAAAGATCCAGTATCACCCAAATTTGTAACACCAGTTTATATAAAAATACTTATAATTTTCTAAAGAGAAAGCTATTATATTTAAACATATTCAACAAATGAAACATTGTAGGCACAATAATGGCAGTATTATCAGGCCTATTTGGAAAAACACTTTTAACAATTAGCTATTAATACATATGTGGTTTTAATTTATAAATGTAAATCCCTTAGAGATTGGGTTTATGTTATATACCAATTCGACTAAAATAAAACAACTGTGTTTAAGTAAAAAGTAATTTAGGAAATAACAACTGTTCGTAACACTAAATTCCAACAAAACACCTTGCACATATTACAGTTGAATACTATGTAAATGTTATGTAAAAACCAACGCAAACTTTGGAAATATACTTCAAAATTAATTTTTTTTTACTTAGACAATTATATATTTAAAAGCAAATCACTAAAATTAATATATTTTTAAGTTATAAACGAGAAATAAGGTTAGGTTATGTTAAGTGAAGTTTGTGTTTGGATTTGGAGAATTAGAATAGACATACGTCTCGGAAAAAAGCGCCACCAAAACTGCTGAACTAAATTGACAGGTTGATGCAATGTTCAAATTTTGCGTGCAACAAATCTCAAAAAATATACCTTTTTTTAACTTCTTATTTTGCTAGTCGCATTCTCTTTGTTTTCTTTAGGAGTTAAACTTCCGGCATTAAAATTCGTAATCACAAATTGCCAAACGTTTTTAAAACATACCATCACTTAAACGCCAATATCTTATTTATAGCGAACAATATAAAAAATTTAGCTTATTATTCAATTATATGAGTTGGATGAAGGCGATTTCAACACAAGAATGTGTTATAAATTGACGGACCAGCATATATATATAAGGATAAATTAAAGAAAATGAAAGTTAAGAATGCTGCCCAAGTTTTTTCGCATAGAGTTTCCACTACAATGAATTGGACTATAAAACATGGTAAACATTACCAACTATTAACTTCTTATTATTTTTTATTGTATCGTAGATTATTTTACAGTTCTTTTGGGTTTGTGGGTATCTCGGTAACAACAATGATATTTTAAAATATTTATTTTTGTAATAAACAAAACACGTGCAATGTAAATATTTAAACGCCGACAGCTACGTGTGAACCGTATCAGGTCAAAAGGCAAACTGATTTACCCAACGACGTCTACCGGGTAATAGGGGCGGTCCGGGAAATAGGTGGTACCGCTGCACTTTCCCCCTCTAGTTGACGAATTGGTGCCCAATCGACAACTAGCCAAAACTTGACGTTGGTTATTGTGGGTGCTTCTTGGGCTGTCCTCTTTTTCTTTTTGGCACAGGCACAGAAGTCTCTTTTTCCAAGGGATAGGGATTGATATCAGAGACGTGATACCTTCCAATAATTTCTATAGGATCTTCACAAGTTGACAATTCGTAGGAACCTAGAGTGATGTGATAGAGGCTGTATCATGCGAAGCTCGTATCTGCCTCCCAAAAGTCAAAAAGGCAGGAGTTCGATCGGTAGACCCGCACACAGTCGAATTAATCGCAAATCTGATACTGCTAAGATGATTGTCTCATAAGTAATGATGACCTTGTACCAATATAAACAACTGTGTTTTTAACTCTCTGTTCTTTCTCTCCACTGGATTACTGGCTGGATGGTATATGGGAATCAACGTACTTTTTATGCCAAAAAACAATGAGTAACCTTTTGCATCACATCACTTATAAATTGTGACCCATTATCGGTTATAAGTTTGCGGACGGTGCCAAAACGAAGGAAAACCTCTTCAATCAGGAGTTTGGCACAAGCTTCTCCAGTTGCAACTTCCATGTGAAATAATTGTCTTCCGCAATTAAAATCCACTTGTTAGGAGTGGCTGGCAGTGGCCCAAAGACATCGACAGCCATAATCCAGCAGGCTTCAAATTTGTGCTCTTAAATCTTAAGCAATCTAAGCAATTTTTTATATACTGGGCGATATCTCTCCGCATACCAACCCAAAAATATTTTTCACTGATTTTCTGGCAAGTATGATCCACATAGTGACCAGCGGTATCAGCATCGTTGTACTGTTTTAAGACATTTTCTCTCATAGAGCGAGGTATTACCAATTGAGAATTTTCAGCATCAGAATTGGGATTGAATTTATATAAGACCCCGTATCCTTCTTGAGACCATCTATTCAATTCGATAGGATCGTCGGATTCTAATGATTTTATGATTTTCGAAATGTCGTCATCATTGAGCTACTGAGCTCATAAATCTTCGGATGAATATCTCGGCATTTCTACCGAAATGATGCATACTTCACAAGTATTTTCCTCAGGATGAGGACAAAAAGTCGGGATAAAGTGTCGGCTACGTCATTCGATTTGCCTGGTACATATACTATCTTCATATTAAGACCTTGTATTCTTAAAGCCCATCTCGCAAGGTGTGCAGATGGCGTTTTGAGCGTTAAAAGCCACTTGAGAGGCTGGTGGTCAGTTGCAATAGTAACTTCTAAATTTTTCTGCTCCCCAAACGATGCTAAGAGCTTCACTTTCTGTTGTGGAAAAATTCTTTTCGGCCGGGGTCAACAGACGACTAGCATATTCAACTAGTCTTTCTAGATTCCCCTCCCCCTGGAGTAGTACTGCCGAGATTGCGTAACCACTTGCATCTGTTCTGAGTATATAAGGTTTAGTGTGATCCGCTTGGATGAGTATAGGATATGAGGTCAATCTGTCCTTTAGCGTTGTAAGTGCCAAATGTTTCTCTTCTCCAAGTTTGAACGTGGCATTCTTTTTAAGTAAATTGGTCAACGGTCGAGCAATGTCCGCAAAGTTTGGCACAAATTTCCGATACCACGAACATGATTGTACAAAATTATATACATGTTTAATGCAGCTGGGAAATGGCATATTCTTGATCACGGAAGTCTTTTCCGGGTTGGACTCGACACCTTTAGGTGAAATCACGTGACCGAGATACAAGAAAAACGCACTTGTTCCGACGTGCCCGTAACTTGAACACTCATAGTCTATCAAAAACCGCAGTAATGTCCTCGATATGTTTATCGAAAGTCTCAGAAAGCACTTACAAATCGTCCAGATAAGCGAAAACAGCGCGATTACCAAGTCCACTACGAAAACGATCCATAAGTCTGTTAAAAGTTGCCGAAGCACTAGGACAACTGGACTTGCCCATGGTGATGCACATTGCTCTATGATTTCGGATGCTAAGAGTTTGTCAATTTCATCCTTTAAAATTTGTTTTTTTAAAGTTACTTAAAGGATGAGGTTCATTACTGGTGGTTTTAATTTTGTGAATCGCAAAATCAGTAGGACCTCCCCCTGCTTCAAAAATATCTGAATAAGGAGTTAGACTATTGAACTGCCTCTTTTGTGAATCATTTAACACCTCACCTTCCTCAGGTCGCAAACAATATTCATTGATTTCGCACAATTCTAAAGTCGAAGGAATAGAAAATTCATTAACGAATGGAAAAGTTTCAGAAGAGTTTTCACCAACAATTTTCAGGAATGTTCAAAGTAATATTTGCTTTCTGCAAAAAAATCAACACCTCAAAGAGTACGGTTCTGTTCTAAACAGTAAAAGTTATAGGAATACATTTAGTTTTTATAAAAACGTTTACATCAACTTATGTATGAAATTCGAATCCTATCTTGGGAGAAAGTATACCCATTTTCTTTAAGCAGTTTATACAGACTAAAATCTGCAATAGCTGCATGCGAGCCAGAATCCGCATAACCTGTTCGACATGTGCAATCCTAATAGGCAATAATGGCCTAGATAGAGGTTTAGACTCAATATATGCGTCAGAAACGCTTTCCTGCAATATTTCGCTTTTTACGGAAATCTGATAAAATCCCAAAGTTTTAACTTGAACATTTTCGGACCGAGTTTGACATATAGTACATTTAGATCTAATGACACCGGGTGTGCCAAATCCTTAACAAACTAATTTTGACGTCGATGGTTCACTTTCAACAGGAATGTTGACAGAAGGTTCAGCAAGATGATTGCTATCATTTTTCTTTTCTTTGTATAAATGCATCTTACAGTGTTCTTTAACATGGCCTATTTTTTTACAATACCTACAGCGTTCATGCGCAAAAATGTCTCTAAAAATCAACAGAAACAGAAAATGTTCTAAGTTTATTTCCGATGGCCTCGAATATGGGCGCCAGTGTATCGTAGATGATTTTACAGTTCTTTTGGGTCTGTGGATATCTCAGAAACAACAATGATATTTTAAAACATTTATTTTTCGTAATGAACAAAACACGAGCAATGTAAATATTTAAACGCCGACAGCTACGTGTAAACCGTATCAGGTCAAAGGCAAACTGATTTATCCAACGACGTCTACTGGGTTATAGGGGCGGTCGGGGAAATAGGTGGTACCGCTACATTATTACATAATTACAAAAATTATACTAAGAACAATAAATAACTGAACGGTTGAACTAAAATTTCACTATTTATTCGAAAAATACGTTTTAAAATGCAATTACAGCTGACGATGCTAATTTTTAGCGATTATTATTAGTAAGATGGACTTCCACAAAGTAAAGGTTACCACAATCAATTTTACAAAAATTATAGTTTTTTTTATGGTGACCTAAGTATCCAAATAAATTTATATAAATGTTTACTTTTCACTTTTCAGGTCGAGAGGGAATACTTTCAAAAACTGCTATAGGGACATCTAGTTTTATTTCTTTTATGGACCAAGTTTTTGATAGTGTAAATGGTTCTCAATATAAAGCAGACCATGGTACGATATTAAGTTGTGCAATTAAATCGGGATCACTACATTTGGAATTTTGGGAAAAAGCAATTAATAGTTTAAGTCAATGACATGCGTCACATCCAATATTGAAAAGGTTCCTCCGACGTTTAAAACCTGGATAAAAACAATTAAAGGGTTTATATATCTGGCGCAGGTTAATGAATGTTGAATTTAAATATCTTTGCCTGCGAAATATTACCCAGGATCCTTTAGAAAACTTTTTTAGTTGTATTAGAAGTCATGGAATACGAAACGTAAATCCAAATGCATATAGGTTCATCGCTTCGTTCACAACACTAATAATTAACAATTTTGCTAGACATTGTGAAGAAGATGAAAGCAATGTTTTAAATTCTTTAAAAGACTTTCTCAGTAATTCCTCCTTTAATGATAACAATACTTGTTTAGAGGAAGTAGTGTGTATATAGTTTCTACCCATGCATACATAGCAGGGTACTTGGGTAGACCTTGGGTAGACGAATACAAAAAAAAGTTAAAGGATGCTGCGTTTGCTTAAATCAACTTCAAGCATCAGAAGATCAATGTTCAGAAGAACATTTATTTAATTACTGCTCGTGATTATAAAAGAAGTGGTTTATTAAAACCTAAAACACAATTTAGAAGAATGTTTTCTAAGATGTGTAATTTATTTATGAAAAATATTCACAATTTAATTTTAAAACCAAATCTAAAAAAAGAATTTAAGTTATTTTTAAAACAAAACTGTATAACCCCTTTCTTTCCGTGGTGCACAATTTATTTGAGTTAAATGGACTATTTTTTAGATAGATTTCTTTTTACAAACGTATTTTAAAAATATGAATAGGATTTTACAAGGCCGAGAAGTTTATAATATAAAATCCAATGATTTATTGACGAATGGCTTGGCAAAGATTTTTATTATTACAAAAAAAAATCCTTAACTTGAAACAAATTATGAAAAAATAATTAAATTTTTAATTATTAAAAATTTAATATAGCTTTTTGTCAGAAGAGAGTAAAAAAATACCAAATTAAAAGTTATTACAACCAAATTAACTTTAAAAAACTATTTTCTTTAATTTTTTAAACAGCAATCATTTTTCCTAATTTACTCCCCAAAAGAATAATTACATTTATTTTGTTATTTAAAAAAATGTGTATGTATTTAGAGTTCTGGTATCTTTATTGTATTAACGGTAATAAATTTTTTTTGCAAAAATAAAAAATTATTACTTATTTTTTTTTCTATATAAGTCAATACCAACTTATTAACAATATTAAAATACTTTAAAAATATTAAAAAAAATATATTTAGTATAGTTATCATAATATTTTTAAAATATTTTAAAATAAACATTTTTAATTAACCAATAAAATAAAAATACAATTATATAGTAAGTACTCGGGTACTCGGGTCACGAGCGGCGCTGTAAACACGTTTTTAAAAAACCCTTAGAGTCGGCTATCTATAAAGTACTCTCTAATCTATGTGTGTACAGTGCACTGTCAAAGCAATCTTTGCATATAAATATCAAAAATGAGCGTATAGGCGTATCATTCGGTTCTTATAAATACTAAATTATTTAGAACACTAATTGCATTCACACACTTGATTGGTTGAAATTTAAAATTAAAATGTTGAATCAGCTTACCTTCGGTCTCTGAAGAAGATAACTTGATTATCGAAACGCGCGTAAGACAGTTAATAGTGTGTGTTGGTGTAGTGGTAGTGTAAACGGTTTTCGGTATGTGTGGTTAAAATTTATTAAAAATTAAAACCTTGATATAATTTTTTTTTTCGGTACGTCAGTGGAAACGAAAATTAAAATTGACAATTGGCCTTCATATGCAAGCTCCTTTCTAGACTCAAGGTAATTTTGCATATACTCCTTCCTGTATCTTTTTGTTCTAAGGCATGCAGTATTTCGTGTACCAGCGTATGCAAACAGAGGCACAAAACATCCGTGTTTGCCGGCAACGGCTGTTTGTTGGAAAGATGTCATTAGAAGAAAAAGAGAAAATTCGTGGCCTTGATTATAGCTTGCCAATTTAAAGATATCTAAAATAAAAAAACCAACGCAGTTTCAACAGAAGCAAAAAACAAGGCATTGCAGAAGATTACAAAGAAATTTAACTCCCAGTCTCCAAATTTCTCTAAAAGATCGGAGGAGTCCTTAAGAGCCTATTATAAAAATCAAAAAGAAATACTTAGGAAAAAAGTAAGGGAAAAAAACATGTAAAGGTGGTGTTGGTAATAAGGTTGAGCCGAAGGACGTATTGTTGCTTTCAATAGTGTGTGCAACCAGCGTTTATGGTCTAAATAACAAAATATTTTAATTTCAGAATATATACATTAGAAAGAGGAAAATCATAGACAGTATTTAACAGATTGCGTAACCTAGTTTATGTGATCGAGTTAACTAGATCTATGAGGTAATGCATAGCGTAATATTGTTAGTTATTTTCTATTTTAGTACGGCTTGTTAGCTTGAATTACGGTCCCATCCGGCAGAAAGCATGAAACTTGGCATACGTGTAGCTTTTATATATGTGCTTCAATGTCGATAGAGAAACACGCTGGGAAATGATTCTCCCCCCCTCGTTTCTCCCCATTTTATATCCCTCATTTTTTTTCATTTTTTACAAAAAGGGTAGGACTGATGAGTTTACGTTTCAAGGACCAAATAATTGACGATAATTTACCTACAAAACGATACCACATTTATAGTTATTAGACATAGTTTTTTAATAAAGTCATCATTATATTGTGAACTTTTCTTTTTTCTTCACTTAATGCTAAATGAAAGATGTGATAAAATAGACTAAAAAGGTTAAAAACTGTATACATTAAGCTACAAAACGATACATAACAAATTATTGTAGAAGGTTTGGTTCCCGAGTTACAGCTCACGGCGTCTGGCTCAACGAAATAACTCCTTTTTTGCGTCTGTACAATATGTTTACGGGACCTGTTCCGAAGCACGAAAGCTTATCCTTATAGGTATAAGTGCAGTCCTCTACAGCTAAATGTATACAGGCTAGTATGGCGGACACCGCGCCTATTGCCATACATACCCTGGATACATTTAGCTGCATCGACTGCGGAGAGAACGCACAAAAGTAGCTCGCAACAACTCTAAGGTGAGAATCATATTCCAGTAGTAAAAAGCGACTGAACCTGCTGACTGTTCTTTCCATGTCTCAAGGTCAAATTGTGTACCTGGGTTTTCAGGTTTGTATATATTATAGGCGTTCATAGATAGGATATGTAAAGCAACTGATAGAATGTATCGAGCCCGTCTTGGATGCGAGGCTTTCAAAAATGATCTAGCCTTTTCTTCGCCACATACATCAGCACGTATCAAAGCTGAGGTTTTTCCAGATTTCTCTAATAAATCTCCTATCAAAGTCATAAAATTCATCTCTATGTGGAAAGCACCCATCATGAGCACAACCTTGTTTTCACCAAAGTGCTCTTGGTTATTCCACTGGAAGATCTTTCTGAGGGTGTATAGAGGTTGATACATAGTGATATCTGTTGCTTGTTCTGGGTTCAAAGATGCAATGGTTTTTTGCACGTTATAAATAACATGCCTGACAACAGCTATTGAATGCGAAGGGTCTGGAAGAAGAGGCAACAGAACTGACATAGACATGCCTCTCGTTTCTTCTAGCTGTTGATATGCATGGTAAGCCGCCCAAGAAATTGACTTGAGGTTATCTTGTTCTGTTGTATCTACAATATTTTGAACATGCTCTAACCACGCATTCTCGATCTTTTTCTCAGCTTGCAGATTTACTGTGAAATCAACCGAACAGTTCTCAGGAACGAGAGGAATTTTAGGTTCCTTCTCTTTCAATATGTAAGGAGAAACATCAGTGTAAAAAGAAGGTAAACTTTGTATGAGGAGGGACTGGTATCAGATATAGGAAGCGTACGGCGACGTATTATTTTTGAGCCTAGATCATGATGCTGAACAATACTGATGGATGTTCCGTGAAGGGCACCTTCTGCTGTCACAGACGACGGGTTGTAAACGATGTTGTCAAAAGCAGCTGTACAGAAAATATCCGACTGCAAAGCTGGTGGGGAAACAACTCCTTTATCTTCATAAATTTGACATGCAGCATCAGAAACTTGTTTTGAGCATTGTAAGACTCGATTATACGATACTGAGAGACCATGATGAGCTAATTTCTCAATCAATTTACTCTGTCTGGTATGAGTGTGAATAAGAAGTCCAATGTACAGCGGCAACGAGGGCTCTCTTTTGGTTGTATGACGAAGTAGAGTACCTTTGCGCGGATGTTTTGTAGCATTGAACATTATGAGTTGACCTATTGAATTCACAGCAAGCGACTCTGCTTCCTCACTCTCTACGATGCTTGTCCCGTGAAGAAGCATTCTGATAAGTGTTACCAAAGACATCGGAACGTATTGCTCTTCTTGGATAAGGCTTCTCCTAAATGCAGTGTCCTTCAAATCAAACATTTCAGCTTGACAAGTATTAGCAACTTTTTCCAAATCAATGAAGTGGTCGTGAGCTTCCCGATTTGCTCCAGCACGAACAATTTTACTAATATCTTTATCAAACGCAAGAGTTGTAGGCTTAGGTGGATCAGATTGAGATCGAAGGTCAGAAAAATATTTCAGTAATTTCTCTTGCAGGCGATTCGATGAAATGGATAATGCATTATCTCCCTGCAGTTGTTGAAGTCTATCATTAATTATCTTTCTTAATTCCGCCAACTTGAAAATTTCTTCAGAACTTGTCTCCATATACATCACAAGCTCAGTAAATGCGAGATTATGGAAATCTGGTTCAGAATAATAAAAAACTCGTTGTTTTAACAAAACGTCCACTATTTATTTAAAAAATTGCCATTTTGACTAATAAATCATGTCGTTCAAGACTGAGTGCTCCATCTCGAATACGTTTTTCAATCTCGAGAGTTGCGACTATATGCAGGGTGTCCTTGTCAGTCGCAGGATTATTGCAAAAAAAAACAAATTTTAATTGTTTTAACCCTTGAGCTTATAGCCCTTGATGGACGCTCGCGCTACTTGATGTGGCTGCGTTACTTGAGCTGGTTTTCTTGATCCGGTCAATTATAGTTTTGTTATATTTAGAACGACAGCTTTTATGGAATTTTGCTTGTTTGGATTGCAGAGTTTTCAAAAATGACCCACCTTCCATCAGTCTCTTCACAATATCTTCAGGTAACTTTCTAAGCTCATATAGGGTCGAAGCATTTTCAGCGAGACTCACAAAGCCAGTACCTACAACTTTTCTTTTACTTGATACAAGCGGCTGACCGTTGTCTATTTGACTATATAAGCACTTGTTCCAGTCTGTTTGTTCCTCCGAACTTGCCATTGTGAGTTTTCATGGAGCGTAATAACTGCAAATAAATTAAAAATAATTTATTGATTAGACTTTTGGATAATTTTATTATTTGATAGGGTAGACACTATTATTATACATGATCTGTAGTATTAATTACAACCCGCTAGCTTTTTTAATGGCTGAGCTATTGAACTTTTTAACAGGTCACTGTATGAGCGCCATCTAAAGGGTAATATTTTTTCAAGGTTTTAGTATTTGCCGTGGTAGGGGACATCATTACGCAACTTTCATTCATACATGTCAACTGGATAGCTCTTCAAACGGCTGAGAAAATCCGCTGTGACAGATAGACGGACAGACAGCCAGACAGACATCGGAATCTCAGTAATAGGGTCCCGTTTTTACCTATGGAACGGAGCCCTAAAAACATTGAAAACGTTTTATTAATCGAAACCGATTTAAATATTGAGCGTGTTGAAAAACGTTTTCTATAATGTTTCGTTTCGACACCGAAATATATCGTTTCTACGGTAATAAGGACGAAAAAGCGCGACACGTTCGGAACAAGGTTTATTAATTTATTATATGCGCGCAATGGCACCGGCATGCAATACCTATGCAGCTACTACAGTACTCTCAACATTTGAAACAACAATGCTCTCGAAAATGCACTTACCTATTGAGTTAGTTCTATAAACATGCTCTATTACAGAGTTCCACACTTGGTAAAATACTCCGTAAATGGCAATGCGAGCAAGATGATTAGTAAATGCAGACGCAGTGAATACGTGTGTACGAGTGGTAATCCCGACAACTGACTGGGTGGCAGGCAGTCCGGCCGTGCGTGAGCATCGCACGCTACTCCCCCCGTACCCCCGCCTCCACCACATCGGCTAAAAGCTCCGTAGTAGGCCCGTGTTAGCGACCATTTTAATATTATTCCCATTATTTCTTGCAAAAATTAAATAGATTTATGCATATTTTGAGAACTGTAAGTCCTACCAAGATAAATCCAAAGACTGTTTTGTAGATAATTTTATGAAGAAAAAAAATCTCTTGACTGCTTTTTCCTAGCTTTAGTTTAATCCATTCATGCGCGTCACTAATTAGATGACGAGGCATTTGGCTATTTAGAATATTTATACAAATACATGTGCCGCGATGTTAGCGGCTAGTCAGCGGCACGCAGGCCGGAATACAAAAAAAAAGTTACATAAAACAATCAAAGAATAAAAAGTTCGGGCTTGTACCGCAGCCAAGGCGCATCAGCTCAACTACGTGGGCGAAGAGTCGACGGGGTGACGAGCGGCAGTAGGCTCAGGCCTAGCGGTTCCGAACTCTCCACACGCGCCGACCGAAAGCCGCGTGGATCGAAGACCCCCACTTGAGCACCGAGTGGACACAGCCAGCCTTCAGACTCGATGGTATTTGTAAGTAATGTTCAATCAGTTCATTACACCGGGGCCATACGCCCCGTGCGCCGAGCACCAGGGGTTCGATAACAATCCAGGCCAACGTTGTTGTGCTGCCTCTCTGAACTTAGGACAGTCGTAGACACACACCACTATACGGTCCGGCTGGTGAATCACCAGGTCCGGTTTAAACAGTCTGCCGTTGAGGTGCCGGACGTGAGGCTCTACTTCCGTCTGCCATCGCTTCCTGCAGTGTTCGGCGATCTTCCGAACCACCTTATCATGACGTTTGATGCGCTCACAGTGGGTGGACCCGCAGTTTTGGAGCACATGGAAATTTCCCTGGAACTCGTGTTTCCGTTCCTGTTAATACCTAGTCGGAACTTGCAACTAGTTCCGGAGTGTCCCGAGTCGAACATCAGACTTGGAGCAATTTACTTTACATCCCTCCACCACTAAACCATCATCCACGACCATCATGGATGAACGCAGGAGTTCGCTGCCACGCAGCAAGGGAAGAACGCTATCCACGAGCGAGGCGAGGAGAGAGAGTCTCTTCCCCACCACCAACCGTGCTTCCAACAGCACGTCGAACACACCACGGCCCGATACCATATCTAATAGGAGCGCCAGAATTACGGCTAGCTCCGGGCCTGGTAACGACGGTTTGTACCGCTGCCAGCAGTGTCAGAAGTCATACACCACACGAAGCGGCCGCGATAAGCACCGGAAGACTTGCGGGAACAGTGAAAGGCTGACATGCCTGTACTGTCCCGCCAAGTTTACCACCTTCTCCGGTGTGCGGCTGCATGAAAATAAGGTCCATCAGACGCAGTGCGCCCAACAACGCCGGTCGGAGGTACAACTTCTTCAGGACATGGCTGAAGTGAAAGCTCGTCTTCCGCCGAAGGCACAGGTCCGGAATGAGCTGTCCAAAGTTACCGGCCTAACGAAGGACCAGATCCGCCATAGGCGCCAGAAACCGGAGTACCAGGAGTTGCTCTCTACTATCAAGCGGAAATTAACGCAGCTTGCTGAGCCTGGTACTCCCCCACCTACTTCGCCACAAACACCTGTGGCAACTATGGCGGATCCCACATCCCATGCGTCGATGGACTTTCAGCATCCTCCTCAATCAAGGCCAGTAACACCCGGCCCATCAACATCAGGATGCCAGCGGAACGCCCCAACAACAAGAAGACGCATCAGTGAAGACTTTAGTGTCCGTCCCGCGACGCTCAAGCGGCCCAAGGTCGACGATTCCTCTGACTCCGATGGAAACGGGTCAGGTATGCCAGCGAAGTATTATTTTCAGAAACTATGCCAATTCGAAGGGTTATTGTGGATTCAGCCGACATTTTGGACAATGATGAGATCAGAAGATCTGAAACCAATTTATTGGATATTGGGAGCATATTGGAACCCATAATACTTATCGAATGGTTGACCAAAAGGAGATTGCTACTTAATGAACCGACATGTGACGAGTGCCAAGTAAGAATTATGATTTTTTTAAAATTATTATCTAATCAGTTAGATAATTGTACTAAAATGCTATGACAAAAATACCATTTTTGTTTTAGAGATCAATGTCCCTCATTAAACATGAAGTGACAGATGGTTACATTTAGAGGTGCTGGCCCTGCATCTATCATCTATCAGAAGTGGTTCATTTTTTAGTCGAATCCATTTATCCTTAATGCAATTTAACCTTACTCTATATAGTAATTACACTATTTTGTAGAAAAATCCAATTTAAAATTATCTTTTTAGACAGTTGTAACCTAAAACAAAAATAAAATAATTTAAAAATTGTTTTTAGAGGTAATAATATTAATGTGATAAATTGATGATAAATATATTTAGTGTATTATAGTGTGATCCATTTCCTATAAATAATAATGTAATTGAATAAATCCAATTCATTTATAATAGAAAATATTAACTAAAAATTTTTAAAATTATAAAAAAAAATGTTAGGTGTTGGAATTTTAGTAGGTTTAAAAAAAATTGGTTATTTACGAGGAAGATAATCTTCCTCGTGGTTCTTTATTTTCGTGATTATTTAGATGTTCATTTTTATTTTTCAAGTTTTTTGTATACAAAGTAATTAAAGCAAATATATATATATATATATATCCAAGTTGTTGGCTAGGAGTAACCTGAGAAAGATATTGTGTCTGCTGTTTATTAATTCTTTTATTGAAGTGAATCATTTTAAAACTTTATGCCAGTGTGAGTCGAGGGCCCTCAGAAGTTTTTTGTTATTTTTGCTATTTTTTTGGAAATCCAAGTTTCAAACTGTCTTTAAAAGATAAACCAGAACAAGTTCAAAAGATCTAACATCAAGACCGTACATGGTCCTTCGAGCCGGATATTATCCTTTAAAGATTGTTTGTTGTTTGTTGGTTTTGGGAAAAAATGTTTTTTTATAATTAATTTAATAAATAAATATTAATATTAAATTAATTTAATATATTCAATTTAATGCACTTATCCTTTAAATTTATATCATTTATCATTGTGTGTTATTGTATACTTTTAATTGTTAACCTTGTTCTTCTTCTTTACCAATAGTTGACAGTAACTGTATTTTCAGATTTTGCTAGCTAGTCAACATGATTTAATTTGTTACTCTCATTACTTAATTCCAAGGTTGTATTGACTTGATTGATGTTGCATGTGTCGATCGGCCTTAGTCACTTATCTTGATTTCAATTCATTAATAATTTGTTTCTTAATTTTAATTCGATATCTTTCATCCATAGATTTCATACTTCCGTAATGTATGCTCTTCTTATATATTTTTGGTTCCATGATTTTCTTATATGCTTTGATGTTCTGTTCGCCGCCATTGCATTCAGAGTGTGCGTTTCTATTTTATTAGTGCTTAATTGTAACAGTTATTTGGTGTTTTCAGTGTGATGGACAATTTTTACACTGCTATACAATGTTTCTTTATTATTGGTTAATAATTTCGATTACACTCATGATTTGTCTACCCCTTAACTATCATGAATGGTCTACTCTGATACCGGGGTCATTAGTATTTTCTTTGGAGCTCATATTAGTGCTTCGTTTTTGTGATATATTGACGCCTTGCGCCGGTGTCAATATAAAGTAGTTGGGAGTGGGGCATTAGAATTAAGTCAGTTTTAATATATGTATGGGAAGTAGTAAATATGAGGCAGTAAATATAGTATTAGTAAACCTTTAGTTGTTTAATTTATTTACAAAAATCACGATATTTTACAGTGGCGACGAGGATAAACCGTGCGGGTGTGTAAAATTGTGTAGTCATAAAAATTTATTTTTTTTAAACGCAATAAAAATGGCGAAGGAATTTATTGGACATTTGCGTGAATTCGACCCCGCAAATTCGGAATGGTCAATTTTTAAGAAACGCATAGATAATTATTTTCGTGCTAACGACGTTCAAGATGAACAACGAAAAGCAGCAATTTTGTTAAATTGTTTAAACGAGGAAGCTTATAAATTGATATCAAACATGTGCTTGACGGTAGAACCTGAAAAGAAAACTTATCAAGAGTTAAGTAAATTGTTAACTGAACATTTTAAACCTAGTGGTAGTGCATTCGCGGCTCGTTATAAATTTTACACAGCGAGAAAAGTTCCTAACGAAAGTCCTAAAGATTGGGCGGCGCGAGTGCGTGATTTGGCGGCATTATGTCAGTTTAAAAATTCCGAATTGCTGGTAGTACTACGTGATATTTATATAGTGGGTTACGATAGAGGTGCCGTACAAGATAGGTTACTCGAGGAAAAAGTGAGTGTAAGGTTTGAATCGGTAGTGGAAATAGCGGCTGCAAAATCAGCTGCACAACCATCTTGTGCGTCGAATTTAGAATCATTTATCAAGAAGGAGCCAGATTTGCATTACGCATGTGCAAAATCACGACAGAAGGGAAAAAGCAACCAATGGCAGTCTTCCACGTCACCCCCTCTGCAGGCCAGTTCTTCCACCTCCAATTCAATAGTACCAAATTGTAACGTATGTGGCAGGAAGAATCATCGGTCAGACAGGTGTGCTTATCGTAATTGTTTTTGTCATTATTGTAAAAAGAAAGGACATTTAGCGCCAATGTGTACACAAAAACATACACACACCAATGATAAAAATTTTAATTCTATAAATAGCCAACATTATTTAGAACCAGTTAAACATTCACATACCAATGATAAAAATGTTAATACTAGAAATAGTCCAGATCATTTAGAACCAGTTGATTTCGATGATTATTCTTTGTTTACTTTAGACTGTAAAGTTAATCCGATATTAATTGATGTTTTAGTTGAAGGAATTCCTTTTAAGTTTAATTTAGACACTGGTTCTAGTTTTTCTGTGGTTTCTGATTCATTTTATAAAAATAATTTTGGTAGTTTAAGTATTATTAAAACAAACAAAGTTTTTCATTTATATAATGGTGAAATTCTTGCTCCTTTGGGCTGTTTTAATTGTAAAATTACATACCGAAATAAAATTCATAATTTATATATTTATGTTATTAAAGACGCTACTGGTCCACCTTTATTAGGTCGAGATTTTTTCAATATATTTAAATTAAATATAGCAGATAATTATTATTTTAGTTCGCCCAATGATTTACAAAATGTTTTATCAAAATATAAAGAGGTTTTTGAACCTGGATTAGGTATGTTTACTAAAGGTTTTATGTCAATTAATTTAAAATCTGATAAGGTAACTCCGAAATTTTTTCGATCGCGGCCGCTTCCATTTGCCATGAAAGAGAAGGTGGAGTTAGAATTGGATCGATTACAGAAGTTAGGAGTTATAGAGCCTATTGATTTTAGTCCTTGGGGAACACCAGTTGTTCCAGTATTAAAAAAAGATGGAACAATTAGATTATGCGGCGATTTTAAAGTAACTATAAACCCTTATATTAAAATCGATCAATACCCAATGCCACGTATTGAGGAGTTATTTGTGCAGTTACAGGGCGGCGAACATTTTAGTAAATTAGATTTAGCAAATGCATATACACAAGTATGTTTAGATGAAAAGTCAAAAGATTTAGTGACCATTACAACTCATAAAGGTCTGTATAGATATTCAAGAGCACCTTTTGGAGTTGCATGTATACCGGCAAAATTTCAAAAGCTAATGGAATCTTTGCTTAACGGTATAGATGGCGTTTTGGTGTTCTTGGACGACATACTAGTAACAGGTAAAAATTTGAAAAGAACATATTTCAAATTTAAATACCGTTTTAAGTAAATTGCAGGATGCAGGTTTAAAAATTGCCTTAAATAAATGCGAATTTTTTAAAACCGAAATAAGTTATTTAGGATTTAAAATTGATAAACAAGGTCTGCATACTTGCGAAGATAAAATATTAGCCATTACTGAGGCACCAATTCCTCAAAACGTGACACAATTAAAATCCTTTCTAGGTTTGGTTAATTACTACGGAAAATTTGTTCCTAAATTATCTTCAATTTTGTTTCCTCTATATAATCTGTTGAAAGATAACATGGAGTGGGTGTGGTCTTCAGCCTGTGATAGAGCTTTTATTAAAGTTAAAGAATTATTGACATCCGCAGAAATTCTTGTACATTACAACCCTAACTTACCAGTAAGGTTGATTACCGATGCATCAAGTTATGGCATCGGTGCAGTAATTACCCACGTATTTAGTACTGGTACGGAAAAATCTATTGCATATGCATCCCGAACCTTATCAGCCGCGGAAGCTAACTACTCTCAAATTGAAAAAGAGGGACTCGCTATTATTTTTGGTTTAAGTAAGTTTTATCAATATCTTTTTGGTAGACATTTCACGTTGGTTGTTGACCACAAGCCACTTGTTTCGATTTTTCATCCAGAGAAAGATATTCCTCAATTTGCAGCTAACCGTTTGCGTAGATGGGCAGTAATTCTGTCAAACTATCAATATGACATTAAATTTGTACCGACTAATAAAAATTATGCGGATTGCTTATCTCGTTTACCCTTGCCAGAACAAAATATCATAGAAAATAGAGTGGATATAGATTTTATAAATTATTTTGAAAATAATAAACATTTTCCTATTGATTTTAAATTGGTTAAAGATAAAACTGCTTTGGATAGAAATTTAACACAAATTATTAAATATGTTCGTACAGGTTGGCCAAGTAAAATTGAGGAAAATCTAAAGGAGTTTTATAGAATTAAAAATGATTTAAGTATAGAACAAGAATGTTTACTTTGGAACAATCGTTTAGTAATTCCACAAAACTTAAGAAATTTACTGTTAAGTGATCTACATCGATCCCATATGGGAGTTGTTAAGATGAAAACTTTAGCTAGATCATATTTTTGGTGGCCAAGGCTGGACAAAGATATAGAAAAACTTTGTAGTTCTTGTGAAAATTGCTCAATTTATAAGAAAAGTCCCAACGCTGCGATATTAAATACTTGGACTTGGCCCAATGAAGTATGGTCTAGATTACATATAGATTTTTTGGGCCCCCTTTTAAAACAATATTTTTTGATAATTGTGGACGCTCACTCAAAATGGATCGAGGTTTACCCTATGACATCTATAACTTCTAAATTAACTATCGAGATTTTACGTAGTTGTTTTGCTAGATTTGGTCTACCGCGCCAAATAGTTTCGGATAATGGTACTTCATTTACTTCAGCAGAATTTCAAGAGTTTTTATCACAAAATAATATTAAACATTATACTTCTCCACCATTTCACCCTTCTTCCAATGGGCAAGCGGAAAATTCCGTAAAAACCATAAAAAATTCTCTTAAAAATGCGTTAGGCAGAAATCAAAGCATAGATTTAAATAAAGCCCTTAGCAATTTTTTATTTGATTTTAGAAATACACCGCATTCTACTACAGGACTAAGTCCTAGTAGCATTATGTTTGGTAGAAAATTACGCACCAGATTTGATATTTTGTTACCTGAAAATAAATGCGCAAATAACGTTTTAAAAAATTATGTTGAAAATAAACAAAATAAACAAAAACAATATCATAAGGGTAAAAGGTATATAGAATTTAATAATGAAGACAAAGTTATTGTCAAAGATTATAGAATTCCGAATAGAGTTACGTGGATAAAAGGAAATATTTTTAAGAGAATTGGTAAAACTACTTATTTAGTTAAAATACCAGAATTAAATAGCATTTGGAAACGTCATTTGAATCAGATTAAATCGAGGATGTGCAGTCCAGTTTTAATTTGCGATAATACTGATCAAGAAAATAAATCTGTTTCAGATGAGAGTTTTAAGGATGATACTGTAAATATTGTAAATAATGGCTATAATAATGTTAGTACACAAAGTGGATCAGATAGTGCATCTTTAAAAAAAAATATGTCTCCGGATAAAAATTTGCGACCTAAACGAAATGTAAAGCCTATCGAGAGGTTACAGTTGGAATTTTAGTTATTTTTGTAGGGGGAAGTATTGTGATATATTGACGCCTTGCGCCGGTGTCAATATAAAGTAGTTGGGAGTGGGGCATTAGAATTAAGTCAGTTTTAATATATGTATGGGCAGTAGTAAATATGAGGCAGAAAATATAGTATTAGTAAACCTTTAGTTGTTTAATTTATTTACAAAAATCACGATATTTTACAGTTTTGATTATTTGTCACCCTTATTTTTCATTCACATACTATTTATAGTAATTAATATTTCCATCCATGTGGTGGCACTCAATCTCTTACTTACTCAATGTTATCACATACATTTAAATAAAATACCAATTTCTTAATTTGTTCTCCAATGAAACAGATTTCAATGAATCTTATTCATACCTGTATTAAATGTATTTTTTTCTCATCTATTTTCTCTTAGTTTTAATTTTAATCTTTATGTCACTTTTTCTCTATGTCACTGGTTTTACCATATACCCCATTTAATATTTAAAATTCAATATTTAATATATAAGTTGGTTGGTTCGATCGATCATATGATCTAGTGAACATTACATGTAACTAATTTTTAAGGTAGGTCTTTTGTTAACCATATTGTAATCTGCATGTTTTTTACCTCTCACCTATGTTTTTTTTAGCCTGATGATGGCCTGCTTATAGGCCGAAACTAGTCGCTGTTCCTGTAAACGTGTACTTTTTGTAATAAAAACCTGTGACACTGATTTTGGTATTTTCCTTTATTCATTGGTTTGTCACATTTGATACATGGATGATCTATTTCATTTGAAACATGCCAGTCTGGCTACAATCATCCGCCAATACAAGTCTACAATGTGGGAGAGGAAGAAGATTTTGCAGAGGATTTGGTTCCTTTTGGGAGTCAATTCCAGGACTTCTAGATACGTCATGAACTCAGCCAGGAAGATTTGGTTAGCTCAAGAGGTCAAGAAGTTATATAATTTTCTTAATTTTACTAACATAAAACTAAAATTTATATATTTTATACTTACCGATTCACTATCTCACATTGAGTTTGATCTAGTAGATAGAGATGTTAGAGACTATGTGGAGGAGAGAAGTCATGATAATTTTTATAGATTATCTAGTAAGTTAAATGATTTAAAACGCAATAAGTCTTCAACCACTATGGTTGATACTGTAACATGTCTATCGTCATGTCACCTTGCACTATTAACGACCGCTTATACCCCTTATAGACGCTAACTATTTACCTGTTTGAACGAGGCCAATCAAAGAACGCGTCCCTCGCTTGCAATTGAATAACGAACGCATTTCTTCTGACAAATGACACAAACACGATTTCCGTTTTGAGCAAGACTATTTAAAGACCCACAAGGGAACCATATCTCCTTTTTATCGACCAACAGACCTACTGAAGCGTCTGAAGAAAAACGTTAAAGTACCTCATCTTGTGAATTTCCTTTTTGGTTGTTGGTATGTAAACTTTTTTCCATTCTTTTCATTGCTAGTTACATAATTATGCTTTAATTATAATAAAAAACATTTCCTACACAATTTACACATAATTTGTACACATACTATTTGAAAACTAATAAAATGTATCAGAAGCGTGCTTTCGAACACGTGTTCAAGGTAAGCTATTACTTTTAGACAAAGTATAACAATTGATCAGTAAACAGCTAGACATTATAATTTCCGTGAGTTAAAAAACATAATTATTGACAAATTTTAAGTTCATAAAAATCTTAGAGCGTAGTCTTCAACCACGCTATTAAAACTTGCTTTAGAGTCAAACAATTAATAGTAGTTATTAAACAAAAATCACTTCACTGTAATATTTTTAATAAAATTAATTTTTCACAGATATGCATTTAGTACAAATATATGATTGTTTCAAAGTTTTACTAGAACTAGTTAAATATATACCTTTTTTATTCAAAGCACATTAGCATATTGATAATTTTTTTTGCATTATAAAGAACAGGACCGGCTTCACCGTCCTGTACATTAATAATTTTCAATATTGTTTAAATTTTCAATTAGTTTATTATATTTATGGACGCTGTGTTGGAAAACTTGAAGATAAGACTATTTATTTGTTAAAATTTAGTAATTGCTGTCCTATCTGAAAAGTCTGTCCAATACTAACGCCCATACCTCCATGATTCCTTCTCACACACATAAAACTTTTAGAAAGATACAACCCGCTAAGTTGGAGTCAAGTTATTGCTAAGTTATCGCTAAGTTGGAGTCGAGTTACCGCCAAGATACCGCTAAGTTGGAGTCAAGTTACCGCTAAGTTGGAGTCAAGTTACCGCTAAGTTGGAGTCCAGTTACCGCTTTTGGAAGGTTCCTATGTGTAGACAGTCCTTCAAACCACTTCTGAGCTGTTAAGAATACTATTACATCCCAAGCAGCCAGAATCATTAAAGAAACTTTCATCTCTCCACGAAGAAGCTGAAGCCGCCCTCCTAGACAGCACAGAAACCTAAAGTTAAGTTCTCTTTTTACAACTCCAGTTCATTATCAGCAAGTACTTACATTTTCAATAAATAATCTATATTTTTAAAAAACAGTTTCATTTGTATTCCTTTGACTATAAGTCTTAAGGGTGTAGCGTGGTCGGTCTTTATTTCAAGTAGCTTCTTTATTTGTTGTTTAATTAAAGTAATTACAAGGTGTTTCTATCTTTCTCACCTTCGTTTTTGTGTAGTTTGTTTGCTTAATCGATAGCGTTCAAAAGATAGTGGCGCCCTTATTACTTATACATCCCAATCCTTCCTATAGTGAGCATTAACTTGGAGTCGAACCACCCCCTGGAGAGGGTCTCTTAGCCGGGATCTCTTTTGGAGAGTTTTTTAGTTACAAATTGGTTCCCTGCCTTTTTTGGGACTAAAAAGGGTTACAAATTGGCGCCTTTGAGGAACTAATATTGTTACAAATTGGCGTCCCCGAGTAAGGTTACAATACTGACAATAATAATGTTATGTATACAGCTAGTTGTGGCTGGATTATTTAGGTACACAGGCCTCTTTAATCTTTAATCGCATTATGTTTCTTGTTTGCTGTTAATAAAGTGCTTTCAGTCAGAAAATCTTATATCATTAGTCAATACACAACATTTGGCGACGAGTACAGTCGAATCCACGAACCGTGTGGTGTTATAGGTGATATTTGGGGCACGATGTCAAAGTTCGACGAATTCGATACAACCAAGGAGGACTTCGATGCTTGGGAAGAACGTCTCCAACAGTATTTCATAGTAAATGATGTCAAAGAGGAAAAGAGAGTTGCTAGTTTGATAACGTTTATGGGCGCAAAGACTTATGATAATCTGAAAACGCATTTATTTCCAGATACACCGTCATCTAAAACATACAATCAGTTGGTAACTATTTTAAAAGATAAATTTGCACCAACTACTAGTGTCATATACGAAAGGTACAAATTTAATTGTCGTACCCAACAGCCCGGTGAGTCTCGAACAATATATTAACGAGGTAAAAACCCTTTTTAAAACTTGCAAGTTTCAAGACTTTCTCGACTAAGCTTTACGAGACAGGTTAGTCTGTGGAATTAATAACAATAGCATTCAAACAAAACTTCTCACTGAATCTGAGTCATTAACGTTCAATGAAGCCTGTAAGAAAGTCTTGTCAGTCAGCAGCTGAATCTCAAAGCAAAGCTGTAAATCAAGTCGCAGTTAAAAATGCTGTTTTGTGTTGAGGGGTTGTTCTGGAGCAGTTTTACGTTAAACACCACATTTAATTTAAGTCACTTTTAATTACTTATTTTGATGATACATAAAATTACACTAATCACGAGTCATCAGTTTTACTATATAGAATCAACAATAATAATAATGATAATGAATGATTTGTTTACATTGTACCATATTTATTGTAATGTTTTAAAATAATAATAAATATAACTTACCCAAAATATAACCTGAATTGAAATAAACTATTCAACAGGGATGTTATTTTCAAATCTTTTCATTAAATAATCAATACACCAAAAATTTCTTTATTTAAGCCAATCCAGTCATTCTTAATTCACACAAGAACATAAAATATCTTGATAAAAAGGATTCATGAGGATGAGCACCAACACCAGTAGTCGATCCAAGATTCAAAGTCCAAGATACTATTTTGTTTAAGCTAAAAATTAAAAAAATTAAATAAGTATTAAATTATGTTAATAATGAATCATAAGAATAAAATATTAGTAAGATTAAAGTAGTATTAAAGTATTAAAGATTATTAGTAGATTAAAATCCAAATAATTTATAATCAATGTTAAAAATAATCAGTTCAATAATTTCTTATAAGTAGCTATAAAATAAGAATGAGTAGGTTTAGGTTATTTAATTTATCATATAAAATAGGCATTATTCAACTGTAATCAGTTAGAAATATAAGGTACAGAAATTTAAAGCTCAACAAGTTAATTTTAGATATAAGAGCAAAATAAATGAATCATAGACAATGATTGTAATATGATAAATAGATTTTACTTACCCCAGATAACATTTTCCAATTTAATTAAGCATCAAGTGATGAATCCTGTAGTTTGATGTATCGGATAACAGTACAAGTCCAGTACTTCCTATTTTCTGGTACATCTCAGTTTTTGATAAAATAAAATACTTAAGTCAGAATCTAAAAATAAAGATATTGAAAGATATTACATGTAAAAACAAAATTGTAAGAAAGTGATGTGTTTGATTACAAGCTAAGACCGTTTAATTAAAGCTTAGCCAAGGACATTATGAATGGTAAATTCAATGAAAAACACTGTAAATAGTGAAGTGGTGATTAAAAACGTTGACTATAAACTTTAAAAAGGTGCTTGTATGAGAAAGACCTAAACTTAGTATTAGATGTTTAATTGATGTTTCTATTTGTTGTAATTGTATTTTGTTGTAAGGTAATTAATTTTAAGTTGTTTTTTGATAATTTTGGATATTATTAACTCTTGTATTTGATAAATTTTGTATTTGAATCGCCATGACATAGCAAATTTTAAAAGCAAATAATAACTAATATAAGCGGTGTCATTGAAAATAAAAGTTATCTAATCATATTTGAATATGTAAAATTTCAGTTTTTGTTAAAATTATTGGCCAAAAAGAGATATTAGCTCACAATTGTTAAATTTTATATTAAAAATTGTCAAAATGGCCGACATGGTTCACTCCTCAAAATCAGCTGTTTTAATAAAGAAAGATTGATTTTAAAATTCTAAAAATGTTAATTTATAATGAAATAAATTACCCAGATTTGATTTGAAACAATTTTAAGGTCAGAAAATGTATAATTAAAAAATCAATTTTTCAAAAATTCGATGTAAGAGAGGTTATAAAAAAACAAAACACGTTCAAAAAGGCAGCCATAATGAAAATTTGACCGAGGGTATATAAGCGCTTAAAAAAGAAAATTCGGGAGCATTGTAATTTGATAAAAAGGCCACTCCACGTCAGTATATTTTAAAAATTACCAAAAAATCAATGGCTGACTGTTGTTGAAAATAAAGATGGCCGCATAATAACTCATGTACTAGTTTAAAACAAATTTATAAACTAATAATAATTGGAAATGGGATTTTATTATAATAAAAACTGTATACACGCAATAAAATAAAAATTTTATTCTACTAACCTTGAAATCTAAAACATTGGACGTCTGGAGAAGCAATAAAAGTTTCTAATACTTTTATAACATGGTGAGAACGAGATAATTATCCACTAGAAGTACTCGAAAGCCAAATATCCACTCCTTGATGGTTCCACGTGTTTAGAATATCCTGTGTAAGAAGCCGTAAATGGAAAAATTCAGCACCATACACAAGCGGCAAGTGAAATACGGTATGTACTTTTGATATCACTTATTAAATTCACTTTCCAAAAACCTATAAAGTTTGTAAAATAGTTTTCAATATCTTTTCAACACCATTCTGATATAATTCTGCTTTTGAATAAACAAACTGCTTACACATTTTGTTAACAATGATGCACGCACCGTCTCCTACCTCTTAGACTACTTTTTGAAATAACAGTAACATATCACGTGTTTCCTTGTGCGTGGGTAAATGCGCATAAGAAAAACCATAGTCGCATCATTCAGTAGGATTGAGGTATATTAAATTTTAGAATAAATAAATAAAATAAATAGTTTCATCGTTGGATTTTGTTTATTTTTGAACCGACTTCTGCTGATAAGAGTCTTTTAAATGTTTTGAAAATTGATTTAAGTAAATCAAATCTTAAACTATAATAATTTCATATTTAGAGTTAGAGAATAATTTTTTTAATATAATGGTAACAAAATAAAGAGATTTGAGGTGTTTGAGATTAATAAATACGGAATAAAATTGAAAAATAAATAAATATAAATTATAGCCCCACAAAATTGTACAAAAATTAAGAATTTAATAATATAAAGACAATAATTTGATAACAACATCAATTTAAATAATATGGATACAAACAAAATATTTTTTTTTTAATTGTAATTTATTACAAAAATGGCGCCCAACGTGGGGCTTTAATAAAAAACTATTGGCTTTAATAAAAAACTATTGGCTATAATAAAGCACTGTTGGTTTTAATAAAAAACGATTGGCTATTATAAAAAACTATTGGTTATAACTAATTATTTGACTATTAAAATTATTTAGAATAAAATTTTATATTTAATATTTAATAAAACAAAATAAAATTAATCAAAATGGATAAAATGACACTGAGAGATGGTAAACAAGTGGGAGAGAAGTCTGGAGAAGAAGTAGGTACCCAGGTAGATGAAGAACGAAACCAGGGATCTGGTGATCATGGAGTACAAGAAGACAGAAGTGAAGAAGTTCAAGAGGAGACAGTACAACAAACAAGGAGTACAGATAGAAAAGATGGACAGGATGAAATGATGAAGTTTTTAATGGAAATGAGAAGAGACATGAAAGAAGATATGAAGAAGCTAGATAAAAATAATGAAGATTTGCGAAGAGATATAAACAAGAAACTGGATCAGAATAAAGAAGAATTAAGTCATACATTTAATAAGAAATTTGAGGAGATAAAGGAAGAAATGGGGAACAAAATAAAAAATTACAGGAAGAAATAAGAAGTACCAAACAAGAAGTTAGAGAAGAAATGATTGGAAGGATTATGGAAGTAGAAGAGAATTATTTGAAACAAATAAATGAAATTAAGAAAAATGGAAAAGTTTTAAAAGAAGAAGTAAAAGAAAATAACAAGAAGATTGACCGAGAAGTTATTAAAATAAATAAAAATATACAAGGAGTGCAGGAAGACTTGAGTAAGGAGATAAAATTGAACTTCAAAATTGCAGAAGAAGAAAACAAGAAAACTAAGAAAGAACTTAAATTGGAAATCAAAAACATACAAGAAGAAGTAGAACAAATGGAAAATAAAGAATATAAACAAAAATTAATAGAAATGGAACACAATTTGAATCAAATGAAGAGAGAACAGGAAGAAAAGGTTTTAAACATGAAAAGAGAGATGATGAAGATGTCTGGGGAAACAAGGATAATCAACTGTGGAAATAATAACAATATGAAGTTCGATGGAGATTATAAGAAAATACATCCAGTGGTTTTTATGAAGATGATTAAAAATAAAATAAGATGGGAACAAGAACCGGAAATTTTAAGGAAATTATTCGTGAGCATATGGAGAAACATGCACTGATATGGTTTATAAGCAAAGAGGAAGAGATAAATACAATGGAGCAGTTCGAGTCCAAATTCCTAGAGTATTTTTGGGGGAATAATGCACAATCACGGATTAGAGAAAGGTTGTACTTTGGAAAATATGACGATAACAGGGGAAATTCTCCGAATACATATGCTTTGCAGTTGTATTCCTTGGTCATGCACTTAAGTCCAAAACTATCTGAAGAAGATATCGTGTTATATTTAGCCAGACATTATAAAGAACAAGTAACAGAAACGATTGCAATACAAAACATAAAAACAATGGACAATTTATGTCAATATTTACAAAGATTGGAAAGAAAAAGAGGAGAGAGAATTGAAATTACAACAAGACAACAGGGAAATTATAATAGACAACAAAGAACAAATAATGAAAATTTCAACAACAATAGGAACAGAACAAATAATATAAATGAAGGTAATTGGGGACGTAATTATAATTATAATTCAAATATAAATAATAATAATAACTGGAGAAACAATAACAATAATAATTACAATAACAATAATTATAACAATAACAATAATACAAGAAATACACAGGAAAGATATAGTAATTATAATAACAATATTAACAATAATCAAAATAGGAATGGGAATAATAACAATAGAGGTAATAATAACAATCAATTTAATAATAACAATGGATTCCAGAGAAGGGTAAATCATACAAGAAGAGAAAGGAATGAAGAAAATAGGACAAGAAGTCTGGAAAGAAGTAATGATAGACATAACGATGGGAATAATGGAAGAAGAAGAAGCTTGGACAGAGAGCCAAGGAGTCAGGTTGGACAAGAAATCATAGTAGAACGAGTAAGGAACACTGGTAGAGAAAGTGTTACTAATCAGCAGGATTTTTAAAATGTTGCTTTCTATATCAAAGTTTTGCGTTATGCCACCCCAGTGAATTCATTAACTTAAATGAAAAATTAGATCAATTACATTATAAAGGGTTATTATATATTCAGGGTAAAATTAATGACAAAACAGTTCAAATTTTAATTGATACAGGAAGCGAAACCTCTTTAATAGATTTAAAATTAATATCAAAAATTAAATAATATAAAAAGAAAAAGAAATGAAAATTCAAAAGGTAATATTAACTGGTATTAACAACAAAAAGTTATGTGAAGTAAATAAACTCTATGACATTAAAATAAATTTAAATAAAATCATTGTAAATTGTCAATTACTAGCTGTACCTAATTTAGATTGTGATGTAATAATAGGGAATGATATACTAGAAAAATTAGAAACTATAATCAATTATGAGGAAAGGAAAATAAGGTTAGATGGTATATGGATATCAATGAATATGGTAGAAGAAATAGAAGATAATAAGAAGAGTATTAATTGTATTAAAAGTGATTATGAAAATGATAAAGAAGAAAATAATGAATATGAAGTAGGTAGAAGAGATGAAGAAGATGTATTGGAAAATGAGAGTTTAGATTGTGATGGAAAATATTACAATGCAGTAAAAGAATTGTTATTGAAGTATAGAAAACTAATGTCCAAGGAGCCAAGAGTAGCTTGCAAGTATGAACACAAGATGGAGGTGAAAAATATTGAGAATTTTAAAGTGAAGACATATCCTATACCATACAAGTTAAAAGACAGAGTGAAGAGAGAATTGGAAATATTGGAAGAAGATGGAATAATTGAAAGAAGCAATACACCGTACATCAATCCGCTAGTAGTCGTACAAAAGAAGAATGGAGACATCAGAATATGTTTAGACGCCAGAACAATTAACAAATACACCGTACCTGAATATGAAGCACCAATGTCTATAGATGCGATTTTAGGTAGGATAACAAATGCTAAAGTATTTTCGAAATTAGATTTGGTTCATAGTTTTTGGTTAATACCATTACATAAAGATTCGAGGGATTTTACAGGTTTTTCAGTAGATGGGGTAATATATCGATTTTGTGTAGTACCATTCGGGATTCAAGGAGCATGTTCTGCATTAGTAAGGGCATTACATCAAATTTTAAATAAACATGAAGAATTCATTTTGCATTATATTGATGATATTTTAATTTTTTCTAAAAATGAACAAGAACACATTAAGCATTTACAAATTGCATTAAAAAGTTTAGATGAAGCAGGTTTAAAATTAAATAGGGACAAATGTCAATTTTTTAAAACAAGCATAATTTATTTGGGATATAAAATCGATGATAAGGGTATAGAAATGGATCCAGACAGAATAAAATTAATTAGAGAATTCAAATCGCCAAACAATTTAAAAACATTAAGAGGGTTTCTTGGGACAATAAATTATTTCAAAAGATTAGTACCTAATATTAGTGAGTTAGAGTTACCGTTGATAAATTTGTTAAAGAAAGGGGTATCATGGAAATGGGATGAAGAAAAGGAAAATGCTTTTAATAAAATTAAAAATGTTTTTGAAAATAAGTTAAAAATTTATTATCCAGATTACAATTTGCCATTCATATTGAAAACAGACGCTTCAATAAATAGATATGCTGGGGTTTTAATACAAAGACAGGGAGCTATAGAGATACCTATTGGGTTCATTTCAAGAACTACCAAAAAACATGAGAAAAATTATAGTGTGAGTGAGTTAGAACTAGGGAGTATCATTTTTTGCGTTACTAAATTTAGATTTTACTTATTAGGGAACAAATTCACAATAGAAACTGATAATCAATCATTAACTTCAATTTTAAACAATAAATTTGGCAACAATAGAATTCATAGATGGGCATTATTATTACAGGAATATTCTTTTGAAATTAAATATGTAACGGGAAGTCAAATATAGTGGCAGATTATTTAAGTAGAATGGATGGGGAAGATAAAAGAGGTAAAAATTCAATTAAAGTAGGTTTAAATATTTTAAAACAACAGGAAGGTGTATTTTCATTAGAGGAAATTAAGAAGAATCAAATTAATTTATCAGATAAAGAAAAACAAAGGGCATTGGAAAAGGATGATATTTATTACAAGAGATTACAAGAAAATGAACTATACATCATTACAAAAGAGTTAGCAAAACAAATAATCACAGAGATTCATCAAGCATATGGACACTGTGGAGTTAGGAAAACATGGCTGATATGGAGGAAAATTATATTTGCAAGAAAGATCTAACAATAACTAAAGAAGTGATTAAATTCTGCGGAATATGTCAATTAAGTAAAGAAAAGAATTTCCATAATGAGAATATACCAAAAACAATAAATTCAGAAAGACCTTTAGAAGTTATATCAATTGATTTCATGTCAAATTTAATTAAAAGCTATCAGGGAAATAAAAATATTTTAGTTATAGTAGACAATTTTTTCAAAATTTATTTATATTAAACCCACTAGTAAAACAAATACTAAAGTAATCTGTGAAATAATGTTAAGGTACTTTGAAGAAGTAGGTAAACCAAAAAGGTGTATTTTAGATAACGCTACTTATTTTAATAATAAAAGGTTTAAAAATTTTATGAATAAAAATAATATTATCCTAACATTCACAAGTATTAGACACCCTGCATCTAATCCTACAGAGAGGTACATAAAAGAAATAATAAAATATCTTAGAATCTTAACACATAATGAACATAGAAATTGGGAAAATAATATTAAAGACATAGAATACTTTATAAATAATACACCAAGTACAGCAACACAAGAAACACCCATAAAGTTAATGAAAAATATTGAACCAGACAGACCATGGATCATAGAAAACAAAGAACAATACAATAGTTTAATTGAGAAGGTTAACATTAAATTAAAAAGAAATGCAGACAGGTATATAAAAAGGAGATACAAAAATTTAAAGAAACCAACGGTATTCAAAGAAGGGGATTGGGTAATTGAAAGGTCACTACAGGTAGTTAATAAAAGAAATAATGAGTGTGCAAAATTAAAATTACCATTTATAGGACCGTTTGTAATCGAAAAAGCTTTCGAAAACAGTTATATTTTAAGAAATCCACATAACAATTTACTAAGGGGAAAGGTAAACGTTAAAAACTTATACGCATACCACAAATGATACAACATTTTAAAAATCTAGCTAAATTTAGGATATAAGATAGTTTAAGATGTAGATACTAGAATAAGTAAATATTATATTGTATTTTAAAATTAGGAATAAAGTATGAGTTACCAATGAATAGTTAATGGTTATATACAACTCTATGAATTAGAATTTATGTTAAATATTAATTAAGATTGTTTATAAGATACAATTGAGGTATATGTTTAAATTAAAAGATAACAAAGTAGAATTTGAAGAGTAATAGATTTAGAGGAAATAAAATGGAATTAAATTTTAAAAATTATTACAGAGTAATAATTTGTTAAAATTAAATTGGGGGAAATTTGTAATGTTTTAAAATAATAATAAATATAACTTACCCAAAATATAACCTGAATTGAAATAAACTATTCAACAGGGATGTTATTTTCAAATCTTTTCATTAAATAATCAATACACCAAAAATTTCTTTATTTAAGCCAATCCAGTCATTCTTAATTCACACAAGAACATAAAATATCTTGATAAAAAGGATTCATGAGGATGAGCACCAACACCAGTAGTCGATCCAAGAATCAAAGTCCAAGATACTATTTTGTTTAAGCTAAAAATTAAAAAAAAAATTAAATAAGTATTAAATTATGTTAATAATGAATCATAAGAATAAAATATTAGTAAGATTAAAGTAGTATTAAAGTATTAAAGATTATTAGTAGATTAAAATCCAAATAATTTATAATCAATGTTAAAAATAATCAGTTCAATAATTTCTTATAAGTAGCTATAAAATAAGAATGAGTAGGTTTAGGTTATTTAATTTATCATATAAAATAGGCATTATTCAACTGTAATCAGTTAGAAATATAAGGTACAGAAATTTAAAGCTCAACAAGTTAATTTTAGATATAAGAGCAAAATAAATGAATCATAGACAATGATTGTAATATGATAAATAGATTTTACTTACCCCAGATAACATTTTCCAATTTAATTAAGCATCAAGTGATGAATCCTGTAGTTTGATGTATCGGATAACAGTACAAGTCCAGTACTTCCTATTTTCTGGTACATCTCAGTTTTTGATAAAATAAAATACTTAAGTCAGAATCTAAAAATAAAGATATTGAAAGATATTACATGTAAAAACAAAATTGTAAGAAAGTGATGTGTTTGATTACAAGCTAAGACCGTTTAATTAAAGCTTAGCCAAGGACATTATGAATGGTAAATTCAATGAAAAACACTGTAAATAGTGAAGTGGTGATTAAAAACGTTGACTATAAACTTTAAAAAGGTGCTTGTATGAGAAAGACCTAAACTTAGTATTAGATGTTTAATTGATGTTTCTATTTGTTGTAATTGTATTTTGTTGTAAGGTAATTAATTTTAAGTTGTTTTTTGATAATTTTGGATATTATTAACTCTTGTATTTGATAAATTTTGTATTTGAATCGCCATGACATAGCAAATTTTAAAAGCAAATAATAACTAATATAAGCGGTGTCATTGAAAATAAAAGTTATCTAATCATATTTGAATATGTAAAATTTCAGTTTTTGTTAAAATTATTGGCCAAAAAGAGATATTAGCTCACAATTGTTAAATTTTATATTAAAAATTGTCAAAATGGCCGACATGGTTCACTCCTCAAAATCAGCTGTTTTAATAAAGAAAGATTGATTTTAAAATTCTAAAAATGTTAATTTATAATGAAATAAATTACCCAGATTTGATTTGAAACAATTTTAAGGTCAGAAAATGTATAATTAAAAAATCAATTTTTCAAAAATTCGATGTAAGAGAGGTTATAAAAAAACAAAACACGTTCAAAAAGGCAGCCATAATGAAAATTTGACCGAGGGTATATAAGCGCTTAAAAAAGAAAATTCGGGAGCATTGTAATTTGATAAAAAGGCCACTCCACGTCAGTATATTTTAAAAATTACCAAAAAATCAATGGCTGACTGTTGTTGAAAATAAAGATGGCCGCATAATAACTCATGTACTAGTTTAAAACAAATTTATAAACTAATAATAATTGGAAATGGGATTTTATTATAATAAAAACTGTATACACGCAATAAAATAAAATTTTATTCTACTAACCTTGAAATCTAAAACATTGGACGTCTGGAGAAGCAATAAAAGTTTCTAATACTTTTATAACATGGTGAGAACGAGATAATTATCCACTAGAAGTACTCGAAAGCCAAATATCCACTCCTTGATGGTTCCACGTGTTTAGAATATCCTGTGTAAGAAGCCGTAAATGGAAAAATTCAGCACCATACACAAGCGGCAAGTGAAATACGGTATGTACTTTTGATATCACTTATTAAATTCACTTTCCAAAAACCTATAAAGTTTGTAAAATAGTTTTCAATATCTTTTCAACACCATTCTGATATAATTCTGCTTTTGAATAAACAAACTGCTTACACATTTTGTTAACAATGATGCACGCACCGTCTCCTACCTCTTAGACTACTTTTTGAAATAACAGTAACATATCACGTGTTTCCTTGTGCGTGGGTAAATGCGCATAAGAAAAACCATAGTCGCATCATTCAGTAGGATTGAGGTATATTAAATTTTAGAATAAATAAATAAAATAAATAGTTTCATCGTTGGATTTTGTTTATTTTTGAACCGACTTCTGCTGATAAGAGTCTTTTAAATGTTTTGAAAATTGATTTAAGTAAATCAAATCTTAAACTATAATAATTTCATATTTAGAGTTAGAGAATAATTTTTTTTAATATAATGGTAACAAAATAAAGAGATTTGAGGTGTTTGAGATTAATAAATACGGAATAAAATTGAAAAATAAATAAATATAAATTATAGCCCCACAAAATTGTACAAAAATTAAGAATTTAATAATATAAAGACAATAATTTGATAACAACATCAATTTAAATAATATTGATACAAACAAAATATTTTTTTTTAATTGTAATTTATTACATTATATTCCTATGTATTCATAACATTAAACAATAACTCTTACTTTCGTTACACTGACCTCATACCAGTCAATGTACGTCCGCTAGTGACCCTATACGTGATACTGCAATGTCGAGGTCAGGTCGTGTTACTACAAGGTAAGAAACGTGCATAATAAACATTCTTAATTTTCTTAATAATAGAAAATGCGTTATACCGGTTGTCTCATCACAGTTTGCAACCTACAATCCAGTAAACAATTTAGAAGTCAGGCAAACCCTAATAATCGTCCAGGGTATAGTCAGACAACTCGTCCTAGTTCGTCGGTGAAGTCTTGTTTTCGTTGTGGTAGACGTCATCAACCTGACTCTTGCCCAGCTGTAAATTGGGAATGTTTTTGTTGTAAGAAAATGGGTCACACTAGTAAAATGTGCAAAAGTCGAAAAGTCAATCAAGTAGAGATTACAGGGGAATCATCAGAATTGGTAAATGAAGAATTTTTGCAATTAAGTCATATTGCTAAAGTCAAAGGTACAGGAGAGCACCCTTGAAAAGTAACTGTCTAAGTGATTTTTCAAGTAAATTTAGTCACTGTAAATTAGTTAGTTCTGGTATTAAGTTAAGAGCAGTCACAGGTAATGTCATTTCAATACTTGGTCAAATTAATGTCAATGTTCTGTATAAAAATAAGTAAAAGTGTTACCTTTATTAGTCATTAATAGTTCTAACAGATTTGTACCCTTGTTAGGTAGAGACTGGTTGAGTATGTTTAATCCTACGTGAAAACTTGAATTGTTTAATCAGCGTATTAATACATCTAATGTCGTTGAGAATAGTGCAGATAACATAAATTACAAGTTAAATTTAAATTCTCTAAAACAGGAGTTATTAAGTTCAAATTGTCACGAACCTATATCAGAATGGCAGTCTAATGATAATCAGGATATTTTAGTCTCAAGGTTGAAGATTGCATATCCTAACTTGTTTAAGGATGATCCAAATTCTTCTATCAAAAATGTGAAAGTAGAATTTAAATTAAAAGACATTTCACCTGTTTTCCACAGGGCATATGACATGCCATATGCTCTTAAACCTAAGATAGAGGCGGAATTAGATCGTATGGTAAAGTCTGGGATTTTAAGTAAAACTAGTAAAGTAATTATCTTTCTGTTGAACAGGATTGTATAGTCTTAGGCACTAAAGTAGTAATTCCAGAAACTCTGAGGGAAAAGGTTTTGCAGTTGTTTCATGATCAGCACACTGGTATAGTACGATTGAAAATGTTGATGCGATCTTACTGTTGGTGGCCAGGAATGAGAGTATTGAGAAGTTTGTTCAGTAATGTCTTGTCTGTCAATCAACATGGAACTTCTCGAATAATTCTACGAATGTACCGTGGCCGGCAGCACATCATAACTTTTTTAGAGTAAACATTGATTTCTTTTGTGAAACAAAATTTTACCTCCTTAATCTTAGTGGATAATCGATCCAAGTGGACGGAGGTGAAATTAATGGAGAGGGGCACATCGGCAAAAGAAGTAATAATCGTTTTGAAAGAAATATTCTCAACGTTTGGGTTACCAGTAGAAACTCTGCAGAATTTATTGCATTTTGTCAAAGTAATGGAATTAAACCTATAAAGTCCCCCCCCCCCCATATCACCCTTAATCAAACGGTGTTGCAGAGAGAGGTGTACAACCGTAAAGAAAGCTCTTGAACGTAATTTACCTCAAAGTTCACAGAATATATCTACGAGGGATATGAAAAATAAGTTAATTAACTTTTTGTTTACTTTCCATAACACCCCATTTACAGTAACAGGTGGGTCACCAGCACAATGTGTACTGAGGATTAGACCACGCACTAGGTTTGATTTATTAAAGCCATCCTCAACCTTGGGTTCAGCTAAAAGGGATGAACAAAGTAGGGGTAGTATTAAATTATTCAGCGTAAATGATAATGTCTTTGTTAAAGATACTCGATCTCATTTATGGTGTTTAGATAAGGTTGTACTGTTACCAGATGTGGCAGGGTTGTAGCACCGCCTAAAATACTCTCATATTAAAGAGGGGGAGAAATGTTATGTATACAGCCAGTTGTGGCTGGATTATTTAGGTACATAGGCATGCTACATCTTTAGGGTTAGAAGAAGTAATGTCAAATGTATCTGGCGGCAAAACGTATTATAATGTAAGTGAGTAAATCGCATTATGTTTCTTGTTTGCTGTTAATAAAGTGCTTTCAGTCAGAAAATCTTATATTATTAGTCAATACACAACAAATATTAATTTTTCTGATTTTGAATTTCATCCTAGATTTTTGAATTTGAGTAGTTCTTCATTTGATTCTGATAGCCTTAAGCTATTGAATTATAGTCTGAAGTTTAATTCATATCCTAGCAAATTTGATAATTGTTTGAGGACTTTAGCTTTGGATACTGAGAACATTCTCTATAATAATTATAGTCAAGATTTAATTAACAAAGAAGCCATTAGGGCAGATATTCACAAGAGTTACAATAAGATTAAACATACATTTTAATCATTTAATTACAATAGTTTACAATCCTCTAATCATTTGGTTTCACATAAGGAAGTTATTGCTCTTAAACATAAGATATCCGATGATGGTTTGGTTATTTTAAAGGCCGACAAAGGTAATTGTATTGTCATTCTTGATAAGGTTGATTACATTAATAAGGTTAATTCTTTCCATTCTTCTGATCCTTCTTTCATCAATTTGCCTTCTGATCCTACCATAAAATATCATACTATTTTGAAAAGTAAACTTAAATCTTTTTCTGATACTCTTAATTTGTTCGATACTAAGGTTTATCAACTCATTCCCAGGGTCCCCATTACTCCACTTCTCTATGGACTCCCTAAGATATATAAAGACAATATACCCATTAGACCTGTGGTTTCTTTTCGCAATTCACCTGCTTCTAAATTGGCCTCATTTCTTAATAATTTACTTAGAGATATTACAAAATTTAATAATACGTTTTCTATTCCTAATTCTATGGACTTATGTCGCAGAATTTCCAATGTCACAGTACCGGATGACTCAATTTTATTGTCTTTGGACGTTTCGAATTTGTTTCCTAGTATCCCTCCTTCTGATTGTATTGAATTGGTTAACAATTTTCTTCTGTCCAATAACATTAACCCCTCAATCACTAATGATATAGTTTCATTACTTAAGTTAACACTTGATCAGATTTTTTTTTTTTCAATTTGATAATAAGTTCTATAGACAATCCAATGGACTCGCTATGGGTTCTAATCTTAGCCATTTACTTGCAGAAATCTTCCCAACTTCCATGATAACCTACTCATTTACTTTCGTTATGGACCCTATTAACCCGTGGACCTCTTGCTTGCGGCCCGAGAATGTTTTGTAAATATGTATGTTCTGATAATATAAAAATAAATGCATAAACGAACCGCAAGCAACTGTATAAGTATAAGTCAATAGTGTGTAACACGATTCGCTCTGCCCCCAGATAAAATGTGCATATATCAGATAATAGTTTTTTTTATATAGTTTTTTTAGCCTGACATTTAGCCTATTGATTTCCTGAGTCATCCTTATTTTGAAGCCATTAGTAACTGTAACATTAAAAGTATTATGTTGTTGCAAATATTTTGAGTGAACCGCGCGCGAATCCCGAAGTACCGTGTAGTAGTGTGGATCTCAGTCGCTCGGGAATGAACATGAACGGAACGACTCGCGGGAGGGACGTGAGAGGGTTAATAGACCTTGGATTTTTGACAGATGTAACTCAAGAATTAAATACGCTAAATGTGAGGCTTCAAGGTAAAAACAAACTAATTTCTGATATGCACACATACGTAAAATCATTTCAAATGAAAATTAAACTTTTTATAAAACATATTGATGAACGAAAGTTGGATCATTTTCCAAATTGTAAAGAGGCTGTCGAAGAAGCCGGAATTAATTTTGAATGGAAAACTGATAGAATGAAAGATATATTGATAAAATTACAAATTTAATTCACCGACAGATTTAAAGATTTTAAAAAAGTTTCAGGCAAAATCAAGGTGTTTGAAAACCCTTTTTCATGTGATATTGAGGAAGTACCGAGTAATTTACAAATAAACATGATTGATTTCCAATCTAATGATGTTCTTAAAAGCACTTTCTATGAACTCAACGACCTTGTTAAGTTTTATGGTAGCTTGCCTTATGATTTTGATGAATTGAAAAAGTTTGCTCAGCAGTTCATTACAATTTTTGGTAGCACTTATTTATACGAACAAACTTTTTCAATTGTCAATTACAGAAAAAATAAATATGCATCTCGACTCACAGATGAGCATTTGAGAGCCATTCTACGAATTGCAACAACAAATATGACAGCTAACATACATAAAATAGCCTCCCAAATCCAACCACAGACATCACACTGAAAATAGAAATTAAAACTACAAAATTATTAATTTAATTCCGATGTTTTCTAGCTATGAAAGTAATGTAATCACCCCTGTACGAATTAAATTCCTTGTGTTTTAACAATTATAATGGCATTTTCATTTCTTCTATCTATGGGATTTGATGAATTATATAGGTACATTCGACTTCTGTGGATTATAACACAAGTGCGGCCCGCCGTTAGGTTTTTTGCCGCCTAGTGGCCCTTGTCTGCCAAAAGGTTACCGAGCGCTGATGTAGATGATTGCATTGTCTTGTTTAGAGGTAATCGTGAAGATACTTTTAATTTTTTAAATCACATTAATAATTTTCACCCTAGGATATCTTTTACTATTGAGTTTGAAGTTGATAATTCGATTCTTTTTCTTGATTTACTCATTACAAAAAACTTATTATTACACAGGCTGGAATTTGATATTTACCGCAAACCAACTACTACTGATTCTGTCATCAATTATTACTCCAACCATCCTTCTTCACATAAATCAGCTGCCTTCAATAGTTTTATCCATAAAGCTTTTAATATCCCCCTTTCTCACTCATCTTTTATGAAAGAAAGAAAAATTATTAAACAAATTGCTGTTAATAACAATTATCCTATCAGCTTTATAGATAAAATTTACAATAAGTTTTTTATTAGAAATATACTCAGTTTTAAACATATTCTTCCAGTTTCACCATCGGATAATAAATCTTATTTGGGTTCTCTTAGTTATTTTGGTCCTGTTTCTTATAAGTTTGGTTATATCTTGAATAAATATAACATTAAGTTCGGTTTTAAAACCAATAATAATTTGGGCTCTTTCTTGATAAATACTAAAGATCCAGTTTCTTGTTTACATACACCTGGAATATACAAATTGTGTTGTAATGATTATTATGCAGTTTACATTGGTCATTCAGGCCGTCTCCTGAGTACTAGAGTTAATGAACATCGTATTCTAGTAAAGAAATATAAAGATTTTGAAACACTTACCTCACCTTCAGCTTTCGCTAACCATATTATCTCTGAAAATCATAGTTTTTCTGACTCAAATTTTTCTAGATTGCATAAATGCTTTAAAGGACCTGAAATGAATCTCTTAGAAATAATGGAGATTAATGAAGCTGCTAATTGAGATGATCTTTTGTGTTTGAATGAACAGCTTAAACCTAAAGACCCATACATTTTTTTAAATTTTTCTTTTTAATTTTCATATATTCTTCTTCTTTACCAATAGTTGACAGTAACTGTATTTTCAAATTTTGCTAGCTAGTCAACATTATTTAATTTGTTACTCTTATTACTTAATTCCATAGTTGTATTGACTTGATTGATATTACATGTGTCGATCGGCCTTAATCACTTATCTTGATTCCAATTCATTAATAATTTGTTTCTTAATTTTAATTTGACATCTTTCATCCATAGATTTTATACTTCCGTAATGTATGCTCTTCTTATATAGTTTTGGTTCCATGATTTTCTTATATGCTTTGATGTTCTGTTCGCCGCCATTGCATTCAGAGTGTGCGTTTCTATTTTACTAGTGCTTAATTGTAACAGTTATTTGGTGTTTTCAGTGTGATGGACAATTTTTACACTGCTATACAATGTTTCTTTATTATTGGTTAATAATTTCGATTACACTCATGATTTGTCTACCCCTTGACTATCATGAATGGTCTACTCTGATACCGGGGTCATTAGTATTTTCTTTGGAGCTCATATTAGTGCTTCGTTTTGATTATTTGTCACCCTTATTTTTCATTCACATACTATTTATAGTAATTAATATTTCCATCCATGTAGTAGTAAAATAGTCCGAAAATTTGGATTGACATATGTCAATCTGACGATGGTAGTTATAGCGAAACAGCTGTAATTGAATTTTAAAGCGAATTTTTGGAATAAATAGTGGAAGTTTAGTTTAACTGTTCAGTTATTTATTACAATCATTTAATTATTTCCCCACGTATAAATTATAGTATAAACAATTATCCATAAAATATAAACAAATGAATAAGCATTAATTACTTGAAATATCCCAACTAAAAATGTTTAAAATAAAAAAAATTAACATGGCTCAAAACAAGGAACTTTCTTAACCACTATTGAATAAAATGAAAAGTTTAAACAAGTCATTTTCTAAAATTTATTGTACTAACCCTTACTATGTGAAAGTTCATCTTATTCAGAACAATTAACAACTAAAAGGTTGAATTAACTTCCACTATTTATTCTTTAAATACTTTAAATGTAATGACATTTAAAGTATTTAAAGAATAAATAGTGGAAGTTAATTCAACCTTTTAGTTGTTAATTGTTCTGAATTTTCTAAAACCTAAAAAAAATCTGTCTATAAACGCACTTCACTTGGCAATAATCACCGTTGCACAATATTAAAGTTTTTGAACATGATTTTTATGCACTGTTTGTTCTATCCCGTTTTCACTTTTAAAAGTCGATTCGCACTATACGGAACGTCAACGTTACGTCACAGACCGGCAACGTCACGTCAAAACATTTTACTACGTATTTATACCGCAAAGTTCACATACACCGGCAACAGTACGGAACGTCAACGTCACGGAACGTCAGCGTTTATCGAAAACTATATTTTGACGTGACGCAACCGGTCCGTTCTTATCCGTTCGGATTGTGTGAATGTCGACACGGAACGTTTCCGTCAACAATTTTCAGTTTACTCTATATTATACTGTATTTTGGATATAAAGTAAGTAAGTAATATTTATTTAATTCTCAAATGTACAGTAAAAAATGAAATTACATTAATTATTCGATTAATTAAATATCATATTATTCTTATGATATTTTTAACATATTATTATTATATTATTATAGTTAAAATAGTTATGGACGATGAGATGCTGATTGAAGAAGTACGCCATTATCAAGAACTATATGATATGACACACAAAAAATATAGTGATAACATTCACAAAGATACTATTTGGAGAAAGATTGGTAGTGAATTGAAAACAACAGGTATAAACTTAATTTAATTTAATTTAACTATTATTACTTATTGTTAGGTACTTACTATCACTTTTACAGCTTTTATTTGTACATTTTACGTAAACTTATCTCTCTGCCATGGTAATGATCTATTTTCAGAGTTAAAAAGAGTTTTATATGTTTCACGCACATTAAAAGCAGTATTAAGAGCATTTTTACCTTGCCTATGTATACGTCCCCAATTAGGTTCACATTCTGGTGGATCTAAATGTTGATTAAAAAAAACATTATCTTTAATATAGTTATGCAAAATACAAGTAGTTAATATTATATTGTCAACATGTAAAGATTTTATACTTCTAAAAAAGATTCGAAATTTTTGCACCAAGTTTCCGAATATGTTTTCGGATACGCGCCTCGCTCTTGACAATCTATAATTGAATACTTGTTTCTGTATATCACCATTAATTATAGAACCAGGATAAGGTCTTAATAAATAAGTTAGCAGAGGAAATGCCTTATCTGCCACAATGACATATGGCACTGGACATTGAGTTCCGGGAAGATTTTTATCTTTTGGGACATGAAGTTTATTTTGTTCCAACGCTTTTCCTAAATTTGAATTTGCAAATATTCCACCATCACAATTCTTACCGTAAGATCCTACGTCTACAGCAATGAATTTATAATTTGCGTCAACCAAAGCTAAAAAATTTATATAAAAAGTTATATCATACTTTATTTTACGATTTTGTTTTTGTTTCCTCAAATATTCTCTAGCTCTTGTAATCTGTGCCTGACTTCTTGGTAATAACCATCAATATTGTACCAAGAATCTATCTTCTTGAAGATATCATTTGACAGTTCCGATTGTCTCCCGAATACAAGTTCAAATAGTGTGTAATCGTGATAAACTCCTGGCGTGGTATTGTAACAAAAAGCAAAGTATTTAACCCATTCATCCCAATCTGTATGAGCATCATTAATGTAAGATCTTCGATATTCATTTAAAAGTCTGTGATTTCGTTCACATCCGCCGATACTCTCGTGATGGTATGCTGTTGAAAATTTTTGTGTAATATGTAACAAATTTGACAATTTCTGTAAAAGTTCTGTTTTATATTCGGTTCCCATATCAGTTCTTATTTCTTTCATGGGGCCAAATATTAATATAAAATTTTCTATAATAGATTTTGCTACTGTCAGAGATTCTTTATTTGGAATTGGAACAATTACAACATATTTCGTTAATTCGCATTGCATAGTTACAGCGTAAGCATTATTGTTTTTAGTTTTTAAAAATGGGCCAACAGTATCTATACAAACAATATCAAATGGTTTTTGCGGAGTTGGCGTAATCGTCATGGGTTCAATGTGTTTAATTTTGCTTTTGTTAAATTGGCATTTCTTGCAATTTTTAATATACGTTGCTGCATCACGCGACATATTTTTCCAACGATACTTTGACCTCAGTTTTTTCAAAACCCTTTTTTGTCCACAGGGTCCTCCAATTATCATGAAACTGTTGGATTAGTTTTAATTTTTCATTATTATCTAGTACTATTTAAGGTTCCTCATATAAATATATTGTAATAATCCAAAAGGAACCCCCCTTCCCCGCCCCGGGTTGATATGAGGGAAAAAGATACAATAATTCATAAAAAGTTAAATAAAATATCGGAGCTCCCCGGTATCATTAATTCAAAAGAAACTAAGTAACCTTTGCGTAATAGCGACAGGACATTGGTCAGCGAAAAGTTTTTTATAACACGAAACTAAAGAATTTACAAAGTTGCGGTTCTGAAAAACAAAAAAAGTCAAGTAGGAGCTAGCAACGATGTGTAAGCAAAATTTTGTTGGCTCAGCTCCTGAAGAGTACCCAAGCCGTGCCGGTAGCAGGGCTGCTAGCCAATAGTAAAGAGACAAGTGAGCAGAATGAGGGAGAAAGGGTAGTTTCATGAGGTACTAGGGGGAAAAAGTCCCCTTTGCTGGGGACCAAAAAACGAACAATGAATCAATTCGATTTGGACGTGTCCAGAGGCTAGATGCCTATCGAATCCTCCGTGTTGAGAACATGGGGGGAATTCGATTTGGAGCGTTCCATAGGCTAGATGCCAATCGAATAAACCGCGTTTAGGGCAACGTTGAGTGTATTCTTTTTTGGAAAGTGAGCTAAGTGTTAATTTTCAATAAAATGATTAAAATAATAATTTAAGTAAGCGATTACCGGGCCGCGGAAACGAAATAATAACCTTTTTGTAATAATAATAAACAGTGAATATTATCCAAGTGATAAATCACAATTTTAGTTTTTACCGGGTCGATTAATAAAATAAGTGAGTGTGTGAGTGAACCCAAACTCGCTGCAGGCAAATTGGTGAGTCAGTTTAGATTTTACTAACCCCTAATACATAAGAAATTTTATGGGAGTTTGGATTTGTCCGTTAAACTTATTTGTATCGTCCTAAGTATTCAGACCGATATTGTATCTTTTATCCTCAACCGGATATATAGAATTCACCGGGTCTCCACTGTTGGGACGTAGATAATATCCTCCGACAGAGAATTGAGTCCTCCGGTAAAGTAATACATAACGTAGCGACTAAGAATTAAACTGTAAATAAATTGATATCACGCAAGGGTCCATCTGACCATATTTCAATTATTGCTGTTGATTAGTTTTAAATTTTGTTAAGGTTAATTTAAAGAAAGTTTTTTTTGTTTTTTTCTTTTTTTTGGGAGATGCACATAGCATTCCGCAAGAGCTTCATTTAAATTTTCATTTGTATCATCAAACGTAGAGCTTAATAAATTTGCTAGATTCTCCCGAGAATATTCTGTATCATTTCTCTAGACTCCAGACCTTTTTCAGAGCCCAGCAACAAATCCCGTCCTTCCTAACCACCGAAGTAAGACCTCCCAACACCAAATACTGCGGAGGCCGAAACCACGAACCCTTCCTTTAGCCTAACATCCGCTCGGCTAGGCTAAAGTGGTTTAAATTTAAATTAATAACCTTTACGGTTATTACATCTGGTTACAGCGGTCCACGAACCCTAACTTTAGCCTAACATCCGCTCGGCTAGGCTAAAGTTTATTAAAAATTAAGATTAAAACCTTTACGGGTATTACATCTGGTGACAGCGGATAAAAAAAATTTTTTACGGGTATAACATCTGGTGACAACGTTTTCGCGGATTAAATTTCGGTCTTTTTTTTCATTTTATTGTCAGGAGAAACGGGATTTCGAAGTTGCCATAATATTGAGGTCAAATTGTTCAATCATACTTTCTTATCTCGTCGAGCTAGTTATTTTTTACTTAAAGTCAGATATAAAGGAAAACAGTAAATTTTCACGTTTTTTTTTCACAGTCATATACAGTTTCGACGGTAGTGTTCGCATATAGATGAAACTGCAAAGACTGAATTTTCACTTTTTCACGGTTACACGCAGCTTCGACGGTAGTGTTCGCACATAGTTGAGGCTGCAAAGACCAAAGAATTTTCGCGATTAAAATAGAGAGCAAAGAGAGGAAATAAGAAGGGCATTTCAATGTAATTGTAGTCCCATCAGGGAAAATAGCGATAACGAAATCCCAAAACTACACCCAAACGGAATACTAGGTTATCAAAAAAAGTCCATTCTGGACGCATACTTATATAGTTAAGTTTATATAGGGCACAGATTAATTTAATATTACAAAAAAGAATAATAATAAAAAAAAAATCAAGGCACGTCACTGTACTAATATAATAAGTAATTTCTTATCGTTAAAAATTTGCAGTAAAAAAAAATTCCGCTTTGTATAGATAAAGAAAGGAAAAAATTTAAACTCACTTCTTTAATAATTATTGTACACATATCAATGACACTACGTTTAAGTTCATTAACTTAGTGACGTAATTCTCATATGTATGCAAACGGACGACAAAACTCATAGGTATATAGGTCAGGAAAATCATGGGAATTTTTCGTAAAAAGGCTATAGAAGAATACAAATAAATATGAATAACATAATTTTCATTATGTAATAATTAATTTAGTACAGGAAGCACCTAAAAGTAAAACATTTAGAAAATAGGGCATAGGTACATACAGAAAACTTCACGCGACAAGCTTAATATAGTAAAATAAATAGATTATTCAGATGACAATTTTTTTATGACAACGGGTTGGCAAAAAATAGGGTTGTAAACACAGATTCTGCACATTAATTTCATGAAAATAGGAAAATACATGCAGCATAACTGTAAATCTCCCAGTTCTGTTAATTAATTTTAGTTTAAAATAAGGGAATATTGATACTTAGTTACAATAAATAATACGCAGTTTATAAAGATAAAGGGCACATGCAATAATAACGAATTAAAAAATAACCTTAATCTTTATTTTTTCTGAGTAATAAATTCGAAATTACAGAGAAGTAGTAAATCAATTTCTGATTAAACAAAAAGAAATTTATACACGTATAGCATTCGATTTGTTTAACATAGGAGTACATTACGACAATATTTCTTTTTAGGATTACTGTAATTTTTTTATTTTTTGACTTAATCCATTTCGTAAAAGTTAGGGGTCGAAAATCGAGTTAAAATTTTTTTACAGGTTTTTTTTATCACTTTTAACATTTTTCCTTGGTTGCGGAATTTCACTTTTTTGGGGACTAAAGTCCTTTTCCCACTTTATAACCACAGGGCCGTAGTATTTAAATTAAATTTATTTTTTTTGAAAAAACCACAGGCGTACGTTATGTCGATTATTTCTTTTCAGAATTTCTTTTATTTTGTTTTTTTTTTGGACTTAACTCATTTTGGCAGAATTTGGGGGTTGAGAATAAAGTTAGAAATTTTTTTTTCGTTTTTTACATTTTTTTTTCGGAAATTGTTTAATTTTTTTTTTGGGTGTGGAATATCATTCTTTTGGGATTACAATCGAAGTTATTCTCTTTTCTGATTTTAAAAGAACAGGGACGTAATAGTTAAATCAGATTTAAAAAACCATAGGCGGACATCAACATTTTAACTTTTTTTCTCTTCTTAATTTGTTTTAATTGTGGTTAAAGCTAATTTAATTTTCTTTGCGTTTGTCCCCTCCTTCGAAAAAGCAGGGCCGTAGTAGCCAATTTTTTTTTAAATAAATTATAGAAAATAACTTTACAGTTGAACTGTATAACAACAAAAATAAAAAAAAACAGATTAAATTTTTTTTTTGGGAAAGTCATCAGCGTACAGTAGTACTTAATTTTTTTTACTTCGCTCTATCCAGAATTTTTTTTTTAAACTTAAACTGAGTTAAATATTTTATTTTTTTGGGTTATTTTGTCTCTCCCTTTGCAATAGCAGTGTTGTAGTAAACAATTTTGTCCTAACTTATACAGTTAAATTTAAATTGCAACTGCAAATAAAGGAGTTATAACTAAGACTATAGTCACAAAAGTTTAAGAGGATTAGTACAAATATTATTGCGTATATAAAATAAATTTAAGGAGAATAAAAGTTAACAATTTTTTTTTCTTTTTGCGTAAAAAATAATATACAGCTATTTTTTCTTACTCGCGTATTCCTAACAAAAGACATACATGTACCTTTTAAACCCATCCTCAACTACCAACCTCCTTCTACGCGAGGATCTTCGTCAAGGTAAGAATATTTTATTGTTTTATTTTATTAACCTGGGAATTGTATTTACATTTGATTGCTAAAATCCAAACACCCATAAAATGCCTGATACTAACAAAACGAAGCAAGCAGCAGCACCTACCCCCACTCCAATGGTGGTACAACTACCCCCTCAGCCGTTAGGAGTAACAGCAACAACTTTAAATGGAAAATTGAGGGTAGTATTAGAAAATAATTTCGTTGTTGCAACAAAGTAATTCACCGAGGTATCTCATTCTGTAGAAGTGCTGATTAATTAAATTTTAAAAGTACGCTAAAATATTTATAATTAAAGTGATGACGTATAAAATGTTAACACAAGAAAGTAAGTTATTAAGAAGTCAGAGCTGTCTTCTGGTACATTTGGAAACGTAGTATATAATTTAAAAATAATTTTTAAGTACTTATACTAGGCGCAAGGATATATCAAATATAAATAAAAATTTAGGTAAAAAAGATATAATGCCAAGGCCAAAATGGAATACGTGGTATGCAGAAAAGTGTGCATACAGGACGGACATATAAATGTCATTAGGAGCCCGATGCTAATAGCTCGTTGCTCAAATATAGGGGCAACATGTCAATATATTGACAGTAACAAAAAAGTGCAGGACAGTTTATACTAAAGAGGACAGCTCCTGTAAGTAGTTACTAAAAGAGGATGCTCATATTGCCTAGATCTAGAAGCTAGGACATAATCTGAGTGAGCAATGGGAAAAATGTCAGAAAAGTGTATTCGACATTATTTGGAGCGAAAAAAAAGCGGCAAATAAATGTATGAGGTTAAAAAGAATTAAGTACTCCACAAAGGAAGAGCCCACAAAAAGGAAAAATGGAAATGTATAATCGCCCAAAGAAGGCGAATAAAGGAAATAATAGTGTATATGCAAGTAAAATAAGAGAGTTTTAGATATTTGTATACGGGGTATACGCAAGTAATATATATTTGCCCAAAGGAGGCGAATAAAAGTAATAAAAAGGTTTAGAAATGTGTATACGAGCTATACGCACGGTTTTATCAAAACGAGTTAGTGCTGGAAGCACAATCCTAAAAATGGCCAACCTCTTATGGATAACTTGCCGTTAGTTAGGAGTTCCCAAGTGAAACCCTTCTTGAATTCAGGAGTTCATTTTGGAAGTCCATTTTATGTTTTAATGAATCGTTATCGAGGAGCTAAATCCTGTAAGGTGTATCTTTGCCTCTTTGTTTGCATGGCTACCAAAGCTCTTTATTTAGAATTAGCGTCTGAGTTATCTAGTGCTTTGCAACGTTTCATAGCTCGTCTGGATATAGTTCAAAATCTTTATTCCGATTGTGGTAGTAATTTTGTTGGCGCTGCTAACTACCTTAACTTAATGAAAAACGTTTCTGCAAAGAAAAACATTTCTTTTCATTTTATTGCTGCGTCTGCTGCGCACTTTGGCTGGTTATGGTAGGCTGTTATAGCTGATCAAATTCTTTCGTATGAGGAACTTTATACTGTAGTCATTTAGATTGAATCTCACCTTAATTCTAGACCTCTAACACCTATAATTTCGGATCCTAACGATATGTCTGTTTTAACGTCAGGTAATTTTTTAAATCTTGACCCTCTTTCGGCTGTATTTGAGCCACTTAGCGATGCTATTCCCGCATCTCATCTGTTGAGATGGCGCTTAATTAAGCGTATCCATAAAACCTTTTGGGATCGCTGGAGTAAGGAATATTTGCACACGTTACACCAACGCAGTAAGTGGACATCTTCTGACAAATTAAAATATCCATCGAAATCGGAACTATGGTTCTTATAAAAGAGGGAATATCAGAAGTGTTTCCGGGACAGGATGGCATTATAAAAGCTGCGGATGTAAGAACAACAAAGGGAATTCTTCGGCACCCGCTAGTCAAGTTGTGTCCGCTGCAAATTTAAATTATTAAATTTGTTATTTTTTTTATTTGTTTTGTTTATAATTAATATAATTTCTGTTTTTTTTTCTTTTTGTACCATACAAAGTAATACTTTATATTTAAAAAGAATATCAAAGGTATTATAGCTTAAAATGCTACTAAGAATAATAAAAAACTCTTCGTTTTAACAAAACTTCCACTATTTATTTAAAAAAACTGCTTTTTTAAACAGTTCAATACGTCAGTTTAACGATGCTAGTTGTTTAGCGAAATGGGTCATTGAGTTTTAAAAAGCAGTTTTTTAAATAAATAGTGGAAGTTTTGTTAAAACGAAGAGTTTTTTAGTATTCTTAATAAGATGGACTTCCAAAAAGTAAGGGTTAGTACAATTAGTTTAACTAAAATGCTACATTTAAGGGTGCATTATCAGAGAGATAAGGTGGAGACGCTCGCTTTCGTTTGAGTGACCGATTGGGTAAGACTCATGTTATGTGCTAATGAAAAAAGTGAGTTAAAAGGGCACAATAACAAGCAGAGACCCCCAACAAACGTAAAAAATCATATTCTATTAATAGTAGTACATGATATAAGGTACTTAATTTAAAAACAAAGCACTAAATACGATCAAATAGATCAAAATTATTGATAGAGGCCATATAAATCAATTTAAATAATTTCACTTAGCTTAAGTAATAATTGATACAGGATTTTGTGGAGTTTGACGACTGTATTACACTTCAGAATTTTACGTTCATCTTCATGATTATAATTGAACATTTTTGAATTCGGTTTTAAGTTTTAGTACACAAACCTTTATATAATTTTCATTGTACCTATATCTTTTGGGTACCTCATAATTAGGTTAATCTGCTTCATTTCAGAATTCACATTTGCACAACCTTGTTGTCTGGTTCTATAATAATTGGTTTTTCATCTTATTGATATTTGTTTTGCAATCACACTTTAATTTCACAAACTATTTTTGTACCATATATCTTCTACCACGAGTAGAATTTGTGTAAATTTGTCATCAATATTATCTTTATTTTGTTTATTTAACCACAATTTATCGAAATTGTGTATCATTATCTTACAAGAAAGTTACAGGTTAGAATTTTATCATAGATAAAACCAAAAATAGAGAGCACAATACATCCTTTACTCTTGCAACCTTTGTGAGAGATAATATAAGATTATAACATCAAACCCTAACTAGCCAGGCAATCCATAATGCACTTGGGATTAAGACAAGCTGCATAACGTTCTAGAGCAATCACACACATTTTTTCAACTTCAGTTTATAGAAATTCAATTTAAATATTATTATCATTATAAAATTCAATATGTTGTGACATCCAACTGCGTTGTGACGTCCGATTTTGGATGTCATAATGTTTTCCATGTTGCGAAGGACGCTAGAAAGTGGGGTGCACAATTTCAAATGGATGTCAAAAATATAGTGATGCCGATGAGGAAAGTATATATTAGTTAAGTTGTATACCTTAAAGAGGACGCGCAAGAGAGTTGGTGTGGTATATTTGTTATACCAAAACCAATTTAGGATTACGACTTTATGACATCTAGCATATTCGACCAATGGATTTATTTTTACTACATGTGATTAACGACATCCATATACATGGCAATCGCGCTTTTTTGATACATGGATGTGCTTTTAGGTAACGTTTTTGTTTAATTTGATTATATTAGATTAGATCAGATCACATTTTATATTAGAAAAAAAATATTTTGCATACCTAGTCTAACGGAATTAATTTTGTAACAGTACCTGTTAACATTTTAAGCACCTGGTATCCTAAATATTAAATTCAATTAGTACCGCTAGCTTCATCTATCCTAAAACATTTTTAATAATAAAATAATGAATACGGTCTCTATAATTATAATTGGAAGTTCAAAGTAGCTACGCTACGAGGTGTACTAATGAGTTGGCATTATCAAGTTCAAGAGATTTTAATAATTATTCCCAGTCTCATTTCTTCTATTGATTTACTGTCATATACAGAAAGTTGGAATATAATACAGTAAACTAGAGGCAACTCTTTAATTGAAGATTCTGTAAACCAGAAGCATCTCTTGAATTTGGAGATTCCGTAAACTTGAACAGCTTGTAAACTTTAAGCTCTCGTATGTACATTCTTAACTGGATTATCTCTACAACTGGGGCAGATCATCCCTCCACTAGTGATCTTCCATAATCATTTGGAACCACCTAGACAGTGCCGTAGCGACCCCAAGGTGCGGCGAAGGATCGTCCACTATTGTAACAGATAAGTTTATTGTGATCTATCAAGTTTCCTGTTCCCATATTTTTTCTCTTTTATTTCCGTGTATATCTATCTATATCGTCAACTGTATTAGAATAAGTATTTTTAAAGAACTGTTTGCGGATTATTTTGTTGTAACGTATTCTCTACCTCATTAATTTCAGCACCAAGGAAATCTTATTATCTTTTATATGTTTGTACATTTTCAAATCATTTTTTTATCTTCATAGACAGTTTTTTCTGACATCTTTCTGTCATCTTATGATACTTATTTAAATAACTCAGCTTAAAACAACTTTCTTCAGTAGTATGATAAAAAATAAAAAGATTTCAGTGGCGCCCTTATAATTTCTTAAAGAAACAAATATTGTACAACCGTCAGAGCTAATGAACTTACTCACCCCTAGCCGAGGTATTTAACTATCATAATTTTTGTGTGATAAACATTTATAAATTCTGTTAATTATTGAAGTATCTTTTACAACTAATTAAAGACGAAATTAAGCTTAATGTTTGTTTTATTTTATTTCCCTAATCAGACGTCAGAAATCGTACTTGGTATGGATATACTACAATTCCAATAGTCCAATTGACCAAATAAACTCCAAGCCCAGTATACAAAATATTTTCTTGGTCATCAAAATAATTATTATTTGATTCTTCGAGAGATTCATAATACTGGGCTTCTAAGTTAGAATCATCATATTGATTACTATATGTATAATTCTTCACTAGTAAAATTTGGTTTCTGATTTGAATGATAGCTTTTAAAGTAATTATTTTTTTATGGTACTAACCCTTACTATGTGAAAGTTCATCTTATTCAGAACAATAAACAACTAAAAGGTTGAATTAACTTTCACTAATTATTCTTTAAATGCAATGACAGCCGTTTCGCTAATAACATCTAGGCTTTAATATTGTTATGTCTTATTACTTCCTTACTTGGTCTAGCCTTAACTACTTATCAACATCAAGTACCTAGTTACAAACAAACAAAATGTAACTTCAATATGTCAATCTGACGATGCTATTTCGATAGCGAAACGGCTGTCATTGCATTTAAAGAATAAATAGTGAAAGTTAATTCAACATTTTAGTTGTTCATTGTTCTGAGTAATTATTTTTGTTTCGTTGTTTGATCAGTACTGTCAAACCGCTGTCAAGTGATATCGTGTTTGTGAATATAGTGATTTTAAAAGCAATTATACAGTGAAGAATTTAGTAAAAAACTGTTATTTACAAAACAAAATTTCGGCAGATCATCAGAACATTGAAATTTCATAGTAAGAATCGGTTATACGGAATACGAGTCCGAAACCGTTGACCTTGAAAACAAGACAACTGGCTACGTCAACGTTCCAATATAAAAGTGAAGGCAGAGTAAGAAAAATTACATTAAAAAGAGTATCCTCGGGAGGGGATACAGAAGAACGGAAAAAGATGAAGCAGAAGGCAACTAAAAGCATGGAAACGGATATAGAGACCCAAAATAAATTTGGGGTATTAAATAATGATGAGATGCTGTCACAAGAAGGAGAGACAGCTAAAAAAGTGGAAAAGATCCCGCCGATAGTGATCTCGTCAAAAATTCAAAGTTATAACATCATGATAAAAGAGATAAGAGAAACTTTACAAAGCCAGGATTTCTCAGTAGCTTTTACCAAAAATAATATCAAAATTTTCTGTAGAAACATGGTACATTATAATAAATTAAAAGAAGCCCTAAAACTGAACAACGTAGAATATCACTCATATACTTTGAGGAATGAAAAAATGAAGAAAGTGGTTCTAAAAGCAGCACCTGGACTGGAAGAAATGGAAAAACTGGGGCACAAAGTGGAGGAGGTAGTCCCACTAAAAACAAAGAATGGATTAAGTCACAGCTACCTTGTGGCTGTGAAAAAAGAAACAAATTTAAAAGATATTCATAAGATAACAGGGTTACAAAATTTAAAAGTTAAATGGGAACATTACTCGAAGAAAAATAAAATAACACAATGTTTTAGATGTCAAGACTTTGGACACAGCCAAGCCAATTGTCAAAGGATTGCAAGATGTGTGAAATGCGCATCAAACCACGAAACAAAGATATGTAAGTTACCACCAAACAGTGTTACGAAATGTGTTAACTGCAAAGAACAACACACTGCTAATTATCAACAATGTCCAGTTTACCTAGAATATTTGGATAAGCTGGAAAAGAAAAATAATAAAGAATCGACACAAAAGCAAATACCAAGACAAACGGCAACACCTTACCCATCTACATACAAAACCACCACAAGTAACTACAGCTATGCACAAGCTACAACAGGAAATCAAAAGAGGCAAGTACATGATAATATAAATAACATCACATCAGAAGATAAAGATATGAGGGGAATGAATGAAATGGCCAGCATAGCCAGCGAATTAAAAGAAATAAATGAAATGTGCAACCTCAGCAAAATGCTGAGCTTACTGAAAGGATTGAAAAATGAACTAAAAGGAGCCACATCATTCATGGAGAGGGCTACGATATTTTTAAAATATGAAGAACTTTATAGAAAATAAATACCAAAAAAGAAAATATAAAATAATGCAAGCTAATGTTAACAGTTTAAGAAAAAGGCAAAATGAGCTAAAAGAACTAGCCAGCAGGGAATTACCAGACATAATATGTGTATCGGAAACATGTATTAGAGAAACAACAAGACCTCCACCGATTCAAAATTATAGAGTAGTAGCAAGAAACACTAATAGAGGTGTAGCAATGTATTTAAAACAATATTTGGACTACAGCATACAAGAAATTAAAACTAAATCAATAGAAAATGTAACAATCAAAATGGGAAAATTAAGCATAAGTTCAATATACAGAGGAAGACTGCAGATTGAAGAGATTTAACCAAAAGAAAACACTAGAAAATCAAAAGATAAAATTTAATGGACAATAAATACAACAAACAGATTCAGTAAAATATTTAGGAATAACTAAAACTAAATTTCAATGAGCATATTTATAAAAAATACAAGAAGAAAAGTAGAAGTAGCTAGAAAATTTATAGGACCAAATATACATAAAACAAACCCTCTAAAAAAGAAATTAAAACAACAAATTTATAACGCGTATATAAGATCGGTAATGTTATATGGAGCACCAATTTGGAATTCTACATCAGATGAAAACATAAAATTTTTAGGAAGAAAAGAAACAAAAATGTACAGATTAATAGAAGTTGCAGATAGACATACAACTAATGCAGAAATTAGAGAAAAGTATGAGTACACACCGTTGGCAGAAATTATAAAAAATAAAACAGAACACTTTTATAAGAAGACAGTAAAAAGAAACCCATTATCAAGAAAAATTGGAAAAGAAACAGTAGCATAAATTGGATGGAGTGCCAAATATAAATTAATTCATTATAGAGCAAATATACCACTAATAGGAACATAAAAAAATAATGTTTGGAAATACTTAGAAAAATAATGTTTGGGAATATCTAGAAAATCCAGGAAAAGCTGAAAAAAACTCAAAAAAGAATCAAGATAATTGGGACACAGCCGAAATTAGTTCCAAAGGAAAATTACAAAAGGAGGAAATTAAGGAACAAAAACAAAAGAAATTTAAAACAATCAGGTGCAATTGCGGAATTGGGGAAAATAAGAAGAAATTAAGAAAGAAGGTTTACGTGTAGTTGTAGACATTGGAACAGGAGTTGGTAATTGTTTATCTGGAATCTGATTCGGCCTGAAAATATTTTTTTGAGGTCCGAATACTTGACGATTTGTGAAATACTTTTTGTTGAAATCGTTGAATGGGTTAATGGTTATTAAGATATGGTCTTGATTGAGAAGTTATAAAAGTTCTGATGTCGATAATTATTTTTTTGTGGATGTGGATAGTTATTCGAAGAAAAATAATATTTAGGTTTATTTTGGTTATAATTATAATATTTATTTCTTGTGTTATTTGGTGGTGTATTATGTATGTTAAAATTTGATTTATTCGTTTAATTAAAATTATTACTAAGACTTCCATACATATTTTCAAAATTTTCATATTCTGTCACGTAAGCCATAGCGTATTCTAAACTTTCAGGCTTTTTTAAATGCATCTTATTTTTAGGTATCCCAGTGCAACCCGCGATAAATGTGTTTAAAGCCGTTTTGTTATAATGATTAATTTGACATTCTTCTTCACATTGAGCCATATTTAAATCGTTATTAATTCTCTGTAATACTCTATTTCTAATTAATTGTAATCTACTACCGAACTCAATTAAATTTTTACCTTGAAGAGGTCTATTTCTAGTTAAATCCTGTACTAAACAGTTTAAGTCGCGCCTATCTGGGAAACATAGTATGAGTGACTAAGTAACTGAACGGTTGAACTAAACTTCCACTATTTATTCGCAAAGTACGCTTTTAAATGCAATTACAGCTGTTTTGCTAAAAACTAGTATCATAAGATGGATTTCCACAGAGTAAAGGTTACCACAATCAATACCATAAAGGCCGCTTTTCTTTCAAGTTTTTCTTAGATACATTCAAATACATTTAATTGTACATCATTATATTTACTATAAAAAATTATTAATTATTCACACTTATAGTCCGTTTCACCTTGACTTTGCAGTACAGGGAATATAGGGCAATGCAATCCTTATGGGAGTTTTTAGCGCGGCGATGCCGATTTTAATTTGAATGCTAATGACGTATGTCATGATTTTGTCATTTTAATGCGTTTGCCCACAGATAAGAACAACTTAGTTTCAATTCTGGAAGCCCCTTGAATGTTTTAGTCATTAGTGTGATTATTGTGGTATAACCATTGAATTTAATAATGGACAATCGTACAGTGAAACATATCCAAGGAAAGCCATTGACATTAGGGGAGAAAACAATGTTGGTGAATATGGTAAACTATCGTGTAAACAAAGGAAACGATTCACTTTCAAAAGTTATAAAAACAGTGGCAGAGGAAACAGGCATTTCGGAAAGAACAGTATACTCTCTAAGAAAAGAAAATTCCTCAGCACTTGGATTACAACCACCTCAAAAACGACCTAAGAACAAAAAACTTCACTATCGCGCGATAACACGTACGATGAAGCAACAAAGAGTGATATTCGTCGAATAGTGCATGGTTTTTTTGGTAAGAATACACCTCCAACATTAAATGCTATATTAGTTGCAGTACATAAAGACGAACATCTACCTAATTTTTGTAAAGCTACACTTCATAGACTAATTCAAGACATGGGATTTGTGTACACAAAAAGGGGCAGAAAGTCTATTCTGATAGAAAAACCCGAAATTATTTCTTGGCGCTATCGATATTTACGAGAAATTCGTACACTTCGGCAAGAAAACTACAACATTGTGTATCTGGACGAATCTTGGGTAAATATTGGTCACAGTGTCAATTATGAATGGACGGACACTTCCGTATCATCACATAGGGACCCATTTGTTCGTGGACTCACTACAGGTTTGAAAGCCCCTACTGCACGTGGTCCACGATTCGTTTTACTGCATGCAGGAAGTAAAGATGGTTTTATAAAGGGTGCCGAACTAACTTTCTTAGCAAAGAAAAATGCAGCAGACTATCATGACGAAATGGACGGACTTTTTTTCGAAAATTGGTTTGAAACTAAACTTCTTTCAAATATTCCCGAGAAAACTGTTGTAGTAATGGACAATGCGTCGTATCACTCCAGGAAATTGGAAAGAATTCCAAACAGCTCTGACAACTAGGAGGAAATAAAGAAGTGACTGCGTTCAAAGGATATCTATTTCGAAGAAGATTATTTGAAATCCAAATTGTTGGCCGTAGTAACTCAATTTAAATAACATTATGATGGGCGTATTATAGATGAAATTGCAAAGAACAAGAATGTAAAGTTGCTAAGATTACCTCCATACCACTGTGAACTAAATCCGATAGAGCTTGTATGGACTGAAATCAAAAGATACGTGGCCAGACATAACACACACTTTAAAAAAGAACAAGTAGAAGGTCTAATACATGAAGCGTATTCTCAAGTTACGCCACAAAAATGGAATAACTACGTGCAATACATAATTAGGGTAGGATAGTCGATGTGGTACCTCGATAATTTAATGGACGATATCGACCCAATTATAATAAACGAAAAATGACAACAGTGAGAGTGAAAGAGAAGACGACAGTATGGAATAAAATTTTGGAGACTGACATGTTTGTGATATGGTTCGATTATCCTGTTTGGAGAACGTTATGTGTTCATGTGTTAACTTATATTGACATTTTTAAATATAATTATTTTGTTTGTGTGAGCCATGCCAGGGTTTTTGTCCTGAAGAAGGTTTCCCTGGTATCGTCTTCTTTGTTGTGTGTGTAATATATTTTATCTTATCTTTTCTTACGCATAAAATTCTGCCTTTTATTTAATTCCCTTCCCGATTATGTCTCACGTTCAACACATAAAAGAACCATCCTATTGCGCCATCCCGCGCTTTTTTGAATCTCTTCACGTTGACATTCAAAGCAATGGGCAAAAATCACACTGCATCGGCCGGGAATCGAACCTGTGCCGCCAGTTTTTTACAAATCATATTCTGATGACATTTGGCATCGCTGTTGGCCATAAGAGCCTGTACTGCAAAGTCAAGGTGAGACGGACTATAGATATAAATCTATTTAAATAATCGCAATCACCATCAAAAGGTTTAATATTATTGAATCTTTGTTTAAAGAGGTCCCAATTAACTGCAGTTGGTGCGTTTGGCATTTTAACTGAACTTATATTTGTATCGTCCCGTTTGATTCTCCTACTGAGGCTCCAATTTTATATTTATTTATAATTATATATTTTTAAAAAACAATTATATGTGAGTTACAACTACAAAAGTCAAAATAAGAGTGATCATAACATTAAAATAATAAAAAATTACAACTACTATAAAATCTTGAGGCTGAACTTTTGCAGGTGCATTCTAATAACGGTGTGGATATTGCAGGTATTTTTTTTAATGTTTATTGTTTTTAAGATTTAGTTTTTTGTTTTTAGATAGGCTAAGTACATTTAGATAAAATATTTTTAATAGAAGTAAATCATCCATAGCACAAATATGACTGATTGGTAAACGAAGAAAAATCAAAATCAATGACAGAAAATTTTTTATTAAATAACAGCAACTGGTTTCGGCCTAACTGTAGGCCATCATCAGACTAAAAAATTAAACAGATAAAGTGAAAGCAATACGGATTAAAGCAACAGCATAAACTTACCTTAATAACAAGTAAGGATTGAAACAATTAACAATTTTCACCATGCTTGCATGTAGTAAAAGTGTATTAAAAATTGTATTTGCTAATACGTTTTAAAATGCAATAGCTTTGTTCGCGGTACCAGTTCTGAACGCGTTCGGGATCAGTTAGGAATTTAAAATAATGAACGACGTGCGCAGGCGCGATTCATAATCGGTTCGAGATTTATTCGGACCGCGAACGGATTTCGAACGTCGTGTCACATCTGTCTGCTGTCATGCGTACACTGTTGCCCTTAACCTACTTTTTGGATTGTTTGTTTTTGTTTTCTCGTCGTTGTGTATTATTTTTGAGGATTTGAGGGAAAAATATGAATTATGAGGAAGGTAAAGTTTAGCATTTACACAAAGATGTGAAATAAATATATGTTTTTTAGGGTTGTCCCAGTTTTTACATTTTAATACATCATCTATCACTTCTATCAGTGGCCAAACCGAGGAAAATGCTGTGGATGTTCCATTTAGGTGGAATCACCAAAATACTTTATTATTTTTAGAACTTTATAAGAAATATAGGTCCCAAGTAGGATCTCTAAATATAAAAAGTTTAAAAAAAATGTTTGAAGAAATTGCAAAAGAGTTGCAAATAGTTTTAAAAATAAAGGTAACAACTGGCAATTGTGAAAATAGATGGAAGGTTCTGGAACGGGGGTACAAAAAGTATATTAACAACAGCAAACAAACAGGACGGGGCCGACAATATTTTGAATATGCTGAGGTTATGCATACAATCTTGGGACAGAAAAAAAATATTAATCCCACAATCCTACTAAGTTCGGAAACTGTTTCACACCTTAGGACTCCCGAGCATGAAATTATAAGTGGAAACTATTTCAGAAGGTAGGTGAAAAAATAATTATTTAAACATTTTTGATACAATTCGCGCTTACTTTTTCTTACTAAACATGTAAAGTGGCAACTTTAGGAAGCCTCAACTAAACCATTTTTTAAGAAAATTTCCAAGGCATCTTGTAAAAAAATATAATGTAATTTGATGATGATGTTCATAATAATTATTATAATAATTATACACTGTGTATTTAAAAAATTACCTGTATAGAAAAAAAATGTTTTCGGTTTAAGTATGAATCAGGATCTTCAGCTGGTTTGTCTATCCTTACATGTGTACCATCAATGATACCAATTACTCCAGGCAAATCACCATTTGAAAAATGTTGCCTTATTTCAGCTTTTTCCTGATTATTAGGCCACTTAATAACTTCAAGTGATAAATTACTTAAAAAATAAGACACCCTTCTAACAACTTTGAAAATAGAACTTTTAGTTACATCAAATCGATCCCCAACATTTCTAAAAGATTCTGCCTCATTCCCAATAAACCAAAGAAATACTGTAATGAATTTCAAAGGACTTATTTTTTCCAAATCTCCTCTTTGCTCATTATAATATTGAGATGCAGCAAAGCGATCTGCCAGTTCATTGGTCAGTCGTCGACTTATTCGAAAATGTTGAAAATATAAATCATTATCAAATTGTGGGACAATGGTTTCAAAATATCCAACATTTTTAGGAACTTCAATTAATTTCCAAAAGGTTCTCCAAGTCCTCATCACTGGAACTTAAATGGTCTGACATCATAAACTAACCTAAAATAAAGTGTATTCCATTAAAAATGAATTTTAATGAGTTGCAACAACTTACCCTTGAAACTATTAAACAAAATCTAGTGAAATATACAAAAATAAAAGCTTAATTCGAAAACCAGAAATTCGCAATAAAAATTTGACAACCAACACGGCGAAAAACACAGAAATGTCACAAATGTCTATTAAAAAAGTAAACAAATATCGCGTAAATGCAAATATGTATCTTCTGCGCAGGTCTAGAACTGTAAATTCGCTTGAGAAACCTGGGATCGGTTGAACTAGTAACGAACCAATTCGGAACTACGGAGAGGGGATCCGCGAACGACAACATTTCGAACTAAAAATCCGGAACTGATCACCGCGAACGCTCTTTTTCGCAGTGCGCATGCGAAATAGTCCCGAACGCGTTCAGAACTGGTACCGCGAACAAAGCTAATGACGGCTAATTCTACAGCGAACCGGTCGTCATTACATTAAGAAACGTATTTGCGAATAAATAGTGAAAGTTTAATTTAACCGTTTAGTTGTTTATAGTTCTTAGGAAGAAAATTGTAATGCAGCTTAGTATAATGATACCCAAAAGCCTGAAATATAAAGGAAAGTAGGAGCAATATTTATATAAGCAGTAAATAAAAAGGAAAAAGGTAAAAAAAACTTTTGGAAAATGCATAATGATTGTCATTTTCAGTGGTGAAAGGAATAAGAGAGCAATATTCAAGGATAAGGAAAAAAGTAGTATGGGTGGTAAATATTTGTATTGATCAGAGGATGGGAATAAGAATATACCCACAGTAAATTTTTAGACGGTGGGTCATAACACGTGGTGTTAATAATAAAAAACCAGTGTAGGAGTATAAGCAAGTAGATAAATTTAAAATCGGCAAGACGTGTATCACCCACGCAAAAAATCCATAACATAAGTGATAACACTAATTAACTGTTAGGGCAAATAAAATATCAAAGATATAAGATGGCAACTAAAAGAATAATCAGAACACAATTATGGCAAACGACATAAAAGGAAAACACATAGGACATGAAACTGATCCAGTCTAAGAAGCACAGGACACCAGTCAAAGATGGAACAAATATTGGAGATGTCGAAATGTGAGAACGAAAATGCAAGCATAGTAGAAAAACAAGTAATATTAACAAATTTATAGTGAAACTATAAATTCAAAGTGAATATAACAATTAAATGAAAAATAGTTAATACAGTAGATTATTACAATATTCAAATTAAAGAAGAAGAAATAGGTTAAGGAATACAGCAATACAGTGTATGACAATATAAGCATTAAAATGTTAATAGTAACAGATAAAATTAAATTTGTAAAAGCAAATGAGGATTATGTTCATTCAAACAAACAATAGTACTATCCCTCGAAACCTCACTAATCTCAAACATCTCCAACAGGTTCATCCTCGATATAAATAAAAACTGCAGACTAAATAAAGAGACATTTTTAGAATTAATAACATTTATTTTCAATAGTACATATTTTTCCTATAATATTAAACTATATCAAAAAACTTTTGGTACACCAATGGGATCTTCAATATCTCCTATTTTAGCAGACTATGTAATGGATTACATCTTGGACTTAGTTATATCTGTTTTACCTTTTAAATTATTCTTCATTAAAAAATATGTAGATGATGTAATTTTATCTCTTCCATATGATAAAATAAGTAATATACTTTTTTACTTCAACAGCTTTGATCCACATATACAATTTACTATAGAAAAAGAAGATACAGAACAATCCTTACCTTTTCTTGATACTAAATTTATAAGAAACAATAACAATAACATCTCAATCGATTGGTATAGAAAACCGATAAGCTCTGGGAGATATATTAACTATCATTCATATCATCCACGTAATACTAAATTAAATTTGATCAAACAAATGAAAAATCGAGTTTTAAATATTTCAGATCCAATTTTTCACCAAAAAATTTAAAAATTCTTTATAAACTATTTCTTGAGAACTGTTATCCACCATGTCTTTTAAAACAAATTTTATATAATACTTCTGACAATACAAATGCCATAATTCGTAACATGACAAGGAACACAGAATATCATGACATCAGTTCTAGAAATAATACCATTCCAATTTATGTATCTCTGCCCTATATCAAAACAGTCACACCTAAACTTTCCGGAATTTTAAAAAAACATAATATAAAAATTGCAAATAAACAACATCTAACAATCCATTCGCTTTTTAGTAAAATCAAAGATAAAACACCAAATAATAAATTACCTAACATAGTTTATGAAATTCCTTGTAAAAATTGTGATAAGAAATATATTGGTCAGTCAAAAAGGTCTCTTGCTAATAGAATAACATCCCATAAAAGTGACAGTAAACTTCATCCAGAGAAATGTGCACTTGCTGAACACGTATTCTCTGAAAGCCATATAATGAATTATAAACATGCCAAAAATTTAACCACAGAAATCAATTATAAAAAGCGGATATTTTTAGAAACTGCTTATATAGCTCAAAAAGATCGATGTATTAATAAAAAAACTGATTTAAATAATTTAAGTGTAATATATACATATCTTTTGGATTTGAAGAAACAAAACTTAAAATTAAAAAAAACGAATTACTATGTAGAATTTAAAACAATTGAATGTATATATTAAACAAATCAATAAAAATTTTTAAATCATATTGTTTTTTGAGTTTTTTATAATAAACATGTCACATTTATTACAGTTTTTTTCAACATTTTACCTATAATCTCACCTAGATATGTAAGTATTATTTATTTTATTACTTGCTATATAATTCCCAATAATTCTGGTTTAATATATATATATATATATATATATATATAATTATTTATAAATATAAAAATATAAATAAATTTATTTATAAAAATTTATTTAAAAAATATTTTTTAAATTCCAAATTAAAGTTAAAATGGTTTTTTAAGTTATATTTACCATTTTTTAACATCAATTTTGTATATACTCGTGCTTATTCCTTGAAAATGAAATAAATATATTTCGAAAGCTTGGAAAATAAGTAAAATAGTTTTCTTGAAAACATTGCCGTTTACCCCAATAGTTCTGGTATAATACCTGTCGGCAAAGAATTTAAATATAATATGCTTGACGTTCGGTTTTCGAAAATAAAGAGTAGCGTGTTTTTTGCGAATAACTTTCTTATAACGCATACTTGTATTTCAGCAAATAATTAATCAGATGGATATCTGATGTTTGTGAAATAAATGATTTTTAGGATTTTTATTATTTTAAAAAACTTTTGCCAATTCCTCCCCAGCCAATATTTCCATATTGAAGCAAGGATTCTGCAAAAGCATAATATACTGTTAATAAGTGATTCAGCTTGGCGTTGGTGGAGTGGCTCAGTAACTACCTACTACCCCGAGCCGTAAGGAAGGGACTGGAGGAGTAAAGCAAAGAAACAGCTCAAAAATGGTAAGTGGGGCACTGGTGGGGCTACTGAAGTCGAGTAAGTAGTACCGATAAATGTCAGTAGAAGAACCAATTAGCCCATGTTATATCCGAACGCACTGACAAGCCACTTCGTATAAATTATTGACTTCGTATAAATTATTCGCAGAGAACGGACGTGTTTTTGCGGAAAGTTTTAGTAGCAAAAGTGATCGAAATTGTGTGTAAATTAAAGTAAATTGGACAATATAAACAAAGAGTTAGTTTTAGTGAATAGTTTTTAGGCGACAGAGACGATTATAATACCCACCCTTGGGCTAGTTATAGTACATTTTGCAACTGGTGAGTGGAAAAATTATATATAAACATTGGAAATCTTCCGTAAATTTATTCGATTCGCATCAGTAGAAACATTAAATAGTAATTAGGGTAGCAATTAGTGTTAAGTGATTTTAAATTACAACAGACATAAACTATTGTTATATTTTAATCAAAATTTAGAACTTAAGTAAATTAAAACAAATTTTGGCCGTAACTTGTGAACGGGTAGAGCTACAGGGCCCATATTAAAATTTTATCACAAAGTTTTTTGGTGGCGCCTCCGCCATTTTTGCACCTCCGCCAATTTTGCGCATCCACCAAAAACTTCTAAACTAACTAACTAAAAATTCATAACTAACAAACTAACCATAATAAAAAATAGTGACAAACGGGGAAATATGGATAATGACGATGAGAAAGAGTACGGGCAAGCTTTTTACCCTAGCTTCAGTTTACCAACTTCACCCAGGACGAGATCAGCGAGCGGCAGCCTGACATACAAGGCTGAAGCCTCAATAGAGATGGCACAAACACAAAAAGAAGACGCGAGAAAAAGGGTCAGATCCAATGACAGCAGGGACGACTCGGATCAAGAAACGGCAAACCCCGCAACCAAGGAAAATCCCACGAAAAGGAAAAAAGAAAAAAACTTAAACAAAGACACAATCATAAAACACCAGACGAAAATTGCGGAACTGAAAGAAACAATATCAAACACAGTTTCACGGACATACCCTGAAAGTAAGGGCAAGATTCAGTTCACCTTACAGAGTAAGACCATAATTCTGGAAGCCACCGAGCAACTGGTGAACCTTCACACAGAAATGATGGCCCACGTCCTCATCCAGAAAATGAAAATTAACCAATTACAAGGGGAACTAATCGACACACTAAGAAAAACAACGACTAACACGCAACCCCTAGAGGAAATAATACAAGAAATTGGGAAGGCAACAGCAAAACCGGACCAACCCATGTAAGAACCACGACAGCCAACAACACCAGCTGAAGATTTCCCGGCACTCAGGGTGCAACCAAAACCTATCACCAGAACCTACGCCAGTATAACCCAGAGAAGCGAAACCGAAAAGCCAAAATGGACAACACCACCAAAAACTGATAAAATTTTTGACACAATGGTAAAATTGAAAAAGGGGGAAATAGGAAGAGCGATCGACGAATTAAAAACAGTAATCAAGCCTCAGCAACTGGGGGAAGTCCAAATAAGAAAAACCAGGGAACCGGACACCATAATAATAAGTACAAAAAATAAAGAAAAACAGAAGGAAGTCATAAATAAAATAAACATCAATAACAAACTAGAAACAAAGGACGTGACAAAAACTAGAGAATCCATCATAATGATTACGGGATTACCAATAGGACAAACCGTGGAAGACATAAAACGCAACATAAAACAAGAAAATGAGGACCTCGAAATGCAACACAATGATCATCTCGACAAAATCACACTGGTTGCCACTAAGCCCTGTAGGAATCCGTACAAAGAAAACGCTATAATCCAGGGACCACCAGAGCTATTGAAAACCATGCTAAAAAATGGATACATATACTACGACCTAACAAAGATTTATGTGCAAGAATACCTAAGAGTCGCTATGTGCTATAGATGTTGCAGATAGGGACACGTGGCGAAATACTGCACTGAGAAGGAGGCCACCTGTTTTAAATGTGGGAGAAAACACGAAGCGACGGGTTGCAAGAGTGAAAAAATAAATTGTACAAACTGTCAACTTTTCAAATTGCAACCGAGGGAACATCAGGCACGAGACATAAATTGCCCAATATATAAAATAAAACTGGAAGAGGCGAGGACACAAATACAATTTTAGGTAGGAAACCTCACACAATACACACACACCAAACAACACACAAGGAGGTAAACAAACGCAAGAATGAAGTTTATACAGATAAACACTGGAAGAGGACAGGCAGCCACAGATCAACTGTTACAAAAAATGGCCGAGGAAAACATAGAAATTGGACTGGTTCAGGAACCGGGGAATAGTATATGGAATCACTCGGATTTCATTGCTATACCTCACAACAAATTATCAAAAGCGCCTATTGTAATAAATAAAAAACTTAAAAATAATATAACATTAATTGAACAATATACCGACACATTCACTACCACATTACACTATACTGACGTTACGGGACAAAAAATATCCATTATAAACATATATGACAGACCAGGGGGTAGGGAAAACGTTACACTAAACAAACACAAAAGACACATAGAATCAGACGCAAACGAATTAATTATGGGAGGGGACTTTAACGCAAAACACATTAGCTGGGGTGGGGACGTGACTGACGAAAGGGGGCAAGACATTATAGAATGGACTACTCAAAATAACATCTACATTCAAAACACTTACGACAGCCCTCCTACTTTTTGTAATACAAGGGGTAGGAGTTGGATTGACTTGACAATGACAAAAAACTTGACGATAGGGGACTAGCAGGTTAGCGAGGTGGAAACACTAAGCGACCACCAGTATATAACATTCAGTTACACTTTTAGGGGGACAAGACAATATATACATACACAAAAATACACACTACAGAACATAGACATACACAACATAAAGCGACAATCATACAAAACACAATAATAACAACAGCCAAAATGTGCACACTTACGAGACGTAAAGACAAAACACAGACAAATGACTGGTGGACACAAGAACTAGACACTACTAAAAAACTAGTTACAAAACTAAGAAAAATATCACAACAACAGACGATGAAACAAAAAAAGACGCGACAGAAACTTACCTACGACAAAGACGAAAATATAAAAAATTAATAAAACAAACAAAAAAAACCATGTCAGAAACATTTTAACAAATCACGACATAAACAACCCCTGGGGAACAGCCTATAAAATTATAGCCGGAAAAACCCCTAAAAAAGACCCACTATCGTCAACTAAAACAACTTTTCTACACAAAAAATACTTTCCTGACGACAACCCGACAGAAGACACAGACGAACACAAACATATCAGACAAAACGCACACACAATACATATCACACCAAACGAAACTGACATAACGAAAGACGAAATAACATACAACCTACAAGACACAAAAAACAAAAAGACACCCGCAGCAGATGGTATTACTGCTGACACTAATACACGACACAAACCCGACATTACTGACCACACTACTGAATGAATGCCTTAAGGAAGGAGTATTTCCAGATATTTGGAAAATGGCAGATATCTGCTGGTTGCCTAAAAAAGATGGGGGGAAAAGACCGATATGTTTATTGCCAGCAATGGGTAAACTGCTAGATAGAATAATCGCAAAACGACTGACGCATTACCTTCAGACAAAAAACAAAATACACCCAAACCAACATGGTTTTAGACAGGGACATTCGACTATAGAAGCCATACAAAACATAACAGACAAAATAACACAAAACAAACGCGAAAAACTGCATACAGTTATCATAACATTAGACCTACAAAACGCATTTAATACGGCATGGGTCCCCATGATCATAAACAAACTAAACGAAACACAAACACCACATAACATTAAACGACTTTGTATAGACTTTTTACAAAACAGACAGATACAGATAGAAAACATTACACAAAACACTCAGAAAAGATGCCCGCAAGGGGACCAATACTTTGGACACTGATCATGGAGGACTGGTTTAAAACAATCACACAGACTAACCTTACGACTGACATTGACTTAATACAGGCTTTCGCTGACGACCAGGTTATTTTACTAGCAGGGAGCTCATTGCTTTTGATCGAAAAAAAATGGGAGGGTATTAGGAAATCATGTCAAAATTGGGCGCGAGTAAATAAATTAAATTATAAGAAAAATAAAACGGAGGCAATGTGCGTGCCATATAAAAACACTAGCCTCCTAGACTAAAAATTGACGAGACTTACTTAACATACAATACTTAGGAGTAACTATAGACACGACTCTACCATGGCTCGAACATGTTAAAAAAAAATAGGGCAAAAACACAGGATATCGGTCAAAAAATTTTTATTATAGCAGGCAAGTCATGGGGTAGGAAGCCAGCAGTACTTAAGACCATCTACGAACAGTCTATCAAACCAATGCTTCTGTATGGAGCGGAGGTTTGGGGACGTCGCGCAAATGACACCAGAATTATTAGACAATTACAAGCAGCCGAACGACCCTTCCTTTTGGCAATCACGAAGGCCTACAGGACAACACCAACACACGCATTACACATACTATCTGGCACCACACCGTTACAGGTATACGCACTCACCATTCACACTATACACAAAACATACAAAACAGACATAGACAAATACAAAATGAAAACCATAGAACTCCCACATCCCGTAGCCAGATGTATCAAATTGACAGAAACAGATACTACACATGACATACAGGTATACACAGACGCTAGTGCTCGACATGACAGCTAGACAATAGGTATACACATAAAATATACGACAAAACAACAAACGCGTGACATAAAATACAAAATAAACTCGACACTAAACATAAACGAACTGGAGGCGCTAGCCCTAATGTACAGTACAGACATTTTAACCAAACACACACTTACACACAACACACACATAAACTTTAACACTGACTCAAAAACCACTATATTACAATTAGAAAACGGTAATAACAAAAATAAAATTATACTAAAAATTAAAAAGAATATAGAAACATTAAATTTAAAACAAATCCACACAACAATATAATACACTTCACGAAATCACCCAGACTTATAAAAAGCACACAAATTCACACAAATAGCACATACACAACCCGACAAAGTATATGACATTATAACAAAAAGAGACATAACGACAAAAAAGAATAACTTGACAATACAAAAATGGCAACATTTATGGGACACTTCAACGACAGGACGCAGTACTCACAATATTTTCACGACAGTACGACAAATAGACCCTTTCCTGAATTGGAAAACCACACAACTGGTAACGGGACATGGGAACATCGGAGCGTACTACACCCGATTCAGACTCCGGGAGACAAATGGACACTGCGAACACTGCGACAAACTGGAAGACACAACACACATTATAAACGACTGTACAATTACGCAACGAACACACGCCAGACAAACCTTAAAAACACGACTTAGACAAAGACAACTACCCTATCCCCCTAGACAAATAGACATTACAGAATTAATAAAATGGGTTAACGAGTGGGGAAATGACATGATACTTGACGATGACATGACAAATGACTAAAACGACATAACTAAACTTTATTTTACAAAAATTTCAAAAACTCAAATTTAATATTTCTAAAGGCAGAATGAAAATGTCAAATAATGATTATGTTAAACAACACTGTAAATGGTAACCTGTAATTTGTATATATTTGTATTGCGCTACCTCCTGATTGGGAACATGGTCTTCTTTCGTCGATATTTTTTGGAGTGCGGTGATGGGATGGGTTTCTTTGACAGTGGATTCGCTGGAATTTGGTTAGTTTTACAGGCCATAAGCTGAAAGGTAGGTGGCCTTTGCCACTTGGCATAAAACCTCTTCATTCTGACAAGCCCTTATCTGAAATGGGGGGCGAAAGACGAGTTCTTGGCACCGGAAAATTGAGACCCCTCGGCTATGATATGGTAACCCAGACAGAAGAGTACATATGGAGAAAACTAGCTGCAAAGAATCCGGAATTCCAAGGTTTTGAAGAAACCTTAACAGGTGCTCGATATTTAGAATTTCTTCAAAACTTCTTGCTCCCAGAATGAAACCGGTTATTTCCAAATAGAAATGATTTATGGCTGCAGCAAGATGGTGCGCCTCCACACTATGCTCTCTTGGTCCGCAACTACTTGGACAACGTCTTTCCAAATCGGTGGATAGGTGGAAGAGGAACAAAAGAATGGCCGCCTAGGTCACCTGATTTGACTCCTCTTGATTTCTTTTTGTGGGGATACTTAAAAAGTAAAGTGTACCCAATTAAACCACAAAATATCAATGAACTTAAAGAAAGGATACATATTCAGATTGCACAAATAACTCCGGAAGTTCTAGAGAAGGTTGGAGAACAGTTTGAGGTACGCCTTTCTCATTGTATTTTAGCTGAAGGCAGACAATTTGAGCACTTAATTTAGGTTTCTTTGTATTTAATAAATTATAATACATAATAAATATTAAGTGAAGTAATTAAAATGTATTCATTTTTTAACCGAAAATAAACAAGAATTATTTAGGCATATTAATATGGCTGAATAGGCATGTAAAAGACCTTTCAAATAATATATTAAAAAACCCACCTTTCCATTTAAAAATTTTAGCGATGACGTCATCACGCGCACATAGATGTGCGCGTATCCTTAAGAATCGCCAATTTAAAAATAAACATGTTTCAGGATTTTTCCTTAAAGTAGCCGGTTTACGAAATAAAGGATTTATTCCTTTCATTTGCACCACACTATATATTGACACCTCTTCTGAATCCACAAACAAATTCAGAAAATGTGTACAACATGGCTCATATCAGAACAAGAAATGTTATTGAGAGAACATTTGGAGTTTGGAAGAGATGTTTGCATTGTCTTTCAGAAGGCTTCCGCATCAATAAGCACACAACATTATCTGTAATTGTTGCAACTTCTGTTTTACACAATATTGCAACTAGAATAAAAGATGTAATACCACAAAAAAAATAGTATTTCTGTTAGAATAACAGGAACTTCAATTACAAGAATTTCCAAATAATGATAATGCTATAAGAATAGCTTTAATTAATACAGTATTTTAATATGGTAAGTATTAGAGAATGTCGAAGTAAAAGAAACTATATGTAATAAGTTCCCTATATTTTTCGTAGCTCTGTGTTACAATGCACACGTTATATCGATAGACGACAATGAATCATTCGAAATATCGAATGGAAAAATTATTATTGATAGCAATATGTTTAATAATGTTAATTTCCTTGAAAAAAACTGATGGGTTAAGAGGAATATTAAATGCTCTATAGAATAAACTGTTAAATATAGCTAGTTTATGTGAAAAAGGATGGTTAGAATAAAAATCTGGGTTTCTATATATTCCAAAATCAAATTCCTGTAATAAGCAAATCAAGGTAAGGTAAGAAATACTACATTCAACCTCCATCTCAATAGTAAACTTAATACGAGGGTGGAGACTTATAATATAGTCCAAAAATTGAAAAGCATCCTGTTCGCTTCCCTGAAATAGAACAATGGAGTCGTCGACATAACGGTAGTAAAAAATTGTGTTTTTGGAAATTTCTGATACCTTAAATGCTTTCGAGATTGAGATACATTAACTCAGTCCAATGGCCCCCATTACTCCACTTCTATATGGACTTCCCAAAATACATAAGGATAGTGTACCTATCAAACCGGTTGTTTCCTTTCGGAACTCTCCAGCATCTAAATCAGCTTCCTTTCTTAATGAGTTACTTAGAGATATTACCAATTTTGCGTATTCTTTCTGTATTTTAAACTCTGTTGATTTTTGCAACAAAGTATCTCATGTTATTGTTCCAAGTAATTCCTTTCTTTTTTCAACTAGCATCCCTCCTGCTGATTGCATCTCTTTGGTCGAAGGTTTATTGCTTAACAATAATGTTAGCTTATCAGTTACTTGTGACATTGTTGCAATGCTTAAATTGACTCGATCAAATTTTTTTTCAGCTCAATAATAAATTTTATAGACATTGAAATTTATTGTACTAACCCTTATTATGTGAAAGTCCATCTTATTAAGAAAAATAAACAACTAAACGGTTGAATTAAACTTTCACTAATTATTCGCAAATACGTTTTTAAATGCAAAGAGGGTTTCTCTATAGAATTAGCATCGTAAGATTGGCATAATGAAATTACATTTTGTTTGTTTGTAGCTTGGTACCTGAAGTTGATTAGGTAGTATTAAGGCTAAACCAAGTGTGGAAATAATAAGTCATAACAATATTAAAGCCTAGATGTTATTAGCCCTAAGGGATTATCCTGGATGTATTTCCCTCTAAGATTAGTATAACTGTGCAATGATATAGAAAAACCAGGAAAAAACTATATCATGCTGATCATTACAATAACTTAATATATTTCTGTTACAATTACGTCTTATCTATGTATAAAATGAAGACTCAATCAAAGTAAACAGTTTAATAGTGGTGAACTTCAAAGATTTATTTGTTCATTTACTACTTTATGTTGTTAATCTGCTAGATGTCTTTTTAATTCAAGTTCTTCGAGAAAATCTAAATTTTGTTTTTTATTACAAATATGTAATATTTCGATGTCATTGGTGTGTATAAGTGAGTGTGGATGTACAAGAACGTGTTTTGCATAGTTTGACTTATCTGGTTGTTGTAATCTATATGCTGTTAAGTGTTCATTAAATCTTAATTCAAAATTTCAATATTTCCACAATATATAATACTTTTATAACTTTTAATTTCTTTAGATTGTTAAGGGGAATATTAGTGGTAGTGATATTTTTTCTTATTAATTAATTTATTTATCAAATGTATTGGATAGCCATTAAAAAATATTAAATTTTTAAAAAATATCTATAAAAATTGTAATTAATACTGACAGGATGAAACAAAGTCAAAAACCTTTCACAAAAACTTCATCTGATACTAAAATGCTATTCAAGACCAATTAGTGAGAAAATTCATTATCAAACGTAATATAATAAGAAAACAAAACTTACCGTAAAAGGTCATGAGATAAAAGAAAACACAGAAGATTAAAAAATTTTTAGGAGATAATAGTAAGTTTATTATAACATCTTAATATTATGTAGAGACCGATATGGAAATAATGGGAATAAAGTAATGTTCCTTTTAAATTTAAACCCCAAAATGAGAAATAGGGGATATAATGAAATATATCAGAAAAAGTAAAATTAGAAGAGATGCAATTTGAAGTAATAGCAAATCCAAAAATGAGAGCAGCTTATACGATTTGTAGTAGAATTAAATTTGTGAAGAAGTTTTGAAGGGAAACTTATAAAAGGAGTGAATGTAGCAAAATTTAAAGTGAAAGTTTTTGGAAACAACTGAGGCTCCAAGGGTGGAAACCCATCATTCCCATGTGGATGGAAATTCTTAGAAGGAACTTCCAACCAGGAAAATATTCCACTGAGAACAAACATTTTTTAATCTGTGTTTTCTTTTATCTCATGACCTTTTACGGTAAGTTTTGTTTACTTAATACATATATTACGTTTGATAATGAATTTTCTCACTAATTTGTCTTGAATAGCATTTTAGTATCAGATAAGGTTTTTGTGAAAGGTTTTTGACTTTGTTTCATCCTGTCAGTATTAATTATAATTTTTATAGATATTTTTTAAAAAATTATTATTTTCTAATTCTTATAATATTATTTAATGTGAAATCAACTTTAACAATGTTAACTTCATTATATTTTTCTATTTATTAATTATTTAAACAATATATTTTGCAGTTTCATAGTATTATTAATGTTTAATATGGTTTAACATTTGATTGTAACCTTTTCTATTCTCTGTATTATCAGCTTTTCATTGTAATCAATTTTTAAGGAATTGTATTGAATGTTTAACTTAATATTGTACTCTTAAGATCCTCTTTCTATTTTCTTGTAATTCTTTCAGCCTGATGATGGTCCTATAGGACCGAAACTAGTTGCAACAATTAATAAAACGGTTGTGGGATAGACTTTGAGTTTCCTTGGAACCTTTTGTGTTTCAACCCACATTTGAGATATGGATAGCCTACAAGATTTACAATCAGCTAGTCTGGCAGTTGTTATCCGTCATTACAGTAACACCATGCTTTCAAGAAAGATGACCTTGTTGAAGATAATGTTTCTCCAGAAATGCAAACGTCATGGAGTTTACCCAAAATCCATTTCCTTACACACTCATAATTCTACAAGAACAGCACACCTTACTTTGGAGAAGGCTAAACTTATTTGGATAAGGAGTGAGATTAGAAGTCATTATAACCGCTTAGATTTTATCAATGTTAAACTAAAATTTTTGTTTTTTCATTTGACTAGTACATTAGATTTTGTTGAATTTTGTAATTTGGATTTAGACATACGAGATTGGATCTCTGATGGTGGAACTGACATTTACAACAATCTTAATAAAAAGTTTAAATCACTCTTATCTTCTAAAATTACACTTCACAAACATAATCATAATAAGAACTTTAATACATTTTCTAATTTTACTTTTCACCCAAGGGTACTTAATCTCAGTGAGACAGTTTTTTCTGAAACACAAATTGACATTCTAAATAAGGGTTTAAAATTTAATCTTCCATCTAATTATAACTTTAAATCTAACATTAAATTACTATCTACAGATTGTGAAAATGTCATTTCTAATTCAGATGTTATTGACAAGGATTCATTGAGAGTCAGAGTTTCTTACACTTTAAATAGGTATGGCAGGGTTTCTGGTCCGGGAAAGGTTTTGAGGAATTTTTTTGATCCTCTTAAATCTACTGTTCCTTCTTTGTGCAAAAAGATCAAAAATAATGATCTTGTTCTTTCAAAGTCCGATAAAGGAAATTGCTTGGTTGTTCTGAATAGGACTGATTATGTCTCTAAAGTTGAAGATTTCCTTTCATCTGATACTTCTTTCAAAACTTTATCTTTTGATCCTACTATTAAATTCCATAATTATTTGAAAAACTCTTTGAGACTTAAATTTTATTCCACCCTCCTATCTTTCAATCAGAATCACTTCATATTGTGTCCTATGAGAGCAGTTACCCCTTTGCTCTATGGTCTTCCTAAGATCCATAAAGCTAATGTTCCCATACGCCCTATTATTAGTTTCATTAACACTCCAGCATCTAAACTTGCTTCCTTTCTTTGTTCCAATTTGAAAACTCTAACTAATTTCAACAATGAATTTTCCAGAACAATAAACAACTAAAAGGTTGTATTAACTTTCACTATTTATTCTATAAATACTTTAATTACAATGACAGCCGTTTCGCTATCGAAATAGCATCGTCAGATTGACATTTTGGAGTTATACTTTGTTTGTTTGTAACTAGGTACTTGATGTTGATAGGTAGTTAATGCTAGACCAAGTAAGGAAGTAATAAGACATAACAATATTAAAGCCTAGATGTTATTAGCCCTAAGGGATTATCCTGGATGTCTTTCCCTCTATATTGTTGATCTGCTATATAAAGTAGTTAATGAACAAATAAATCTTAGAAGTTCACCACTATTAAACTGTTTACTTTGATTGAGTCTTCATTTTATACATAGATAAGACGTAATTATAACACAAATATATTAAGTTATTGTAAAGATCAGCAGGATATAGTTTTTTCCTGGTTTTTCTATATCATGCACAGTTATACTGAAGTATTATATTATATTAAAGTATTTATAGAATAAATATAAATAGTGAAAGTTAATACAACCTTTTAGTTGTTTATTGTTCTGAATAAGATGAACTTTCACACAGTAAGGGTTAGTACCATAAATTTCTTTAATGAATTTTCCATAAAAAACTCTATTGATTTAGCTAATAAACTTATTAATGTTTCAGTCCCTGACAATTCATTTTTGGTTTCATTGGATGTTAGTAATTTGTTTCCCAGTATCCCACCTTCGGATTGTATTTTACTTGTGAGGGACTTGATCCTTCTTAATAATACTCCAACTCATATCGTGCTGGATTTTTGTTCATTGCTTGGTTTGACACTAGAACAAAACTTTTTTAAATTTAATGTTTTTTATGAACAGACAGAAGACCTAGCTATGGGTTCTAGTTTATCTCCTTTTCTTGCTGAGGTTTTTATGAATAATTTCACAATTTCTTAATTCAAATTTTAAAAATGATATTGTTTTCTATTACAGATATGTAGATGATTGCATTCTGTTATTTAGTGGTCCTTTACAGTCCTTTGATTCTTTTTTAAATTTCATTAACACTTTACATCCAAGGATTCGTTTTACAATTGAGTTTGAAACCAATAATTGTATTCCTTTTTTTGATATTATGTTTTCGAGAAATACTACTTTACACTGTTTGGACATTGGAGTGTACAGAAAACCTACTACAACCGATGAACTCATAGATTTCTTTTCTTGCCACCCAATGACACATAAATTAGCTGCCTTTAATAGTCTTTTCCATAGATGTTTTCCTTACCTCTTTCTAATTATGGTTTTGTGGATGAGATAAATGTTATTAAGCAATTAGCGGTTAACAACAATTATCCTTTACATATTATACAAAAACTGTACTTAAAATTTTTTATTAAGTTTAAGTTTCCTTTCACAATGGTTTAAATGTTACAGAACCTTCTATTAAAAATTTCCGAGGTTCCATTCACTTCTTTGGCAATATCTCCTATAAAATACAAAATATTTTTAGACAATTTGATGTTGAGGTTGCATTCAAGACTAACAACTCACTTAAATCCATTTTAGTCCATCATAAAGATCCTATTCCCAAATTGCATAAATCGGGGGTTTATAGACTTTCTTGCGCTGATTGCAATTCAGTTGATATTGGTCAATGCGGACGTAGACGTTAACTTCATTAAGAAATACCAAGAATTTGAACATTTTAATTATCCTTCATCGTTTGCGAATCACATCCTTTCTGAAAACCACCCTTTGTAACCATATTATGACGTTGGGCGTCAATTTGTGATATGATTTAAATGTTGAGCGAATTTATAAAAATATTTAGTTAACTTTTAAAAAATAACAATATAACAAAAGAAAAGATGTAATTTACAATAAAACAACCATTAATCTTAATTTCGTGTTTAATAAGTTGTAAAAGATATTTCGATAATTAACAAAATTTATAAATGTTTATCACAGCAAAAATTATGATAGTTAAATACCTCGGCTAGGAGTGAGTAAATTCATTAGCTCTGTATTAGTACAATATTTGTTTCTTTAAGAAATTATAAGGGCGCCACTGAAATCTTTTTATTTTTTATGATACTACTGAAGAAAGTTATTTTAAGCTGAGTTGTTTAAATAAGTATCATAAGATGACAGAAAGATGTCAGAAAAAACTGTCTATGAAGTAAAAAAAAAATGAAAATGTACCAACACATAAAAGATAAATAGATTTCCTTGGTGCTAAAATGAATGAAGTTGAGAATACGTTCCAAAAAAATATTTCGCAAACAGTTCTTTAAAAATACTTATTCTAATACAGTTGACGATATAGATAGATATAAACGGAGATAAAAGAGAAAAAAAATATGGGAACAGTAAACTTGATATACCACAATAAACTTATCTGTTAACAATATTGGACGATCCTTCGCCGCACCTTGGGGTAGCTAGGGCACTGTCAGGGTGGTTCCAAATGACTAAGGAAGATCACGAGTGAAGGGATGATCTGCCCAAGTTGTAGAGATGATCCAATTAAAAATGTTCGTGCATACGAGAGCTTAAAGTTTACAAGCTGTTCAAGTTTACTGAATCTTCAAATTAAAGATATGCTTCTAGTTTACTGAATCTTCAAATTAAAGAGATGCTTCTAGTTTACTGAATCTTCAAATTAAAGAGATGCTTCTAGTTTACTGTATTATATTCCAACTTTCTGAAAATTACCAGTGTCAAACACGTGTTACATTTACTTTTCTAGCACGAAAAGTACAAATCAGCATAGTCCGAAATCTACAGTTAAATGCTAACGTATTTTAATAGGTTACAAAAGATACATTCTTACATTAAATTTACTTTGTAACAACCTCACACACTAATTTAAATTCCAGAAATGTACTTTTACTAGCCTTTTCATAAAAAATTATCATTAATACTTTTAATTACCATAAAAAGATTCTTTGAATAATAATGAAATATGTTGAAATTCTCATCTGATATAATAAAATAGAATATGTTTTCGATGTTTTATAAATAATTTAACAAAAAGGAATTATAAAATTGGAAAAAGAACATACCTGTATATCACAGTAAACCAATACAAGAAATGAGACTGGGAATAATTATTAAAACCTATTGCCGATAATGGCAACTTGTTAGCACACCTCGTAGCGTAGCTACTTTAAACTTCCAATTATAATTATAGAGACCGTATTCATTATTTTATTATTAAGAATTCTTTCGGAGAGATGGAGCTCGTGGTACTAATTTAATTTAATATTTAGGATACCAGGTGCTTAAAATGTTAACAGGTACTGTTACACCTTAAGGTGGATTTACTGCATCTAGTTTTGTAACGCCAGTTGCTGGTAACAGGTCTGATATTAAAAATTACCGTCCAATTTCTATTTTAAGTGCTATACCAAAGGCATTCGAAGGTATTGTGTGCGATCATTTATATCCTAAATTAAATAATTCTTTAATCACTCAACAATATGGCTTCCGTCGAGGCAAATCTGCAGAACTAAACCTTCTACACTACACTAATTTTGTAAAGGAAGCATTGGAGAAAGGCCAACAGGTAGATGCGATTTATACAGACTTTTCAAAGGCTTTCGATAAAGTTAATCATAATATCCTGCTTATTAAATTGGAAAATTTTGGAGTCTGTGGTTTCTTATTGCATTGGATGGGCGATTATCTTGCCCATAGGAAGCAAATCGTTAAAGTTAACAATTATTGTTCTCAAGATGTAGATGTAATTTCTGGTATTCCGCAAGGCTCTCACCTTGGTCCTTTACTTTTTAATGTTTTCATTAACGACATTGCTGCATCTTTTAAATTTGGTAACATACTTCTATTTGCCGATGACCTAAAATTGTACCAAATAATCAAGAACAGTGATGTCTCTGAAATGCTGCAAAATGATTTGATTAACTTTTATTCTTGGTGTACCCTAAACCATATGGATGTTAATGTAAATAAATGTAATATCATGAGATTCTATCGACTGAAAGACCCTATTTTATTCAACTATACGATCAATGACATCATGTTCGATTCAGTCAACAGGATTAAAGATTTAGGAGTATTTCTGGATTCGTCATTAAATTTTAAAGAACACGTAACATACAGTACCAACAAAGCTCTAAAACTATTAGGTTACGTTAAAAGCACAACTCATGAATTTTCTGATACTAGAACTTTAAAAAGTCTGTATTGTTTTGTTTTTAGAACCCACTTAGATTATTGTAGTTCAATTTGGTCTCCTTATTATATTATGTATTTCCGCAAAATCGAAGGTATTCAAAATCGCTTCCTTAGGCATGTGGCTTTTAGGATGGGTTCATTTCTGGGTTATCAGGCGCTCCGTTCTCATTTAAACCTTCATTCCATCAAAGGAAGGCACGTCATCAAGGACATATTTTTATTATTTAAAATTTTGAATAATTACTTAAATTGTCCGTATTTGCTTTCAATGCTGGAACTCGCATCACTAGACAAGCTAACATGTTGTTTGTTCCTTATTCCAGAACTAACCCAGCGTATAACTCCTTTTTACCTAGAACACTGAGATTACTCAATAGTTACCCCGACCTTGATCAGAACAACCCCTCAAAATTAAAATTAAATAACTTGTATTCACTGATTGATTGTAATATATAACTCACCTGTTTTGCTTTCTCTATTGTATTATTTTAATTTTTGTTATATCTGTTTTCTCACTGAATTGTACTTATATTTTAGTTTTAAGCATTTGATTTTATTTATTTTATATTTTTATATTCAAATAGTGTACTACTACTATATTTTCTTTAAAATGGGCTAGACCCGTAAATAAATAAATTTTTGTGATAAGGGTTATAGATTGAATTTGCTGGAAAGCCTCGAGATACATACAGCCCTTTTAGATGATAACATCAGTTGCATTAATGAACAGCTTAGACCGTCTTAAAGTTATGTTTTCCTTAGTCTCAAAAATAATATTTTGTTAAGAACCTGAATTTCTTTACTCTTTTTCTTCTTCTTTTCTATTCTTAAATTTGACATATAGACTTCAATTTAATGTTAAATTTCATAGTTCTATGATACAGTACCTGTGGTTAAGTATTTCTTCTTTAGTTCCATGCACTTCTGTTTTATGTTTGAGATGTGATTAGTTAACCTTGTGTATTGAATAGTAGTGTCAGTGTTGTCTACTTCAGTATAGTTTTTTAAAAAACTTTTTGAAATTTTCTGGCATCTCATTATTTTAATGGATTTAAATTATGAGTTTCACTCTAATTATTCCTCTATTTGGAATATTGTCCTGGTTGGAAGTTCCTTCTAAGAAATTCCATCCACATGGGAATGATGGGTTTCCACCCTTGGAGCCTCAGTTGTTTCCAAAAACTTTTACTTTAAATTATGCTACATTCACTCCTTTTATAAGTTTCCCTTCAAAACTTCTTCACAAATTTAATTCTACTACAGTTAAATCGTATAAGCTGCTCTCATTTTTGGGATTTGCTATTACTCCAAATTTCAACTCTTCTAATTTTACTTTTTTTGATATATTTCATTATATCCCCTATTTCTCCTTTTGGGTTTAAATTTAAAAGGAACATTACTTTATTTCCACTATTTCCATATCGGTCTCTACATATTGAGATGTTATAATAAATTTACTATTATCTCCTAAAAATTTTTTAATCTTCTGTGTTTTCTTTTATCTTATGACCTTTTACGGTTTTGTTTACTTATTATATTACGTTTGATAATGAATTTTTTCACTAATTTGTCTTGAATTCAGCATTTTAGTATCAGATGAGGTTTTTGTGAAAGGTTTTTGACTTTGTTTCATTCTGTCAGTATTAATTATAACTTTTATAGATATTTTTTAAGACAATGTTATTTTCTAATTCTTATAATATTATTTAATGTTAACTCAACTTTAACAATGTTAACTTTATTATATTTTTCGATTTATTAATTATTTAAACAATATATTTTGCAGTTTCATAGTATTAATAATGTTTATTCTTTTAATATGGTTTGAAATTTGATTGTAACCTTTTTTATTCTCTGTATTATCAGCTTGTCATTGTAATCAATTTGTAAGGAATTGTATTGAATGTTGAAGAAACCCTTAAAAAAATACACTTTGCTTCCTTCTAACATGTAATTATTACAGGAGATATTGACTATATAGATCTGCTAGCTGAAAATGGTTTTGTCTCTCTAAACAATAAAAATACTAGAGTAACCCTTTTAACTGCAACTTACCTTGATCATATTTATATAAAAAGTAAATTATTAGATCCTAATAATATCTTTTCGGCAGTAGTGCACACGAATATTACTGATCACTTCTCAACCATCATGGTTCTATACAATATCCTACTCGAGAAAAAAATCGAGTCCGCGAATAACGAATATTACACAAAAATAAATTAAGAAAAACTAAAACAACTTATCCGGAATAAAAACTGGACTGTTATATATGCCTTCCATTATTTAGATTTTAAAATGAATAACTTTGTCCTCAAATTCAAAAACTTAATTAAAAACCCTTAAAAAATCAAAATTAAAAAAAAAACAATAGAAAAAATCCATGGATTACTACTGGCTTATTAAACTCAATTAAAACGAGAGAAAAAATATACCTCAAGTATTTGCATAATTCAGGAAAAGAAGAAGAAGACCAACTATTCGCTCGTGAAGAAAGACACGCGACTTTCACTCCCTTGGTAACAACAACAGATGGATTTTTGGCGTCGAGTTTAAAAATGTTTTAAAAATTTTGGCGGAAAAATTATCAGATTGTTGGCAAAGGCCGTATAGTATTGTTATAAGTTGGATTAGGGTTCGATAAACTTGTGCTATTATTAGAGCTTCCAGTATGTGTATATGCAGGGCACGTAAAAAATGGAGATCGGTTAAAGATGAATTTCTCGACGGAGCATTTTTTATTTATATTTTTGATATTTGATTAATTTAAAATTAATTTATCTATTTTAAAATGTAAATTTATACGACTATTCATGTGTTTTTTGAAATGATTATAAATGTTATTATATTTAAAATTTAAACATCAACAGATACGTAATATATCGATATCGAAATAAATTAGGTTTGCTATTAAAAAAAAACTAAACTTAACTATTTTAAAAATGAAATTATAAAAAATAAAAATTGTTCAAAAAAATTGTGGTAAGTAGGTGGTTAATGAATATTCAAATCAGTATAAAACTAAATAAAATATTAAAAAAATTATTCAAAACGGTAATGAAATGTCTAACAATACTAACATATGTGAAGCTTTTAATGAGTACTTTGCAGACATTGGAATGCACCTAGCAGCAAAAATATCTAAGGTTAGATTAAAAGCAACGATGGTATAATTTCTCATTCTATGTACTTGGATTACACCAATAGAGAAGTAATTAAACAAATAATCCATGACCATCAAATTAACAAAGCACCAGGAATAGATGGAATTAACAATGAAATGTTAAAACTTTCTCCAGATCCCATTGTAGATCCCATATGTCATATAGTGAATAAAACCATAAAATGCGGTAAAATCCCGCTACTTATGAAAGAGGCACAATCTTACCAAGGTAATGGTATATTCTTGTTTCTCGTGCAATTATTTCAGCTGTAACGGATAGCTGCCGCATTTGGTTAACAACAAAAAGATGAAACTCATAAAATTCATCCATTTCTTCCCCCTGAAGCAACTTGGAAACAATACTGTTGACTCTGGAGAAAAGTAGAGACCTTGAACAATAATCAGCATTGGCATTTTTAGATGTTTTGAATTTAATGTCGTAATAAAAGTGCGCGAGATAGTCGACATAGTTGGCCATTCGACTGATGCACAGCACTGGAAATGACTTCTCTGGATGCAAGATCTCTGTCAGAGGCTTGTGATCTGTAATTAGCGTAAAGTGTCGAGCGTCTAGATATATGAAAAACTTCATGGTTAAGCCAATGACAACCAAAGAGCCCGCAAGCTCGAATAATAAAGAGAAAACCATTCAGAAAGTTAACGAGCCCCTTTAAGGTTCTCCCCATAATATTTATATAAAAGAGGGATCGAATGTTGTGTATGTCACCAATGTACTAGTCATTTATTTAACTAAATTAATACTGAATAGAAGCTGTGGGAAAAATGTAAATATGGATGTCATGGAAATGAAACAAAGAAACATTCTCAATATTTAAAATTATTATTGAGAAATACTTTTAGAAAATATATTATTTTCTTCCCATTCATGAATGTATATTCTTATTATTCAAAAAAACAGTAAACACGTAACACTTCCAAATCTTCATCACTAGAAGAAAAATGATAAGGGGTCTGCAAAAAAAATATTATCACACATTGGTTTTGATTTATCTTTGCATATACTGTTGGGTTTGTTTACTATATTTTATTTAAATGCACCAAAGAAACCTTATAGGAAAATTATGTGGTCAATGTCAATAGAAATAATTAGAAAAGTCAGTCAGATTTTGTTATCAATAACTTTAGTAAAACTTTTGTACCTTTTAGTGTGTAAATATATATAGGTAATTTATTTGAAGAATAATAAAAAACTCTTCGTTTCAATGTAACTTTATTTGGAAAAATATGTTATAAATGACGGCCGTTTCGCTAAGAAGCATCGTCAGATTGACATTTAAGTTACATTTTGTTAAGGCTAGACCAAGTATGAAACTAATAAGACATAACAATATTAAAGCCTAGGTGTTAATAGCCCTAAGGGATTATCCTGAATGTAACTCCCTCTAAGATCAGTATAACTGTGGAATGATATAGAAAAACCAGGAAAAAACTGTATCATGCTAATCTTTACAATAACTTAATATATTTGTGTTTTACAATTATGTCTTATCTATGTATAAAATGTAAACTTAATCAAAGTAAATAGTTTAATAGTGGAGAACTTCCAAGATTTATTTGTTTATTAACAACTTTAAATTGTGGATCTGCTAGATGTCTTTTTATTTCAAGTTCTTCAAGGAAATCTAAATTTTGTTTTTTATCACAAGTGTGTAGTATTTGGATGTCATTGGTGTGTTAGAGTGAGGTTGGATGTTCAAGTAGGTGTTTTGCATAATTTGACTTATCTGGTTGTTTCAATCTATATGCTTTTAAGTGTTCATTAAATCTTACTTCAAAATTTCTTTGTGTTTGACCTCTATATACAGCATTACATTTTGGACAAATAATTTTGTAAACATCAGATTTTTTTAATTTGTGTAATTTTGTTTTTACATTTAACAATTTTGTACCAACATTATTTTGTGTTTTAAATGATATTTATGCTGATGTTGCCAAATATATTATTTTTGAAATTGTATTGGAAATATTTCCACAATATGTAATATTTTTATAACTTTTAATTTCTTTAATTTTCTCATGCTTTTCTCACGCTCCTCTACGACAAAAATGCATAAACATGAATGTGGTATTTTAAATGCAGATTCAGTAAGAGGAGAAGGAACTCACTGGACATCTTACTTAAATGGAACAGGAAAATGATATACTTTAATAGTTATGGAAATTTACTTCCACTATTGGAACTTGTCAAGTATTTTCACAGTAATGGCCCTGTATATTGTTACGGTTGCATTAGGAGTAGGACACAAATGAGCATATTTATTTATTAATATTACAAAGAAGATACTAAATTAGTATACAACACTCGGGGGGCAACAACGATTAAAAATCATTATGAATCTTTGTTTGATTTTTTTATGGAAATAATTTAAAAATCTTTGGATAATAAAAAGACTACAAGATAAGTTTATTTCAGATAATTATTCCATAAATTTGGCACAAATAGGGATAAACGTAGCGAATAACAAGGAAGAACTAGAGGAAAAGATTATAAAGATTGGACAAGAGTTCAACAGGATAAGAAGAGGTGGTAGTCATGGAGATGTCAGCATAGATGGCAGAGAAAAATACAAGAAAATCGAAGAGGAGGTTGAAACCTACGAAGGCGGTCTAGGACGTTCTGGCGCGACCGTTTTGGCGCGGCCGTACTGGCGCAGGTCCGTTCGGGCGCAGACCGCTTCGGGCGCAAGGCCTATGTGGCGCAGGTACGTTCTGGCGCACGGACTTTATGACGCACATTAATATTTTATTTATATTTCGCACATTAACCAATAAATTAGTTATATTTCAATCAAAAATTGTATTTTATTAAAACATGTTTCGAGAGTTCATATATCATTATTAATGCTCGGATTATAGGCAAAATGCCTTTTTTGTCTATTATAGGTATTTTCTGTAATTTTTGTCTTTTTTCGTAAATTGTGCCTATTTGTGTTTTTTTAAAAAAAAATTATGCTACTTCCCACGATATTATTTTATTGCTTAAACTTTCTGTAATAAATTATATACAACCGAAAGGGCATAAACTGAACTTCTTAGAATCTCTGGAGATTAATAAATATATGTAAACATTCTGAATTGCTTTTAAATGACCATCCAGATTTTAACAAATTCACCCTTACTTAATTTTTTTACCTAAGTGGGAGTCTTTTTACAGTAAATTCAAACAGTAAACCTGTATTTGTTCCCCATCAAAAATAATTATATTAAATTTTCATATATTTGAAAGCCAATAAACTCTATTTTTAAATTAAAACATGTTTCGGAAATATGGTACAATTTTCATTATACAGTTAGATAATATTTTAAAACATAAACTTATATAATACAAATACTCTACTTCCAAAACATGTTTTATTTTAAGAATTATTGGCTTTGAAATATATAAAAAATTAATATCAGAATACTCTACAAAATGAATGAATTAATTATTATAATAATATAAAATTAATCATGTAAATAATTAAATATGACAAATTTTATTTAATTAGTTACATATTTAAAGGATTAAAGCATAAATTAGCAATCAAACGTACCTTTAAATTCTCTCCAAATGGTCAATCTGACGATGCTAGTTATTAGTGAAACAGCTGTAATTGAATTTTAAAGCGAATTTTTCGAATAAATAGTGGAAGTTTAGTTTCATTTCAATTTCATTTTTTAAGGTGATATCAATTATTCTCGCCCTATTTTAATGTTTAACATTTTCGATATACTCTAGAATTTCAAACTGATTTTTTTTGTCCCTAAATCATTTGCACGAGCTACATAATTATTGTCAATTTTATTCGTTTCACAAAAGGTTCAAATCAATTAGTACGTGCTATAACTCTGACGTAGTTCGTTCTTGGAAGAGATAACAGGATATTCCGGAATTTTCACAACATCCAGTACAATTTAAGGATCCTGTTTTACAACTAAGAATAAGCTAAATCTTAATTTTCAGGTACATTACATAGGAATTGAAAATATCAAAATTGTACTCACTTGTAACATCAATTTCATTTTGGATTTTTTCTAATGCATCTTTTTCAGCGACATTGAATAATAAATGTCTAATTTTGAATGCTTGTTTAACCATCCGCTAAAAATTCTCTGCGCATGTACAAAAATATTCGAAATTGACAGCGGGACAATGTTTTCAGTTCAAATATTTTTTCCTGAAAGCGAATAGTTTAATTTTGATTTAGTAAATGTGATTATAAAAAAGACTCACGTTAATAAGAAGCGTTACTGCTAAAATTCATAAGTAATAATTAAGATGCTAAGAACAGCAGTTGAAAATATGAATAATAACGTAGGTAGGTACTTCCCTTCGTTATTTCGAATTAAATATATTGTAATATGCGAATATAAAAATCTCACGTTCTCATGGTATTCTGTGGTTTTCATTTTTAGAGCAATGGGGCAATGAGTTCAGCTATAAAGAACAATAAACTGTTAAGGCCTTAACCTTAACCTAACCTTTCTCTTTTCTTGCTGTTTTTACAAATACCGCTCATATTCACTCTCCCTGGTTTTTCAAGCTTTTGGGTACCTTTATCCTAAGCTGTATTCCAGTTTTCTTCCGGTTATTAACCAATAACTTAACTAGGTTTAATGAGTTGCTACTCACCTAGTTTTAAGTTTTAATTTTCAATTTTTAATCATTATTCACTTCATTTAATATTTTTCCTTTTTTCAATGACACAATTTTGATATACATAAATATAAATTTTGCTATGTGCAAGCATGGTAGAAGTTGTTAATTTTCAATTACAACTATAGTTATTAAGCCTGATGATGGCCTATTGATAGGCCGAAACTAGTTGCTGTTTTTACAAATAAAATTTTGTGACATTGATTTTGATATTTTTCTTCGTTTAATTAAAGTTACATAATCGGGTATTCTATTTATGATTATAAAATACAGGATGTTCCATTGGAAAGAAGAGAGAAAATGAAAAGTTCGAGTTATCGTCCACCCTGTATACAAAAGAGAAAATAGTTAATATTTAATAGAATACGGTGATATTGTATCATATTACGAAACTCTGTTAGGCAAAATACTTTTTTTTCTTCAACGTACAGTAAGATACAGAGCGTTGATTAACCTAAGATTTTCACACAAACGTGTCCATAACTTCTTAACTTCTTGTATAACGTATCAAAACCTTATATCAAAATCTTCAAAAAAATATGGGCAGTCCGAATTCGGTATAATATACAGGGGTTTCCATTTGGTTTGTAACTGTTTGCACAACATTCTGTATAGTTTAGGGTAATTGCAAAATATGCACCCTAAAGACATCTACTATTTTTGTTAATAACTTTTTTTGATATCTTCTAAAACAACCCATATACCGAACTTTGTCGTAAGGATCGTACACCCTGTATAAATCGAGGACGTAATAGCGCTTCTCACAATTCGACATCAATGGGTCTGCTCTATTGCTTAGAGGATGCAATCGACCACCAATTAAGTTTAATATTTCCTAAGAATAATAAAAAAAACTTCCAAAAAGTAAGGGTTAGTACAATCAATTTAATTTAATATTTCCTCTACAGAAGTTTTAGATAATTTAAATCTAGTTATAAAGCCTACATCATCAAATTCTATGAAAGGATTTCTTCTTTGAAGCAACAAGCCTTGTCTTCTTCCTCGTTGTACATTTTCTTCTTCATCGGAAGATGAAGAGGATGAGAATAAAAATCCTAAAAAAATTATATATAAGTACATGTTATTAAAAACATTTTCAAACAATTTTTTAATTTTAGAAAATATTACATTTATTGTACTAACCCTTATTTTTTGGAAGTCCATCTTATTAAGAATAATAAAAAAAACTCTTCGTTTGAACGTAACTTCCAAGTTTATTTGAAAAAATTTGGTTTTAAATTAGGGCTATTAACATCTAGGCTTTAATATTCTTATGTCTTATTACTTCCATACTTGGACTAGCCTTAATACTACCTAAACAACATCAGGTAAAGTACGTTTCACAATAAATCGTTGACTTGGTACCTGCTCTTAACTGCTCTTAAAGGATTACTAATAAAACGTGATTAATTTTTCTTCGAACATTTACAGAAAGGTATTATTTATTTTTGTCCAGGAAGATATATACGTATACGTATACGTAAGTTTAAACAGTTCTGTTTAATTTCAATTAATAAATAAACTTAAAATTTGTTTGTTTTTAAAAAATTTCGTGATTTTTTTTACAAAATAAATTTAAGTTTTAGTAAATGTTACTGAGTTTTATTTAAATCTATTTTGAAAACCGGATTACGGATCTGTTATTGTTTACTGTACAGTGAGAAATTTATAACCTTTCATTACTAATCCCCTAAGGTCAGGTACCGGAGTCAACGAATTATTGTGAAACGTACTTTACCTAGCTACAAACAAACAAAATGTAACTTAAATATGTCAATCTGACGATGCGAATATTAGCGAAACGGCCATCATTGTAATTTAAAACCTAATTTTTTCAAATAAACTTGGAAGTTACGTTCAAACTAAAAGTTTTTTATTGTTCTTTAAAAAATATATTTATATAATATATAATTTATATAGGAAAGAAAGGGTAGTCGTTGCTGACTAGTTAGAAATAAAAGTAGTATTATTGGGGTACGCAGCAAAGTAAAAGAAGACTCTTTAAAGGTTTTCCAAGCGTTCGGAATTATTTATTTCATCAGGGAAACTACAAATGATTACACTTAGTTTGACAAAATTGTACTAAAACTTATGATTTTACTTACAACTTAGATGAGATTGGTTACTGTGATGACACATAGTCACTGATTATATAGAGCTTAATACTATTAACACTTGTAAAATATGTAAAATTTCTGTTAAAAATTGTTAACAATACATTTGATAAAACTTATTTTCTAATGTTAAAAAGTTAAAAAAATTCTTTTTTTTTATAACAAATAAAAAAGGTGACTACTTCCACGAGTAGTTCGATCATTTACAGGTTAGAATTCAACTGACAACTAATTGTCACTTGGTACTAAAGAATTTTAAAGTGTGGTGAAAGTGTAGATTGCTCCAAACGGTTTGTCACAATTTTGACACTGACAAGTTGGGTGAACGTACATTTTTATCGATGGTTAATAGATATGAATAAATCTCACTTAAGTGATCTATGTCTGTCCTTCTGTTCATACAATTGTCTTGTTCAAAAATGTGCGCCATTTCCAAGAACGATCTCTTCTTATAGTTTCTTTCAATTGAAAGAATTTTTAAATCGTCATAATTGACATGGTGGTCAAAATTATTCACATGAGCTGCTAGAGCGCATCTTTCGGGATGTAATCTGCAATCACTTTTATGTGAGGTGATTCTAGAATTAATGTATCTTGCGGTTTGACCACATACCACTTATCACAATCAAAACATGGTATACTGTACACAACATTCGTTTTTGATTTTAAAGGATCTAAATCTTTGACTGATCTGTGAATTTTTCTAATTGTTAGGACATTTCTATTAGCTATTTTGATATTTGAGAATTTATTGAAAAGTCTGGATAGTTTGGGAGTAACTTCCTTGATATATGGTAAAGAGGTGAAAAAAGTTTCAACTGGAATTGCATTAGATTCACTGTTGTCAACTATGGGATTGTATTGTGTGTTGTTGTCAATTATGTTATCAAGTGACGATGAAGTGCTAAACAAAATATTTTTTACCAAACTGCAAGGATATGAATTGTCGATAAATAACCTTAATAAGATATTAAGATTTTTAATATGAAAGGTTTTATCAGAAATTCCCAACACTCTATTTTTCATCTGTTTGACCAAATTTACTTTCATTGAATGTTTGTGGTAGGATAAGTAATTCATATATCTACCAGAACTACATGGTTTTGTTGAGATTGGTTGTAAATTCAACTGGGGATTTGAATGTGAACACTGCCTGGAAAAAAAAGAAGAAGATTTCTTAACCTAAGTATTTTGGCTCGTTGTATAAGTTAATTAACAAAAATAAAGGCAAGACTTCTAGTGCGTTTTATTATTACAAATGTTATCCACTGTTAAAAGGTGCTTTGCTACCAAAAACGATATATGTTAATAGGTTATGGGCCCAGTTAACGTAGAAAAGTAAGAAAAACAGGTACTGAAATCAGTTTTTGTTAATCCAAAATTGGAAAGTCTAGCCATTCAAGGTTAATGTGAACAGTGCACAAGAGAATAATAATAAAAAAAAATATTATGAATAGTTTACCGGTCCCGATTCAGGAAGCTAATAACTTCAACAACTGGCTGTTCAGAGTAAAAACATTATGTAGAAAAGAAGGACGCATAGGTGCTATAGATGGAGAACCCCCAGATTCAAGTGTTCCAGCAAATGTTCTAGAAGCTTATAGAAAGGCAGATGCAAAAGCCCAGGCCATAATAGTAAGTGGAATAAGAGATAAGCATTTAGTTATTATCAAAGAAAGCTTAACAGCAAAAACACAAATAGAAGCATTAAAAGCTGTGTTTGTTAGATGAAGAATTAAAACAAAAATCAGAAGTTGAGTCAGAGTCAAGTTTCAAAGCAACATCTGGATGTTTTAGATGTGGTAGTCAATCACACTGGCTAGCAAACTGTCCTAAGAAAGATAAAAGAAACACTAGAGGTTCTTTCAGAAATAGAGGCTCATCAAGAGGAAGGGGTATGACTAGAGGAAATGCAGAAAGAAGTAGAGAACAACAAACAAACATTGCTGAACAAAAGAATGAGGAAGAAGAATAAATTCAACTGTATGCAGCAAATCTAAGCACACAATATGAAAATGGAAAAATACTGTTTGTTTTGGACTCTGGTGCAAGCAACCACTTTGTAAAGCAAGATCTAGAGAGAACATGGTAAATATTAGAAAACTAGAGAAGCCTGTGGTAATCCACATTGCAAATGGACAAAAGTTATCAGCTGAAAAGATAGGAGATCTAAAAACTGAATGTCAAGGTCAAAGAATATCAGTTGAAGCCCTGATTGTGCCTAAAATGCAGCATAATTTGCTATCAGCATCTAAACTTACATCAAAAGGACATAATATCATAGTTGAAAAAGATAAAACTACAATAAATGTTAAAAATTTTTCACATGTCAAAACAAAAATGGACTGTATCTTTTAGAAGTTGAAATGGTAAAAGAAGAAGAAATATGTAATTTAGCTGATGAATTGTAGCACAGAAGACTAGGACATGCTAATAAAGAAGCAATGAGAAAACTAGGGTTAAAGCCAATAGATACTATATGTACATCTTGCGCTGAAGGCAAGGCAATAAGATCACCTTTCCCAACAAATGAGAATAAAGCTAAGAATGTTGGAGAACTAATACATAGTGATATTTGTGGCCCAATAACCCCAAACACTTTTGATGGAGGGAAGTATTTCCAAGTAATACTAGATGATTTTTCTCATTTTCTTGCGGTGAAGATTTTAAAGTACAAAAATGAAGCAGAAGATAATCTAAAAGAATATATTCAAGAATTTGAAAGATCACATGATGCAAAAGTAAAGAGAATCAAAGTTGACAATGGAGGAGAATTTTCTTCAAACGTTTTTCAAAACTATTGCAAGCAAAGAGGCATTAGATTGGAGTATACTATACCATACAGCCCACAATCAAACGGAAAATCAGAGTGAAATTTATGGTACCAACCCTTACTGTGTGAAAGTTCATCTTATTCAGAACAATAAACAACTAAAAGGTTGAATTAACTTCCACTATTTATTCTATAAATACTTTAAATGCAATGACAGCCGTTTCGCTATCTGACGATGCTATTCCGATAGCGAAACGGCTGTCATTGCATTTAAAGTATTTATAGAATAAATAGTGGAAGTTAATTTAACCTTTTAGTTGTTTATTGTTCTGAGGAAAATCAGAGAGTATGAATAGAACTCTTTTGAACATGATTAGAACTAAAATTATTGACTTAGGCATACCTAAATTTCTTTGGGGTGAAGCTTTAAAATGTTCAGCTTATGAACTCAACAGAACACCAACTACAGCTTTGGAAAATGCTCAAACTCCATCAGAGATCTGGAATGGCAGAAATGATATCAGCAAATTGAGAATTTTTGGTTCAAGAACATGGTACACAATCATGCCAAAAGGAAATAAGTTGGAACCTAAAGCCCAAAAAGCAGTTATGGTGGGTTACTGTGGTGGTGGATATAGATTATGGTTAGCAGAAGAAAACAAAGTGATTAAATCAAGAGATTGTCGCTTTGATGAATCCATAATGAAGTATAAATCACTGCACAATAAAGATCAGATAAAAGAAAAACAAAACAAGTTACATACTTACCTGTACAACAAGAAGAAAACACCGAAGAGACAAATGAACAAGACATGATGGAAAACTATAATAATGAAGATAGTTCAAACAATGAGAGTTCAGGAGAAGATAACTTTGAAGACACTTTACAAATACCTGAAGTGACAACAAGATCAGGTAGACAAACAAGATTACCAAAACACCTAGAAGACTATGATGTATATGTTGCCTATTGCTTTCTTTCATCGACAAATCAAGAACCAAGAACATTTCAAGAAGCTTATAAAGAACCTGATTGGAGAGAAGCCGTAGACAAAGAATTGAAATCTCATGAACAACTGGAAACATGGATAGAAACAAATATGGTCGAAAATAAACATGCTATAGATACCAGATGGATATTCAGAATAAAAGAAGATGGTACAAAGAAAGCCAGACTGGTAGCCAAAGGTTTTCAAGTCCCTTATGAAAACGATGAATTTAATTAGCAGTCAATAGAGACTATACTATCAAGCAAATTTATGTGCCCACAGCATTTTTAAATGGACAGCTCAATACTGAAATTTATATTAAGAAACCTGAAGGTTTAAAGAGCAAATCACATTATTTGAAGTTGAACCGAGCTTTATATGGACTGAGAAATTCACCAAAACTATGGAATATTAAATTCAATGAAATAATGACCAAGTTAAAGTTCAAAAGATCAAGCTACGATTATTGTCTATATGCAAAAGAAGATGTATATCTAATTTTATATGTTGATGATGCCTTGATAAGTGGAAAACAACAATTGGTAGAAAAACTAATAGATAGCCTATACTGCGAGTTTAAAGTCAAAAGAATGTGCCAAATAAAAACATTTCTTGAAATGGAAATTAATCACACTGAACAAGGATTAAAAATTTGTCAGACAAAAATGATAAACAGATTATTACAAGAGTTTAACATGGAAAACACAAAATCAATAGCTACACCCATGGAAGTTGGTTTTTGTGTTGACAACAATGAAGAGATTTTACATGATGTACCTTACCGAAGACTAATATGCAGCTTAATGTATATTGCAGTTACGTCAAGACCTGATATTTCCCAGAGTGTATCATTACTAGCCAGATATTTAGACAAACCGACATCAAGAACATGGAACGCTGCTAAAAAGATTTTGCGTTATTTGAATACAACAAAAGAATATGGATTGATGTTTAAGAAAGGCAACTCAGGACTTATTGCCATGTGTGATGCAGATTGGGGAGGAGACAGAGAAACCAGAAAGAGCGTAAGCGGTTTCATAGCCTTTTTCAATGGAAACCCAGTATCCTGGTTCTCACGGAAGCAAACATGTGTGGCATTGAGCTTGATGGAAGCTCAATGTCAGCTGCATTATCTGCTCAAGAACTTGTTAACTTAAAAGGACTGTTAAATGAATTTAACATCAAAAATAATAATGTATTTCTAAAATGTGACAACTTAAGTGCAATTGCTAGTATTAAAAATTTTGAGAATTCAAAGCGAGGTAAACATATCGAGATAAGATATCATTTTATCAAAGAATTATGGTTAAACAAAGTGTTTACTATTCAATACATTTGTTCATCAGAAAACATCTCAGATATGAACACAATTACAGGTTAGGAATGAAACTGTTAAGTATTGAAATTTCAAATAATCACAAATTAATTAATAAATTAGAAAATTTTTTAAAAACATTAAAATCTGATATAATCTCTTTAACTAATGAATCTATTTTTCAAAATTTTGCTCACAAACAACAACGTTCCTATAACACAATTTTTCATAAAGTAAAACATAAACATATTGCTAAACTTCAATTTAAAAAATACCCAATTAAAATCAAAAATTAAAACTAATTCAAATTGGATAAAAAACATTTCAAATGTAACCATCCCGGAGGATGTTTTATCCTTTTTATCATTAGGACCTAAATTCAGTATAGAACCAATATTAGGTAAAGATTTTCCTATTAACACTTTGGCTGCCATGTCAGTCACATTTGACTGACACTCACTTCACCGTTTGAGCCACCTATCGTAAGTGAAACTTTTCTGCCAGGCCAGGCGTGCTCTGTGCCATCTAGATAAAGTAGGGCGAAGCTTCTTATATGTATCTATTCGCATACAGGTAACGATATCAAATCTGTTGTCTATGTCATGTCAGTCTTTTAAGACTGACACGGCGTAGCAGATACAAGTTCTGTTATGGCGCAATGTCAGTCGATTATGTAGTGTAATTTGTGAGGTTACAGCGTATATGGTTTGTGGTTACAGCATAATAATAATTATTCTATAACAATGTAAGTATCTAAAATATATTATTTTTTGTACTTATTCGTTCTTACGTTTATAGGAATCGAAAAAAGCAATTATCAGAAGCCGAGTTGGTAAAAGTTCGGTATAGCGGTTTTCGCTATTATAAGAGATTTTTCAAAAATTCTTTTTCAGGGCGTTTCTATAGGTCGATTATGACACAAATCTGTGTGCGCGTTTTCAAAAATTCATTTCTATAATTTATTATTAATAAAAACATACTTACGGGACGGTGGAGTGAATAGGGGTGCTGGGTGGGGACGAAACAATAGAAATCCTACATTAAACACCAAAAAACAGTATTTCAGAGTACACACCGCACTTTCTGTTCACAAAAATGTTCAAGAAATTGTTTAAAAACATAAAGAAGGAGGCATTTCTACAAAAAATACCACTGCTTCTATCAAGCCTGTCATTTTAATAATGACGAACTTCATGTTATCAGCTGATCAAAATGAATGCGCCTATCGCCTATTTTATTTTCCTTCATCCTTCATTAATAATGGCGAACGAGATTTGTCATGTGTGGGATAGTTTTTCGAAAAATTTAATACTTTTTAAAATTAATTTACATTTTTCATGTGCCCCGAGTGCAGTGTATTAGTGTTTTCTTGTGTTTGACGTTGGATTTCTACTGTTTCGTCCCCACCCAGCACCCCTATTTACTCCACCGTCCCGTAAGTATGTTTTTATTAATAATAAATTATAGAAATGAATTTTTGAAAACGCGCACACAGATTTGTGTCATAATCGACCTATAGAAACGCCCTGAAAAAGAATTTTTGAAAAATCTTTTATAATAGCGAAAACCGCTATACCGAACTTTTACCGCCGAGTTAAATGCATACTGGGAAAATTATGAAAGTGATGATGACGACCCCTTTGCTACCGACTCAGATTCAGAATATGCTCCAGGAAGCTCTGATGATACTACTGGTGAGTCAGATCTTGATATCACAGCTTATGAAGTCGTTGAACCGAATGATGAGATTATGGAAAGTGAGGATAATGATGAAGGATAATAAAAAACTCTTCGTTTTAACAAAACTTCCAATATTTATTTAAAAATTGCTTTTTTAAAGACTCAATGACAGCTGTTTCGCTATGAAGAATCGTCAGATTGACATTTAAGTTACATTTTGTTTGTTTGTAGCTAGGTACCTGATGTTTAGGTAGTATTAAGGCTAAACCAAGTATGGAAGTAATAAGACATAACAATATTAAAGCCTAGATGTTATTAGCCCTAAGGGATTATCCTGGATGTATTTCCCTCTAAGATCAGTATAACTGTGCAATGATATAGAAAAACCAGGAAAAAACTATATCATGCTGATCTTTACAATAACTTAATATATTTGTGTTACAATTACGTCTTATCTATGTATAAAATGAAGACTCAATCAAAGCAAACACTTTAAAAGTGGAGAACTTCCCAGATTTATTTGTTCATTAACAACTTTAAATGGTGGATCTGCTAGATGTCTTTTTATTTCAAGTTCTTCAAGGAAATCTAAATTTTGTTTTTTATTACAAATGTGTAGTATTTGGATGTCATTGGTGTGAAAGAGTGAGGTTGGATGTTCAAGTAGGTGTTTTGCATAATTTGACTTATCTGGTTGTTTTAATCTATATGCTCTTAAATGTTCGTTAAATCTTACTTCAAAATTTCTTTGTGTTTGACCTATATATACAGCATTACACTTTGGACAATTAATTTTGTAAACACCAGATTTTTTTAATTTAGGTAATTTTGTTTTTACATTTAACAATTTTGTACCAACATTATTTTGTTTTTTAAATGATATTATTGCTGATGTTGCCGAAGATAATATTATTTTTAATATTTTATTGGAAATACTTCCACAATATGTAATATTTTTATAACTTTTAATTTCTTTAGTTTGTTTAGGAAATATTAGTTGTGGTGCCACTTTCTGTTCTTTTTTATTAATTAATGTATTTATCAAATGAATTGGGTAGCCATTAGATGTAGCTATTTGTTTTATGATATAAATTTCTTTATCATAGTTAATTTTGTCCATTGGAATTGAAAATGCCCTATGTATCATAGAATTATAAGCTGCTAATTTATGTGTTATAGGATGATTTGAATTATATGGTATGGTTACATCTGTTTGTGTTGGTTTTCTGTATATTGAATAATTTAGTAAATTATTAACTTTTTCAATTTTTAAATCTAGAAAATTAATTGAATTATTTTCTTCAACTTCTAAAGTAAAATTAATTTTAGGATGCAAGGTATTAATATAATTAAAAAATATATCTAATTGTCGTTCGCTACCTACAAATCCTGCTAACACATCATCAACATACCTATACCAAAATACAATATTGTTTTTATAACTAGAATTAAAGATTTTGTTTTCTAAATTATCCATAAAAATATTTGCTAAAATTGGAGAAATGGGACTTCCCATTGGAAGACCCTCATTTTGAATATATACTTTGTTATCAAAAGTAAAATAATTTTGACTAATGCATACATTAAATAAGTCAATTATATCTGATATTATTCCTGGATGGATATTTCTTTCATCTAATATCTTTTTAACTAGAACTATACATTCTTTAGGAGGAATTTTAGAGAACATATTAGTTACATCAAATGATACTAATTTAGTTTAATTTTATTTTAATTTATTTTGTAATTTACATTTATTTAATTTATTTATCAAATCTAATGAATTTTGTACTGAATATTTAGATGTGTAACCATAATTATTTAGAATAGTATTTAATTTTTTAGCTACCTTAGTATTAGGAGTGTTAACATACGAAACTACTGGTCTAATTGGTTTTGACTCTTTATGTAATTTAATAGTTCCATATAATTCTGGACATTGAGGATTTTTATTTACTAGATATTTTTTATCACAGTCATTTAATAGATAATTTGAATCATTTACATGTTCTCTTATTTGGTTAGAAAATTTTTGAGTGGGATCGTTCTTTAGAATTTTGACATTACTTGACATTATGAAATCATTCACTTTAGATTTATAATCTTCTTTTTTTAAAATTACTGTTGAGTTACCTTTATCTGATTTTGTAATGACTAGGTTATTTTGATCTACTTTATTTTTGATTGATTTTAAAGCTAAAATGTCATTTTTAATAATTTGACTTTGACTTTTAAATTTATTTGGTTTTATGTCACTAATAAGATTTGCTATTTGCATTTTTTCATAAATAAAATTATTTGAATTTGTTCTCAAAGCTATTTCAGAATCAGTGGCTAAAATTTCTTTTTGTGGCTTCAATTGGAATTACCGATTGATTGTCGGCGAAATTCCAACATCGCCACGGAGGCAGATATAACCACCTGCGTGACAAACCGTTACCCAGGAATAAATACAAATAGTAGTAGTATTTTTGCGGAATGAATTAGATAAAAAAATGGAGATATTGGGTTAAGCCCGCTAATGTGCGGTTGGCCCTTGTGTTGACTCCGTTTGTGTGATTGATATTGTTTTCCACCATTCAGTGTTTTTTTGGTAATATTCTCCTTAGCTATGCCGTACTGATGAAGTCTAAGGAGACAGAAACACGTGTCTACGGCTGCATTAGCGGGCTTAACCCAATATCTCCATTTTTTTATCTAATTCATTCCCGCAAAAATACTACTACTATTTGTATTTATTCCTGGGTAACGGTTTGTCACGTAGGTGGTTATATCTGCCTCCGTGGCGATGTTGGAATTTCGCCGACAATCAATCGGTAATTCCAATTGAAGCCACAAATGTGCGGTTGGCCCTTGTGTTTGTAACGTTCTAAATTAATTTTAATATTCCCACCTCTACATTCGATTTATTGAAAAGGTTCCAGTTTTTTTCAAAAGCGTAAGTCGAGTTGCCTATCTTTTTAGTTGAAATTTTCAAAATTTATTTTATAGAATATATTAAATTATATTAGGTTTAACTTTCATAGTATATTACTATTGATAATTACAGTAATTTTTGACAGTATTTAAGTTTTATAATTTTCCGTATTAACTACTTTCGTTCTATTTGATGGTTATTTTAAATTTGGTACCAAAATGTATTTCCTGCTAACGTCCCAGGTAGTACAAGGTTGCCAAGTCTTAATTGGTATTTTCCTGTTACTCCAAACGGGAATTTGGTTAGTTTTCTCCTGGAATTATCCCTCTTCATTACCTTGCGTTATGGAATAGATCAACAGGAAAAAAAATCCTTTTCCCTACATCCTACTTTTAGGTAAAAAAAAACGTTTTTGTTTTATTTTAAAAATTATTCTTGTAACGCCATCTACTTTCGAACTTTTGAAATTTATTTTGCCTCACTTCCTGCTGGACACATCTTGGTGGAGAGTCACGAAAGGAAGACCTTGTTAAATGGTGTGTAGTTGTTAGAAGATATTTTTATAATATTTAAGTCATCCATAGCTGGGTTAAAATTTTCTAGCAACAAATTGAAATTTGGTGAGGTTTTGTTTGGATTCGGAATAGTATTTTGTGAGACCCCCAAATAACTTTCTTTATTAAGGATTTTATCACACCAGGCATCGTCCTTTATCCTTATTTGTGACACCCATTTCGATATACAGGGTTTTAGTTTTGGATTTAGTTTCCATTATTACCTTTTCACTTTGGTATGAAGATTCCGCCAACTTTGAATGGATTTTGGTTGGCAAATAAATGAATTAGTATTTGGTTCCCTCTGTACCCTTTATGTCCATTCTTGAATGAATTAATGGACAACAGATCATCTGCCTTCGCTGGATTTACGCAAGTTTTACCTATTTTGCATCTTGAATTATTAATTTTAGTACCTTTTTCATAAATCGTAGTGCTGATTTATTTTTATTTTTTTTTTTATTTTTATGATAGTGCTGCCTAGTATATACCTGCTCATACAAAAAAAAGATTGATTAATGCACTTGCTTTTCGGTTTATGGTTTACCTTATTTTAGAGCTTACTATAGTAACTTATAACATATTAGTTCAAATTTCTTTGTCTTTATAGTAAATTAAATAGATAATTTCTTATTTAATTTTACTTATAATGTTAAAAGGGTAACTAAGGTTAGCGGTTACTTATCAGTAGATTTGCTAATTATTTCTTTTTGTGGCGCATGTCGGTTGAGCTCAAGCGGTATGATAATTTGCTTTGTCAAATTGACATAATCTCACTAATTTATTTTTTTTCTTGCGTTTGGCCGTATCTATTACACCTTAGAAGCCATTGGTAGATTTTAATATAATGGTATATGTTAATTGTGGCATGTCTAGTGGCATGTTAAGGTAGATGCTTTTTCTATGCTTATTGCTATTTTCAAATGCTTTATTCGCTTTCAGTTATTACACTATATTTAATTTTTATGAAAGGTTCAGTAATTATAGAATAAAGTGTTAATAAATCTTGTTTTGTTTGAATTTAATTGTTGGTACTTTGGAACTCATTAATTCAATGACTTTTTGGTAAATTAAAAGATTCATCTGATAGCACAGTTAAGATACTTGGGAAAAATTTACCTGGCGCCCATTTATAGTGAATAATACTCTTAAATATTATTTTTTTGAAGATCCACGACCTTTCTTCACTGCAGTTAGTCGCGAGTATCTTGAAAATATTAATCAATGTAACCAAGTACTTTTTATATTATTTTCACGATTTATTTTCAAGTAAAATTGAAATTGGTCCTAAGCCAATTTTTGGGGGGTTACATGTTGACTCCGTTTGTGTGATTTATATTGTTTTCCACCATTCAGTGTTTTTTTGGTAATATTCTCCTTAGCTATGCCGTACTGATGAAGGCTAAGGAGACAGAAACACGTGTCTACGGCTGCATTAGCGGGCTTAACCCAATATCTCCATTTTTTTATCTAATTCATTCCCGCAAAAATACTACTACTATTTGTATTTATTCCTGGGTAACGGTTTGTCACGCAGGTGGTTATATCTGCCTCCGTGGCGATGTTGGAATTTCGCCGACAATCAATCGGTAATTCCAATTGAAGCCACAAATGTGCGGTTGGCCCTTGTGTTGACTCCGTTTGTGTGATTTATATTGTTTTCCACCATTCAGTGTTTTTTTGGTAATATTCTCCTTAGCTATGCCGTACTGATGAAGTCTAAGGAGACAGAAACACGTGTCTACGGCTGCATTAGCGGGCTTAACCCAATATCTCCATTTTTTTATCTAATTCATTCCCGCAAAAATACTACTACTATTTGTATTTATTCCTGGGTAACGGTTTGTCACGCAGGTGGTTATATCTGCCTCCGTGGCGATGTTGGAATTTCGCCGACAATCAATCGGTAATTCCAATTGAAGCCACAAATGTGCGGTTGGCCCTTTTGTTGACACCGTTTGTGTGATTTATATTGTTTTCCACCATTCAGTGTTTTTTTTGGTAATATTCTCCTTAGCTATGCCGTAATGATGAAGTCTAAGGAGACAGAAACACGTGTCTACGGCTGCATTAGCGGGCTTAACCCAATATCTCCTTTTATATATATATATATATATATATATATATTGTGGGGTTAAATTTTGTTAAATCTATAAAATTATATTTTCTTAATGTATTTGTGTGAAACGTGTTGCCTATAGCGGTACGCCTACGACAACAATATGATCTCCCACAATATTTTCTTAAAAAAAATATGACGCCAATGAAATTAAATTAAACCAAGCTGCTCAAAGCAATGAGACTCTTAAAAATTTTTATGATTAAAAACAAATAACGAAAAAGATACTTAAGTAGTTCCTCCGGTCACTGTATGACGTCACCCGCTCAGGTTACTGGTGTAGGTTCAAGTTCTGCGATTATTCCCTCTAGTCAAATTCTGTGTTTTGTGAGGTTAAAGTTCTGAGACGTTACAGCTGATTGAAGCAAATTAAGAAGTGGTCGTTCTCGTTAAATAAATTTTTCAGATTAATTTATGTTTGAAATAAACAGAAATTCAAAAGAGATATTTATTGTTCAATGTCGCTAAAAGAAAATGTATTAGAAAGATTCCAAAATGAATTGGTGTTACAGGTGAGTACAATTTATACTTTTATTCCTATGAAATGTACCTTAAATGAAAATATAGTGTGTTCTTAGTTATAAAACCGTATTCTTTAATTGAAATGTATGGATGTGAAAATTCCTGAATATCCTGTTTTCTCTTCCAAGAACAAACTACATCAAAGTTGTAGCACGTGCTAATTTAAATAAAACCTTTATAATACGAATAAATTTTGACAATAAATATGGATCTTGTACAAATGAATTAGTGATAAAACAAAAAATTAGTATGAAATTCTACAGTTCATCGAAAATGTTAAACATTAAAATAGATCAATAATAATTGTTGAAATTCTAGAGTTTATCGAAAATGTCAAGTATTAAAATAGAACAATAATAATTGATATCACCTTAAAATGTTCAGAATTTGGTCCATACGTGGATGTTGTGGAGTCCTGGTACTTAATTCTTGCTAAATATGTGTTGGAACAAAATTGGCCCCAAATACCTCAAATGTAGAATCCTTACAACTGCTGTCACCTTCAAATGGACAGGAATATGTTCCTTAAGGCTTAAATAACTTGCTTGCTCTCCTGGAACTACTGGTATTGGATGCCAATACACTTTGGCCCCAATTTCTTGTCAGGTATGTTAAATTTTTTATGGAAATACACTTTTATATCACACTTTATCGTTTTAAGTATCTATCTTGCATTATTATGCGTTAATTGTTTAATTTTACTTATAAAAATTTTAATTTTATCAGGACAAATTTCTTACCCTCCTTTCGCTTTCAGGAACAAAAAACAAGAGAGAGATTTTAGATTCAACAGAACCATGGTTACCGAAAATTCTTTTGTTTTCCCAGCTTTCCTTTTGAACAAAAATAAATAAATTTATGTTGGCAATGAAAGCAAAGTTACTAAAAAAAATATCAGTTTTTTATGTTGGTGACTGGTAAGCTCAAATGATGTTTATTGGAACCTTGTTGTACAGGGTGATTTTATTTTAGTGAGATTTGGAATTCTAAAATTATTCCTACAGATTTTGGGAGTGATCACAAATTTGTCCTTAACATCTAGAAATTAAAACTAATCAATTATTTTCAAGGTACAATTTAAGAAATTTATAAAATTTATGGAATAATCATCTGGAATAAATTAAACTCAACTTGTAGTTTTGCTATTATCTTTTTTTCTATTAATTTAGTTGCATAAAAAAATCGAACAAAGACTTATAATGATTTTTAATTATTGTTTCCCCCCGAATGTTGTACACCAATTCAGTATCTTTTTCATAATATTTATAAATAAACATGCTCATTTGTATACTACTTCTAATGCAACCGTAACAATTTCCTGAATTTTCTTGTAATTATTATAATTGGCTTTGTCAATCTAGAATAATTCAGGAAAATTCAAACCTAAATTTATTTTAAATTAAATCAAGTTAACAAAAATTAATTAATGTGTGTTTTTCTCACAGACCAAACAAATTAATAGACATTATTAACATTGCTTTACCTAAAACATTTTTTTTTTTAAAATAAAACAAATTAGTTTTCCTTCTTTAACATGAGAATTTCCGTACTGTTCATGATTTTTGGTACACTTTGACTGGGTATTACTTTTTTTTATTGAACATTTTACATTAAAACTCATTTATCTATCAATATTCATAATAGAATCGTTACATACGATTCCTTTTCTCATTAATATTTCGTTATGTGTCCACACACAAACGTGACAATATTTAAATTATATTATTATTCTCATATCTTGAAAATTTTCCTGAGATCTTTTCTCTCAGAGAAACAATTTTTCCTTAGCTCACCATATGCCTTTGACAAATATAGTGAAGTCACATTTACTTCTTTTTATTTGAGGTACTTCCTCAACATTTATAAATCTCAAAATATGTCCTTAATGACAAATACTTTGAAAATCTCTTTATCTCTTTAAGTTCATTAGAATATAACGTTCCCACATTTCTCCAGTCATGACACCTGTATCATTTTAAATTATGAAAGAAAACAGAAATTCCCTTAAAAATAATTTTAAACAGAGTAATTAACATAATTGTAATTGTAACATAACTAAATAACCATTAATAAATTTTATGTTTTAGGTAAACACACCGAATTTTCATCAGAAGGACTCACATATCTGTACAGCTGTGTAACATGGAAAATTCCTCTAGTACTTCTACCAAAGGACTTTTATGTGAATGCAAAATAATTGAAATACTGACCAGTATTTTATCATCTTGAATTTTATGTGTTGAACATTTTCTACTAGCAAATATAATTTTTTTTTTATGAGGTTTTTTAACAGGGGTTTGAGAGAACTCAAAAATTGGTTCCCCACTTTTTGTTATTTTTAACCAGTACCATTTTGCAATAAAATGTACTTGCCAATGTGGAAGTATATTATTGAGAAGTGCATTTAAATTTTGTCTAGAATTTGTACACCATACTACAAGTAGACCATCATCCGATAATAAGCTGTCGATTGTTAAACTCTTTAAATCTTCATTAAACATCATGTTACAGCCATCTGATGTTTTTTTTTCTTTTCCTCCAATTATATTTATTCCACCAAGGAGGATCTCGCAGAGTTAGGTCAAATCTTCTTTCAGTTAAATATTTGTTTATTTCGCACACATCTTTACTGTGGAATTCAGTGTTTTCTGGAAAGATACATTTTGTTCCATTTATTTCTTTGATCATAGCTGGTCCAATATTACTTCCATGAACACCTACAACACTAAATTTTTCACACATAGAGATGATATGATCGGATCTTTCAAAGGCTTTTTTATTATCTGAACAACTTCTCCTTAAATAATGTTCAATCTGTGGAAAGAAATGGTTAAACTTTTGTTTAAGATCTTTTTGTTTTCTTATTAGATCTTCAAATTCATTGTTTGGTTCTACTATTTTTAAAGTCGATTTGAATTTGTTGTGTTTTTTATACAATTCTTTGATATTTAATAGATTTGAATTTAATGTGTAATCTCCATATGAATTACACAAGTTTTTGTATTGTTCATGAGAAATGTACAAACCAATCTCCTTTCTTACTCCTGTCTCCAACTCCTTGATTTCTCTTATGTTTGGTTGTGTGATCCTTGTTGGGGATTTAATATCCTTTTCTGTCTCGCAACCAATTTTTTCTTGAGCCTTCTTCACAAATACCTCTGCATTCTTTAAGAATTCTCCCTGTATGTTTTCTTGGATGAAATGTACCTTCTCCTTCTGGTTTTCCATCTCCACTTCCAAAATGTCCTGTCTTCCACTTAAATCCTCTATGTTTTTGTCAAGTTTCTCTTCTATCTTCTGTAATTTCCTTCCAATATCATTTGTAATTTCTGTCTTCATCTCGACAAGATCTTTTTTTAAATCTATCTTGTCCTTCTTCATTTCTTCTTTTTGTTCATCCATCTTCTTATCCATCTTCTTCATGTCTTCTTTTTGTTCATCCATCTTCTTAACAAGATCTTTTTTTAACTCTATCTTGTCCTTCTTCATTTCTTCTTTTTGTTCATCCATTTTCTTAACAAGATCTTTTTTTAACTCTATCTTGTCCTGCTTTCTTTCTTCTTTTTGTTCATCCATCTTCTTAATCATCTTCTTCATGTCTTCTCTTTGTTCATCCATCTTCTTATTAATCTCTCTGAGTAAATTCATCATCATCCAATTTTGGTCTTGATTGGTTGCTCCCGGTGTGGCTTCTCCACCTGCGAGTCTGTCTACCTCTTCTGCTGCGTTGTCCGAGACATCATCCCCTAAGGTTCTCATTGTCTGATTTTCTGTCTCTTCCCCTGTTTCCGAGACATCATCTTTTTCATGGTCCATCTCTTGGTTTGTGGTTCTTTCCTCCAAAAGAAATTGGAAAGTTTCTGGATCCTTTTCCTCCTCGATAAGAGCTGTCTTAAGTCTATTGAAAAGAGTTAATTTTATCCCTTCACTGCTTAAATTTCTTTTTTCCAATTCTTCTTTCAATTCCTTTACTCTCAACTGGCCTATAGTCTTACAGGACTTGTTTTGTTCCATTTTGTTAGATTAAGTTGAAATAGAGTTTTGAAATCAGTTTTAAGTTTTAATTTAAGTAATTAGACCTAGATATTACACCCAATAACAATGATGTTTCCCTATTTCAGGAATTGTACTGAGTTTTTGTATATAGTTAAATATAAAATTTTTCAAAGAAAATCTTAGAATTATTTTTCTCAAGCAGTGTTAATATGATTCAAGAAAAATACAACTGAGCATTTGTTTACTAAAATTCTAATTGTCTCTGAGTAGTCTGGAACAATCTAGAATTATTACTCTTGTTTTTATTTTATGTAAACAATAATATTTAATACAATAAATCTTTAGAGATGAAATTTATATTAATTTTATAACGCCCTACGTTGGGATCGACATTAATATTGTGGGGTTAAATTTTGTTAAATCTATAAAATTATATTTTCTTAATGTATTTGTGTGAAACGTGTTGCCTATAGCGGTACGCCTACGACAACAATATGATCTCCCACAATATTTTCTTAAAAAAAATATGACGCCAATGAAATTAAATTAAACCAAGCTGCTCAAAGCAATGAGACTCTTAAAAATTTTTATGATTAAAAACAAATAACGAAAAAGATACTTAAGTAGTTCCTCCGGTCACTGTATGACGTCACCCGCTCAGGTTACTGGTGTAGGTTCAAGTTCTGCGATTATTCCCTCTAGTCAAATTCTGTGTTTTGTGAGGTTAAAGTTCTGAGACGTTACAGCTGATTGAAGCAAATTAAGAAGTGGTCGTTCTCGTTAAATAAATTTTTCAGATTAATTTATGTTTGAAATAAACAGAAATTCAAAAGAGATATTTATTGTTCAATGTCGCTAAAAGAAAATGTATTAGAAAGATTCCAAAATGAATTGGTGTTACAGGTGAGTACAATTTATACTTTTATTCCTATGAAATGTACCTTAAATGAAAATATAGTGTGTTCTTAGTTATAAAACCGTATTCTTTAATTGAAATGTATGGATGTGAAAAATTCCTGAATATCCTGTTTTCTCTTCCAAGAACAAACTACATCAAAGTTGTAGCACGTGCTAATTTAAATAAAACCTTTATAATACGAATAAATTTTGACAATAAATATGGATCTTGTACAAATGAATTAGTGATAAAACAAAAAATTAGTATGAAATTCTACAGTTCATCGAAAATGTTAAACATTAAAATAGATCAATAATAATTGTTGAAATTCTAGAGTTTATCGAAAATGTCAAGTATTAAAATAGAACAATAATAATTGATATCACCTTAAAATGTTCAGAATTTGGTCCATACGTGGATGTTGTGGAGTCCTGGTACTTAATTCTTGCTAAATATGTGTTGGAACAAAATTGGCCCCAAATACCTCAAATGTAGAATCCTTACAACTGCTGTCACCTTCAAATGGACAGGAATATGTTCCTTAAGGCTTAAATAACTTGCTTGCTCTCCTGGAACTACTGGTATTGGATGCCAATACACTTTGGCCCCAATTTCTTGTCAGGTATGTTAAATTTTTTATGGAAATACACTTTTATATCACACTTTATCGTTTTAAGTATCTATCTTGCATTATTATGCGTTAATTGTTTAATTTTACTTATAAAAATTTTAATTTTATCAGGACAAATTTCTTACCCTCCTTTCGCTTTCAGGAACAAAAAACAAGAGAGAGATTTTAGATTCAACAGAACCATGGTTACCGAAAATTCTTTTGTTTTCCCAGCTTTCCTTTTGAACAAAAATAAATAAATTTATGTTGGCAATGAAAGCAAAGTTACTAAAAAAATATCAGTTTTTATGTTGGTGACTGGTAAGCTCAAATGATGTTTATTGGAACCTTGTTGTACAGGGTGATTTTATTTTAGTGAGATTTGGAATTCTAAAAATTATTCCTACAGATTTTGGGAGTGATCACAAATTTGTCCTTAACATCTAGAAATTAAAACTAATCAATTATTTTTCAAGGTACAATTTAAGAAATTTATAAAATTTATGGAATAATCATCTGGAATAAATTAAACTCAACTTGTAGTTTTGCTATTATCTTTCTTTCTATTAATTTAGTTGCATAAAAAATCGAACAAAGACTTATAATGATTTTTAATTATTGTTTCCCCCGAATGTTGTACACCAATTCAGTATCTTTTTTCATAATATTTATAAATAAACATGCTCATTTGTATACTACTTCTAATGCAACTGTAACAATATATATATATATATATATATATATATATATATATATATATAAATGGAGATATTGGGTTATATATATATATTATTATGATTATTATGATTTTATTAATTTATTTGTTGTTGGGTTCTTATGTTTTCTTTTTTGTTTTATTATTTTAATTTTTTCTGATGATTGAATGTTATTTTAGTAAATTCACGTTAATTGTGACATGATATTATTAGTGGTTTATTTTTATTTGATTTGACGTAATTGTTGAAGTTTTTTACTACAATAATAATGTTTTTTAGCCCCTTAAATAATATGTTGTATAATGATGACTAGCTCAAATAAAATTAAATGTTTCTTGAAAATAGACACTATCGTTAATCGAAAAATTATATCTCAAGTCGTACAGGTTTCACCACAGATTTACGCTCAAACAAATTATAAATTTTCTATCAAAATGAAATTAAAAAATCTTTACAATAAAGTAGTATAAATGTTCTCTAGCGGCTAATAACTATTATCGCTTTAAAACAGTTTATACGCACACTTAATACAAATTAAATAACGGTACCTTTTTTAACTTTGTCTCTCGAGTGTTCGCCATTCACATGTAGGTGTCGCTGGAACTGGTGGTCTATCTTCTCTTCTGGTGAACACGTGGGATGTAGAACTTCCAATGGTTTAATTAAAGACAGAAACTCTTACGATGTAGAATTTATTATTGTTTACTTGTGGATTTGTTTATACAATTTACTGGTTGATAAGACTCCCTTTTTACAAGTGGTGTGTTACAAAGTTTTATACTAGGATTATTTCTGATATAAGGTAAGTCAAGCTTCTTATATTGATTTGATACTAACTTTTGTATCATTAAAATTACAGTTGAAACTGTTATATTATAAGATTACTCTGCTCGATTCAACAAACCTATTTTCGATTCAAAGTCGAATACTGTTAACTTATAAAGTTAATAAAATTTATGACTAATCAAAGTCTTTTTAAAAATGTAGATTACGAGTTGAATATTATAATAACTGTTGTTGAATGTTTTGAAAATGAGTCTTGAATCTTTTTTAAAATTAAACTTGAGTATTGAGTCGTGAAAGTTTTTTAAAATTAAATCTTAAATGTTTGTTGAAAGTTTTAAAACGAGGCTTGAATATTTGTATAAAGGGTCTTGACTCTCCTAAAATTAGGCTTGAATCTCCTTTTATTCTTTCTGACTGGTTCTTTTACGTAAAGACTGAGATCCCTCTCTCATTATTCTCTGACCAATAAAAATGCTTCATTTAAAAACTCCACGAGAACCAATCAGAAGGAACTATTTCTTAATTTGCTTATTTCTAACTAACTACTTATATTTTACAAACAATTTTTTTATATAATATATACAATAATCATTTTTAATGTTCAATAATTTTTTTATAATTTATTATGGTCGGAAAAGCTCTCAAATTATATTTACAATGAGGCTTGAAGTCATAAATTCGACCGATACATTTCCGAGTAACTCCGAGTCACAACGTGCAGCTGCTATTCTAAGCTCTTGGAGTTCGAGGAAACTAAACATTTCAAACACGCGATGTTTACGAGCATTCTAATTCGTGTTAATTTGACGTCACAGGCACAGGTGCACTTCTAAGGTTTTTCAGTTCATGGAAACTAAACATTTCAAACACGCGATGTTGCGTACGAGCAGTCGTAGTTCTGATAATTTAACGTCACACATATGCACATGTGTTATTCGTAGAAGAACTTTTTATACACTTTTATAGATCTTTGAAAATCCTTTTATATATTTAACAGAAAAATATTTTACAAAAATTTATAATTTGTTCGTTTGTTTTATTTTACATTTAGAATTATATTTTCATTATTATTTATTTTTTTAATGGTGATTTTGATTATTTTTATGTAATGTGATTACTTTTTTATTATTTATTTTGCTTTTAATTGACTTAATAACGATTTTGTTTTTGATTTAATCATCATAATACACATTCTTATTGAAATTAATATTTTCTTTAATGAATAAATTTTTTATGATAATAAAACTTCGTCTCAACTTCCCCCCAAACTTGTAATAAATTTATCGACGGATAAATTTTTATAAGTTTCCATTTTCTACTTTAACTTAAACTATATCCTATTTTATTTTATTTACATATTTATTTACACTTAACTACTAAATATATTTCTTGAGTGAACTTACATGAAACACACCACGTGAAATTTTTGTGTTAGGAAACATTAGAATTTATTTTCTACTTTTTTAAAACATAAGCGCATCGTATCATCTTTTTTCTTAACCACTACCATAGGATTAATATAGGGTGTAGTACTATAACCTATAATTCCATCTGCCAACAGTTTCTTTAAATGTTTGTCTACCGCTTCTTGATATTTATAGGGAATTGGATAACTTTTTGACTGAAAACTCTCTATTTTTTTAACTTTAATACTTTGGGAATAATTTTTTAGCTACTCTAGATTCATCATTAAACTTTTATATCTTTCTACCAATTTTATAACTTCATTTTTCCATTCTTTATTGCAATTTATCACCACCTCTAAATTCTTTTCATTAACCCTATCATCGGCATCAATTGCCCTTTCATCATAATCATAATTTAATTTATTTTTGGTATCTAAGACCCTTTTTAAATGATTATTATTTCCATTTTCATTTAAATTTAATTCGGCATCTATGGCCACTTTATTAAATATATTTCGGCACCCTTGTACCATTAAATTGCAACTAGATTCACAAATTTCACTTATTTTTTTTTGGCAGAAATTTTTATTACTATTTTCAAATGACTCGTCGAATATACTAATTATATTATAATTACTAGTTAATTTTAAATCATTTATTACCTCAAATTTTATTTTATTATCCCCAAATATTACTGCATTTTTGATATAATTTATTATAATTTTATTCTTTGATAATTCATCGTTACCCAATAATATATCATATTTTAATTTATTGACTATCAATAACTGAACATTTAATGTTACATTATTTATATTCAAAGAAGCAAAAACTGTTTTATTAGAATATCCTAAACTTTTATCATTTATCCCTGTAAAATTTACTTTTGGAATATTGATTATATTGTTTTTTAACATTGAGATTTTATTTACTGTATTTTCTGATATTAAAGAAACTGTAGACTCTGTATCTATTATAATGCTTAATAAATTGTTATCAATATTTGCTTTAATTAATACTAATTCTATTTCTTTATTTTCTAGATGCAGATTATCCTTGTCCATTAAAAATTCACGTGGGTGTACAAAGTCACATCTAGCGCTATTTACATTGTGCACCCCTATTGAAAATTTGTGGTTTGGGCATCATCTACTGGAGATCTGGCCCTAGGAGTTCTATTACCTGAACGTGCAATGTCTCTCGGTGTATTATTTGTCTCATTTATCCCCTCATTACTGTTACTCGTATTAATTGCGTTTACTTGTCTATTATTATTGTTTGTATTTGCTCGATTATTGTTATTTTGTTCAAATCTATTAAATTTTCTATTATTATAATTATTGTTAAAATTTCTAGTGTTCTGATTATTATTGTAATTTCTATTATTATTGTAATTGTTCCTATTTTCATTATTTTGATTTCTGTTTTGATTATTGTAGTTATTGTTAAAATTATTATTATTATTTTGTCTGTTAAAATTGTTACCGTTACTTTGCCTATTAAAACTTCTATCATTGTTATTAAAGTTTCTTACATTACTTCTATTCTGATTGTTGATACTATTACTTAAATTTCTTTCAATTCTCTGCAAATATGTTATTAAATGATCAAATTTATTAATATTTTGTACTGCAATTATCTCAGATATTTCAGGTTTAAAATGTCTTGATAAAAACATTACAATTTCTGCCTCTGGTATAGGAGGAGTTAAATATTGACAAGTAGCATAGAGTTGTAAAACATAGTTGGATAGATTATTCTTTGTATTATCAAATTTGCCAAAATACAATCTTTCCCTGACTTTACTCTGTTGTAATTCTGACCAGAAAGTATCTAGATATACTTTTTCAAAGGTTTCAAATGAATCTACAAACATTTCTTTACAATTCCACCATAATAGTGCATTGCCTGTTAAACTTGATCTGATAAATTCTTTAAAGTCTTGTAAATTTTTAATTTTATAGTATTTATTTTTAATTGAATGTAAATAATTTATAGGATGGATCTTCCTATAATCTCCACAAAATTTCGAACTTTCTTCAAACTTCCCCCCTATATTTGAAATTTGAAAACCCAAGTCAGGTGTTACGCGATTGTCTGATAATTCAGAAATATTTTGATTCACTTGTTTTATTTTATTTTCGAGTTCCTCCTTTAATTTCTTGATTTCTTCACTGTTTCCCACGTTTATATTTGTATTTAATTTTTTCTTCTATTTCTTTTCTTAATTGTCTCTCTGTTTTTCTGTTTTCCTGTTCGGCTATGTCCAAATTTATTTGTATTCCTCTTTTCACGTTATCTTCCATTTCTGATATTCTTGAGTTTAATTTCAGATTGTTTCCGCTTGTTCTTTTGTCTATATTTTGTACTTGTTTATTTAAAAATTCTTGTTTTTCCTCAATTACTTTAATCTTTTTCTCTTGATTTTCTACTTTCTTGTCCAATTTTTCCGTTATTTCATTCAATTTTCTCGTTATTTCCTCAGAATTTTGTCTATTTTGTTTTTTCATTTCTTCAGAGTTGGCTTCTAATTTCCTTGTCATCTCTTCCGAGTTGGCTTCTAGTTTTTTCGCTATTTGTTCTGAATTGGTTAGGATGATGCTCATCAAATCTGCCAATGTGACATTTCCTCCAGTTTGTGAAGAAGTACCATCTTTTTGTTGATGTTCATCTTCTTGTTCCCCCCTTTCCTCTGGCTCTTCTGTGTTAGCAAACATGTCTATTAATTCTTGACTTTTTGTCAATCTGTTTATCAAATTTTGTTTGGTTCCTTTGTCGTCCAAATCTCTGTTTCTCAATTCTTGTCTGAGTTCTTCTACCTTCCATGCATCAAAGTTATTTTCTTCTTTACCAGACATTATGTTTCGACTTTTTATATTTATAATAAAATGTTAGAAATATTTATTTTATATGTTAATTTCAGTTACAATAATCTATTAGTATTTTTATTTTTAAATAAATTTTAATGTAATGTTTATTGATTTATTTTTTGTTATTTAAACTATTAAAATCTGTGATTTTAATCGAGCCCGATACGTTGGTCGCCAAGTTATTATGATTTTATTAATTTATTTGTTGTTGGGTTCTTATGTTTTCTTTTTTGTTTTATTATTTTAATTTTTTCTGATGATTGAATGTTATTTTAGTAAATTCACGTTAATTGTGACATGATATTATTAGTGGTTTGTTTTTATTTGATTTGACGTAATTGTTGAAGTTTTTTACTACAATAATAATGTTTTTTAGCCCCTTAAATAATATGTTGTATAATGATGACTAGCTCAAATAAAATTAAATGTTTCTTGAAAATAGACACTATCGTTAATCGAAAAATTATATCTCAGGTCGTACAGGTTTCACCACAGATTTACGCTCAAACAAATTATAAATATTCTATCAAAATGAAATTAAAAAATCTTTACAATAAAGTAGTATAAATGTTCTCTAGTGGCTAATAACTATTATCGCTTTAAAACAGTTTATACGCACACTTAATACAAATTAATTACCGGTTCCTTTTGAACTTTGTCTCTCGAGTGTTCGCCATTCACATGTAGGTGTCGCTGGAACTGGTGGTCTATCTTCTCTTCTGGTGAACACGTGGGATGTAGAACTTCCAATGGTTTAATTAAAGACAGAAACTCTTACGATGTAGAATTTATTATTGTTTACTTGTGGATTTGTTTATACAATTTACTGGTTGATAAGACTCCCTTTTTACAAGTGGTGTGTTACAAAGTTTTATACTAGGATTATTTCTGATATAAGGTAAGTCAAGCTTCTTATATTAATTTAATACTAACTTTTGTATCATTAAAATTACAGTTGAAACTGTTATATTATAAGATTACTCTGCTCGATTCAACAAACCTATTTTCGATTCAAAGTCGAATACTGTTAACTTATAAAGTTAATAAAATTTATGACTAATCAAAGTCTTTTTTAAAAATGTAGATTTCGAGTTGAATATTTATAATAACTGTTGTTGAATGTTTTGAAAATGAGTCTTGAATCTTTTTTAAAATTAAACTTGAGTATTGAGTCGTGAAAGTTTTTTTTTAAAATTAAATCTTAAATGTTTGTTGAAAGTTTTAAAACGAGGCTTGAATATATGTATAAAGGGTCTTGACTCTCCTAAAATTAGGCTTGAATCTCCCTTTTATTCTTTCTGACTGGTTCTTTTACGTAAAGACTGAGATCCCTCTCTCATTATTCTCTGACCAATAAAAATGCTTCATTTAAAAACTCCACGAGAACCAATCAGAAGGAACTATTTCTTAATTTGCTTATTTCTAACTAACTACTTATATTTTACAAACAATTTTTTATATAATATATACAATAATCATTTTTAATGTTCAATAATTTTTTTATAATTTATTATGGTCGGAAAAGCTCTCAAATTATATTTACACTGAGGCTTGAAGTCATAAATTCGACCGATACATTTCCGAGTAACTCCGAGTCACAACGTGCAGCTGCTATTCTAAGCTCTTGGAGTTCGAGGAAACTAAACATTTCAAACACGCGATGTTTACGAGCATTCTAATTCGTGTTAATTTGACGTCACAGGCACAGGTGCACTTCTAAGGTTTTTCAGTTCATGGAAACTAAACATTTCAAACACGCGATGTTGCGTACGAGCAGTCGTAGTTCTGATAATTTAACGTCACACATATGCACAGGTGTTATTCGTAGAAGAACTTTTTATACACTTTTATAGATCTTTGAAAATCCTTTTATATATTTAACAGAAAAATATTTTACAAAAATTTATAATTTGTTCGTTTGTTTTATTTTACATTTAGAATTATATTTTCATTATTATTTTTTTTTTAATGGTGATTTTGATTATTTTTATGTAATGTGATTACTTTTTTATTATTTATTTTGCTTTTAATCGACTTAATAACGATTTTGTTTTTGATTTAATCATCATAATACACATTCTTATTGAAATTAATATTTTCTTTAATGAATAAATTTTTTATGATAATAAAACTTCGTCTCAATATATATATATATATATATATATATATATATATATATATATATATATATATATAAGAAGTCGGAAGTAGTCACGGCTGACTAGTTAAAAAACAAAAAATTGTTCGGAAAAATGCTTTATTATAAAACTCTTCTCCAAAATATCACAGGGATAACAGCCAAAAATACTTTAGGTTTTAATAAAGTGAACTCTTTTTTACTTGACCAAGCTTTCGGAAAACTTTGCTTCCATTTTCAAGGTAGTAATTGAGATTAAAAATTTAAAACCACACAACACCAATTTCCAGGAGATTTCATTTTATATTTTAAAACAAACGAAAATGTTAGTAGTTAGAATATAATTTTCGAAAATTTTTAAACTTTGTACTTAAAATATAAAATGAAATCTCCTGGAAATTGGTGTTGTGTGGTTTTAAATTTTTAATCTCAATTACTACCTTGAAAATGGAAGCAAAGTTTTCCGAAAGCTTGGTCAAGTAAAAAAGAGTTCACTTTATTAAAACCTAAAGTAATTTTTGGCTGTTATCCCTGTGATATTTTGGAGAAGAGTTTTAGAATAAAGCATTTTTCCGAACAATTTTATATATATATATATATACATATATATATATATATATATATATATATGAAACCAGTAATATTGGGGTATGCAGCAATTAATAAAAGTAAACTCTTTATACTTTTTTCCAAGCTTTCGGAAAATTTATTTCCATTTTCAAGGAATGTATACGAGGATTATAAAATTTGTTCTTTACAATGGTAAATATAAATATAATTAAAACTATTATTTTGAAAAAATTTTTTTTTTATAGAAAAAGGTGTCAGAATAACATTAGTAAAATTGTTTGTAAAACAATAGCTATTTATTTTTGAAAATGCCAAAGGGTGCTTAATTTTTTAATTAATTTAAATTGAAAGAAGAAAAATAAATTAAAAGAAGAATTTCTTAGGTTGAATTTGAAGTTTACAATATTACTCATACATCCTTTTCATAAACACTGTCAAAATAAATGTCAATGTCAGAAAATAATCAAAATAAATTTTCAAAAAAATATTATTATTATTTAACCTTTTTAGGTTGATCGGGTGTCACTCGTGACCTTTTGGATCTAGGAATTTCAGTTCCGGTGTCAGGATCTACCAATGTTATTCCTCTCTTGCTACTCGTCGGAGTAAGAACAGATCCTGTTTTAAAATATAAAAAGTTTAACAAAACAAAATAATCATGAATGACCCTGCCCCTATGGAAGTAGTTCAAACTCCGACGAGTAGCAAGAGAGGAATAACATTGGTAGATCCTGACACCGGAACTGAAATTCCTAGATCCAAAAAGTCACGAGTGACACCCGATCAACCTAAAAAGGTTAAATGTCTGAAATTTTTATTAGGATGTTATGGAGCAATACTCAAGAAAGTGTTTGGACAAAACTGTGGTTCTAAAATGAGCAACATAAACATAGCAGGACAGATTACAAACATTATCTTTTCGGGTTTCACATCAAAACGACAATCTGCAAATGGTACCATAGGCAACACGGAAAAGAAGGCCAAAGAGAAGAAGGTCTACACTATAACTACTATGAACTCCCAATATACCATAGATGTTACTGAGGTAGAGAAAATAATTGTGGACCAAGCAAAAACAAATGGCTTAGAATTTAAAAACTTCAACCGTGGAGAGGAGAGTTGGTACGGAACTGTGATGCCATATCTAGATTTCTTCTTAGCTAATTCTCTACGGTTAAATGAACTTAGACTTGGTCATGGTGAGATGCCCTTGGGTAAAGACCCATCCGGGAACACTAAGGCAATACCTTTGAGCAAATACGGGCTAAATCCGATGCATCATATCTTACTAGAAGGATGCACTTTCCCACCTGAAAAACGATCAGCCATGGCCCAAAGTGTTGGTCCACTAACCGCTCTATTAATGCACATTAGAACACCGAGACCTTATAGAGAAAAGTGGACCAATGCATGCAAGAGAATGATGGCCCATGTGCCATGCATAGACGATATCTTAATGTTAACAGCGGGCAAAGAAGCAACCGAAGTCTCCACTCTTCTAAATCTAGTTGCTAATCTTCTCACTTTGGTGACATCTAGAAAAGCACAAAGGATGTTTTTCCCTATCAATATGTTGTACATTGCTTACACATGGGAAACAGATGATGACGGTATAATAAAGACAACAAAGGACTCCCAAAAACTCAAAGGAGGTGAGGCCATCTTGAATGAATTTAGTGTTTCCGGAAGGGGAGGGTTCTACCTGTATAAACTCGTCCAACACCATCAGTTCATCTTGGAAGGGAACTGGATAGAACAACATGCTGCCCAGGTTGCGTTCCATTGCATATTTGGAACATCCTCGAGTGGAGCTTGTTGAGTGATTTGTCCGGGAGACTTTTCTTCTAATGATGAGGGCAGTGTATAAAAGGATATTAAAGAGCCACTAATGTATTCTCTGTAGATATCGCTACATAATGATCTGTCATTTAACAGGCAAATTGCCATGTATGTTATTTCCCAATTTCCTTTTGGCCCATTATCTCTCTTTTTATTTTCCCGTCAGCGTTTTTCTTGTGTGGGTACTTCATTGCACACTTCTCAAATTCACAAAGTTCTTTAGGTAAGTTTGTTGGTAATTTCCAAAGGCCTTTCTTAAAGGGATTTGACCTGTTTGCAATCCAAAATGCTATACAGAGGTGTAATGCTTCATTGGTGTCTGAGGTTTTTTTGGTTATTTCTTTCCAAAGGTGACCATAATTTTCAGTGGAATTCTGAGGATTGTACTCTTCTAAACTGTCAATTTTAAGTCTCTTAAATTGTTGGGTTATAGCTTCCATAATTTGAATTTTTTGTTTCTAGGATCTGTTTTTACTGTAAATGTTATCGTTCATGAACCAAGGAATATTTTTAATACAAGGCAAATTTTTGGTACTCCAATGGGTGCTGCTATTTCTCCAATTATAGCATGTTATGTTATGGATAACTTATTAGATACCGTTATACCAGTTTTGCCTTTTAAATTAATATTTATTAAAAAATATGTAGATGACATTGTTTTGGCGTTACCAAAAGATAGCTTAGATGAAATTCTTTTTATATTTAATAGTTATGATCCACACATACAATTTACCATCGAAAAAGAAGATGAACAACAAAGTATACCATTTTTGGACACTAAGTTTATAAGAAATGTTGACAACACTATTTCGATTAATTGGTATCAAAAACCAACAAATTCAGGAAGAATAATGAACTATTGGTCATATCATAAATATTCAATGAAAATTAACTTAATTAACCAAATGAAAAATCGTATAACGATGATTTCAGATCCAAAATTTCATAAAGATAACTTTAAGATACTTCAGCAATTATTTTTGAATAATGGTTACCCCAATAAATTAATTAAAAATATATTATACAATACTTCTTCACTTAACGATAAATTGATTCCTCAAGTAAATAATGAATTACATTTACAATTAAATAATAACACTGAAATGATAAATTATTATGTGTCTTTACCATATATAAAAGAAATAACACCAAAATTAAAAAGAATTTTTAAGCCATTAACAAATATCAAAATTGCAAACAAAACATGTTTTACCATTAGATCAACATTTACAAAAGTGAAAGATAAAACTCCGATCCTTGAATTATCTAATTTAATTTACTCCATTCCATGTAAAAATTGCGAAAAAAAGTATATAGGCCATACGAGTCAAAAATTAAAAAATCGATTATCTTTACATAAAAGTGATTGTAGATTACACCCTGAAAGATGTGAATTGGCCAAGCACGTCGTTGAAAATGATCATGTAATGGATTTTTTATCTGTTAGTGTTTTAGATATACAACCTATTTTGAAAAAAAAAGACTCTTCTTAGAAATGTCTTTTATTTCTCAAGAAGAAAAAATCATTAATAAAAAGAGTGATCATAAAAATCTCAGTGATGTTTATTTTTATTTACTATCTAAGGATAAAAACATAAAAGAACAACTTACATAATAAATCATCTTACTAAATTACTGTTTAATAATATTTTTTTGAAAATTTATTTTGATTATTTTCTGACATTGACATTTATTTTGACAGTGTTTATGAAAAGGATGTATGAGTAATATTGTAAACTTCAAATTCAACCTAAGAAATTCTTCTTTTAATTTATTTTTATTTTTTCAATTTGACTTAATTAAAAAAAAAAATTAAGCACCTTTTGGCATTTTCAAAAATAAATAGCTATTGTTTTATAAACAATTTTACTAATGTTATTCTGACACATTTTTCTAAAAAAAAAAAATTTTTCAAAATAATAGTTTTAATTATATTTATATTTACCATTGTAAATAACAAATTTTATAACCTCGTATACATTCCTTGAAAATGGAAATAAATTTTCCGAAAGCTTGGAAAAAAGTATAAAGAGTTTACTTTTATTAATTGCTGCATACCCCAATATTACTGGTTTCATACCTTATTAGTCAGCAAATAAACTACCTTTACATTATATATATATATATATATATATATATATATATTAAACCAGAATTTTTGGGGTATACGGCAACGTGTTTTAAGAAAACTCTTTTACTTGTTTTCCAAGCTTTCGAAATATATTTATTTCATTATCAAGGAATAAGCGCACGAGTATAAACAAAATTGGTGTTAAAAAAATGGTAAATATAACATAAAAAACTATTTTAACTTTAATTTGGAATTTAAAAAAATTTTTAAGTGAAATTATTTATAAAACAAAATAACGTCATAAAATTAATAAACAACTTAATTGCTTACGATAAAATTTAATAATAAAATGAGTAGAAAATAATAGGTTATAATTTAATTTCTTCTTTTATAAAAAATGTGAATTTTGATTAAAATTTACTAAATATTTAATTGTTCTATGATAAAAAATAACGATATCTTATTCTTTTTTATAATTTTGAAATAAGCTTCTAAAATTTCATTTAAAAATAAAAAAAATAAAAATGTCAAATAGATGTCATGAATTTTAGGTATTATTTAGATCTTTATTTGTATGTTTATCCAAAGATAGCAGATAATAATAAATGTCACTCAAGTTTTTATGGTCACTTTTTTTATTCATAATATCATTGTCTGGTGATATAGATGCCATTTCCAAAAAAAGTCTTTTTTTAGTGTTAAATTGCATATCTAAAATATTAACAGAAGCATAATCAATAAGATGATCATTATTTATGGAATGTTTAGCCAATTTACATCTTTCAGTATGTAACCTTGTATCACTCTTATGTAATGATAAACGTTGTTTTAATCTTTGGCCAGTTTGATCTATGTATTTTTGGTCGCAAACAGAACAAGGAATACAATATACTACATTAGATAAGTCTAAAATTGGAGTTGTATCTTTTACTTTTCTGAAAATGTTTTTTATGGTAAGACATGTTCTACTGGTAATTTTGATATTATTTAATGGTTTAAAAACTCTACTTAATTTGGATGAAATTTCTCTAATATATGGTAAAGATATATATAATTTTGTATTATTAGTTTGGATTTCTGAATCTTTATTATTATTACGATCATATGTATTTAAATTGCTAGAATAATTATTTAATACATTTTTAATTAATTTATTAGGATAACCATTTTCTAAAAACATTTCATGTAAAATTTTTATTTTTCAAAGACCCTCGATGAATTTTATATGAAACCTGCTATTCAAAATTACAGTTTTTTCTCTGATTTGATAACTCCTCACGAACTTCATCAATCAAACAAAGATACGCACCATAGTCAAGACTGCTTTGAAGAATATGGTATTGACAAACACAATACCGATAGCTTCAACTCAAACAGATTCACATTACCAGGCAATGTTGATGCACTAGGTCTGAATGGGTTGAGGAATATTGGGAATACATGTTTCATGAACAGTATTATCCAGTGTTTGTCTAACACTAAATGCCTTTTGGAGTACTTGAGGAAAGATGCCTTTATGAGAGATTTGAATACAAAAAATTCCAATATGAAGGGCGCACTCATTAAAGGTTTTGCGAGAGTTATAAAGGAATTATGGTCTGAGGATTTATCAGGAGGAGTGGTGTATACAGCCTCTTTGAAAAGCAATATTCAAAGATTCGCTCCCGTTTCATAGGTTATGAACAGCAAGATGCCGAAGAGTTTTTGAGATACCTCCTGGAGATATTGCACGAAGATGTCAACAGAGTTACCGAGAAGCCCTTGCCAATCTTGACGGGAATCGACGAGAACCTAACTGACAATGAGATAGCCCAAGAGTCTTGGTCCAGGTACCTGAGAATGGACAATTCCGAAATAGTGGACATCTTTGTCGGCCAATTGAAATCCACTTTGAAATGTACTCATTGTGGTCACTGTTCTGTGACATTCGATCCAATTTGGGACCTTTCTTTGTCTATCCCACGAATAACTTGCCAACTTAACCTATTTCATTGCTTAGATTCATTTATAAGTGAAGAAACATTGGACGGAGATGAGAAACCAACTTGTTCCAAATGTAAAGAACGGCGGAAGTGCACAAAAAATTTATCATTCGAAAAGTTACCCAAAATACTAGTGATTCACCTTAAACGATTTTCTTCAACGGAAAGTTTCAGAGGAAAACTGAATGTCACCGTAGCATTTTCGTTGGAAGCTCTAGATATGAGTGATTATTCAACAGCGATTGTCGCCTCCTGTCGTTATAATCTGTATGCCATCACAAATCACAGAGGTACTTTGAATGACGGACACTACACAGCTTATTGCCGACATCCTTATTCACGAACATGGTATGAATACAACGATTCCCGCGTCTCACCAATTTCATACGAATCACTAGTGAGTGGTGAAGCATATGTTCTCTTTTATGAACAGGAAGGCACTTGAAATCACTATTTTGTTTATTTTTATTTTTACTTTTATTTATATTTATTAATGTGATTTGAATTTTTATTTTAAATATTAATCAATAAAAAGTTCACTGCAGTTTCTTAAAAAAAAAAAAAAAAAAAATAAATATATATATATTTATATATATATAAGTAAAGGTAGTTTATTTGCTGACTAATAAGGTATGAAACCAGTAATATTGGGGTATGCAGCAATTAATAAAAGTAAACTCTTTATACTTTTTTCCAAGCTTTCGGAAAATTTATTTCCATTTTCAAGGAATGTATACGAGGATTATAAAATTTGTTCTTTACAATGGTAAATATAAATATAATTAAAACTATTATTTGACACCTTTTTCTAAAAAAATTTTTTTCAAAATAATAGTTTTAATTATATTTATATTTACCATTGTAAAGAACAAATTTTATAATCCTCGTATACATTCCTTGAAAATGGAAATAAATTTTCCGAAAGCTTGGAAAAAAGTATAAAGAGTTTACTTTTATTAATTGCTGCATACCCCAATATTACTGGTTTCATATATATATATATATATATATGTTAAACAGTTATCAGGAATGCGCCGTGTTAGGATTAGAGTAAAAGTCTTGTTACTTAATTTTGAGAGCTTTCGAAATATTTTATTTCTTCTTCAGTCAAACTATGAAAAAACATATTATTGAAATTTATGGCTAACAATTTATAAAATTATATTAACGTACATAATAAATGACGTTAATCCTTAATAAAATTCACAAAAGAAACCATTGCAAGAGAAAAAACAATATTTTACTAATAAAAAAGAACGTGTTAGTATTTAAAATTTTTAAAATATATTTAAAACATAAGTAAATGAAACGTTAAAAAACTAGTTTTTTTTGAAACAATCCAGTTCCCCTCCTCGTAAAGAGTTGGTCTTTTATTTGAGAAATATTTAGCTACTGTATAATGACCTTCAACAATATTAATTACCTGAAAGTATGCAACCAAACTTTCCGAAATCTAAAAGAGACACGATGGAATTAAAAGAAAATTACAAGTGTAAAAAAGCAACTGTACTACATGATTAAGGTCTCAACGAAGATGCACTAGGTTAATACTCTCACTATTAATTGCTGTAACCTATTGATAAGGTAATCATACAATACAGAACCCTAAACTACAGGAGGTTTCAGGTTAAATTTCCCTCCAAACCTATGAAATTCTGTCACCATTTCACAGGGCAAGAGGAAAATTATGCTTTCCACAATTATATGAGAAATAGTGTTAATCACAACATACATTGTGTGAGTAACTTCACCCAGGGTAGTACTAGGTTAACCCTCTCACTGTCAATTGCTACAACCCTCCGTGAAGTAACCACAACCTGCAGTACCTCTAAAATTCTATAAAAATGAAAGGTCAGCTCTTCAAATTATCAAAGTAGATTCTCTCACAATTACTCGGACAAATCGAAAAGCTGTGTAATGTATTCTATATGGTGTCTGTTAAATTAGGTGATGAACATTTTTTGTTGAAGTCAAAATTAAGAATATTGCAATAAATGATGCTTAAATTATTTATGTCTGAACGTTTATTGATTGATAGTGGTTCGTTGTTGATAAATACCATCTCTAAAAAGTTTCTTTTGAAGTGGTTATTTTCACATGTTAGTATTTTGGAATCATCAAAATTAAAACTATGACCTGTGTCTAGGTGGTGAGTAGTTAAAGCACAAGACTCCTTTTTTAATTTCATATCACTTTTATGAGAGTATATTCTATTTTTAAGTGGTCTTTAAGTTTGACCAATGTAGACTTGTTCGCAACCCTCACAATTTATTTGATAAACCGTATTGGATTTCCAGTCTTTGGGTTTTGAAAAAATGTTATTAACAGTTTTATGGTTTTATTAGCTATTACTAGACCTTTTTCTTTATTTAAAATCTTAGTTATTTTAGGTGTTATATCTTTAATATATGGTATCCCAACATATCTAATTGGTTGTATTTGTTGTTGGTTATTATCTGTGATGGGAACCACATCATCTCTTCTTTGGTTGTTTTGTGTTGAAAATAATAATTTTCTTAACAGTTGAGGAGGATAAGAGTTATCAATAAGCAAACGGTAAAGTCTACCCAAACTGTCATCTTTTAAGGAGGGATGACAAATATTCGTAATTCTATGTTTAAGGGCCTGTATGAGGTTTATTTTTATTTTGTGAGGATGGTAGGAATGGAAATTCATATATCTACCTGAGCTAGAAGGTTTATAAAATATTTCGAAAGCTCTCAAAATTAAGTAACAAGACTTTTACTCTAATCCTAACACGGCGCATTCCTGATAACTGTTTAACATTTTGGTTTTCAACTAGTCAGCCGACTACCCTTTAATTGCTTTTTTATATATATATATATATATATATATATAAATATTGATTTCACAATACATTTTAAATTATATTCCAATTTTTAATTTAGATTTAAAGTTTAATAACGAACTTTATAGGATAAATAAATATTTATTTACCCGATAATCGACAATTAAATTACTTGGAATTTATTCTTAGAATAAACCTTATTTGTCGCGAAACATGTCTATCGCCATGCTACCTTTCCTTAGTTTACCGTCCTCTCGAACTCTAAAATCAACCCCGACTCACCATATATTAGACACAACTTATCACCACGCACAAACCTACCCTTAAAATAAGAACACACCCGAAACAGAATTCTTACAAAACAGAGCCTTTACAAACCGACCCCTTTACCAACGAACGCAACCGGAAACCTCTGTCAATACTGTTATAAATTAAGGCAAACATTTCGTTTCGTCCCTTGTCAGTCAAAACCCTTAGTAGCAAGTTGTCTGCAGAATTTAGACAATCCATTTCTCTGGTTGTATCACAGTAAGTACTTCATTATTTCTTATTCTTTGCATTTCACAATTATTCTAAACCTATCTAGAAGTAATTGTACATATAATTTCCTTTTATTTTACTATTTTTTTAAGACCAAAATGAACAATTGGTGTATTAAAATCTTACGGCGTGGTCCATGAAAAAATGTTATTAGATACCATTTCCAGGTAAAATCATTCAATGTAACTAGTAAATACAAAATTTATGTTATTGCTTATAAAAATATCATTCTTTTGTTTGTAAATTTATCTATTTTCAAAGCTTATTCAGAGAAACACGTTTTTTAACATGAAATATATAACTGAGCCTAAGTAAAACATAATAAATTAGCATACTTTTTTTGGACCGTTTTAGAATATTTAAAAACCTTTTTTAAAAAACTACCACAATTACTTTTTATTTAAAAAAAAAACTAATTATATCAGCTTGTAACTTCTCGATTTGTGCTAACAATAAAACTCATGAATAATCAACCACACAGAGCCGGCTTCACCGCTCTGAATTTCGGTAATTTTTTAATTTTTATTTTATTTTTGTTATTAAATATGGGACATTAATGTTGGAAAGCTTTTAAGTAATAAGTAACTTTTGATGTAAAATATTTGCCGTCCTTTTTGACCTAAAAGCGAACCAACATCAACTTTCTGATCCACTTTATGACTTTTAGGAAGATGCAGCCCCCTAGTATGGAGAGATAACCGCTAGTAGGGAGATGCATACCCTCTAATACAGTTCCTTTTTGACGAAACAGCAAGTTCCAATACTATAGCCGTTCCTTTTTGACGAAAAAGCAAGTTCCCCTACCATAGTCGTTCTTTTTGAGGAAGAAGCAACCATCACCAGTCAACATCCCAACTATAAGAATCGGTACACATACCGAGACCACCGGATCATTCTACCAAAAAAATCCATGTTGAACCTATCCGTTTGTACTTCCTTTGGCAATTTACCATTTTTATTAATAAACAAATATTCATTAATAACCGTTTGATTTATATACCCATGGACCATAAGTCTTAAGGGTGCAGCGTGTTCGGTTGTCATTAAATATAGTAGCGCCCTTAACCCTTATTTACCACCAATCCTTTCTATAGTAAGCATTAACTTGGAGTCGAACCACTCCTTGAGAGAGTCTCGTAGCCGGGATCTCTTTTTTTGGAGAGTATATAGTTACAAATTGGCTCCCTGTCTTTTTTTGGAATAGTAAGGATACAGTCATTAGTGAAACGCAAATCTGTCAGATTTATTATTATAGTAGTTTTCACAATAAATGGTATTGACTGAAGGATTATAATAAAACCAATTAAGGTTGAAACATACTATCAAAACTCAACGCGACGTGTTGTGTCGACACCCGACGCTCGCCGTGCATATAGACAACACGCCACGCGATGCTACAACACGTATCGTGTAGTGTAGTCTCTCACGGAAGACTTAAGTGTATTGACATGTGACGTGGACATGGATTCGATTCTGCATGAAGACGAGCTAGATGAAGATTTAGAAGAAGATTTTGAATATATGAATACTATGATCACGATAATGAACTGAACTCATATCATATAACACTGAGTACCTCCTAACAAAAAATTTCTTGTCTTTTATCATAACCTTAAAAATGTTCTCGAAAGTTTGACGCGTGGCGTCGGGTGTTAACTAGAAACACACTGCGCTGATTCGTCGGGTGGCGTGTTCCCCCCCTCTACCGGCAACACGCTGATCCAAATCGATTGGATGTTGTGGCGTGTCGTCACGTATCGTGTTGTCTATGTGTTTCTCACTATAATAAATATATGGAATTACACGTACTGACACGCGTCGGGTGGCGTTGCGTAGCGTCACGTTTTGGTAGTATGTTTCGACCTTTAGACCCGTTAGTTGTAAAATCCTAGATGCACATCATAAATATAAAACGACCTGATTCAGGTAATTTTGTTTCCCAGAGAGGGATTGTAGAGGATTATAGCTTACACTTCTTGTTCATTTTAGTCTTTGTATTTCATTGGGAGTGTTCACTTATGTTACGGCGTGCAATAATTTTCTAACATTTATTTGTTTTTACAGACATTAATAGCAAAGATTTTATACCCCAACGTACAGAATAGGCGGTATGTGGCGAACGTGGATAAAAAGTAATAGTGCTTCTTCCAGCGGTTCGTTAAAGAAGAATCACTTATCTTGTAACGTGAAAATCATTATAAAAATGTGTATATTTCCGTACTTCAGCAAGGATATAACGCGGGTGCTGCAGCAAGAGTATCCAGTAATTTGACGAAGGTGCCTCTTACTTCAGTTAGACGAATTGTTGAAAATTTCATGGAATCAAGAAAAAAAGTCTAGACGACTGGGAAAAAGCCACTGCTCATCGTACACTATGTACGATATGTACTATGTACTAAATCATAAATTGTTTAATAGGTATAATAACGTTATTTTATTAACATAGAGCAAGAGCCCGTGAACCCCAGACCTTCGTTATTTTATAAAAGCTGAAAGTTTGTCAGCGCATGCTCCCAAAAGAGGTAAGAACGATGGACTATTATGAAGTTTGGGTTACTGTGGCTTTGGCAGATAAACGGTACTAAAGATAGACCTATCTCGCCATCTCAATCGCACCCACCATACATATACTGTCTTGCGCTCGCTCCTACAGCGACCCTAAGTATTATATATAAAAATCAGCTTTTACACTATCACATAAGTAGAATTATAATTTCATGAACATTAGGGGTGTCTGGCAAGGGGTTGCCACGATGTTGTGTCTGCAAACAATAACGTGTTGCTTAATAATATTTTGAAGGTAATACCAAAAAATCACACTTTATTATTTGATGAATTTTACACACCCAAACTTCATAATATTTCATCGTTCTTACCTCTTTTGGGAGCATGCGCTGACAAACTTTCAGCTTTTATAAAATAACGAAGGTCTGGGGTTCACGGGCTCTTAGACTAATATGTTTAACAATGCATGTTCGAAAATAAGGTATATGTTTAAAATTAATAAATTTATATGTTTAAAAATAATAAAATCCACATATGTTAGAAAATTATAAAATGCTTTTTGTTCATACAAAGATCGAAAATGAATTAATTTTTAATTTGTTTTTAATTATTTATTCTATTACCTCTATATTGGATTAGGTTGATTTTGAAGAAGTATCTGAAATAATGGAACTATTTTAGTTTCAATTAAATAGGTAATTAATTTCTCGTTATTTTTAAGATTCTCAATTTTTATTTTTCCGCGTTTTAAGATTTCAGTTAACCTATAGAGACCTTCAAATTTATTTTTCTCTTTACTTCTATTTTCAACTATAGATCCATTTTTCTCTTTTTTTTTCCCATTTAATTTATTAATACCTTTTTGTTTATTGTTTGATTCTTTTTCTTTTATAAATGAATATTGAGTATTACTTTTATATATGTTAACGAATTGAGTATAAGCTTCTCTTGGTAAAATAGAAATGGGAACTTTACTTTCTGTAGCCTGATACTAATTCAAAAGGTGTAAAAGCTATATTTGAGTGACATGTACAATTATAAGCTATAACTATGCACGATTAGCAGTGTGTCCCTATACAATCAAAAGCCTGAAACAGCGGCTCATCAATGACGGAACTCACATCAACTGTGGCCTCACTATTTTTTGGCGAGCTCTATCTGCAATGGGCTTTAAATATCGCAAAATTGACAAGAAATCCAAATGTTTAATAAACTGGCGTTCTGAATATATAACGTCAAGAAGAAAATACCGGTCATCTTTTTCTATTTACTTTATGGTTGTACAACCTATGTTGACTAAGACTATTAAGAGAAATAGAAGAGGTGATAATAGAAGTTCAGCTGTTGTTGTTATTGACATTTGAAATGCAAGTTACCACAAATATAATTATGCAAAGTATTTATTTTTCTAATTGGTTTTAAAATTTACTAAATCTTAAATTATTTAATAGGTATAATAACGTTATTTTATTAATATGTTTAATAATGCATGTTCGAAAATAAGGTATATGTTTAAAATTAATAAACGTATATGTTTAAAAATAATAAAATCCATTATATGTTTGAAAATTATAAAATGCTTTTTGTTCATACAAAGATCGAATATGAATTTATTTTTAATTTGTTTTTAAGTATTTATTCTATTACCTCTACATTGGATTAGGTTGATTTTGAAGAAGTATATAAAATTATGGAATTATTTTAGTTTTAATTAAATAAGTAATTAATTTCTCGTTAGTTTTAAAATTGTCAATTTTTATTTTTCCGCGTTTTAAGATTTCAGTTAACCTATAGAGACCTTCAAATTTATTTTTCTCTTTACGTCTATTTACAACTATAGATCCAACAGAACAAATAGCGAGGAAGAAAAATACTAGGCATTATTGATCAAGTAGTGGTAGATGGTCATCCAGGTATACAGGAATCTGAGGTACAATTTGATTACAATATATTAAACACACCATCAGTTTTTCAGAAATATGATTATTTTCTTGAAACATCAGGAAAGGAGGAAGGTGAATTCAATACAATAAACCATGTTTCTGTTTCTGATGAAAATAAACCTCCAGTAGAATTGCCTCCACAACCCATTGTGAGAAATAGAAAAAAGAATGTTAAACGGCCTAGAAGGAATTAGAGGCTTGAAAACACGATATCTGCCACAGCTGAACTGGCAAAACAAACCGAAAGAGATAAGAATGGCGACTACTTTAGAAAGGATTGCTGAATGTAAAGAAGATAAACATGCTAAAAATAAATGTACCTGTTTTTGTAACTACAGAATCTTAAGAGATCTTTTTCATAGCATATTTTGTTAATTAGGTACTGTAACTATACCTAAAAAATTTTTATTTTCTAGTTATAAATATATACTTATTTTCTTTTGCTGTACCTAAAGTATTGTTTTTTTTATGTTTTATTTTTATAAAATATATCCAGATTTATTTTAATTATACTTCACATCTGGTTTCCAATTTATAACACACTGTAGTGTATTCATCATCTACAAAATGTCCACAACGTTGAAAGAAATACATTTTTCGCACCCTGTATTGCCCGGCTATCCAGTCTATCTACCTCTGTCCTATCTTGTTGTCGTTTAACCCCTCATTATTCATTGTTGTGCGAAAATGTTCACAAGTGCAGTGCCATAAAAACTTAAAATGCCGAAAAGAAAACGCGAATCTAGAAAATCAAATAAAAAGTACAAACAATTATTTAAAAAGTTAATGCGTAAGCTGGCAAGCAGCTGTTTAGAAAGTAAGTACAATAATTATTATCATTATTTTTTGGGAGTAATCAATATGAAGAGATATAATTACTAGCTTCACGTGACAGATTTGTCCTTTTTGGTAATTATTTTCCGTAGAATTTTTGTGGAAATAAATTATTATTATTATTAATAATAATAAGAAGAACTGTTAGAGTATGCAACAACTTTACTTTATGTGGGTTGTGTAAGCCAACGTTCGTACTGCCGCTTTATGTGGTATAGAATGTTACGTATTCTGGTATCAATTTAGAGTTTACAAAGATTCACAATTTATGTGTTAATAAATGTATATTTTTGTTGCTGTTTTATATAAAGTGTAAAAATAAAAAACTTTTTATTATTATCCTGAAAATGGTGAATTTTCATATTTTTCAGGTGATAAATCTGGATCTTTCTCTAGTAGTTCGGAATACGACTATAGTTCGGACAAGGCGACACAGGATCAGGTTCGTGCACCTACAGGACCGGAACAGGTCTCATCAAAAGAAAGCGATCTAGCTGATCTTTTAGGCTCTTACCCGAAGAGTGAGGAAGCAACAGGGCCTCCTTTAAATGATCAGATTTTAACACGTTGCGTTGGTCTTCTTATATTATAAAAGGGAACGACAAATATCACCTAAAAGAAATGTATAAAACTACCCCACCCCTTGACATACCTCCGGAAAAATATCTCCACTATTAAACTGTTTACTTTGATTGAGTCTTCATTTTATACATAGATAAGACATTATTGTAACATAAATATATTAAGTTATTGTAAAGATCAGCATGATATAGTTTTTTCCTGGTTTTTCTATATCATTGCACAGTTATACTGATCTTAGAGGGAAATACATCCAGGATAATCCCTTAGGGCTAATAACATCTAGGCTTTAATATTGTTATGTCTTATTACTTCCTTACTTGGTCTAGCCTTAACTCCTTATCAACATCAAGCACCTAGTTACAAACAAACAACATGTAATTTCAATATGTCAATCTGACGATGCTAGTTATAGCGAAACAGCTGTAATTGATTTTAAAGCGAATTTTTCAAATAAATAGTGGAAGTTTAGTTTAACTGTGCAGTTATTTATTGTTTTTAGTAAGATGAACTTTCAAAAAGTAGAGGTTAACACAATCAAATTCTTGATGTATAATCTCATAGTTATTATTAAAAATATCTTAACAGGAGTACCTAAACTTTCCTTATGAGTGACCACTTTCTATTAGATCGTTGCTTTAAACATCTACAGTGTGTTATATATTGGAAACCAGATGTGAAGTACAATTAATGGATTAAACGACTTACCTTAAGGAAATTGAATCCAAATTATACGAGCATCTGGTTTCCAATATATATAAACTCCCTCCCAACCCTAGTCTACCATATAGACTATCCCATTGGAATTATATGATGTAAACACAACCAATAATGAGGGGTTAAACGGGAAAATTTATTTTTGTAGATGATGAACACAGTACAGTGTGTTATATATTCGAAATCAGATGCTCGTATAATTTGGATTCAACTTTCTTAAGGTAAGTCGTCTAATCCATTAATTATATTTAAATGAATATAAGAGTTATTTTTATAATAGTACTGAGTTTTTTTTTAAATAAATTAGAGTGAAGTATTTGCTTGCTTAAGTTAATTTGTATTTGAATCTCAATTACTATAAGAGGTTTACAAAATGAATTTAAATACTGAGAAAACTAAGTAACTAGAATGTTTAGTAATGATTTCAATAAAAAAATATTTTTTCATTCACAATCTTTTTTTAGTAAGTATATTTTGAAATTGATTACTTGCATTAAGAGTCAAATAAATATTAAGTTCAAGTTTTGATTGATTTTCTTTTTATGGAATATGGTTGGAGTAGGAGAAAAATATGAGTTGAAATTAGAAGAAATGATATATTTAAGTTAGCTTACAAAACATTGGATTCATCAATGGAAAACAAAAGCTACTGTCTAATTGTAAACTGACTGATAATTATTTCTCTTAATAATCTCCCAGCTATTAGTTCAGGATTTGGAAGCACTAATATATTATTTTCATGTTGATATATACCTAAATCAACCTTACCAATTAAGAACAACTAAACGGTTGAATTAAACTTTCACTATTTATTTGCAAATACGTTTTTAAATGCAATGACGGCCGTTTCGCTATAGAATTAGCATCGTCAGATTGACATATTGAAGTTACATTTTGAGTGTTTGTAGCTAGGTACCTGATGTTGATTAGGTAGTATTAAGGCTAGATCAAGTATGAAAGTAATAAGACATAACATAACATAACATCTAGGCTTTAATATTAAATTCTAATCTAATCAACATCATAATCTAATCATCAAATACGAGTTACAATCAAATGTCAAAAACAATTTGTAAATATCAAATTATATCAACATAATTAAATATAATTAAGTAGTACTGAACGTAATGAAATGTAATATTGTTAAACAGTAAAACTTGTAACATAAATAAAGCTTAATAACAAAGTTCCAAATTATTAAATATTTAATGTATCAATTATTATCAAACTGACAAGATAATTTAAAGTCAAAAAAAATTTTTGAAAAGCTTTCAAAGCAACTGGGTGAATAACTTTACTTAGTGAACTATTTAAAAGATCAAGAGTAAAAACATTTTTAACATATTACAAAAGAAAGAACTTACCGAAAAACCGTAGTGAGATTAATTTATCAAAGAGGGATGGGGTATTTAAAATTAGATCTCATCAGAAAGAAAACCGATATGGACATAAAAGTTGAAGTCCAAGGATGATTTTTCTTGAAAGGAAACAAGAAGGAATGTAATATAAAACATCCAAAGACAAAAAACAAGAATTTGAGTGATAACGTTTCCCAACAAGGAAATTAGCCTCTAAGGAGACAAATAAGAAACTTTAATTTGTAAAAGTAAATAATCCCAACAGGACAAATAATCTTTGAAAGAAAGATCATAGATGTAAAAATGAAAAAAGTAATATCTTCCATCGCTCCATAATCACAACAAAAAATTGAATTTTTGAGGAAAAAATGGACAATCGAATGTTCATCCTTCCTATAGAAGTGAACAGATGTGGGAGAATCCTTCGAAAAGTAAAATATCCCAAGGAGAAGAAAGAAGTGAGTTATTAGTGACAAACGCATAACTCAATAACTTAATAAAAGGGATGCATGAAATTTAAGGTAAGCAGAATGAACCACACTACGTATTTATTTTTATTGGTTTAACTTTTTTGGTTCATTTTATTCGACAATATTTGCATTGTACTACAACTAGTAAAAGTATTTTTAAACTTTATTTATATTAAATAAACTTTTTGTGATATGTTGACACTTTATTAATTTATTCTTTTTGTTTAATGGGGTTAATAAAAGCTTTAAACAAGGATAGGCAGTACCTTCTATTATATAAAAGTTCTGACAATTATTTTCCAAAATCTCAAATAAAGAAGAAATTCTGAACATTCTGGCATTATGTAGAGACCCTGAATAATCTATAAAAGTATCTCTTATTTTTCTATTGTGATCGGACACAATCTGGGCCTAAAAATAAGATCACAATTATAAAAATATAAATGCTAACAAAATTTTTATTACCTGTATGTAATTACTATACCAGACTGTAATACTAGGAGATAAATTGCTGAGAAACATTACTACTTTTCTAATTATTTTAAATAGAGTGCTTTTGCTAATACCAAATCTATCTGCTACATCTCTATGGGAAACCGATTCATTTGCAGCAAATCACAAAAAACAGATAGGCCGAAACTAGTAGCTGTCAATTAATAAATAACATTTTGTGACATTGATTTTGATTTTTTTTTCGTCCACAAAAATCTATTGATAAATCTACCTTTCTAAGTTACCTTTATGGCATTACCTTCCTGATGATGGTAATACTCACAATTAGCAAATTTTTCAGCTAACTGCTTAGTTACGTATTTACTCATAAATTGTTTCTTTCGTACATTTCAGAACAATTTCTTCTACATAGTTGTCGTTTCCAATACATTTAATAATTCTTCCTGTTATGTATGTCACCTAACTACTAGTCATGTATTTACCTAAATTAATACTGAATAGGAGCCGTAGGAAAAATGTCAATATGGATGTTGTTATAACAAAAAGAGACACTCAAAGATCTACTAACTCTGCGCAAGAACAGATAAATTAAATAAAAAATGACGAAATCTCAAGAGAATGCGAGTCATTCCAAATCATTCATATTCATCAAAACCCAACTGATAACACAAATTCAGAGAGATTCCCAGCAAAAATCAATATCGAAGAAATCATAATACAGGAATCATATACAGGTGAAATATTTATCCCAGATGGAAAAGTTATGACGCTATCTTAGGCAGAGTTCGGATTCGGAAATTAAACATAAACCTGGCAGATATCGATCAAAAGAATAAAAAATTATCGACTGAAATATACACCATAAGAAATATGGAAGAAACAAACGAAATCATATCGGCGAACTCAGAAAAAATTGGTTGCGTCCCTAATTTCAAAGTACACTTAAAACTTCTTGAAAAAGCAAAACCAATTTTTCATCGAGAAAGAGAAATACCACATGCACTATTCAGCTGAGTGGAACAAGAGCTAGATTCACTAGAACAAGCAGGTATTATGACAAAAATTAAGACCAGTCACTGGGAATTACCATTAGTATTCATTCCAAAAGCAGACGGAGGAGTCAGACTGTGCGTGGACTATAAAGTGGGATTAAACGAGAGACTCATGGATGCACATTATCCAATCTGAAAAACCGAAGATATTTTCGACAGTGTAAACAATTAACGATATTTTTACAGATCAGATCTCTGCCTAATTCAAGCAATATCAACACTTCGAGGAACCTATAAAATGAATCGACTCTCATTTGGAATAAAAACATCTACGTACGAATTCAATCGTATTATCGATGTTGTAACAGATGTACCAAAAACTGAAAAATACTTTAATGATATAATTGTTCACGGAATGTCAAAAGAGGAATGTAAAGAAAATTTAATTAAAAGCCTTGATCAGCTCAGAAAATATAACTCACACCTAAATCGACGAAAATGTATATTTTACCAAGAAGGAATAGAATTTTTAGGACATACATCGAAGTCAAATACAGCATACTATTGCAAATGTCGCTATGTTATTTGACAGTTCACTTTCAAAACTATATTATTCACCTTGCAAAGGTGGCTATGAAGCGAAGCTACGCTTGCAAACACCGCCATCTTGTCTGGCAGTACGCTAATGTTGTTGGTTTGTACGAACGTGTTACTTTAGCACCTAAAAGAAGAGGGCATAAGAAAATATCTGGTAAATCTACATGGATCAAGAAATAGAAAAACCAAAACGGTAAGTTTTAAACTTGCTCTATTTTTATTACCTACGAGTACCTGCTTGTATTAAATTTTTTATTAAAATTGCATGGTTTGTTTATAATGCGATGATCGAAAGTTAATGATATTTGATTGAAAATCTTAATACAATTTGTAAATTTGTCGGTTTTTCTATATATCATTTCATATGTTTCAATTATTATTTAAAACTAGCTGTGCACCGCGAGTTTACCCGCGTAGTCGGCATTCCCGTTGGAATATCGGGATATAGATTCAGTAATGTTCAGCCGTAGTGGATAGACGTGTTTCACATTTTGTGCTACTAAAATAGCAATATCTATGGAAAAAGTTATTTGAGAAAGACAATATTTAGTGCATTCGTTGGTTTTGTGTCCATCTTTGATCTCACTATATTGCTATACTGTAAGTAAAGTTTTACATTTATTTTTTCCTTACGATGTCAAATACAAGGCAAAAACAGAAATCTGAGGATGCAGATCAACTGCACCTTGCAATTAAAGCTGCAGTAAATAAATTTTGTTCGTCTGATATCTTCATTACCCAATTAAGTAACTCAATTTATGAAACAATTCGAGATAAATTTGAAGCAGATTTTAATTTGCTAAAAAGCAAAAACTGTGAATTGGAGAAACAGATTCAAAAGAACGAAAGTAGTATTGAGAAACTTACTTTAAATAATGAAAAATATGAAAAATGGATACGTAGAAATAATTTAATGGTATATGGTTTACAAGAAGTAAAAAATGCCAACCATACTGATGAGATTCTCAAAGTTTTTAGTACTAAAATGAATTTACATATTGATAAGTCTGAAATAGAGAGCTGCTACAGAATAGGTAAACCTAATGAAGATAAACCCAGGCCATTGTTGGTAAAATTGGCTAGTAACCATGTCAAACAACTAATTTATTCGCAAAAGAAGCTACTTAAGAGTACCAGGTACATGATTAAAGAAGATTTAACTAAAGAGCAATTAAATTTAATAAAATTGGCTGTGCACAAAATTGGAGATAAGAAGAAAATATGGACCAACCATGGTGATATATTTGCGGAGTCGGTAGCGGAGAATAAGATAATTAAAATATTTTCTGTTAAGGATTTGGCAAAATTTTAAAATGTATTAATACTGTTGATTTAAGTAGGATTAAATAGTGGCACATACGTGCAATTAACTGAATATTTAATTTTACGTTTGTTTGGAATTCGTTTGTTATTGATTTTTTTTTTAATACTTTTAATTTACTACTCTTTTTTTATTTGTCTTTATCAGTATTTATACCTTATCGCCCAGTGTATTTAAATGCTTCACAATTTATATATAGGAAGTCTCAACTCTCGCTCACTTTTACCTTCTTTGCATAATGTAAAGTTAATTATAGCTGAAAATAAACTTGATATTTTATTTATTTGTGAAACATGGTTAACTCCAAATATAACAAATGATTTGATTTACATTGAGGGGTATACTTTATATCGAAATGATCGTGATGGTTTAAGAGGAGGAGGTTTGTGTATTTATATAAATAATATAATACTCAGTGAACAGCTAACTTATCAGGGAATAGAATCAGAACAACTTTGGGTTAAATTAAAAATAAAAAATCACACTCTTGCTCTTTGTGGAATATACAGGCCTCCTAAAGGAAATAAAAACTTATTTATTAATGAATTTGAGGATATTCTAGGTATTATTTATCCTACTGTGGATGAGATAATTTGTGGTGGAGATCTAAATATAAATTTTTTAGATATAGAAGATGTTACAGTTGAAAAGCTTTCATCTGTTATGGATTGTTTTGGTCTTAGTCAGATAATGGATACTCCCACAAGAATCACCACTACCACAGCGACATTGTTAAATGGTATTATTGCGTCACCTGATTTAGTAAAAGAAAAGGGGATTATCCATGTTGCAGGTATTATTGCTGATCATGATATGGCAACATGTAAATTAAAATTATTTGTTAAGAAACATGCCCCTAGAGTTGTTACCTACCGATCTTTTAAGTATTTTAATAACGATGATTTTCATAGAGATCTATATAATACGCCGTTTTTTAGAATTTTTGACCAGGAAGGGGTTGAAGCTAAAATATCTTTTCTGATTAATTGCTTGATGGATTTATTTGACAGACATATACCTTTAGTTAAATCGCGAGTTACTAAGGCAAGAGCTCCCTGGTTAACTGGAGCTATTAATGAAATGATTGAAATTCGAGATAAAGCATTAAATAGATATAAAAAAAACAAAGTCAGAAGCTCATTTACAGTTTTATAGGGATATGAGAAACTATACAAATTCAGCCATTAAACGTGAAAAAAAAGCTTATAACCACAAATGCTGCTGGTGAAGATAGGCTCAATCTACGGCTTTTAAAATTGTGCTGCCCACACATAGTTCCTTAATAATAATAATAGCATTTTTCCTGAAAAATGGAAAAGAGCCATAGTAAAAGTTTTACCTAAAACATCAAATCCTCTTGAATTTAAGGACTTACGTCCAATTAGTATTTTGCCTACTCTATCTAAAGTTCTCGAAAGAGCTATGGAGGCTCAACTAAAAAAATATGTGGATAACTACTCCCTTCTTCCCATAACTCAGTCTGGTTTTAGGAAAAATTATAGTTGTACAACAGCTCTTCTCCATATCGTTGATGACCTTGTGAGGGCTGTTGACCAGGGAAAGTGTACAATTTTAGTGTTACTTGACTTTAGCAGAGCATTTGATACAATTAATTATGATCTGATGTTGAAAATTCTGGGGTATTTAGGTCTTTCTAAACCTGCTGTAGCTCTTTTGGAGTCATACCTTCGTGGTCGAAAGCAAATGGTTGTTGTGGATGGAGAATCCTCTCATTATCTGAATTTAAAGTGTGGGGTCCCTCAGGGCTCTATTCTGGGTCCTCTTCTGTTTACTCTATACACCTCGAATCTTGTTAAATGCCTCCAATTTTGTAATTATCACCTTTATGCGGATGATACTCAGATCTATTTTAGCTTTTCCCCTGATGTGATAGATGAGGCTTGCAGTAAAGTGAATGATGATCTCAATAATTTTATTACCAATGCCGAAAAACATTGCTTGAATATTAATTGTTCAAAATCTAACGTCTTACTTTTTGGTACTAAAAGCAAATTGGATGAAATTGATAATGTACAAATTCTCATAAAAAATGAGACTCTAGAGAAAGTAAATGAAGCTAAAAGTTTAGGAATAATTTTGGATTCTAACTTGAAATTTGAAAAACACATTAATCAGCTTTTAAGAAAGGCATATGCTACACTTAAATCCTTATACGGTTCCAGGAAGTTTTTACCTATACATATTAAGTCAATGCTTTGTGAATCACTTATTCTTTCCACATTTAATTTCGGTGATGCAATTTATGGCCCCTTTTTATCTAAAGTGTATCAACGGAAGATTCAAAAAGTGCAAAATTGTTGTTTACGTTTCATTTATGGAATTCGCAGAAGGAAACATATTTCGCACAAACTGAAAGAAATAAAATGGTTGAATATGACCAATAGAAGATTACTTCATGCTTCCGTACTTTTTCATAAAATAGTCATTAATAGAACTCCCTCTTATTTACATAAAAAAATAACTTTCAGGACAGATGTGCACAATATTAATGTAAGACGTAAAGGGACACTTTCACCTCCTCCTTTCAGACTTGAAATCTTCAGGCGGTGTTATACCTATCAGATATGCTCACTGTATAATGATATACCGGATCTTTTAAAAACATACAGTTTGTTAAAATTTAAGGTTGCTTATAGGAATTTGCTTTTTTCTAAACAAGCTTAAGTATTTATGGGGATAAGGTTTAAATAAATATATTTTTTAGAACTATGTTATGAGAGACTATTGTAATATATTTAGGTTAAGTGGAAGAACAAGTTTTAGGAAGGGTTCACCCAACCTAAAAATTGAACTTCGCCTTTTGTTTCTGTTAATCTTTCATTTTTTTAACTGTATCACAACTAAATTGTTGAAACAATAAAGTCGTTTATTATTATTATTATTATTATAATTTATCCTATGTGTTAATCCAGGTAATAAACTACCTACGTGTCAAATTTCAGTCAAATCCGTTCAGCAGTTTGAGCGTGAAGGAGTAACAAACACACAAACTTTCGCCTTTATAATACTAGTGTGACTAGTGTGATGTGATGTTTTACAAGATTAATTTCGTGATGGACTATCGGATAATAACAGTAAAATTTTACTATGTTGTTGAGATATGTAGCTAAGGGACCACCAAATATACCACGATGTGTCCATGGAAAATCGAAACAGGGCTACAAATGTAACGAGTTAACGTTTCAAGATAATAGCAAGTTTCACAGACATTTTTATGTATCATCGAACAATATGTATCATCAAGCCAAAATGAAAAAAGTTTAAAACTTTTAATCGATACAAGTTCTTTATTAAAATCTTTCATTGCTGAAAAAAACTATCCTAATTGTATTTATCATTCTAATGTAGACATCAAAACGAGTTTGGTCAGTAAAAGAATAAAATTTCAAGCTGAAATACCAGCATTTAAAGAATTTAATTATAATGGTAAAATAAATTTTATTTTGTATGATTTTCACGATTTTTTCGTTGGAATCATAGGAGTAGAAGATATAATTAAAATTAATTTAAATAATGATTTTACAAATAAAAAATTATTTAATAAACAGGTGTCTATTCCAATCACGTTTAGGTCTCCTACAGACATCAAATTTAAATTTTCAGAAGGTCCGACAGAAAAATTATTAATTTCACTCCCCGTAAGTGTAGCTGAAGGAAAAATATTAATTAACGAAAAATATTAACATAAATTGCAAATACCAGAAACATTAACCATAGCTAAAAATGATTATGCAGTGTGTGAAATAATTAATACAACCAACGAAACAATCTCAATATCTTTAAATAAACCTATAGTTGCTCAAAAATTTTTATCATTTAGTTTTGAAATACATAATTTTGATTATATTAATAAAGTGCAAACAACAATAATAATAATGGCACTTTAACTTTCACTTAAAAAATTAAACATATATTAAAAGCACTGAAAACCCAATACATGTAAAATCATATAGATATTCCTATGTCCATAAAGAGGAGGTTCAAAGACAAATTAACGAAATGCTTGATAAAGGCATTATAAGACCATCTTATTCGCCTTGGAGCTCGCCTATATGGATAGTCAGTAAAAAACCAGATGCTTCTGGACGTCAAAAGTGGCGTTTAGTAATTGACTATAGAAACTGAGAAAACCATTTCTGATATGTATCCAGTCCCAAACATTTCAGATATTTTAGATAAATTGGTTAGAGCACAGTATTTTAGTACTCTAGATTTAGCTAAAGGGTTTCATCAGATAGAAATGTCAAAATATTCATTAGAGAAAACTGCTTTTAGTGTTACTAACGGTCATTATGAATTCTTTTGAATGCCATTTGGTCTAAAAAATGCCCAATCCACTTTTCAAAGAGTTATGGACAAAGTACTTAAAGTCCAATACCTCGTACGCAGAAACAAATTAAATCATTTTTAGGATATTATAGAAAATTCATTAAAAATTTTGCTAAAATAACAAAACCGATGACTGTCTAAAAAAAAGATAATAAAGTAGAACATACTCCAGAAGAATAATAAAAAACTCTTCGTTTTAACAAAACTTCCAATATTTATTTAAAAAATTGCTTTTTTAACCTTAATGACAGCCGTTTCGCTAGCTAGGTACCTGATGTTTATTAGGTAGTTATAAGGCTAGACCAAGAATGGAAGTAATAAGACATAATATTAAATCCTAGATGTTATGAGCCCTAAGGGATTATCCTGGATGTACTTCCCTCTAAGATCAGTATAACTATGCAATGATATAGAAAAACCAGGAAAAAACTATATCATGCTGATCTTTACAATAACTTAATATATTTGTGTTACAATTACGTCTTATCTATGTATAAAATGAAGACTCAATCAAAGCAAACACTTTAAAAGTGGAGAACTTCCCAGATTTATTTGTTCATTAACAACTTTAAATTGTGGATCTGCTAGATGTCTTTTTATTTCAAGTTCTTCAAGGAAATCTAAATTTTGTTTTTTATCACAAGTGTGTAGTATTTGGATGTCATTGGTGTGTTAGAGTGAGGTTGGATGTTCAAGTAGGTGTTTTGCATAATTTGACTTTTCTGGTTGTTTTAATCTATATGCTCTTAAATGTTCGATAAATCTTACTTCAAAATTTCTTTGTGTTTGACCTATATATACAGCATTATACTTTGGACAATTAATTTTGTCAACACCAGATTTTTTTAATTTAGGTAATTTTGTTTTTACATTTAACAATTTTGTACCAATATTATTTTGTGTTTTAAATAATATTAATGCCGATGTTGCCGAAGATATTATTTTTGAAATTTTATTGGAAATACTTCCACAATATGTAATATTATTATAACTTTTAATTTCTTTAGTTTGTTTAGGAAATATTAGTTTTAGTGACTTTCTGTTATTTCTTATTAATTAATGTATTTTTCAAATGAATTGAGTAGCCATTAGATGTAGCTATTTGTTTTATGATATCAATTTCTTTATCAAAGTTAATTTTGTTCATTGGAATTGAAAATGCCCTATGTATCATAGAATTATAAGCTGCTAATTTATGTGTTATAGGATTATTTAAATTATACGGTATGGTTACATCTGTTTATATTGGTAAAATAATTTTGACTAATGCATACATTAAATAAGTCAATTATATCTGATATTATTCCTGGATGGATACTTCTTTCATCTAATAGCTTTTTAACTAGAACTATACATTCTTTAGTAGGTCTTTTAGAGAACATATTAGTTACATCAAATGATACTAATTTAGTATTATTTTGTAACATTTATCTAATTTTTTTATCAAATCTAATGAATTTTGTACTGAATATTTAGATGTGTAACCATAATTATTTAGAATAGTATTTAATTTTTTAGCTACCTTAGTATTAGGAGTGTTAACATACGAAACTACTGGTCTAATCGGTTTTGACTCTATGTAATTTAATAGTTCCATATAATTCTACACATTGAGGATTTTTATTTACAAGGTATTTTTTATCATTGTCATTTAATAGATAATTTGAATCGTTTACATGTTCTCTTATTTGGTTAGAAAATTTTTGAGTGGGATCGTTCTTTAGAATTTTGACATTACTTGACATTATGAAATCATTCACTTTAGATTTATAATCTTCTTTTTTTAAAATTACTGTTGAGTTACCTTTATCTGATTTTGTAATGATTATACTTGATCTACTTTATTTTTGATTGATTTTAAAGCTAAAATGTCATTTTTAATATTTTGACTTTGACTTTTGAATTTATCTGGTTTTATGTCACTAATAAGATTTGCTATTTGCATTTTTTCATAAATAAAATTAGTTATCAAAGCTATTTCAGAATCTGTGGCTAAAATTTCTTTTATATTATTAGTATGTTTAGGTGGTATGCAATATTTTAAACCCTTATCTAAAAATTTATTTTCATTAGAAAAAATGGTGTCTGATAGATTTACAAACCGAGGAGCAAAATGTATTGGTACATGAGAATTTACTGTGTTATTATGTTGTGTAAATTGTGTGTTGATGTGTTGTGACTTCATTAATTTTTCTGATTTACCTATCTGTGTTTTATATTTATCATATTTCAAAACACTGACCAATTCTCTAATTTTGTCATCTAAGCAGTCAAATTCTACTGAATGCATTGAAAAAGTTAATTCTGAATGAACAGTTTTAATGTAAATGTCTATAACATCTCTTATTTTAAACCACTTTCTACTTTCCTCTTTTATCCACATTTTTTGTGCTTTTTTAACTACTTTTTGTGGTTCTTTTGATTTTTACATTTTATGTTTACATAATTGGGTATTAAATTTTTCTTCAGACATTCTTGGTTAAATCAGATGTTTTGGGATGCCTTACACCTTTTTTCTTGTAACTTCTTATATAATCGAATTATTTCTTCTCTCGAAGATGTTTTAATTAAGTTGATCGTCAGATTGACATATTGAAGTTACATTTTGTTTGTTTGTAGCTAGGTACCTGATGTTTATTAGGTAGTTATAAGGCTAGACCAAGTATGGAAGTAACAAGACATAACAATATTAAAGCCTAGATGTTATGAGCCCTAAGGGATTATCCTGGATGTACTTCCCTCTAAGATCAGTATAACTATGCAATGATATAGAAAAACCAGGAGAAAACTATATCATGCTGATCTTTACGATAACTTAATATATTTGTGTTACAATTACGTCTTATCTATGTATAAAATGTAGACTCAATCAAAGCAAACACTTTAAAATTGTAGAACTTCCCAGATTTATTTGTTCATTAACAACTTTAAATTGTGGATCTGCTAGATGTCTTTTTATTTTAAGTTCTTTTCAGGGAAATCTAAATTTTGTTTTTTATTACAAGTGTGTAGTATTTGGATGTCATTGGTGTGTAAGAGTGAGGTTGGATGTTCAAGTAGGTGTTTTGCATAATTTGACTTTTCTGGTTGTTTTAATGCTCTTAAATGTTCGTTAGGTAATATTTTACCCTGATGAGAATAAATAAACTTCTAAATAATAATCGTTATTAATAGGATTGCATACACAGGACTAGATAACAGCGAAGGTCTTATAGGAAATTAGATCATCCAAATATCGTCGCAGATGTGAAAAATGTTTTATTTATAATCTGTTTGGGGGGTATAGTACAAATAGAGGTAAATTCTGATCGAACAGTTTTCATCGAATTTGGTCATCTTCTATGATAGATATCTTGTATACAGGGTATGTCGAGATACTAAGAAATTTTAGAAATATCAGTTTGATCATTCATAAGTGGATATGGTACGGGTCAAAGGTCCTAGATACGGGATATAAACAGGGTTTGTCGCAAATTAGACCGTAGATATAACCGTTTACGTATTAAGTCAGGCATGGTTATTTAAAATTCACCATCAAAATTATGAGTAATTTTATTTTTACAAGATATTCACACATGGTTGTGATAAAAACAAACATTTGTAGCTAATTATGTGGTTTATTTATTTTAATTACAAAGATAGTGTAACACATTAAATAAGCCAGTAGCGTTTTACTTTCGAATACTTTTTAGTATTATTATTTAATTTATTTATAATAGTTAATAAGCTTTGACAACATTTCACGTAATTGTGTAAGTAAAATTTTATTAGGGCATGATATATTTAGCATGTTCCAGTTAAAGGTTCCGGCATCAAGAACTTTTCGTTGAAATTCATTGTACTTGTACATGCCCCTTCTTTGAATTTGCTCCATCATATCATCTAATTGTATAAATGAACCATTGTTGTACCAAATGTAATTCTTTCCCACAGGTGTTTGAAATGCCGTGTTAACGTATGCATTTTGTGGTAACTGAGAATTAATATCTCTGCTTATCTCCAAACTGGGGAATCCTACAGCATAAAACCTTTTTTCATTTTGAACAATCAAAGAGCCCGCAGAGTTTTGAAAAACACTTAAAATCCTATCAAGATTTTTATTTATAATGTAGGAATTTAAAAGTTCAGGTGTTGGTACTTAATTTGAATTTATATCGAATTTCCATATCGTGTTTTCTTTAATGATTATACATTCGATAAGAACTAAATTCTAAACCAAATGCTAAAAAGATGACATCCGGTACCTTTACTAAACATAAGTTAGTTATAGGTTTTTGATTCGTTTGGGTAACTACCGGAGGTTTGCTTTTTGCTTTAAATGTGCGTGATATCTTCATTGTTGTGGTCGTCGTTGTTGTTGTTAAAAGTGTTTTAGGTATTTTTGCGTATGTGTCTTTGGGACCATACAGACTTTCTAGGGCCATAATATCATCCTGATCTAAATGTGATTTATTCGAATACCAAGGATACATAATAGCTTCTTCTTGTGTACTATGTTGTATTCCTAACGTATGACCGATTTCGTGCACTAAAACATCTAAAAAGTTTGTTTTTTGATCATCAAAATTATTCAAACTGTAGTTCCAATCTTCCGAAACATCCATGTGTATTTCAACACATTGATTTTCCTTGGGAAAATAACCGTGAGCTAATATACCACCTCTACCATCAAAATCGACAGAACATTCATAACGACCTTGACAATCTGTTCGAAAACGATGATGTTTTTTTGATAATTGAATGATAATATCAGGTTTTTGAGGATTCGGTTTGATTAGATGAGTAAACGTTAAAACAGAACCATTTTCCCAAATATCAAACGTTTTTTGTGCAACAGCTATTTGGTCGGGTGAGCTCAGAGGAAAATACCAATACAAGTGGGTTTTATCCCAACGTGAATATGATGGATCAACTTGATAATAATTTTCACCAACAGCACATCTCGGCCGACGTATTAATCGTAACGTTGCATCATTTATTTCACCATCAACAGGTAGATTATAAGTTTCTTGAAAGCGTATTAAAGCGCTTTGAAGATCTATTAAAGAATTATTACTCGTGTAGTTATATTTGAATAAAAAATCTATAACTTCTTGATTTTCAGTTGATGTTGTTATTGTTGTGTATTTAGCTGTTACCATTAAATGATTGAACAGCAACAGAGGAATGAGGAAAACCACCTTCATTATTAAAAGTTTTAATAACTAATGAAATGTTTCTTTTCTCAACATAAATATATATAGGTATAAGATAAATCAAAAAAATAAAATAAATAAATAATAATTATAATAAAAATTATATTTTCAAAAAGGTAATATAACATTAATAAACCAGTGTCGTAGTTGCTCCACATTTTTCTAGGTACACTTGAATGTTCCTAGCGTGAGATAATTTATTGATACAAATCATTAACAACATTTTATTTATAATAAAAAATATTTTCTTTAAGTGCATTACTAAGTAAATTATTATTAATATCACACAAATGCCAAATTTTAGATAAAAATATTTATAGAATTTAAAGTATCATTCTTTTTAAAAATTCACGTGTAAGTTCTATAATATTCCCATACATTTCACAAAATGATAAATTCTCCAATAAAGAGAACTTAGAAGATTTTCGATTATTTGACAGACTTCTTTTCAATACAAGTCTCAACTTGTTGCGGATTGTTTTCTCGTAAAGGTCATACGATAGTATTTTTATCAATCCAACTTTTATGTTTGTTATCAAAACCGAGCCATTTGACATACATTTTGTTTCCTTTTCGTTTTAATACTTTTTCCATCAAACACATGTCAGGATTGACTGTTTTCTACAATTCTTCTTCGTAAAATGCACCTCTGATTGGATTACTCTCCATATTTTCCAGTAGATACGTAACAGGATTGGTTATTTTAATTTTAACAATTCTAAAGAGCTCCGTAGTCTAGTTTGGTGTGTAACCCATATCAAACAAATGCTTCACTTTTGATATACGAACATCACCAACTTTTAATTTAATTTTCTGGGTCCGACAATTTTTAAATGACTAAATGCTCGATTTAAAAGAATTTTCTCATTGGATTCATTAACTTCAGAAGGTTTGTATCCGATCGTTTGATGATTCGTGTTATTATATTCTCGCATAATTTCGGGTAAAACATCTATCCATTTATAACTACCATCAAACTAAAATATTTATATAATTTTTGATTTTAAAGTTCTTATAACCCTTTCCGCAATATCAGCTTTCTTCACAGTAAACGTGTTGTAATGATTAATGTAATATTTTTTCATTAAATTTTGAAATTTTATGAAATTTATGGTACTAACCCTTACTGTGTGAAAATTCATGTTATTCAGAACAATAAACAACTAAAAGGTTGTATTAACTTTCACTATTTATTCTATAAATTGCAATTACAGCTGTTTCGCTATAACTAGGATGAAATATAACATGATACTCGTTGGTCTTTACTCCATTATTCTATAGCCTCATCTTCTATTTTTAATCTTAGTATTTTATTGACGGCTTTGTTTCCAAAAAGAAATTCAATCTTTTCCATGTTTTCAACAAGAGGTAACAAGAGGTTTAATTTAAAAATGGGTAACATTCTCGAAAAAATTTCTTTTAAAAACTTTTCCTCCACCACTACCGCCAAGGTGAGATAAGGTAAATTGAGTTGACAGGTAAATCAAGGTGAGATAAGGTAAATTACTTCTTTGCAGCAGATACAGTTCTTGGATTCTTAGCCAGAAGGTCTTTCTAGGTCTCTTCACAGAAGTGGATGGAAGCTTACCAATGTGTCACAGAACCCCGCCATCATAACCACTGTAATAATCCAAAAGGACCCCCCCTTCCCCGCCCCGGGTTGATATGAGGGAAAAGATACAATAATCCAAACAATAATTTAAATAACATATCGGAGCTCCCCCGTATCATTAAGTCAAAAGAAACTAAGTAACCTTTGCGTAATAGCAGCTTGTCAGCGAAAAGTTATTTCTCAAGAATGTGTTTGTAAAACAAAGTATAATACGAAACCAAATAATTTAAATAATTTAAACAAATTGCAGTTCTGGAAAAAACAAAAAAAGTCACGTAGGAGCTAGCCGCGATGTGTAAGCCAAATTTTGCTGGCTCAGCTCGCGAAGCGTACCCTAGGAGTGCTGCTAGCCAATAGTAACGAGACAAGTGAGCAGAATGAGGGAGAAAGGGTAGTCTCATGCTTTTGCTGGAGACCAAAAAACGAACAATCAAGGAATTCGATTTGGACGTCTCCAGAGGTTAGATGCCTATCGAATCCTCCGTGTTGAGAACATGGGGGCAATTCGATTTGGAGCGTTCCATGGGCTTGATGCCAATCGAATCAAACGCGTTAGGTGTTTAAAGGTGTTAATTTGGAAAGTGAGCTAAGTGCTAATTTTCAATAATTTAATTTAAAGTAATAAATTTAAATAATCGATTACCGGGCCGCGAAAACGTGTTAATAATTTTTTTCTTTTGTAATAATACAAGCAGTGAATATTATCCAAGAGATAAATCACAATTTAAATTCTTTTACCGGGCCGACTAATAAAAATAAGTGAGTGTGTGTACCCAAACTCGCTGCAGGAAAATTGGTGAGTCAATTTCAATTATACTAACCCTTAATAACTAAGAAATTTTATGGGAGTTTGGATTTGTTCGTTAAGCGAATTTCTATCGTTTTAATTATTCAGACGAATATTGTAACTTTTATCCTCAACCGAATATATAGAGTTTACCGGGCTTCCACTGTCGGGACGTAGATAATATTCCCCGACAGAGAACTGAGTCCTCCGGTAAAGTGATTCATAAAATAGCGTCTAAAGAATTAAATCATAAATAAATTAAATTGTCACGCCAGGGTCCATCAGACCATATTTTAATTATTTTTTGTTGTTTAGTTTTAAATCTTGTTAATGTTAAATTAAAGAAAGTTTTTTTTGTTTTTTTCTTTTTCTTTGGGAGATGCATATAGCATTCCGCAAGAGTGTCATCTAAATTTATACTTGTATCATCAAACTTAGAGTTAATAAATTTGCTAGATTCCCCCGAGGACATTTGCGTATCATTTCTCTAGACTCCAGACCTTTTTCAGAGCCCAGCAACAAATCCCGTCCTTCCTAACCGCCGAAGTAAGACCTCCCAACACCAAATACTGCGGAGGCCGAATCCACAAACCCTGACTTTAGCCTAACATCCGCTCGGCTAGGCTAAAGTTTATTAAAAATTAAGTTTAAAATCTTTTAGCGTATTACATCTGGTGACAGCAAAATAGAATCTTTCTTTTAGGTTATTACACCACTAATATTGATTTAACCACACCTAAAGTTGTACAAGAAATTATCTTGAGTGGGTATTCATCATCAGGTTTGCTTCAAAAGTTTCTTATCAGCAGTAACAAAGGGGCGTAACCCATTGAGATCTACTAGAGAGATCAATAATTTGTTAACAACAGCCGTTGTACATAAATACTTATAACTTTTGCTGCTATGTTTATTTTTTTTAAAAGTTACCTTCCAGTTCTTGGTCCGACTTAATTTTTTCTTAACCACTTGCAGCTTTCTAAGAGTTTCATTTCTAAATAAGCTTGTGCCCAGTCGATATTGTCAAATTTCATAATAATTTAGAAGTAAGTTTATGTTGTTTTATCAATTATACCTTAGCATAATATTTGAGGTTATGTATTTAAGTCGTAAAACAATTGCTAAAATAAAAGTATTCCTATCCTTAATTATTATTCTGTTTCAGGAATTTCAAGCGTCAACTCTCCGAAAGCTCTTCCTATTAATTTAAAAGTAAGTTTGAGGTTATGTTGTTCTATTAATCACTAATAATTTTTTAATTTAGTATGCATCTTTTCACGGATTTGGTAAAATACATTGGTGCTTTGCTGGGATTACTAACCCCAAATGATGATGCAAAGATTAGGGAAGGACTGGTGGAATGCCACAAGGGTATAAAGAGGATTCGGTATTCGATGAGGTCTGCTAATACTATAGGCGAAAGGCAACATTTGGAGGCTTGCTTAAGAAACATTTAAAGTCTTAGGGTTCAATTCAAAGCTGCTCAAAAGAAGGGGTTGGGGCTGTCACCACGGACTGCTCGATTGGTTGAGCGAGTTCATTGGGAAGACTCAGAGTCGGTATTTAATAGTCGCATACTCACCGGAGTCATCTCCAAACTCCAGCATAAAGACCCGGGCTCTTTCCTTAAGGATTGTAAGGCTGTTTTTAAAAGAAAGATTCGCAACGCCTTAAAAAAGGATGCAGCAGTGAAGGTTAACGCCACCTTTTGTGGGGTGTTTGAAATAGTAAAGGGAGATAGTATACAGACTGAGTATAAGTACTTTACTACTTCAAACTCTCCAATCTACCGCGATACCAACCTTGATGATTGGTTTGACGGTAAAGTTATAGCCCCCATCCTCAAGGAACTTGAAGAGTTTCAAGAGCGTGATTCAGGATGGGCATTGAAGAATGTTCTCAATCTTGGTATTAATATCAACAAGTACACCCCTCAACTTGGCTCCTCATACGTCAAACTTCCAAATCAAATTAGGAGGAAAAAGGCTTGCATCAACGTGAAAAATGAAGACCAGGCTTGTTTTGCTTGGGCAGTTACATCAGCTTCTGGCTAAGAATCCAAGAACTGTACCTGCTGCAAAGAAGTAATTTACCTTATCTCACCTTGATTTACCTGTCAACTCAATTTACCTTATCTCACCTTGGCGGTAGTGGTGGAGGAAAAGTTTTTAAAAGAAATTTTTTCGAGAATGTTACCCATTTTTAAATTAAACCTCTTGTTACCTCTTGTTGAAAACATGGAAAAGATTAAATTTCTTTTTGGAAACAAAGCCGTCAATAAAATACTAAGATTAAAAATAGAAGATGAGGCTATAGAATAATGGAGTAAAGACCAACGAGTATCATGTTATATTTGATCCTTTAGGACAACACGACAAACCAAAATTACTAAATTTTATATATACGATAGTGGATTATAGAAAAAAAGGTTATGCACAAAAACTTAACAAACATATAATGAAGATGGGCAACCAATTCACGGTATTTTGTAGTAATAATAACTCCGAAAAGTTATTAGCGAGATGTGGATGTATTGATTACGGCCAAATGAATTATTGTAAAATGTATAGATACCCCTAATAAATTTAATAATCTATTTATGAATTTTATTTAAAAACTACATCCTCAGAGTTTTAATGTAATTAAATCAATTCAATCACAAATACCTTATATAATTTAAGACAAGAAAAAAGATTCAATTGAAGCTAACAAATTATATTTTTTTCAATATTTTACAAAATTTTATCTATTATAAATATTTAACTATCATACTATGTAAAATAAGCGATATTTTTGATAAATGTAAATGAAATTTTAAAAAGCAAAAATTAATTATTTATAAATTATTTAAATTAATCCATTAAGGATAAACAATTATATAAAAATTGATACATACCAGTTGTTAACATTTACAAAACAACAAATTAAAACGTAATAAAAAGTCACTAATAATAAAAATTTTAATATGATGTCACATATTCAAGATTGAACTTATTAAAAATGCTGAATATGTTTAATTGCTTATTTAGAAATGAAAATCTAGGAAGCTGCAAGTCGTTAAGAAAAAATCCAGTCGGACCGAGAACTGGAATGTAGCCTTTTCATAAGATAAAAATAACAGTAAAAAAGCACACAGTTTTGAACGCTCGGAAGATTGCAGATGTGACGTCACGTACCCATTATACAAGTCTTGACAAGTCAAGCTAAAATAAGATACTACTATGATGATGGGTATGTAATTTTTACTACTTAATGCATGTTAATTATTTATACACCTATAAATACTAACAGATAAATTTTTTAAAACAAGTTTTAAAACTACGCTTAATTTTTCAAAATACACCAAACTTTAATAATTAGTGGTTTTTGTTAAACATTTAGGAGATTCTAAAAACTATAATTCCCCATTATACATTTAGATTGAATAATTTAAATATTTTTATCTTAACCAATATTTCCTTCCTTATCATATAAAAAAACAATCACATGAAATGAACGAGATACAACCTTGAGATTTTAAAGTGGATGGTATGTGTAATTGGCTTCGGATGGATCGAGGCCGTGGTAATACAAGAAGTGATAGGAAGAAGTGCGAGTCTCCAGAGGGTTTTCGAGAAGTCGTGTATACAGGGTGTAGAGATATTAAGGTATAAGTTGTTTAAGTGGCTTCGGATGGCTTGATGGTATTGTATGACGTCATTCGAAGGCGGAAAAAGAAGTCTCCAGAGGCTTTAGAAGAAGAAGTCGTGTGTGTATACAGGATGTAACAGAAAAGTCTGTTAATAGAAAGAATGCAATGATTAATGATGGTAGATGTAAGACGAAGAAGAAAATATTGAAAGAAGTCTCCAGAGGTTCAAGAAGAAGTCGTGTGTATACAGGGATTAGTGAAATTAAGTCGTGTAAAGAAAAATACCTTGACTGTTTAACTCAATTCAATACTGAATAAAAAAAATATTCGCTGCGTTCTATTTAAATGTGAAAGTAAACCAGCTAACGCAATATGTTGTAACATTTTAATCGTAAAGATTATTTTTTTAAATCTTCATTTATTTAATAATTAAACCAGATAATGACACGTGTGGTTAGGTTAGGTTAGGTTATCATAATATGTTTTATCTTAACATAAAAATTCAATACTACATTAATAATAATAATGTAATTCTTAGTAAAATTTTATTTAAAAACTTTTATATGAACATGTAAATATTGTTAGCACCTGCTGTAAAAATCGTATAGACCTGTTTCAGACCTGTTCCAGACCTGTTTCAGACCTGTTCTAGACCTGTTCCAGACCTGTTCTAGACCTGTTCCAGACCTGTTCTAGACCTGTTTCAGACCTGTTCTACGATAAATACCTTGTCTGTTTCTGATACAATAATGATAAACAAACATTTAAATAAAAGACTAATTCTAAAGCGTCAATATGTAAAACATAAATTATTAAAGTTGTTAAAACAAGGTGAGGTATTGCAAGAAAACCTTTTTTAATCCCATAACAAAACATATAAAAAATATAGAATACAAATTAGATGGTTCTCAAAATGCAAATAATAATAATTATAATAAATCAACAAGTTTTGTTTTTAATGAAATATAAAGGATAACATAAATAAAGATTTCGGTAAAAAGAAGAAGAAGAAGAAGCAAGTGAGTTAAAGAAATCAATAATTAAAGATATTGACTTTAAAGATGACAGTTATGAAGGTAAGGCTCAGCTCTTTACATTAAATATAAAATTCTATAGGTGTGACGTAATTTTACCGCACTTGTTTAGCTTTCGATTCACATACGAACAATACGATAATAGTCTAGTGGTAGAGCATTTGCATTTAATGCACGAGGACCCGGGTTCAAATCCCCGAGCTGACCAATTTTTGCTATTTCGTTTATGTATTAATCAACAAGGCAAATTGACAGTTAGGTAAATAAAGGTGAGATAAGGTAAATTGACCGGTAAATCAAGGTAATAAAAAAAATTAAGGTGACAAGGTAAATTGAATTGACAGGTAAATCAAGGTGAAATAAAGTAAATTACTTCTTTGAAACAGGTACAGTTCTTAGATTCTTAGGCAGAAGCTCTCTCTAGGTCTCTTCAGAGAAGTGGATGGTAGCTTACCAATGTGTCACAGAACCCCGCCATCATAAATGAACTTCGGGAGGCTAATATTATATATTAGTAATAGCATATATTATTTCCAGATATTCCTGAAATGTCTCTCGACAAGCTTGAACATAAATCATTGGGGCACATCAAAAATATATTAGTTGGATCACATTGAAAATAAGTTAACTAATTTATTTGATGATAATATTAAAGCGTTAAAATCCGAAATATCTTCACTTGTAAATAAAGTTGATAAAATTAATACGAATTTGAAAACAGACATTGTTTCGTTAAGGGATAAAACATTGGAAATTAATCGAATCACATCTATTAATCCACCCACGGCAGCTAAACAATTAGCTACCATGAAATACGTTGATGACGTCATCGTGGTCACTAAATCATTTTTAAGAGCTGATTTAAAGGACACCCTAACTGAGTTGGAGAATCTTATCGACAATAAAATAGCGACAGTTGATGAGCACATAGTAAAGTTATTCGAAAAGATTGATGATAGAGATATGGATACTATTAAGCAAAAAATCAAAATAATGTCTAGAGAAAAAAATTCAACTCGTTAATGAATTACATAAATCAGCTCGAAAAAAATTACCCACGTCGTAGAACGATTATCAAAGGATTAAATGATTTGTGGCAAATAGACTTGGCAGAAATGTGCCCTTATGCGCGCAAGAATAAAGGATTTAAATTTATAATGGTGGTCATAGATTGTTTTTCAAAGTATATTTGGACATGATCGTTAAAAAACTAAAACAGGTGATGAAATAGTAAAATCGTTGATAAAAATTTAAAAAAAAATCCTCTAACACCTCCAAAGAATTTACAAACCGATCAGGGAAAGGAATTTTTTAATGTAAAATTTCAAATTCAGAACAATAAACAACTAAAAGGTTGTATTAACTTTCACTATTTATTCTATAAATTGCAATTACAGCTAATCTTCCATGCTTTCTTGGGAAAGATAAAAAAACAAAATGGTCAAAATGTGCCCCTCCTCCGTCCAGAACACGTGCAGAGAATTTGATAATTCATCTCCCGGGACCAAAAATGGCTGTACGAGGCTTGAAGTCTGCTATAAATATATGGAAGTATTTCTTTGATTTGGAGATTATAGAACAAATTGTCCGCTATACTAACCAACATATCGACAAGCAAAGACCCAAGTTTGGCGACAGATTGTTGCGAGAGCCAGGCACAAATCTTTCTGAGATGCATTGTTTTATTGGACTGCTATATATAGCTGGCGTGTTAAAGTCTGGTCGGGTCAACATTGATGAGTTATGGAAAAACGATGGAACTGGAGTAGAAATTTTTCGAATTGGTATGTCAAAATTTCGTTTTTCGTTCCTACTACAGCATTTGCGATTCGACGATATGGATACCAGAAAGGAAAGACACAAAGTTGATAAATTGGCCCCAATTAGATCTATATTTGATTTGTTCGTTGAAAAATGCAAATCTGCTTATACGCCTTTTGAGAATGTCACTATAGATGAAAAGTTGGAGGCATTTCGCGGGAGATGTGGCTTTCGCGTATACATTCCGAGTAAGTCTAACAAGTATGGCCTAAAAGTATATGCACTAAAACATGCTACGCTTGTAATTTGGAAGTATATATGGGATCTCAACCCCCAGAACCATATGTTCAGGATACTTCTGCTTCAGCCGTTGTTGAAAGACTTGTTGAACCGCTTAGAAATTCAAAAAGAAACTTGACCTGTGATAACTGGTTCACTAGCATTCCATTAGTACGCAATTTATATTCGAATTATAAACTCACTTTTTTGGAAACGATCAGAAAAAATAAGCGGGAAATCCCCTAAGAACTTTCGAACCCAGTCAAAAGGCCACTTGGGACAAGTATGTTCGCCTTCGAAACCATAATGACATTGGTTTCATATATCCCGAAAAAAAACAAAAACGTACTGCTAGTTTCAAGTCTACATCACGACGACCGAATTGATGGAGCCACGGGAAAACCCGAGATGATAATCGACTACAACAGCACCAAGGGTGGCGTAGACACACTAGATAAGATGTGTGCAGCTTACGATTGCGCCAGGAATACCAGACGTTGGCCGATGGTGATTTTTTATTCAATGTTGAACATTGCAGGAATTAATTCTATGGTGTTGTTTTCCTTGCAAAATCCAGGCAAAAACATGCGTCGTCGTAAATTTTTACATATGCTTGCTTCGGAGCTAGTAAAAGATCATATCCGTAATCGTGGATTACAGGCCAATATTCCAAAAAGCATAAGACTTAGAATTTCAGAAATGTTTGGAACACCCGAGGGATTACCACAACCTCCAGCTGCAGATCCGGTAAATGTGAGAGGAAGGTGCGAATACTGTGACAAAAGAAAGAACAGGCCGACACGATTCTCATGTAAAACATGTGGAAAGTTTATCTGTTTGGAACATGTTACTTGCGTATGTGCAGATTGCTATTTACATTAAAATTACATGTTAATGATATAGATAGGTATTTTTAAATTAATTTCATGTATTCCATAACGAGTTTTCTGCATTATTTCTTTCTTTTGTTTTGTATTCAAGCATTTTATTTGTTTCGAGTTTTATAAATTTTCTCAATTATTTAAAATAAAGAATTTTTGGTACTTCTTGTGTTTTGTTAAAAAAAATTAACTTTTGACAAATTTTGACAAAACAAAAAAATTTTTGAGGCCCATTTTGGAGTGCGGACTCTCAGTCCGGCGGCAGTGATCGGTAACAAAATCGTTACGGCAGTGCCGAAAGGTTAAACTGCCAGAATAGTCAATATTAAATAAATTGAAATTTTTAATCACCTGTTTTGATCTTAGTATTTTCTGTGTTTTTTTGACATATGTATATTCGTAAATTTCCTTTATTTTATTGTGTATTATGTAAAGGCTCTTAAGGAAGAACAGTTCTAAACTGGGGGTCTAGTTTTGAATATCAGTGAAATTCAATTCACAAGTGAAATATTTCGATTTTTAATTCGCCATCGAAATAGTATACCTAGTTTTGAATTATAGTGAAACGAAATTATTATAAATTCACTTTAATGAATTTAATTCGAACGATACAATCTGACAACAATGGAATAGCCCTCATATTAGTTCAAACGTTTATTTATTATGAAAAAAGAAGAATTATTTGAGGTTAAGATTTATTAATATCAAGATAATAAATGTTTAAAGATATATCTTAAAAATTACTGAGAATTTTTTTAAGAGATAGGTAAGACTTAGATAGGCTTAGTAAATTTAATTACACATAATTATACGTTATGATACCTATTTGAATCGTATTTTCAGTTATGACTAATGTACAAAAAAGAATATTTGTAAACAAACAACAAAAGGAAGCATTGATAGAATATATGGAAAATAATCCCATATTGAAAAATACACCAGAGCTTAATAATAACATTTCTAAAAAGAGTATTAACCAAAAGTGGGAAGATTTGGCCACCCATTTGAACAAAATTGGGGAGGTTACAGGCGGAGCTATTAAGGATTCTATCACATGGAAAAAGGTAAATCCAGTATGAAAAATTCTTTTTAAATTTCCCTTTTGATGAATTTAACACTAGGTATTAATAAAAATAAATTAACATTTTATTTTAGACATGGCATGATCTGAGATGTAACATTAAAAAAAAAGTTTCACAAACACGAAGATATCAAATGGGAACAGGAGGAGGTCCTCCATTAACAGAAACTGGAGACGATTATGAAAACAAAATCATTAACATTTTGGATCCAATGGAAATTGAAGGTGATAGTAATATTTCAGAATCACAAGTTATTTTTGAAATTGTTGATGAACCAAATGAACAACTTTTGCCAGAGTGTGCAGAACAGAATGGTCATGACTCTTCAAAAGAGCCAGATGGACCTGACTCTTCAAAACAGCCAGATGGCCCTGACTCTTTAAAACAGAAACAGAAAAGTTCTGTTGGGATTTCTAAATCTTAAAGATTATTAGAAACATTACAAGTTTCCAATAAAATATCTAAAGAAATTGAAATCAAAACAGATTTGAAAAAAGAATATTATCAAGAAAAAATTAAAATTTTAAAAGAAAATACTCTAATAAAAAAAGAAAAGCTAGAACTGAAAAGGCAGGATGTGGCAGCTAAAAAAGATATATCTGCTTCTTTAAAATTAATCACTGAGTACCTTACTACCTCTATTAATCCTCAGATACTTTTTGAAAGGATGGAATAAGAACAAGGTAAATACCTGTGATATGTTTGAGTCAGAATTGCAAGTACTTAGATTTTAAAAACTGTTAACAAGTATTTGATATTTTTTTCTGTGTTCAAGTTGTGATTTTTGTTTTTTAGTGTCAATTTTTGTTTATTTTTTGTGATAAAATGTCATATACAGTGTGTTCCTAATTTATAGGTCAATATTTTAACAGTGTATTATACTAGTGAAAATAATTGTAACCTTAATAATACTGTGCTAAAATATTGACCTCTAATTTTGGAATACCGTATATACTTTAGGTCTTAAGGTTGAATAAAAATGTGTTTTTTAGTGTTAATTGTTATTTTATGTTTTGTTATAATATGTATTTTAGGTGTTAAGGTTGAATAAAAAGAGTGTTTTAATTTCAAAATATTTTTATTTTCCATTGAGATAAGATAGATTTAATTAGTTAAAAGAAAAAAATTCGTTTCTGTTGAGATAAGAAAAACATATATATATAAAATAAAAAAACTTGTCCTTTAAGTTGTCCTCCATAGTAATAGATCCACATATTTATTATTTTTAAATTATATTATTAAGAAAATTGAACTCAAGGTCCTATTATAACTGAGCCACAATAGACTCGAGTCGCAGTGGAGGGCCTTTATAGACCCACTCACCACAAACCTAACCTATTATAGCCTCATATAATTGGCCACAAGCAGATTTCTCATCCTCTCTCCCCTTACTAAATCAGAGTTTCGCCTCACTCTTGGGTCAACATCAGGGTCTATATGGAACATCCCAAAATCCTCAATATTGAATTCTTCCTCAGGTGGTGGTAAATCAACATTATTTTCTACACAAAAATTGTGTAAAACTGCACAAGCATTTATAATTTTTGAAGCTTTTCTGGGCTTGTAATGGAGTACCCTATGTTTTAATAAACAGCGAAACCGTGCCTTTAACACACCATTACAGCATTCAATGGTGCTTCTGGCAGTTTTAAATGCTGTATTATATATTGCTTCTGGAGAGTTTGGCACAGGATTTAAAAAAGGAATCTGCAAGTATGTCCTCAATGGGTATCCTGAGTCTCCTAAAATAAAAAAAACATAATTTTTAAAAATGTTACCAGATACATTGAATGAACCACAAATACCTATGAGAAAAAAGATGTGTCCCCATTGCCCTCATCATGTAGATGCTCAAATAACCGTTTGACATTGCTCTGTCTCCAAATATGGGCATCATGTGTTCGCCCTGGAAATCTTGCATTAATATTCAATATTTTAAGATTGGCATCACAAATCTATAACAAAAAATAGTGGTCTTAACATAATTTAAATATTGTTTCAAAACTTTAAACCTTACCAACTGGGTATTAATTGAGTGGTAATTTTTTCTGTTTACAAATAAGTGCTCTGCATCTCTAGCACTTGGAGGAACAATGGCAATATGAGTACAATCTATCACACCCACACATGGAATATGGAATTTGTCGAAAAACCTTAAAAAATATTAGTTAATTAATTCTAAGAAAAAGTGAGGTACTATAGTACTTACTCTCTACGTTTAATGGATAATTCATTATTATTTCTAGGGAAGTGAACATATCTATTAAATATACAAGGCAGATTTAAAGCATCAGTAACTTCTTGTAAGGAATTGCTGACACTGTGTTGAGAAACGCAAGAGTATACATTCAGTCCAATATCAGTTTGGTAACTACCACTTCCATAGAAGCGAAGAGCTGTTAGTACCTAAAATCATTATATTTTAATATGTATCAAAAAATTTCAACAAGTCTCAGATTCTTGAATGTACAACGTATTTCTTACCTTAGTAGATTTGTTTATAGCTGATGCTCTTGTTTGAGCTGCCAAATGCGGATCCAAAATGTTAATTAATTCGCCAGCTGCTTCTTTAGATAGTCTGTAAATTTTTAGGAACTGGCGTTCACTTAAATTGAAGGGATCTTGCCTGAAAGAATGAAGCGCCGTCCTTGGCGTTATAAAATCATCCTCCACAAGTTCCATAACATTATTTAGCACTATCTGCTGAAGTTCCTCTAAATTTGCCATGTAGACATATATAACGTTCTCGCGTCACTCTCGTCTAACTAATAACTGCTTATTAATATGCTAATTTTACTACTAATAATAACCAAAAAGGTAATCAAACTTAAAGAAGGGATATTAAAACTACACAAAGTATCTGACAAAACCACAACACAAAATTCGATTATTCTAACCCCAAATAAATTAAAAATTCGCAAGTGAAATTAGCATTTCGACAGCTAAACACCATTCGAATTAAATTTGTGAAATATTTTCGAATTCGAATTTTATTTCAAACATGAAATTAGTTCAAAGCTTGGGTTGATCGAAATATGAGAAATTTCACTAGTGAAAAATTTCAAAACTAGCCCCCCTGATCTTGCGCCTATTAACCTTTAAATTAATTTATATTTCAATGAAGTAAATCATCCATTGCCAAAAAGTTTTATTAAGAGTAAGTAATAAGTAAAGTTGTTAACAGCTACTAGTTTCGGCTTTTTGAGAAGCCATCATCAGGCTAAAATACAAACAAGTTTTACAATATAAGAAAAGAAATTATAATAATAAGGTTTATACCTGAACTGTATATATGATACAATTGTATATCCAGGCAGCTTACATTATACAGGTTAAGCTTGTGGGTAAGAGAAATGTTATAACGATATGACAATGAAAAGAAAATTAAAATTGTTAACTAATTAAGATAAAATATTAATGTTTAATGTAAATGATAGAATTTCAGTTAAATGAACTAACACAGTTCAATGAATGAAAATTAAAGAGTTAGGAGATAGAAAATTATTCGTCAGCGAGGCATCATGATAAAAGGAGTTGTAAACTAAATAAATAGAAAAGTCATAGTCGCAAAGGGCTGAGCCTAGGGAGTAAAAGACCAGGAGAAAAGGAGTTTGAAAATCCTTGATTGTATATACATCAGTTGAAAAGCCTTCAAGAGTAGGAGGCTGAAAATCACCAAAGTGGTGATGTTTGATTGTGAGTAACAGTACAAACATGATATACATAGTTGAAGTATACATTTTTAGTGAAGAAAAAGTCCATAACCGAAATCACAATCACTAAAACGTTATTAACTAAGCAATGGCGGAACACAAATGAAATAAAATGGCGTACCGACTATGTGAGACGCATGTAAAGCATGGAACCATAAAATTAAATCCATGTGGCAAGTATAGAATATTAAAGAAAGTAAGTTAAAAGGTTAAGAAAAGTATCAAAAAAGTATAAATGTAAGCAAACCTGACCAAAATATAACAGTGAAATTTACATTATCATTGATCATCTAAAACTAGATTTGATATAACGGCGGGTTAAATAACATCAGTTCAAAACACGCCAATTCTTAATCAATAACAACGAAGAAGAATTAGGTTAACCAGTGATGCCAACCTAGGGAATTATTCCCTAGTTCTAGGTATTTTTTCCTACAATAGGGAATTTTATCTAATATCTAGGGAATTTTCAATGTTGGATTGTTTTCAGTTCAATTTTTAGAATTTCAGTCAATTTATCAATTTTAATCTTAAATTACTTAAATAGACTACAAATATGTTAAATGTTTATAAAGGTATTTGTCTTTTTCTAATTTTCACAGCATCAGCATTAGCTAAAAGCTGGGTTGTGTTCGAAAAGGACAAACGGACGCACTCGGGTGTCCTTTTCAAACTCTTAGTACTATCAAATCCAGGTAACAGATTTTCCCTTCGTATCCTGTCCTTCGCAGGTATGAAGCCGAAGGATCTAGGTAAAACTAAATAACAAGTTATTCTTCAGTAATTGACTAGCAAAACTTCAAATTAAACTGACTTTATTTATCGTCTTAAACTAATTACATATAAAAACTGACAGGACAGCAAAAATTCTAAATTGACATTGACAAATTTTTTTATAATAACAATTTTGCATTTATTTTTCCTTATAATAGCTGCTAATCGTAAAATAGTCCTTTTTACTAATTTTCTCATACTCCCACCAGTTTTAATTAATAAATTGGACTGTAATTAAAACTAACTATTGTTGCTTGTTTTTTTTTAATTCAGGCATAATTTTTTGGCTTGACTACTCTTCCAAACCTGGTAACATAATTCGAACTTGTGTCTGGAGTGACGTCGGATATTTGATATTGAATTGGTAATTTCTCTTCACAGTTAGTTTTAACCGATTCAGATTCCTCAGCATTCTCAACTGGAAGTTGGTTGAACTGGTTGATAGGTCTGATTTCAAGCGATACAAGTTACGAACCGGTTTCAAATATTCTCCGCTAATGGTTTTCACGAGTGCAGTTCTTTTCTTTGAATCTCGTTCAGTGAATAATGCTTTAATGATTCCAATAGGCCAGTCAATCCGCTTCCTTTCATCGCTCCCAACTAGAACAACATCGCCCACTTCAGCTTCCAAGTTCCTCATACCTTCCAAGTGTCGCAGGTTTCCAAGATACTCCAATCTAAATCTTGAACGCAGCTCACTTCTAACCTTCATACATCGCTTCTTGGCTTCTCGTAATACCTCCGAGTCGATAACGTCAGCTTCCGGCAAACAGCTGTTCGAGTTATCCCGTAGAAAATCAGCAGGTGTAATCGGCAGAACAGTATCCCTTTTAGAAAGGTACGTAATTGATCGCCGATCAATACAGTCTTCTATATCACACAGAATTGTCGAAAGCTCCTCTAATGTCACATTTCTTCTTCCAAGTGTACGGCGCAGCTGCTGCTTACAGGATCCAACGAGTCTTTCCCAGAACCCTCCCCACCAAGCAGCCGTAGGAGGATTAAAAATCCATTCCATCCTCTGTACAATTGCATAATCTTGCACTTTATTCCAATTTATTTGCTGAAATAAGTTGTTACATCCGATGAAGTTTGTTCCGTTGTCGGAGTAAATCTTAGCTGGGCGGCCTCTGCGACAAATAAATCTCCGAAATGCAAGCAGGAATCCTTCTGTTGACAACGTCGGGGTAACCTCCAAATGTAAACATCTATACACAGCACAGGTAAATAGGACGACCCACACCTTTTGTGAATTTTTGATATGTAATGGGCCAAATAAATCTACTCCAGTAGTTGCAAACGCCGCTGTATCCTTAACCCGGTCAGCTGGAAGAGGTGCACTTGGAATCTCGTAGCGTGAAGATGAAAATATTCGACAGCCCGGGCACCGACTAATAACATTATTCAAACTCCGTCTTCCATCCAATATCCAAAACTTTTGCATTTATTTTTCCTTATAACAGCAAAGGCTGCTAATCGTAAAATAGTCCTTTTTACTCATTTTCTCATAGTACCTTGGTCGTGTTCTTGGCGCTCCTTACTGAAGTTTTCCGACAGTAGAAGGCTTGCGCGTTTCGGCTACCTTACTGAAATCGTGAAATCCTACTGTAGATTGAAGCAAATTAGAAATTTTGAAGATAAATATGAGTTTAAAAATCTATGCTACTTAGCATCTCTTTGCATGGCGTTGCCCCACAGAAATGCCGAGACTGAGCGAGTATTTTCAGTCGTTACCGACGTTAAAAATAAAAAGCGTAATAGAATATCAAGTGAGGCATTAAATACCGTATGTTTAATTCGCTTTTCTGGTGAAAACTGCTGCCAGAATTATTCAATAAATGAAAAGCATTTAACACTAATGAAAAAGGAAACCTTTATAAAAAAGATTAGTTTAAAAAATTTTTTTTATTTAAAAACTTTATTTTTGTTAATTCCTTTTATTTTTATGTTCTTTTATGCCATGAGATTTTATTTTTATATTTGTTTTTTTTGTTTAGTTTAGAAACTTTTATTTTTGTTAATTCCTTTTTATGTATTTCCATTTATATGTATTTTTTAAACTTTTGTGATAATAATAATAAAGTATTTTCGTACATTATGTTTGTAATTAATTTTTATCTAGGGAATTCTAGGGAATTTTTCACATAATAATTGGAAATTATCAGAGAACTGGGTTGGCAACACCATCGAATGTAAAATTAATTGGTAAACAAAACAATTTTATATTATTACAATTACAAAATTGGTGGTAAAAGATTATAAAACATTTAATCTAATATGATTATTTTTGTTTATACATAAACTAAGTGATGGAAAGAAAAAAGAGCATCATTCAGAAAGGAAGACTAAGAAAAATATAGGAAGCATTAGGTCTTAGTTGCTTATTTAAACAGATGATGTCTTTTTTATACGCTTCGTTAATCTCAAACATCTCCAGGAGGTTCAACCTAGGTCCCTTAAAACATTTATGCAGTCAGAGAACTCATGGTGTTCTGAGATAATATGGTTGGCAAAAGCAGAAGGAGAAGTAGGTGGGTCCAAATGTTTATATTTATTGACTTGATTACGATGTTCGCTAATTCTGGTGCTTAATAGGCGGCCAGATTGGCCTATGTATACTGCAGAACAATCATTACAACTTAACTTATATATTCCAGGTGTACGTAAACAAGAAACTGAATCCTTAGTGTTGATCAAAAATGATCCCATTTTAATGTTAGTTTTAAAACCAAACTTTATGTTGTATTTATGAAGAATATGGCCAAATTTATAGGAAACTGGTCCAAAATAACTCAAAGAACCTAAGTAGGAATTCTCAAACGAAGAAGAATGATGAACTACATTAAAACTTAATCTAAACTTAATAAAAAATGCATTATATAGTTTATTAATTAAATCAATAGAATAATTATTATTAACTGCAATTTGTTTTGTGATATTTATTTCCTTTGTAAAAGAAGACTGAGAAAGAGGGATATTAAAGGCTCTATGGAAAAAACTGTTGAAGGCAGCTAATTTGTGTGAAAATTGATGATTAGAATTATAATTTATAACTACATCATTGGTAGGTTTTCTATAAATCTCAAAATCTAGACATTGAAAATCTATGTTTCTAGTGATATGCAAATCCAGAAAAGGAAGAGAATTATTGGATTCAAATTCTAATGTAAAAGAAATCCTAGGGTGAAGACTATTAATTTATTTATTTTTTATTTATTTATTTATTACCCAAACAGACCATTAAGGTCTAATTACATGGATAAATAAGAAAAAAAAATACAATTTAAATTATACAAAGTATTCGATCCTTAAAGCTGACATTATGGACAGGCTTTCTGCATGGTGTATAACCAAAGGTAAATTATTAACAAACAGAATAAATAAAAGCGGACCTAAGTTAGAACCTTGGGGCGCTCCCGAGTTGGCTTCAAATTTTCCTGAAGTATTTCCATTGTGTTTAACTATTATATATCTATCCTCTAGATAGCTTTTTAATAAGGAAATAAATTTAAAAGACATACCCATTCCATGTATTTTATATAACAACCTATCATGATCCACACTGTCAAAGGCTTTTCTAAAATCCAAATATATAATCTAATTGAGTTGTATTCTGAAAGGTCTCATAAGCGCTATTGCTAAACAAAAATAAATTAGGGTTTATTGATTTATTAGATACAAAACCGTGTTGTTGAGGAGCTATATGTTTTTCTGCGTATAAATAAAGATCGAGGTAAACAATTTGCTCAAACAATTTGGCTGGTGCGCAAGAATAAGATTAAATACATGAATTAAAGGTTCTTTTAACCAGTCACTACAAGCTTTAATTACATATGGAGGAATGCCATCAGTTCCTATAGCTTTTTTTGGCTTCAACTTTTTTATAGCATTATTGTATTGTAATTCGGTTATAGAAGTTAATTTAAAAAATCATTATTGAAAGAGTGTTCGGATAAAGAATTCAGGTCATAAGATGCTTTGTTATTAGAAAATATCGAAGCAAAAAAATCAGCAAACTTTTCCGCAGTCTCAGCTTCTCTGACTTGCTCCCCCTTCCAGACGTAATTACCAAAGCTTACATTATTATCCCTTTTATGATTGACATAAGTCCAAAAATGCTTAACATCAGACTTTATATTTTGTTCCACATTTTTTAAATGTTTTCGTTCTGCTGCTTTAATCATATTATTTAATTTTTTCCTCATAAGTTTGTACTGATTACTAAAATATTCTGATACTGACTGTAATTTTCTGAATTTATTTTTTTCCTTAAGCATGTCCCCAATTTCTTTTGAAAACCAAATTGGAAAATTTCTGCTATCACTATAAAATTTAAACTTCGGTACACATAATTTATCAAAAATTGAATTAAGTATATTATAAAAAAGTTGCATTGCTACATTAACATCAACTTTTTCATCCAAAATAGGTTGCCAATTTGCGTTCCTAATGCTTTCACTCAATTTAAGAAAATCTGCTTTTTTACAATTGTATCTCGGTTCTTTTAATTGAGTCGTTTTTGTGGTTTAATTACCAAAAATTTTTATACGAATATCTAATGCAGGATGATACAGATCCTCTGTAATAAATGGAAGGCAATCTTTACTACCCACACAGTTGTTCCAATTGTCTACAGAGTTAATAACTAAATCAAGTGATTTTCCAAAAATATTTTTAATATCGTTGTATAATTTAAATCCATTATATTCAATAAAATCCATAAGGTTCTCTAAAATACTATTATTAGGACTATTGATATCATGCTTAGTTCCTGTTAAATAAGGAATATTAAAATCACCAATAATAAAAGTTTTTCCATTATCTATAATATTAGTTTGCAAAAATTCAAAAGCATCAACGTAAACAGGTAAATCTTTCTTTGGAGAAATATATATCCCACAAAAAGTATACTTGTAACCATTAATTTTAATATCTAAAACAACTGCTTCAAATTGCTCAGTATATTTGATTACATTAACTATTTTAAATTTCTTTTTTATTGCAATCAAGACACCTCCACCAGTAGTTTTTTTTGTGACATGTAAATTCCTTTCAGACCTTATTAAACTATAAATGTCCATATTAACTATTTCAGCATCCTCAACCCCCTCCTGCAACCATGTTTCAACCGCAACAATAATGTCAAAATCAACATTTAAGGAATTAGTCTAGAATTTATTGCACTTAGTATTTAAACCACGACAGTTCCGATAATAAATATTAGGTTCCATATTGTCATGACGCGAGTTGCGAGTCCTTTCAATAAAAAATTAAAATAATAATATAAAAAAAATAATAAAATTATTTGCATATAAAATTATAAAGAAAACAAAAATATTTGTATTAATAGAATTATTTAAATATTAAGTTAATAGAATGAAAATGGCAAAAAAAACAAAAGCAAGTTTGAAAGCAAAAAGTTTTTCCCCAATCCATAAGATCTTAAAACAAATATTTCAGAAATTTAATTTACTTACGAAAATAATATATAGAAATAAAATAAGAGGTCGTATTCATTATCTATCAGGTAAAATAAAATAACTAAATAGAAAAGAAATAATAATGATAAAAAAAACAGTAATTATACCTTATCTCTTATTAAGTTGAACCAAACAGCAAACAAAAGGGCCACAAGTTTTAGTTAAGGAAAGTCACTTGTTTCTTGAATTATTCTTACACTGTTGTCATGTCTAACAAAAATTCTTTCATTAGAGATCCACACATTTTCTTTCCCATATTTTGCTCTAGCTTCTCGGTACAAGTTATACGAATATTTGCTTAGATTCTTATTAATGAATATCCCAGAATTTTTTAACTTGTTGCGAAATTTTAATATCTCTTTTTTTTCAGAATTGACGTAAATTGAACAATAACAGGCCTATGTTTGATTGTAGGTGAAGGGTTGGATTTATTGAATTTTCCTATTCTGTAAATGTTATAAATATCCCATTGGGAAGTTTTAACTTTTAAGATATCGTTAAAAACTGCTAGTACCTTTGTCAAGATATTTTCGTTCATTTCATCTAAAATCCCTACCAGACTTATCGAGCTCGCTCTCAGATTTTGATCCATTTTTTTCACTGTTCTTTGAATTGAAATCACCTCGGTCATGTTGGACTTTACTTGATCCTCTAGTATCGTGTATTTTGATATAACATCATTCAATTTGTCTTCCACGCGTTAAATTTTTTTACTGAATTTGGCAAATTCTCCTTCAATTTTTGCAGACAGTTCGGGCACCAATTTATTGGATATTGCCTGTACCAGATTTTCATCAGTGATGGTGATGGAGGAATTTGTTCTCGATCTGCTCATTTTAATGAACTCAATTGGCAACACTGTTGAAACAACCAGTCACTTAAAAATCTAATTTCAAAGTAAGAAAAAGACTCTTTTTTAACAAATTATGTTCTTTAATATTCGCCCAATGTGTATAAACCTCTTGGCACCAACTATTAAATCTTATATGCAGTTAAACCTTTAAAAAACTTTTATAATATCAGGAGCTCGCATACTCGACGTGTTCACACCAACAAGCATCTTGATGATCACCATTAAAAAAAACAATGCAATCATCTACATACCTATAATAAAAGATGAGATGATTTTGAAAACTAGGATTCTTAAGGAATTGTGATTCAAAATTAAACATGAAGATCTCTATTGTTTGTTTGTAACTAGGTACTTGATGTTGATAGGTAGTTAAGGCTAGACCAAGTAAGGAAGTAATAAGACATAACAATATTAAAGCCTAGATGTTATTAGCCCTAAGGGATTATCCTGGATGTATTTCCCTCTAAGATCAGTATAACTTTGCAATGATATAGAAAAACCAGGAAAAAACTATATCCTGCTGATCTTTACAATAACTTAATATATTTGTGTTATAATTACGTCTTATCTATGTATAAAATGAAGACTCAATCAAAGTAAACAGTTTAATAGTGGTGAACTTCCAAGATTTATTTGTTCATTAACTACTTTATATTGTTGATCTGCTAGATGTCTTTTGATTTCAAGTTCTTCGAGGAAATCTAAATTTTGTTTTTTACCACAGGTGTGTAGTATTTGAATGTCATTAGTGTGTATGAGTGAGTGTGGATGTTCAAGAACGTGTTTGGCATAGTTTGACTTATCTGGTTGTTGTAATCTATATGCTCTTAAATGTTCATTGAATCTTATTTCAAAATTTCTTTGTGTTTGACCTATATATACAGCATTACATTTTGGACAATTAATTTTGTAAACACCAGAGTTTTTTAATTTGGGTAATTTTGTTTTTACATTTAACAATTTTGTACCAACATTATTGTGTGATTTGAATGAAATTATTGCAGATGTTGCCGAAGATATTATTTTCGAAATTGTAATAGAAATATTTTCACAATATGTAATACTTTTATAACTTTTAATTTCTTTTGGTTGTTGAGGGAATATTAGTTGTAGTGACACTTTCTGTTTTTTCTTATTAATTAATTTATTTATCAAATGTATTGGATAGCCATTAGATATTGCTATTTGTTTTATAATCTCAATTTCTTTATTAAAATTATTTTTGTTCATTGGAATTGAAAATGCTCTATGTATCATAGAATTATAAGCTGCTAATTTATGTGACATAGGATGATTTGAATGATATGGTATGGTTACATCTGTTTGTGTTGGTTTTCTGTATATTGAATAGTTTAATGAATTATTAACTTTTTCAATTCTCAAATCTAGAAAATTAATTGATTTATTTTCTTCAACTTCTAAAGTAAAATTAATTTTAGGATGCAAGGTATTTATATAATTAAAAAATATATCTAGCTGTCGTTCGCTACCTACAAATCCTGCTAACACATCATTAACATATCTATACCAAAATACAATATTGTTTTTATAAGTAGAATTAAAGATTTTGCTTTCTAAATTATCCATAAAAATATTTGCTAAAATTGGAGAAATGGGACTTCCCATTGGAAGACCTTCATTTTGAATATATACTTTCTGATCAAAAGTAAAATAATTTTGGCTAATGCATACATTAAATAGTTCAATTATATCTGATATTATTCCTGGATGGATATTTCTTTCATCTAATAGCTTTTTAACTAAAACTATACATTCTTTAGGAGGTATTTTAGAGAACATATTAGTTACATCAAACGATACTAATTTAGTATTATTTTGTAAATTACATTTATTTAATTTATTTATCAAATCTAATGAATTTTGTACTGAATATTTAGATGTGTAACCATAATTATTTAGAATAGTATTTAATTTTTTAGCTACCTTAGTATTAGGAGTGTTAACATACGAAACTACAGGTCTAATCGGTTTTGACTCTTTATGTAATTTAATAGTTCCATATAATTCTGGACATTGAGGATTTTTATTAATTAGGTATTTTTTATCATAGTCATTAAATATATAATTTGAATTATTTACATGTTCTTTTATTTGGTTAGAAAATTTTTGAGTTGGATCGTTTTTTAGAATTTTGACATTACTTGACATTATGAAATCATTCACTTTAGATTTATAATCTTCTTTTTTAAAATTACTGTTGAGTTACCTTTATCTGATTTTGTAATGATTAGGTTATTTTGATCTACTTTATTTTTGATTGATTTTAAAGCTAAAATGTCATTTTTAATAATTTGACTTTGACTTTTGAATTTATCTGGTTTTATGTCTCTAATAAGATTTGCTATTTGCATTTTTTTCATAAATGAAATTATTTGTATTAGTTCTTAAAGCTATTTCAGAATCTGTAGCTAAAATTTCTTTTATACTATTTGTAAATTTGGGAGGTATGCAATATTTTAAACCCTTATCTAAAAATTTATTTTCATTATTTGAAAAAATGGTGTCTGATAGATTTACATACCGAGGAGCAAAATGCTCTGGTACGTGAGTATTTACTGTGTCATTATGTTGTGTATAATGTGTTTTGTGTTGGACATTCATTAATTTTTCTAATTTACTTATCTGTTTTTGATACTTTTCATGTTTCAAAATACTGACCTGTTCTCTAATTTTATCATCTAGGCAGTCAAATTCTACAGAATGCATTGAATAAGTTAATTCGGAATGAACAGTTTTAATGTAAATGTCTAGAGAATCTCTTATTTTGAACCACTTTCTACTTTCCTCTTTAATCCACATTTGTTGGGCCTTTTTAATTACTTTTTGTGCTTCCTTTGATTGAGTCTTACACTTTATATTTACATATTTTGGTATTACATTTTTCTTGAGACATTCTTGGTTAAACCAGATGTTTTGGGATGCCTTACACCTTTTCTCATGTAACTTCTTATACAATCGGGTTAATTCTTCTCTCGAAGATGACTTAATGAAATTTATGGTACTAACCCTTACTGTGTGAAAATTCATGTTATTCAGAACAATAAACAACTAAAAGGTTGTATTAACTTTCACTATTTATTCTATAAATTGCAATTACAGCTGTTTCGCTATAACTAGCATCGTCAGATTGACATATTGAAATTACATGTTTGTTTGTAACTAGGTACTTGATGTTGATAGGTAGTTAAGGCTAGACCAAGTAAGGAAGTAATAAGACATAACAATATTAAAGCCTAGATGTTATTAGGTCAAACACAAAGAAATTTTGAAATAAGATTCAATGAACATTTAAGAGCATATAGATTACAACAACCAGATAAGTCAAACTATGCCAAACACGTTCTTGAACATCCACACTCACTCATACACACTAATGACATTCAAATATTACACACCTGTGATAAAAAACAAAATTTAGATTTCCTCGAAGAACTTGAAATCAAAAGACATCTAGCAGATCAACAATATAAAGTAGTTAATGAACAAATAAATCTTGGAAGTTCACCACTATTAAACTGTTTACTTTGATTGAGTCTTCATTTTATACATAGATAAGACATTATTGTAACATAAATATATTAAGTTATTGTAAAGATCAGCATGATATAGTTTTTTCCTGGTTTTTCTATATCATTGCACAGTTATACTGATCTTAGAGGGAAATACATCCAGGATAATCCCTTAGGGCTAATAACATCTAGGCTTTAATATTGTTATGTCTTATTACTTCCTTACTTGGTCTAGCCTTAACTACCTATCAACATCAAGTACCTAGTTACAAACAAACATGTAATTTCAATATGTCAATCTGACGATGCTAGTTATAGCGAAACAGCTGTAATTGCAATTTATAGAATAAATAGTGAAAGTTAATACAACCTTTTAGTTGTTTATTGTTCTGCATCTCATCTTTTATTATAGGTATGTAGATGATTGCATTGTTCTTTCTAAAGGTGATCATTAAGATGCTTTTCATTTCTTAAATTATGTTAATAGTCTTCACCTTAGGATTTCTTTCACATTAGAATTTGAATCCAATAATTCTCTTCCTTTTCTGGATTTGCTTATCACTAGAATCATAGATTTTCAATGTCTAGATTTTGAGATTTATAGAAAACCTACCACTACTGATGTAGGGTAAGTTCACTGGTTCGCCGACCATCACTAGATCTCGACCATTAAGGGATTTAAAACGAAATAACAAGAGAATAATATCAGTAAATGAAAATATTTCCACCGAATCTATTCTCGACCGATTCTTCTCTTTCGATGTTGCTTGAATATTAGGGGTAGAAGTAGAACTTTTCACGCTAAAAATCAGTTCAGTTGGGAACTTTCATAGTGATAGTTTGTTTGTCGTCCAAGCTACGGAAGTTGTAGAGAAGACGTGATCTGGAAACAGTATGTAATTTCTATTTTCATAAATTATTTGTATATATTTGGCTTTAGTATGGCTTGTTAGTGATATATCTTTACATATTTTGAGTAAACCCGACAAAAATACTTTTTTTTCTATTCATAATTCGGTGGTCGCGAACTGGTATTCAAAAATTTCGCAATTTTATTTCTCGACCAATGTGGCCGAGAACCAATATGCATTTCAAAAAGTTACATCATGTCGTATTAAATAGTTTCGCTTAAATATTGCTTTTTTCCATACTAGGATACATTTATCTTTATCTTCTTTTTAAATATTAGTTTTCGACCAACAAATTAGGATTGAGAAGTAACATTTTTTGTATATAATTTCTTCGTGGTCGAGAACCAATTCGATCGTCTTCAGTTCTCGTCCACCAGTGGTCGAGAATCGCGAGAATCAATTTAGGCTAATTTTTGGTTCTCGACCGCAGCCAACCAAGTGACGGCAAAAAGTGAAAATTTCTAAATTTGAATATTTTCCTTTCATAGTGGCTCCAACAAAAAAGCAAAACAACATAAAGAGGAAAACAACACCTAAATCAAAGACAATAAGGAAAATGTATCAATATGACGAGGAAAAATTGAAGGCTGCGCTATTTGAAATCCGGGAAAATAAAATGAAAATCAGGGAAGCAAGTCGACGCCATAGTGTTCCAAAAACTACTTTGATTGATCGTCTTTCTGGGAGAGTTCCGGATTCGCTCAGAAAACCCGGACCTCCTCCATTGCTCACTGTTGAAGGAGAAGAACGGATCAAAAATTGGGTAATAAATCTAGCCAAATGTGGGTTTCCTGTGAAAAAGGAAATGCTTATTAATACCGTATGCAGAATAGCCTCCGATACTAATAAAAATATTTTTAAGAATGGTGTACCGCAGCAAACTTGGTACTCAAATTTTCTGAAGAGGAACCCAGAAATTAGTTTAAGGGAAGCTGAAGGGATCAATAAGGCACGAGCCATCGTTTCAGAAAAATCAATTCGAAACTGGTTTGCAGAATTAATTCAGTTTTTAACAGATAATAAGTTATTAGAAGTAATGGAAGTTCCTGGGAGGATATTTAACGGCGATGAGACAGGATTTGCCTTATGTCCGAAAACAGGTAAAGTCTTAGGCCCAAAAGGGTTCAAAAATTTGTATTCCATTCAGAAGGGTAACGAAAAGGAGAATATCACAGTATTAATAACTTTTAGTGCTGGTGGAAAATGTGCGCCTCCTTTGGTTCTCTTTCCCTATATAAGACCACCAAGGGCATTAGTCGACAGCATGCCTGGTAACTGGGTATTGGGCAGATCAGAAAAAGGGTGGATGACATCAGAGGTTTTCTATGAATATCTCACTAATGACTTTAATAAATGGTTATTAAAGGAAAACATTCCTAGACCAGTGATATTATTTGTAGACGGTCATAAATCGCATCTCAATATGGCGATAAGTCAGTGATGCGATGAGAATAAAGTAGTTTTGTACGCCTTACCACCAAACACTACTCATATTTTACAGCCTGCTGATGTCAGCGTTTTTGGAGCTATGAAAGCTGACTGTAAAAGGACAGTTCGTCTTTGGCAGAATAGACCTGAAAATATTAATTCATGTGTCACAAAGACGAACTTCTGTTCAATTTTCAATGAAGTATTAACAGACAGTATGGACTTTCAAGAAAAAGTGAAAAATGGGCTCAGAAAATGTGGAATTTTTCCACTGAATCCAGATGCTGTTGACTACACAAAATGTATTGCAGACAGCGCTGATAAAATAAAAAAAACACAAGCTAACGTTTCACGACGATTGAGCGACAACATTTCTCAACGAGATATTAGATCGAGCAAAAAAGTTATAAATAAAATAAAAACAGAATTAGAATCTTACGGTATTAATACAGATGTTATACTGAACGAGATAGCTGTGGTTGAAGAAACAATAATTGTATCACCAAAAAAAAATTCAGAAGCACATAAAGAAAATTCGTTGGAACAATCAACAAGAGCAAGAAAGAGATGTCCATATTACTGACATAAGCTTTCCAAGTTGTTTCACAGATTCGGTTGTGAAAGCTTTAGGAAATGATGACCTTCCTGTTATCGACATATCAGAACCATTCATGCACTTTGACTTCATCAGCTCCAGCGTCAATGAATCATTAGAAGAAAATAATAATGTTTCAAAAGCCGAAGGTCCCACCCAAAATGCAAACAATCGTATTTTAGAAGAAAATATTGTCGTTCCTGCCGAAGGTGCCAATCCAAATGGAAACGAAATAGTTATTCTAAATGAAAATATGCCCGAATACAAGGATTACTACAAAAACCAAGAAGTTTATCATAAACAAGATGAAAATCTGAACAAAAATGAAACACAACGACGTCCATTCGGACCCGTAATGAATAACGATCAAGGACTACAATCATTCAGCCAAGCTTTTGACAAACATTTAACATATCCTGATAGTACCAAAAAGAGTATCAAAACAAATAGAAAGAACATGGGAAAAGCCCCCAGTGCAATTTCTAGTAATAAATGGAGGGAATATTATAGGTTGAAAGACGAGGAAAAAGAGAAAAAAAATATGGGAATTGAAAAGAAGAAAGAGGAGAGAAAAAAACTCAGAGTAGACCGTCAAATCAAATCCTCAAAAAAAAGTAAAATTATAACGCAGGAGGATAGTGGAGGAACGGAAAACAAAAAGAAGATCCCTTGCGGCTGGTGTCACGAAAATTTGAACAGCGACACTGAAGACGATGAAAAAAAAATATTGGTTGCGATTTTTGTGAGAAATGGTATCACAAAAAATGTACACAATTTCATGATATACCCTACGATGAAGCAGCTGTGATGGCTTATAAATGTGAATTATGTTAATTTTATATGAATATAGGTATTTTTGAGTTTTTTTTTGTCTATTTCAAGAAAAATTTTTAGTAAAATTTTGTTGTTGAATGTTTTTTAATTTCCCGGAGGTCCATCTAATTAATGGGAAGAGAGTACTTTTCTGTCGTCTGCCTTGAATTCGCGAAGAAAACTATTCATTTCTTCAGTGTAAACAAAAAATGAGGTGGTCGAGAACCGAAACAAAAATGGTCGAGAGTTCAGTAGGGTGGTCAAGAACCCATATTTTTGCAGTTTTTCTATCTTTGCAAAATTTCATTGCTAAAATTTGAAAATTTAAGTTCAGAAACTTAGTTGGATGATCATGCATACGCCCCAACTACCGACCGTTTGGTCGGTAATGGGAATATGACACCTATTTAAAATTAAAAAAAAAAACAGGCAAGTAAATGTTATAATACTGAATACTTTATGTTATTTGGAAACATCTTTTAGTATTCAGCTTCATCAGGTATCACCGACCACAAAATTTTAATTACTTTTTATTTAAAATAAACAGAATTATTGCACTTTTCAATACTTTTTGGGATTCTGTGTAAATTTAATACAAATAAATATTAGATCATTTCACAAAAATCATAATTAATTACAAAGTGTGATCATTTTATATTGATATAAGGCACCTATGAGATGGCAAAATAGGTGAGAGGTTCGAATTATATTAACTTGCAATCTTAGTTTTTTTAATTTCAATTGTGGTCGGTTTAAGGTTCGCAATAAATATGAGTTTTCCATTTACCGACCAGGCGGTCGATGATAGGCTTTTACCGACCATATACATGTGTGGAGCTCACACAGTTCTTACGCAGGCTGTGGGTGCTGTATTTACAAGAAGTAGGTTTTCCTGTGACTCGCAACCAATTATTAGAAAGTGTCACAAAACTTGTAGTCCAACTTAACAGAGAGACGCCATTTAAGGATGGAATTCCAGGCAGGCATTGGTACGAAAACTTCTTAAAAAGGCACCCCGAATTATCGCATCGAATTGCGCAAAATCTAACACAGTCACGCGCTAATATAACAGAATACGCCATTCGTGGATGGTTTAATAAAATTTATGAATATTTGGTACAGAATAACTTGGAGAGTATTTTAACAGATCCAAAAAGGATTTTTAATAGTGACGAATCAGCTTTTTTCCTGTCTCCGAAAGAAAAACAAGTTTTGGTAAAAAAGGGATCAAAAAAAGTATATGTTAAAACTCAAAATGATGATAAGGAGTGTCTCACCGTCCTAATTACTGTGTGTGCTGCAGGTGAATTGGCACCGCCACTCGTTTTGTTTCCATATAAGAGAATGCCACCATCTATAATAAAAAAAATGCCACATGGTTGGGGAATAGGCCGATCAGACAATGGATGGATGACTGGGGAAAATTTCTACGAATACATAGTAAATGTTTTTTATCCATGGGTGCTAAAAACAAATGTTACTTTACCGCTTATTCTTTTTTTAGATGGTCATGCTTCTCACCTCAATTTGCATCTATCTGAATTTTGTCGAGAAAAAGGGATTATACTTATTGCTCTGTTATCAAACTCCACCCACTTACTCCGACCTTTGGATGTTGCATTTTTCCGACCTCTCAAGAATTCTTGGAAAAAACTACAAAAATGGCGAATTGAACACAACAGCGATAAATTAAGACGAGAGGATTTTGCTACAGAATTAAATTTTTGTTTGTCCGAAGTGGTTAATGAAGAAATAGCTAAAAACGGATTTTGAGCTTGCGGTCTTTATCCATTCACTCAAGATAACGTGGATTTCACCAAGCTATTAACGCAGCTAAAACCTCAAACTCCATTTAAATCTGCAAATGCTCCAACAGAATCCATGACTAGAACTGACAGCGAAGCCACACTTCATCACACTAGAACATCCAAGTATCTTTTGAATGAAATTGAAAAAAGGTTAGATCCACAGACTCTTTTAGTTTTAGATAAACCAGCGCGATATATGGACTGGTCTTGAAAGGGATGAAAGTTTATTTTATTTTTGGAGGCAAGTGGTCAAGGAAAGTCATAGCCCTGAAACAACGAACACGATGATACAATTGACGCAAATTTAGAACTGAGTGTAAGTGAGCTTAATGTCAATTATATTAATATTGAAGACCGATTTTGGCCAGAAAACCAGAACGTACTAGATTTGGAAGTGCAAGCGGATGGAAGCATTTTATTACCAACAATGCCAAAATCACCAAACAAAGATCCCAAGTTACAGTCTGCTCCAATAAGCCCTGTACAAGATAAGATTACACAATTAAGTGTTAGCACCTATAAAACTCCAGACCGTACCCCAACCAAGTTCACTGCAGATACGAAAAAAACCGACAATGAGGTTAAAGCAATATCCGATACTGAGGATATTGAAAACAACAAAAATATCATAAATTATTCGCCTCAAATTAAAACTCCCGAAACAATCGAAACTCTACCTGAAGGGTCAAACACGGATAAAGAAAATATTGAAAAAAATGTGACTGACGCTGAAAAATTTCCAAATATACCCACACCTTTTAAAGATGTTGAAACTCCGTTTAAAAAAGCACTCCTATGGCCAGAACGAAAACAAAATGATAAAATAAAAAAAATTACTAAAAAGCTTACCCCCACAGTAGCTTCATCCGACGAATACATTGAATACCAGAGGAGATTAGATGAGGAAAAGAAAAGGAAAGAAGATGAAAAAGCTGAAAGGCTTAGAAAACGAAAAGCCCAAAATAAGGAAAATGCGGTATCGACTGGAACAACAAAACAAATAAAACATAAAAAAGTTGAAATGGAAAAACCTGCAAGAAAAAAGGGAGACTACATTGTAGTTTCCTACGAAGGAGAACTATTTCCGGGAGTAATAACGGGATTTGACGAAAATGGAACCCTGGTGAAGACAATGGCCAAAAGTGGTTCTCACTGGAAATGGCCCAATAAAGAGGACATCCTCAGTTACGTTAAGGAAGATGTTTTGTGCAGTATTGATGAGCCAAAACTCATAAACAAACGTGGAGTTTATGCTGTGTCTAATGTTAAAGACTTGCTTAAGTAAAATGTGGGCTTATTAAGTTTTATTTGTTAGGCATCAGTTAAAATTATAAGTAGGGTTAACTATAATCGGCTGTACGACTGAGTAATTGATTCAGTTAATTTTTATTGTACTTACCTTTTCTTTTGTCAAGCGTTAGATTCAAACTAATTACATAGAAATATATTTTTTTAGTTTTACGTTTGTTATTTCGTTAAATGCTCGGTTAAATGTGTCTATTAATAACGAGTAAAATAATAAATAATTCATTTTAACATAATTTTCTCTATTTTTTTTACTACGGTCGGCAAATGGTTCCTATTTTTTATGAGTGGTCGGTAACGGGAACATATCCAAATTTGGTCGGTAAAAGGGTCATTTGCAAATTTTCGGAACTAGAATATATATATTTATTTAAAATACATATGTGTGACTGAAACATATCGGCATTTGAATTTAAATATTAAGTTATGTAATATTATATTCAAAAATAAATACTTATCGGATGGTAGCTAAGGGAATGTCTTATTATGTCACTTAAAGTGGTACAAAGTCTTAAGTGGTCGGCGAAGGGTACTTTTACATTAAGTTTAGATTAAGTTTTGTTGTAGTTCATCATTCTTCTTTGTTTGAGAATTCCTACTTAGGTTCTTTGAGTTATTTTGGACCAGTTTCCTATAAATTTGGCCATATTCTTCATAAATACAACAAAAAGTTTGGTTTTAAAACTAACAATAAATTGGGATCATTTTTGATCAACACTAAGGATTCAGTTTCTTGTTTACGTACACCTGGAATATATAAGTTAAGTTGTAATGATTGTTCTGCAGTATACATAGGCCAATCTGGCCGCCTATTAAGCACCAGAATTAGTTAACATCGTAATCAAGTCAATAAATATAAACATTTGGACCCACCTACTTCTCCTTCTGCTTTTGCCAACCATATTATCTCAGAACACCATGAGTTCTCTGACCCCAACATTATTAGACTGCTAAATGTTTTAAGGGACCTAGGATGAACCTCCTGGAGATGTTTGAGATTAACGAAGCGTCTAAAAAAGACGATATCATCTGTTTAAATGAGCAACTAAGACCTAAAGATCCCTATATTTTTCTTTGTCTTCCTTTCTGAATAATGCTCTTTGTTTTTTCCTTTACTTAGTTTATTTATAAACAAAAATAATCATAATAGATTAAATGTTTTATAATATTTTACCACCAATTTTGTAATTGTAATAATATAAAATTGTTTTGTTTACCAATTAATTTTACATTCGATGGTTATGTTAACCTAATTCTTCTTCGTTGTTATTGATTAAGAATTGGCGTGTTTTGAACTGATGTTATTCAACCCGCCGTTATATCAAATCTAGTTTTAGATGATCAATGATAATGTAAATTTCACTGTTATATTTTTGTCAGGTTTGCTTACATTTATACTTTTTGATACTTCTCTTAACCTTTTAACTTACTTTCTTTAATATTCTATACTTGACACATGGATTTAATTTTATGGATCCATGCTTTGCAAGCGTCTCACATAGTCGGTACCTCATTTTATTTCATTGGTGTTCCGCCATTGCTTAGTTAATAACGTTTTAGTGATTGTGATTTCGGTTATGGACTTTTTCTTCACTAAAAATGTATATTTCAACTATGTATATCATGTTTGTACTGTTACTCACAGTCAAACATCACCACTTTGGTGATTTCTCTCCTTTGGATGTTCATTCATCACAAGATTTTTAGCCTCCTACTCTTGAAGGCTTTTCAACTGATGTATATACATTTAAGGATTTTCAAACTCCTTTTCTCCTGGTCTTTTACTCCCTAGGCTCAGCCCTTTGGGACTATGACTTTTCTATTTATTTAGTTTACAACTCCTTTTGTCATGATGCCTCGCTGACGAATAATTTTCTATCTCCTAACTCTTTAATGTTCAATCATTGAACTGTGTTAGTTCATTTAACTGAAATTTTATCATTTACATTAAACATTAATACATTTTATCTTAATTAGTTAACAATTTTAATTTTCTTTTCATTGTCATATCGTTATAATATTTCTCTTACCCACAAGCTTAACCTGTATAATGTAAGCTGCCTGGATATACAATTGTATCATATATACAGTTCACGTATGAACCTTATTATTAAAGTTTCTTTTCTTATTTTGTAAAACTTGTTGGTATTTTAGCCTGATGATGGCTTCTCAAAAAGCCGAAACTAGTAGCTGTTAACAACTTTACTTATTACTTACTCTTAATAAAACTTTGTGACATTGACTTGGACATTTGATTTCTAATTTATATTTATTTATTGTGTAAGTTGGTTAATAAAGACATTTATTATTTATTATTATTAGAAGCATGGTATAAGCTATTGGATCTGCGTAGTCGATATGGATACGTTTCCACGGTGCTGATGTTATCTCGGAGTACAGAACACACGGTGTTAAAACATCAAGCAATTGGCGGCGAGGAAATACTTGGACTATGGTGCCTTATAGTTGTGCCGGGCAACATCTTGGCCACCGGCTAGAAGTTGCATAATCCTACCAAGGTAATGGTAATTTCTTGTTTCTCGTGCAATTATTTCAGCTGTAACGGATAGCTGCCGCATTTGGTTAACAACAAAAAGATCAAACTCATAAAATTCATCCATTTCTTTCCTTTGAAGCGACTTGGAAACAATATTGTTGACTCTGGATGAAAGTTGAGACCTTGAACAATAATCAGCATTGGCATTTGTACATGTTTTGAATTTAATGTCGTAATAAAAGTGCGCGAGATAGTCGGCATAGTTGGCCGTTTGACTGATGCACAGCACTGGAAATGACTTCTCTGGAGGCAAGATCTTTGTCAGAGGCATGTGATCTGTAATTAGCGTAAAATGTCGAGCGTCTGTATATATGAACTTCATGGTTAAGCCAATGATAACCAAAGAGACCGCAATCTCGAATAATAAAGAGAAAATAACTCAGAAAGTTAACGAGCCCCTTTAAGGTTCTCCCCATAATATTTATATAAAAGAGGGATAAAATGTTATGTATGTCACCAATCTACTAGTCATTTATTTAACTAAATTAATACTGAATAGAAGCTGCGGGACAAATGTCAATATGGATGTCATAGAAATGAAACAAAGAAACATTGTCAATATTTAAAATTATTATTGAGAAATACTTTTAGAAAATATATTATTATGTTCCCATTCATGAATGTATATCCTTTTCATTCTAAAAAACAGTAAACACGTAACACTTCCAAATCTTCATAACTAGAAGAAAAATGATAAGTGGTCTGCAAAAAAATATTATCACACATTTGTTTTGATTTATCTTTGCATATACTGTTGGGTTTATTTACTTTATTTTATTTAAATGCACCAAAGAAACCTTTTAAGAGAATTATGTGGTCAATGTCAATAGAAATAATTAGAAAAGTCAGTCAGATTTTGTTATCAATAACTTTAGTGAAACTTTTGTACCTTTTAGTGTGTAAATATAAATAGGTAATTTATTTGAGTTTGAATTGCCCTAAATCACAGCATTTGGCGACCGTGACAGTACCAAATTTGGTTTGAGTGATTACTGCAACGAAATTTATCTTCTGACGTACTAAAATAGAAGTAAGCCACAAAAAAAGAAAAGCCCTACGTGCTGCATTCACTAAATGTACCAACGGGATGAATATTTCACTAAGAAAATAAGAGAAAGCTCTCCATAATATCAATGTCTCTGGGGAGATTTTACAGCAAAGGTATTCCGCAGTCCACTCGGTTGATGACAAAATATATTATCTATATTATAGGTAAATTTTTTAAACAAAATGAGGGGGAGATTAAATATAAATGCAGTAATAATCAAATATCTATCGAATGTGTCGAACTGAGTAGACGTGTTATTGTCGCTTTGCCACTAATAAATTTAAATTTCATATAGACGTGCATATTTTTTATATAAAACGAATCAAATGAAGAAGTATATAAGAGTTACAAGTAAGAAGTGATATTGAAATTATCACAAACAATTGCAGTTTGTTTAGTTTGTTTTTTCCCACATTATGCTGAAAGTTACCAAAGGTGAAAAAGATCTGCCCATAGCAGTTAAAATTTTAGTTACTAAACTATGTATATCCGACGAATTTTTAAGTCAATTAACTAAAACTATAATAGAAACAATAGGTAATCAGTTAAACAAGGAAATTGAAGTCATAAAAAATTAAAATATCAAACTTAGGACAACATTGAAGGAACAGGAAGAAGCAATTCAAATTCTAATGGATAAACAAGAACAGCAAGAAAAGTTTCGCAGAAGTAAGAACATAATATTTTATGGGATTAAACTGAAAAAAAAACCAAAAATATAGTGAAGATGTTTTCGATACTTTAAATAAACAAATGAAATTAAACATTAATCGTAACAGTATAGAGTCCTGTTATCCAATGAACACCCTAAAAAAATTAAGCCAATAATGGTAGAATGTTGTTCACACTCTGGGAAATTTACTTCAATAAAAGTGCTTTGAAGAACACAGGTATTCTAATCAGGAAAGATCTTACTCCGAAGCAGTTAAATCTGGTAAAAATGGTTATTAAGAAGGTTGTCCGTGATGGTTTGGTTTGGACAAATGTCTAAAATATAACAATGAACGATCCTCAAATAGAATCAGAACACTGGAAGATTTGAAATAGATTTCTACTACTTCATTCTTGAGTTTATATTGTATGTATGTGAAGTATTTTTCTTTCTTTTTGCTTATGTATTGTATATTTTTATTTTGTTTGTTCTTTTCATTATAAAATTTTGATTTATTTAACGACTACACACGTCAAATAATAACTATTTTATTTGTTCTAATATGGCAGTGCAGTTGGTTACTTCTCAGCTGTTAAATATTTTTCCTTTTTTCGACCATACAACATTATTTTGTCATTAATTTCTTAAGTATTTTGTTTTTATTTTTTTTTGAGGCGAGAACGAATATTAATTGATAATATAGGTATACCAGTTACAGTTCTTGGAACAAAAGACACTATTGTATTATTTACGTGTCTCTTCGAGGTCACTTTCTTTACTTTTTAATATGATGTTTGTTTTTGATTTTAATAAGAATGTAAATTAATAATCACGTAGAAAAGTTTATATATAAAGAAGTAATATTGTTTTCTGCATTGAGAACTGTTAGAACTGTTAGAACAATAAGAAGAATTAAATAATTATTTAAACTGTTAACATGTCAGTTTAGTTTAGTTCTGAAATTTTGTAGTTATTTTTTGTATTTCTGTTGAAAAAAAAATAAATTTGTTAGTTAAAGACTGAAATATTTGTTTTTAAAAAACAAGTTTCGAATCGACAGAACTTAACTGGCGCAGTCAGTAGGATAGTCAAACGGTTTAGTGAAAATAATACCGGTTCGTTTCAACGATTTATTGACTATCTAAATCTTCAGTAGGACATCTCCAAAAGTGTGCGATCTAGTTCAAGTGAATTTCGGGCGCTTTCCAATTTTTTGGTTAATTGGTGAATCCTGTTCCAACAGAAGACAAAGAAGACTTAACCCACGGTGAGCCATCAACGAAGAAAGTAATGTGAGTACCTTATCCTATTTTTATTATCCCTGATTGAATAATTTTTATGGTGATATATTTTTAAGAATTGAAAAGATTTGTATATTGAAATAAGTAAAAAGGTATATATTTAAATATTTAAAAACGGAGAACTTAGTAGATAATATTGTGGAAAGAATAATTAATTTAGAAATAAACGATACAATGGCTCAACCGAATTATCAACTAATTAGATATCAAGCTGAAAATATTTCTTATTTTGATGGAAATCCGAAACAAATAAATAGATTTATTCAAAGTTGTGAAAACTTTTTTAACAATCATAAAGATAGAATTAATTTAAATGCACCTATAAATGTTTGCCTGTTTGATACAATATTAAGTAAATTAAATGGAAGAGCAGCAGATTTAATCGTACAAGGCATCATACATTTAAAACCAGAACGAAATGAAAATCCGGTAAATTTCGGTCTTAGAATTCAAGATGCACAAAGTTTATTATTTTCAAAAATTAATCAAAGTGAAATTGTTAAAGATTCAACAATATGATGATCTATGTTTGAAAACATTCATCAATGGTTTGAATTATCATATGCAGTTAGTAGTTAGATTGAAAAATCCCAATTCTATTGAACAAGCTCTTGCATTTGTTAGAGAAGAAGAAAATTTCCTTTACTTTAAAATAATAATAACAATAATATGCAAAGAAATTATTATCGAAATCAAAATAATAATGTTCAAAGTAATAATTTTAATAATAACAATAATTTTAATCGAAATAATAATAATTTTAGCAAGAATAATTAAAACAGTTATAATAATAATCGTCAACAAACAAATTTTAACTCGCGTCCAAATAATTTTTCAAATTTTAATTCGAGACCAAATTTTAATAATCAATCAAATAATTCTAATTTCTGCCCAAACTTTAATTCTAATTTCAGACCCAATTTTAATTCTAATTTTAATCAAAACTATCGATCTAATTTCAACACTAATTTCAATTCTAACAATTTTAAACCACAAATTAATCGTCCAAATAAAAATTATCGTCCAATACCTATGGATACTTCCTCTGGTAATTTTCGTAGAACTAACAATAATCGTAATACTAATAATTATTTTAGAAATCAAGATAATTCTCCCCCAAAATTTATACACGAAGAATTATTTACTCAAAATGTTTCCGAAAATGACCGTAATGATGAACAAGTAAATTTTCCAATAAAAGCCTCAACATCAAATCAAACTTAAAAATAAATGCTGTCTATTCTGTCTTACCAAAAATAATTATTCCAGAATTAAATGCTACTTTCTTAATTGATCATCCCCATCCTCAAACCAAACTCTCCAAGAACTGATTTGTCATCTTATCGTCCAATATCATTAACTAATGTTATGTGTAAACTTATGGAAAAAATCATAAACAAAAGACTTTTATGGACATTAGAAGACAAAAAGCTCCTAATAAACGAGCAAAGTGGTTTTCGGCAAAACAGATCAGCAATAGACAACCTAATCAACCTAGAATCCGAAATTGTTGAATGTTTTGCAAATAAACAAGAATGTATTGCTGTATTCATAGACATAACCAAAGCTTTCGATACAACATGGCGCTACGATATCATTAATACTCTTCATACCTGGGGAATTAAAGGAAATATGTTAAAATTTCTAAACAACTTCATGACAAACCGCAAGTTTAGAGTCAAGGTATATAATGAGTTTTCTTCTGAAAAAGAACAACTTAATGGAACCCCTCAGGGATCAGTGATAAGCGCAACGTTATTTCTGATCTCCGTCAACAATATAACATCACGAAGTTCTAAATTAATACAGTGCAGACTATACGCTGACGACCTGGTATTATTTTTTAAAGGAAAAAATATATTTTCAGTATAGAAGCATATTCAGGAAACATTAAACTACCTCCAAGAGTGGTCAAAAGTAACGGGTCTCAATTTCTCCGCTTTTTTCCAAAAAACGCAATCAGATTACACCAACACTAAAAATAAATAATTAAGAGTTAGAATACGTAAAACAAATAAGATTCCTAGGAATGATTTTTGAAAGTACACTCTCTTGGAAACAACATATCTCAGATATAAAAACTATTTGTGAAAATAGACTTAATGTTTTGAAAACTTTGGCGTCCAAGAACTGGGGATCTGATTACAGCTGTCTAATGCAAATCTATAGAATGCTCATTCGCTCTAAAATAGATTATGGATGCATTGTATATAATACAGCGTATAAAACAAGTCTAAAGCAACTAGACATTATTCAAAGTAAAGCATTGAGGCTAATAACAGGTGCTTTTTGCACAACTCCTATAAAAAGTCTCCAATGCATCACTGGTGAACCTCCATTACCAATAAGAAGGAATTACCTTACTTTCTCTTATGCATTCTCAGCCAGTATTAATACAAGTAATCCAATGCACCATAATATTTTTGTTGACCGATATAAGCATTTGTTTTCAACAAATAACAAGATAACTCCTCCAATATACGAAAGAGTAGCAAGACTTATAGATTTACTTGGAATCCAAAAACCAAATATATATACAACAGAAATAAAAACTCCGCCACCATGGTCCATTAATTCTCCTCCAGTGAATACTTCCTTGTCCTTTTTTAATATATCGGATACACCTCACACCTTAATCAGATCATCATTTGCTTCTATCATCTCACAATATCCACATTTCCATCAAATATATACAGATGCATCAAAAATCCCGTCCGGTGTAGGTGCAGCTTTGATCACCAACACCAATAGTTCATATCGATTTAGATTATCAAACATAAGTAGTGTTTTTACAGGAGAACTTTATGCCATCCTACAATCCCTAATCTAAATAAAAAATACATCTATAAAATATGCTCTCATAATCACAGACTCTGAGTTCTATTAAAACTCTAATAGAGTTATATCCCACACATCCAATAGCTTTACAAATCAAAAACGAACTTTTTCAATTACAACAATTAAAGTTCACCGTCCAACTACTATGGGTTCCCTCGCATACAGGAGTCCCTGGAAACGAAGAAGCAGATCGTATAGCTCAAGAGGCAACAAAGAAAGAAACAATCGAAGTGACCGATGTAGTGATTTTAAATCCTACCTCAAAATTAAATTTGAAAATGTATGGCAAAGTGAGTGGCAGCAATATGTTTCTAAGTTACATGAACTGAAACCAACAGTAAAACCATGGCAGCATCCTTCAACTAATAGATACAAACAAGTCAAAATAATGCGCCTGCAACTCGGACATTCCAAACTTACACACAGCTATGTAATCACTTCAACAGAACCACCAAAATGTGAATTTTGTAAAACACCACTTACTGTTAAACATATAATGGTAGAATGCTCTAGATACAACACAGCAAGAAACAATAACAACATTACAGGTAGTCTAAAACAATTACTAGGACATCAGTGTGTCAGTGATAATATTATTAAATATCTATCGGAAATCAATGTACTAAAAAATTTGTAACACTAGATAGTAATGCTTCAATGTAATTAACTTTCTCGCTAATAACCTTAATGGTTGATGCGACGTAAATCTAATAAAAAAAAAATTCATTCTACAATAACTGAACAAACTGGAACAAAAGACACTATTGTATTATTTACGTGTGACTTTATGTCTCTTTTTAGTATATTTAGTGGAGGAGGTGGCGTGCTAATAGCAGTTAACAAGAAATTGTCAACAAGTCTCATCCAATCTAACTCCGCAGTCGAACAAGTTTTTGTTCAGTTAAATAAAAATATCATTTTAGGGGCTGTATATATTCCACCCAGGTCAGTAATTAGCAAATATGAAATTCATTCTGAACAAATACTAACCACAAGTGAACAATTTCTTAATTGTATATTTTATCTATTTGGTGATTTTAACATTCCTTCTGCTATATGGGAAATAGTAGATTTCTGTTCATCAACAACCTGTCTACCGACCTCCCCATTGGCGGAGGCTGAAGCCATTGAAGTCGTTTCAAATATATGTGCCATTCATAATATTTTCCAATCTAATACTCTGCTTAACAACAGAGGGGTTCTTCTTGATCTTATTCTATCTCCACAAGAACTAACAATACACAAAGCACACAATTCTCTAATCCAGCAAGATGTTCACCATCCTCCGCTAGTAACCACTTTACAACTTACAGTTGAAAAAAGCTCAACATCGGTTATCGGTTAACTACTACGACTTTCGCATTGCAAATTACACTGCCATTCGCCAAAGTTTTGAATCTATTGACTGGGACAATATCTTACATAATAAACAACTCAATGAAATGATTTCTATATTATATGACTCTCTGTACTATATTATTAACCTGTATGTTCCACTAAAAAAAATAAGTTCTAAAAAATTTCCTTACTGGTTTACACCAAATCTTAAAGAATTAACACAAAACAAAGAACAAAGAAATTGCTCATAAAATGTTTAAAGCTACCAGATCACCTGAAAGCTATGTCGAATTTAGTCGACTTAGAGCTTTTAACTAGGGATTGCTATACTAATTATATTAATGAAACTGAAAACTCCATTAAACATAACGTTAGGTCATTTTGGAAATTCGTTAATAGCAAAAGAGAAAACAACATAATACCTGACACAATGAAACTAAACGATTCTATTGCCTCTCATGGAAATGATATATCCAATTTATTTGCCAAGCATTTTTCATCTGTGTATACTAACCAAAGACTAAATTATTACAATAACCAAATCCACTTCAACGTTAGTGTATCTTTCTACCACATTCAAATATCTAAAATACATGAGAGATTATCACAACTGAATATCAATAAAGGACCTGGACCCGATGGGATTCCTCCTATTATTCTAAAGGAATGCAGCTTTATACTATCTAGACCACATATCTATTCTAAGCACTATCCCTAAAGTATTTGAAAGCATTATAACTGAATTTCTTACTTATGACTGCTCTAGTGTTTTTACTAACTCACAGTTTGGGTTTTCTTCCGGTAAGGGCCGGTTGCATAAAAGCCAATCAACTATTTGATGTCACGTTAAATATTTAACGTGACGTTAAATGCCAGATTGGGTTGCACAAAAATGCTGATCAGTGACTTGACGACACATCAATTTGATGCCACGTTAACTCATGATTATGGTTATTCAACATAAGATCTCTGTTGCATAAAAGCCAATCAAGAGCTAATGTCAAATCAAATCGAATTTGATCAGGCATTATCTTAATCACCGCCGCTCCACTGATTAAGGTACAATCAGGAACTGACAGATGAAAATTCTGTCAAAAATAATTTGAATATTCGGTGAAAGTTTCGGGAAGTTTCGGTGAAAATTGTCGACATATTCAGTTTTTATTTGAATAAGTTTATATAAGGGAGGTAGGTATATGAAACATTGACACAATTGAGGTTGGTGAATATATATTTATTATTACAGAACATGTCTACAACATCATTATCTTCATTATCAGAAGAAGAACCATTGATTCGAAGGCCTAGAATCTTTCGAAATCGAAACAATCGGTTTGATATTTACGATGATATCGATTTTTATCAACGCTTCAGATTTTCCAAACATGTGGTTATGGAATTGATCCATATATTTGGAGATGAGATTGAGCCCGTTACCAGAAGAAACTTGCCTATAAGTGCAATGAATCAGTTATTATTGACGCTGAGATACTACGCGACTGGTGCATATCAACAAGTTATAGGGGACAGTTTCAATGTACACAAATCAACAGTTTGTCGAATTATTCATCGAGTAACAAAGATAATCGCGAGAATGAAGAATCGATATATTAACATGCCGAATGGTGAGGATATCAACCAGGTTGCTGTGAATTTCTATGGAATTAGTGGCTTTCCTAGAGTAATTGGAGCCATAGATTGTACACACATCAAAATTATATCTCCAGGAGGTGACAATGCAGAATTATATAGAAACCGTAAAGGTTATTTTTCGATAAATGTTCAAGCAATTTGTGATGCAAACTTGAAAATCCGCCATATCGTTGCACGCTGACCTGGGTCGGTTCACGACAGTACCATATTGAACGACAGCCCATTACCTGCATTATTTGAGAATGGTACATTCGGCAATAAATATCTACTGGGTGATAGCGGGTACCCTTGCAAACCTTTTTTATTGACACCACTTCTCAATCCACAAAATGAGAGTGAAATTGCATATAATAAATCCCACATATCAACAAGAAACACAATTGAAAGATGTTTTGGGTTACTGAAACGTCGTTTTCCTTGTCTTCATTCGGGAATTGCCTTAAAGTTAGTGAATGTCCTACCAGTAATTGTAGCTTGTAGTGTGCTTCATAATATAGGAATTGAACTGCATGACAATGAACTTCCTCCTGATGAATTTCCATTGGATGAATTGATAGAAGATGAAGAACTTGATATGACAGTTGAAAGAAATGAAAGTACTGCAGTTAGGACAGCATTGATCAATACAGTGTTCAGAAGATGATTTTAGATTTTTCGAATTGTTAATAACATTTAAAATGTTTATATCTCAAAAATGCTGACAAATCTAAGCGACATTTCATAGTTTGTTATCACCTTGATGGGGTACCTTTCAGAACTATAACAGTTAATCTAGTAATTCCAGGAGAATACATATACAAGTGAAAAATCATTGATTTGGATGGAGCAGCCGAAATTGATATAATTGTCTCAGCTCTCGAATATTCTTTCTTGGAGAATGATCAAATTTTGTATCTACATTAACTTGTCTTGTGCACGAAACAATTTGAGACTGAGATACCAGAATGTTCAGTATTTTGAGCACTTTGAATGTTTCAAATGCAGTCAAGAGGCTAGGAAATGCATGTAAATTAATTTATTTTCAGAAATTTAAGAGTCACATATGTAAAATGTTTAGTTATTCTATCAAGAACAAATATGACGATTGCCAAAAATCTACCAGATGCTTTTTAATTTGTCAACAACTAACTAATCAAATTATTGTAACAATTGAAATAAATCCAAAAGGCACCTTCTCAAGATCACAACAAACTTTAATTCGTTAGAATCTGCTAATGGAAAAAACTGAAAAATATGTCTTGACTAAGGTTTCCATGAATTGTTTAATAATTTTTTTTTGAACATAATCTCTTGAATATTTGCTTTTTGCTAAATACCCAGTGTACCTCTGGACTCGAATGTGGGTAACTGAAAGAGAAAATACTGAAAAAAGAAGTTATGATCAGAATTGAATGTAAAAATCGACATTTCATATTAACCAAATCAATAATGTACATTACAAGAAAGTTAACTTTATTTCTCAAAACCTCATGTATGTTAAATTTTCAACAACATATTTGAATTCAAATTATAATAAAAATTTCATTCAGGAGTCTCTAGTTTCTTCAATTGGAGTAAATATATTTTCATTTGGATATTATGTTCTTTTATCATGAACTTGGTTTGCAAATTGGCATTAAACAGTTTCCTTTTGAAATATTTATATTTCATCTGTTCTGTAGTGATCCTTTCTTTGTTTTTTTGAGTTTTCTTTTCCTGTGCAACAATCTTTCTCTTCAATATCTTTTTGACTTGAGGTTCAGGTTTTAGTGGGGGATTATGGATTGGTGAAGGGATTTCTTCTGGAGAGGCAGGTTCGGGGTCAGGCTGGTACACTGTTTCGGGGAAAGGCTGATACACAGTTTCACCAAAGTATTCTGCAGCATCATCAAATGGATTTTCCTTTGGAGCAATCTGGTTCGCAATAACAGCTAGCACCTGTGCTGCTGCTTCGTCCAATTCAGGAGTCATTCGTCCTCCTCCAGTTTTCATTATTTCTCGCTTAAATTCAATGATAACTTATTTCAATTTCAAACGTACTTTCAACAAATTGTTTCAGATATGTTATACAGACCTTTGACAATGTGTGCAGTTGAACTACATCAACATATTATAAAATCATGCTTACTTTATCAATTGTTGCCTTTTTTTGGCGTCTTCTAAGTCCTCTGATGTGAAGCCAGCAGTGTGAAGTTTTTCCAAGTATCTTTTTTTCTGCAAACATATCTACTTATTACAGGTACAAACTATATTTTTTTGTTTCAAGTGAGTTATTTCAAGAGATCAGGAAATCAAACCCACATAATTACAGAAAACAGATATACTTTCTATGATTTTATTTAGTATCGTGAGTTATTACTTACATTTTCATCTGCAAGGGATTTTTTCGTTCTCCTTTTTAAATTATCCCATAGTACTTTCAACTGCTTCCACTCTCGTGGAATGCTAGAGGAGCTATTAAATTCATTTTGAATTCTCATCCATATTGCTCTCTTTTTACTAATGGATATAGCATCTGATTTTTTACACTCCACAATATTCCCGTATCTGAGAAAAAGTGATAAGAAAGATCACATCTCATATAGGTATGTATGCATCAACTGAAAATATAGGTACCTAGGTTCTTACTTTTTTATAATCTCCGTCAGTAAAGTTTTTTCTCCCTCCGTATAATTTGCTCCCCTTTTTTTTGTAGAAGTCTCCATGTCTCTCTATTATTGTTACGGTTCGTTTTTAATAATAAATTTTATCTTAAATTCATTTAGTTGTTTAGGTTTTCTCTATAGGTACTAAAGTTATTTATAACCTTAATTGTAATCTATCTAAATCTTTTGATTGTTCATCTAATTAATAATTTTAGATATTAGTTAATAAAATATACCTTACCATTCTCTTTAATAAAATAGAAACACAACCTTAAACACAAATATAAAATAACTACACACAACCAAAATAATTTATTAAATATCAGTAAAAATAGGTAAACATTGTTTATGTAGAATAAAACATTTAATGTCAAAGTTCAATAGGTTAAGAGAGGGCCTCTTCTTCTAGTCTTCAGTCAAATCAGAAGTGCCAATTCAACCATTTAATTTTAATAAAAATCACACTTTACCAGGCTTAACTTTGTACTTTGAACCGGTTTCCTTTTTTTTGTTCTTGGCATTGTTCTGAATGAAGCACATGGTTTCTTGAACTTCGAATTTTATTTCGGATTTTTATGCCAAGAAAAACAAAAATAATAGAAGACATTAGGATCACTACATTGTAATAGTTACATAATACACTTAATTGTGGATCTGGATCCAGTCTTTCTCACTTATTGGCCACATTTCACCTCCGGTAAGTCCATAAGGGATTAAGCTTAAATTCCAAATAAAAATATTGAATTTGTAAATTTCTTTTAGGCCAAAAACCTCCTCCTGCTTTATAAGACCTACTTCTGCTTATTTTTTTTTCTAAATCTGCTTTTCTTCACTTCATTCTTCCACTTCTGGCTTTGGCACCTGCACTAACCAACTGGGGGCTGCTTACTCCTACTGTACAACACTACACACCTACACATCTCTGCTGCACACCTTGCTTGCATGTACTTGCTTTGTTTAAGCACTCATTAGAAGTAGGAGCTCCTTCTCTAGACTTGCTCATAACTGCTACCTCTTCAGCAACTGGATTAACCACAAGTAAGAGATTACCATATGTTTTCCTTTTGTATCATTCATACTGACAGCATTAAACTGATATAATCCAGCACTTGGCACATTCAAGTTACCATCGAAGTGTCAACTATATTTTATATTAACTAATTTATCTATATATTTATTATATGTTTATAATAGAATATAATAGGTTAAATTTTAGTGTGATATACCCTTTGTGAGCTGGATGGTACCACCCAGAGACCTTAATTGATGTTGGGTTTGTTAAGATTAAATTAATTAGGGTGACTATATCTGTATATTTTCTTCCATAACAAATAATTGAACCCCCCCTACTCTACGGGAGATACTATTATCTCTAATTATTAACTCTGTGTTAAAATTCTCTCGTATGGTGGTTAGGATCAAGTTTAATAAAATACGTTTTCTCAGTAGAAATAATTTTAATGACAGACATTCATGACATTTATACTACATTATCTAAAACACGTTACCTTAACTACTAAACATTAATGAAAACAACAGGCAATACAAATGTAACTATTAACACGCCTCCTTACATTTGTATTGTTTACAATAAATTTAATTTACTTCTAAAAAATTCAAATTTCTCTTTTCCTAGAGCCTTAGTCAAAATTCGCAATATTTATATTACTATCTACTTTAACAATATCTATTATTTTATCTTTAACACTTTCATGTACATAATGGTAATGAATCTCAATATGTTTTGAATTTTTAGTTAAATTTCCATTATAAGCTATATCAATTGCACTTTTATTATCTTCATAAATTTTTACTGGTTTATCTAAATTAATATTAAATGTTTTTAATAATTCTATTACAAATTTTAACTCACTTACTGCCTCAGAAAGTGCTACATACTCAGCAAATGTGGAAGCTTTAGTGACAGTTTTTTGTTTCTTTGACTTCCAATAAATTACATTACCAAATAGTTTTATAATAAAACCAGTAGTAGATTTTCGATCCGTAATATCTCCGGCCCAGTCGGCATCTACATAGCAATCTAAGATATTCCAATCATTACTCTTTTTTAAAAGTTAACTTTAAATCCTTTGTAAAATATAAATATTTTAATATTCTCAATGCATATTTATAATGACTATTGTCATAGGAATTTTGAAATCTACTTAAATAATTAACGCCAAAACTAATGTCTGGTCTAGTTGCAGAACTAATGTATAACAGGGCACCAATTAAATTTCTATATTTTAAATTTTGTTCACAAAATTCAGACTTTTCTAATTTTAAATTTACCTCCATCGGTGTACGATACAATTTACTATTTTCTAAGTTATACCTTTTAATTAATGTCTCAATATATTTCGTTTGACTCATTTTCAATTCTTTACCAATTTCATATTCTATTTTAATTCCCACATATTCTTTAACTTTTCCCAAATCTTTCATTTTAAATTTATTCGACAATAATAATTTTATTTTCTTAATCTCTTTTATATTATTTCCACAAATTAACAAATCATCAACAAAAACTAACACGTATATAACATCGCTCTCACACTTAAGTGTGTACAAACAGCTATCTACTTTACTTCTTTCAAAACCACATTTATACAAGCAATCATCTAAACATTCATACCAAGCACGTGGACTCTCTTTCAATCCATATAGAGCCTTTTTTAGTTTGCAAATTCTATTTGTACCATCCTCAAAACCTTTTGGTTGATTAACATAGACCTCTGAACTTATTTTTCCATTTGGAAATGCAGACTCCACATCCATCTGTTGAATTTCTAGTTCTTTCTGACAGCATATTGATAATAAAATTTTTAACGTTTGCATTTTTGCGACAGGTGAATATATATCTTCAATTTCTTCCCTTTGTTGAAAACCTCTTGCTACTAACCTTGCTTTATATAACCCATTAGACTTTATTGTATATACCCATTTTACGTCCACAACATTTTTATCATTTTTGTTTTCAACCATAGTCCACGTTTCATTTTCATTCAAACAACTCATTTCTCTTATCATTGCCAATTTCCACTCCTTTCTTTCTTTACTATCCATCGCCTCCTCGAAAGTACTTGGGATGTCAATCGTACACATATTAACATAAATATTGTTTGTATAAACATCATAATCGTCTAACCATTTCGGAGGATTCCGTACACGTTTAGGTCTTTGTAATTGTGTTGAAGTTCCAGGTATCTCATTATTATCCTCATTTTCTTTTTCTATATTCTGATCTGTTTCACTATATTCATAATCACTTTCATTCTCCATTACATCTTCCATACCAGTTTCATTTGAACTCAAACCAATACATTTTACATTTTCTTCGACTATATCAACATGCCTAGCAACTACAACATCTCCATTTAAAATTACCCTATAACCTACCGTACTATATCCAATTAGAATGCCCATATCTGCCTTTTTATCCCATTTAGATTCTCTTTTCTGCTCAGGTTTTCTAACAAATACCTTACTCCCATATAACTTTAGATTTGACACATCTGGTTTCTTCCTGAAAAATATCTCAAACGGAGTTTTCTTCTCAATCGTATTTGCCAATGTACGATTTCTTAAATATGTTGCTGCACAAACTATCTCAGGCCAATATTTTTTATCTACCTTAGCTTCATTTAATAGACACCTTGAAATGTCCATTATTGTTCTATTAAATCTTTCAGCTGTACCGTTTAATTCGTGTACATACGATGGACAATTATTAATAAATATTCCCCTTTCTCTTGCAAATCCGAATATATTTCCATTCAAATACTCTTTGCCGTTATCACACCTTAGATATTTTACTCTTTTATCTGTAATATTTTCACACTCATTAACATACTCACACAAACAGTCATACACTTCTGATTTTGATTTAATGGCATATACTCTGGCTATCTTACTATAATCATGAATGAAACTTACAAAATCCCTTTCACCTTTCAACCCCTCGGTACTAAATGGTCCACATACATCAGTGTGTACAATCTCTAAAATATCTCTCGCTCTTTCTCTATTATTTTTAAATGGAATATTATGCATTTTATTTTCTATACACGTTCTACATTTTAAAAATTCATGTTCTAATTCATTAGGTATACCATCCAATAATTTATTTTTAACAATTAAATCTAAATATTTAAAATTAACATGCCCAAGTATTCTATGCCATTTTTCCTTTTCAGTTATGTTATTACTCTTATTTGCAATATTGACATAAGTGTTTTTATATTGTAACTTACTTTTCATATAATATAATCCATTAATTTTTGAAGCTACTGCTGTTATTTTATTATTTAAATCTATAATTTTGGTCACATTTCCTTTTGATACTATTTTATTATTTTCCGTAATTTTACTGTAACTCAACAAATTTGATTTCATTTCTTTCACACAGAAAACATTTTTTATATTTACTAAATTATTCTTATTAGACGCATTAAAATAACTTACAACATTTCCTAACTTTGTCGCTTTTACAATAGTATTATTCCCTAAAATAACATTTACCGGGTTTTCTAAAATTTTAAAATTTTCAAAATATTTATCGTTATTTATGATATGATCAGTACAACCACTATCTAGAATCCAATTAATCTCGTTATTACTATCCCTATCATTTACCTCTACATTATGAGCTTCTGCTTCTGGTTCCACCATTGTTATCCAAGCAACATTTTTTTGATTACTTGATCCAGGTTGTGGATTACGCTCTCTGCCTGAATATCCATAATTTCGTCTTCCGCCAAATCTTTGACCTCTCGTTGACCTCCAAGTTCCCCTAATTCTATTTCCATTTCCGCTATTTTGTGAACAATCCCTTTTAAAATGTCCTGCCTCACCACATTGATAACACTTTCTCTCTGGTCCTTGTTTACTCTTTTTCTGCCACAAATACATTTGTTTTTCTTAAGCCATCTTCATTTTTAGTTTTTAATTCGCTCATTTGAATCTTATTCTTAATATAGTCTACCGTTTGATCTTCTGTACTCAGCGTATCTATCAAATCTCCAATGTAACTGTACGTCTCTGGCAAAGTGTTTAGCATATAATTTAATTTCTCCTTTTCAGTCACACTGGCACCTGCATTTTTCAAATCATTTACTGCTTTTTCAAAATCACTGAAAAAGGTTGCCGAGTTATTATAATCTTTTAATCTTAATTTTTCAAGTTTATTCCTATACACAATTTGTAAAGCCGTTGATGCTTTCAGATAGATATTGTCAAATTTCTTAATAATACTCGACGCAGTAATTTGGTCATATACAAACTCCAACTGTTTATTTGAGATAGCACTGTATATATAATTTAACGCCTTCAAATTGTCTTCATCCCATGATGTCCCATTACTTTCAGTTCTTTCGGATTCCAGTACATAATAACATTTTTTCATCTTTAAATACATACTTATTCTTTTCTTCCACATGCTATATTCTTCACCATCAAAAATAGGTATTGAAATTTCATTCTTAGCCATTTTTCTTCCAGAACTTTCCCTCCTATCTACAACTTGACCACTTTCTATCTAACCACAGACCTCTTTCTATATCTAACCAAGTACCTCTTTTATCTAACCACGCTCTGCTACCATGTTAAAATTCTCTCGTATGGTGGTTAGGATCAAGTTTAATATATATTTATTATATGTTTATAATAGAATATAATAGGTTAAATTTTAGTGTGATATACCCTTTGTGAGCTGGATGGTACCACCCAGAGACCTTAATTGATGTTGGGTTTGTTAAGATTAAATTAATTAGGGTGACTATATCTGTATATTTTCTTCCATAACAAATAATTGAACCCCCCCTACTCTACGGGAGATACTATTATCTCTAATTATTAACTCTGTGTTAAAATTCTCTCGTATGGTGGTTAGGATCAAGTTTAATAAAATACGTTTTCTCAGTAGAAATAATTTTAATGACAGACATTCATGACATTTATACTACATTATCTAAAACACGTTACCTTAACTACTAAACATTAATGAAAACAACAGGCAATACAAATGTAACTATTAACACTCTGAACTAGCTTAATCGGGAATAACAGTACCTGCGCCCCTTAAGGAATTTATGGGGGGCTAACAAGTGGCGCTCCAACGTGTATTTATGTATATTTTTCCAGTATTAGTGATCTTGGATTGATATTTTAATCATTCTTGCAGTTTTGAGCTGGTGGACTTGTATTTTAAATATATTAAAATAAAAACAATCATTTAGGTGCAACATTTTTGACACAAACTAATAAATTTTTGAGATTTTGAGGTTAATATCATTCTTCTTTCTTCTCTTTAAATATTCATTTTAGGCACTGGCACAAAACTTAAGACCTGTGGAGTGAGTTATCCTGTCATACAATTTACGGTTTACAATCGATTTGTAGTATCGATTATTGGTTGATTCGATTGTGACTGATAAATTATATGCACTTTTCTTTTTATTTAATTCTTGTAGATATTTTATCTTATAATTAAGATAGTATAAAAGATTAAAAATAGAAGTAATTTTAATAAAACAATATTAATTTTAATAATATTTTATTACCTTTTTAGTACAGTTGATAGGTATTTTATATAGTTACAGTTTTTTTGTAAAGTTTGCCTTTTTAGTTAAATTGCATACAGGGTGAACCTGGAAATATTTTGAGGTTGGTTTTTTATTGTTGAATCTTTAAATACATAGCAATATAAAGATTACAATAAAAGTTTTTAAATAGATTACAGGGTAATCTTGGAACGTAACATTTTTAGTGTTATACAGGATGGTTCCATATCAATTTCTTTAATTTTTTTTTCTTTGCGCGTTTATGAAAAGAAGTTAATATAGGTGTTTAAGATATTTTCTTGTAACTGAAAAAAGTTTATTATTTAATTTTTCATTTTGGGGTTCTTTGTTAATTCAAGTTGCTCGTTTAAAATTAAGTAGTAGTGATAGATAGCTGTATTTTCTTGTATTTTTTTTCTCGGCTCTTTCTTTATTAAGAAAGGGGGGGAATTGTGTGTTTTTTCCTTCCTTTATCTGAAAGGATATGTCGAAAATGATGGAGGTAAATCGGCTGAAACAAGATGAGCTGACCTATGAGTTAAAGATAAGAAATTTAACTGTTGGTAACACAGTAACCGAAAAACGGGCTACTCTACGGCAAGCTCTGAAAAATGAGAGGGAATATGGGACTGCGGACATCGAGTACAACTTGGACTTGGATTTTGAGGAAGAATTAAAGACATGTACACGGAAGTTTGAGGAAATGGAACAAGAAATTGAAGCCTTTGACACCGACAACTGTGAGAATGCTTACCGTCGAATCTACTCTAGACTAGTTCATTTAACACAGCGTTTAAGTAGAATAGAGGGTCATGCTGAAGATCAGGAAGAAAACCGTGCCAAACTAGAAAGGCAGTGTCAGGAACTCTTTGGTAACCTTAATTTGGCTTATGAGCTTGGAACTGCAACTCGTGTTGGTACCTTTGAAAAGCCAAGAATTAACTATACCTCAGTGGATACGCATCAACAGTCTGCTCCTTTGGGAAATAGAAGATCTGAACTGTCAGCGTTCAAGGATGGTGAAAGAAATCCTGCTCCTTTAGAAGATAGAAGACCTTCGGTAAGGACTGCGGTTGTGGACAGTGAAGAAAGTCAGGGTTGTGCTCAGTTAAAAGGAGGTGATAGGTCAATTTTAGATGATCCAAACCCTCCAGTTAACAGAAACTCCAGGAATTTTTCGATAGTGGGAGACCTCATAGATTATCCGGAGGAGTGCTTTCCAGAACAGCGAAGATCAGAAGCTCCTCATCAGTTATCGGAGCCTGGGCATTCAAGCAGCTATTACGATAGCCATGTACCAAATTATCAACCTAAGGAGAGATACCACGAAAATCAATTCTACAGAGATAACTCTGGGTCGAGAGTACATTTTTCATCCGATACTTCTAGAATGGCTACAATTGATGACTCAAGGATATCCTATCAAGATTGGAACAGATCCCACCATCTTTCACACCACCTGAATAATCTTGAAGTTTCGCCAATTCCTTCCCGACGACCACATGATTATTTTACTCCAACTCCAGATGTTCACAGATGGAATGAATGTCAAGTTTAATGGCCGAACAAGTGTGAATGACTTTCTTGAACGTATCGAAGAGATCAGGATTTCACGTGGGATTACCAAGGATCAACTTTTACGTTCCGCCCCTGAACTCTTTATCCAAGACGCCTTGTTCTGGTTCAGGACTTGCAGATTTACGTCATGGGATGATTTGGTGGCTCAGTTAAAGGAGGCTTTTAGGCCATACGACTATGAGTATAGTCTTTGGGAGGAGATTCGTCGAAGAACACAAGGATCTCAAGAGAAGGTGCTTACCTTTATCACCGCTATGGAGAATTTGTTTCGACGGTTAGATCAACCACCAAGGGAGGATTATAGAGTTAACATCATAAAGAGGAACTTACTACCATATATACAGACTCAGTTGTCTCTCCATCACATAACCTCCGTCCGAGATCTGTTGAGATTGTGCCGAACAATTGAAGAGACTGAGGAAAGAGTGAAGAGATTCGCTCCTCCTCCAACTTCCTATAGATCTCTTCTGGAACCAGAATTGGCATACCACAGACCAGTTCATTCCACTTCCACTTCGGTAGCTTCACTGAGAACCAATACCACATCTATTAGTACGTCGGACACCGGATTATTGGTTCAACCGGCAGGAACTTCGACGTTGGTTCATGCAGTTTCGTCTTCATCATCCCCACCACTCTGTTGGAATTGTGGTAAAAATACCCATAAATTTCGAGCTTGTCCAGAACAAAAGAAGAAGTTCTGTTTTAAATGCGGCTATGAGGGAGTCATGGTAAAGAACTGTCCAGCGTGTTCGAAAAACCAGAAGGCAGGTCCGAATTAGACCGGTCGAGACCACCTGCCATCAATTCGGTCAACGCAGGATCATCATCCATGTCAATTCTACTAGACTTCGTAATCGCGCATGCAAAAGAAGACACTCGTCCCTACCTTTCCGTCAACATCCTAGGTAAAGAATTTCTGGCTCTTCTGGATAGCGGATGCTCGAAAACCGTGATTGGAGGTTTAGGTTGGGAGCAACTTAAATTGGTTTGTTCACTAAACCCCTCTTCCACATTGAAGGAGTGCGTTGTCGCCAATGGAGGAAAATGTGATGTGCTAGGATCTATAACGGTTCCAATTCAGTTACAGGACAGAGTGAGAGTGCTAGAACTCCTGGTTGTTCCTAGTATTCCACACGCAGTCATATTAGGTGTCGATTTTTGGACTTCGATGGAAATTGTGCCTGATCTATATTCTGGCCAGTGGGTTTTTAGGACCGAGAGTGACCTTTCTAGTCCTAACATAGCGGCTATTCAGTCCTCTGAGCACCTGTCAGTGGCTCAAAAGGCACAGTTAGATGATTTGGTCGAGTCAACTTTTAGCGCTATGGGAAACAAGATAGGATGCACTCATTTGGTAGAACATGAGATAAGGACACAAGCACAACCCATCAAACAAAGACACTATCCCATCTCCCCTGCCCTGCAACGACAAGTAAACGCGGAATTGGACAAAATGTTGGATGATGATATTGTCGAGCCCTCAAAGTCTCCATGGGCTTCCCCTATAGTCATGGTTAAGAAGTCCGATGGAAACTATAGATTCTGCGTAAACTATAAAAAATTGAATGAGGTTAGCGAGAGAGATGCTTATCCGTTACCATTTGTGGGAGCAACACTGGACAAGCTAAGGGATGCCAGATATCTTACTACCCTCGATATTAAGTCCGCCTACTGGCAGATCAAGGTAGCAGAAAAGTCACGACCTCTTACAGCTTTTGTCGTTCCAACGAGAGGATTGTATCAATTCAAGAGGATGCCTTTTGGGTTGCACAATGCCCCAGCCACGTGGCAACGATTTATTGACCGAGTCGTAGGGGTGGACTTAGAACAATACGTCTTTGTATATTTAGATGACGTTATCATCTGTACCCCTACTTTTGAACTTCATTTAAAGGTACTTGAAGAAGATCTGAAAAGGCTTGCTGAAGCGGGACTCACTCTCAACCGGGATAAGTGCCATTTTTGCAAACCCGAACTGCGGTATTTGGGATATGTTGTAAATGCTTCAGGTTTAATGGTTGATCCCGAAAAGGTAGAAGCCATTATTAACATCCCCGATCCAACGAACGTGTCTGAAGTCCGTAGGGTGGTAGGTTTAGCATCTTGGTACCAGCGTTTCGTACCGAATTTTTCTACCTTGATTGCACCTTTAACTGCCTTATTATGTAAAAATGCGAAGTTCGACTGGAATGACTCATGTTCGACAGCTATGGGAAAAATCAAGGAGCATCTCATATCGGCTCCAATCCTGACTTGCCCTGATTTTGAGCGACCTTTCATCATCCAGACGGATGCCAGTGATTTTGGTCTTGGCGCGGTTCTGTCCCAAATGTTTGAAGACGGCGAAAAAGTTATAGCGTACCTTAGTCGATCCCTAACTAAGGCAGAGCGTAAGTTCAGCACAACTGAGAAGGAGTGCTTGGCGGTCCTCCATGCAGTAGAAAAGTTCCGTCCATACGTCGAGGGTTCCCGCTTTCAAGTCATCACCGACCATTATAGCCTCAAGTGGTTATACAACTTCAAAGATCAAGCTGGTCGAGTAGCTAGGTGGGCCCTACGGCTCCAACAATACGACTTCGAGATAATACATCGGAAGGGAGCTGAACACGTAGTACCAGATACCTTATCTCGTTCAGTACCGTGTGTTAATGCTATAGAACCCATCACTAACATCAAAGACGTTAAGGACCTTTGGTATAAGCGGCAGTATGAGAGAGTAGAGCAAAAATCAGAAAAATATCCTGACTGGAGAATTGAGAATGGCAAACTTTTTAAGTTGGCTAAACCACTTTACCCTAGTTTATCCCTTCGCAGCATGGATTGGCTTATTGTTGTTCCTAAAGAAGATCGGACGAATGTAATACGGGAACATCATGACCCGCCTACCTGTGGCCACTTAGGTGTCTACAAAACCTTGGGTCGTCTCAGCCATAAGTATTATTGGCCGAAGATGAGGGCAGACGTAGCTCGTTATGTTAGATGTTGTGACATCTGCTTGAGGACCAAGCCCGAACAAGCAGCTCCAAGGGGCTTGATGTTAAGTCAAGCTCCAACTACCACTCGCCCATGGCAAATCCTCAGTATGGATTTGGTTGGTCCTCTTCCTCGCTCTTCTTCAGGATTCTCATATATCTTAACTGTCAACGATTTGTTTAGTAAGTTTGTTTTGTTTTTCCCTCTTCGAAAGGCTACTACTCCAAAAATTGTCGAGTTTATTGAAGATTAGGTTTTTTTGTTGTTCGGAGTTCCCGAAAAGATCATCCTTGATAATGGGAAGCAATTTCGGAGTCGTGAACTTATGTCTTTGCTCGAAAAATATGATGTTGCTAAGGGTTATTGTGCTAATTATTCTCCCCAAGCCAATGCAGTTGAGCGTTACCATCGTGTTCTAAAAACCGCACTTAGCTCATACGTGGCGGACAATCAACGTCTATGGGACAAGAATCTGCAGAAAGTTGCTTGTGCTATGCGTTCAGGACGGCATGAAGTTACACAGCTGTCTCCAAATTTCGTCTTATTCTCGAGGGAAATTGATCTTCGTGGAAGGAGTACTGTACCTGCTGATGGTTTGGATGAAAACTATGATCCTTCTGCCCGAAACAAGGCCCTTCAAGGTGTTTTTAAGGATGTAGCCGTCCGAATCAAGAAAGCCTTCACCAAGAGTGAAAAACGGTATAATCTTCGACGGAGAGATGTAAAGTTCCAACTAGGTGATCAGGTCTGGAAGAGGATATTCACTTTATCAGATAAAGCAAAAGGAGTAACCTCCAAGCTAGCTCACAAATTTGAGGGACCATTTACAATCGCAAAGATTTTCTCACCCTGGTCATACGAGTTACGTGACTCTCGAGGACGCTCTAAGGGCGTATGGCATGCTCGAGACCTGAAGAGTCATCCTCCTGACGATGTTGAACCTAAAGATACCAAAGAAGACGTTTAGTTCAATTTTTTCCTGTTTTGTATATATTATTCTAGTTAGTACAGTTAGTATCGTAGAGTCATTGGGTTGTTAGATAATCCCTCTAATGTTTCAGGAATATATAGACTGGAAATAGTAATTTTTTTTTTTGTTGAATTCATAATGCTCATTTTTGCATTTTTGTATTTCCATTTCTAACACAGTTAGTTTTTACGAATGTAGAATGCTTATGAGTAAAAGTTTTTTTTTCACCTTAATGTCACTCCCAACACTCGCATGGCTTTTCTTTGGCAAGGTAAATTAATATTCTTATAATACATATCTGCAGACGGTAACATGTTCACAAATCGAACTACAATAGTTAAGCTTATTTTGGGCCGGGATTTGCAATGCGCTCAGGAAAAAAATATTATCTCGTTAAGGTTTTCCAACAAAAACCTTCTTTTTGGAAAGGGGGGAGTTGTTACGGTTCGTTTTTAATAATAAATTTTTATCTTAAATTCATTTAGTTGTTTAGGTTTTCTCTATAGGTACCAAAGTTATTTATAACCTTAATTGTAATCTATCTAAATCTTTTGATTGTTCATCTAATTAATAATTTTAGATATTAGTTAATAAAATATACCTTACCATTCTCTTTAATAAAATAGAAACACAACCTTAAACACAAATATAAAATAACTACACACAACCAAAATAATTTATTAAATATCAGTAAAAATAGGTAAACATTGTTTATGTAGAATAAAACATTTAATGTCAAAGTTCAATAGGTTAAGAGAGGGCCTCTTCTTCTAGTCTTCAGTCAAATCAGAAGTGCCAATTCAACCATTTAATTTTAATAAAAATCACACTTTACCAGGCTTAACTTTGTACTTTGAACCGGTTTCCTTTTTTTTGTTCTTGGCATTGTTCTGAATGAAGCACATGGTTTCTTGAACTTCGAATTTTATTTCGGATTTTTATGCCAAGAAAAACAAAAATAATAGAAGACATTAGGATCACTACATTGTAATAGTTACATAATACACTTAATTGTGGATCTGGATCCAGTCTTTCTCACTTATTGGCCACATTTCACCTCCGGTTAGTCCATAAGGGATTAAGCTTAAATTCCAAATAAAAATATTGAATTTGTAAATTTCTTTTTAGGCCAAAAAACTCTTCCTGCTTTATAAGACCTACTTCTGCTTATTATTTTTTTCTAAATCTGCTTTTCTTCACTTCATTCTTCCACTTCTGGCTTTGGCACCTGCACTAACCAACTGGGGGCTGCTTACTCCTACTGTACAACACTACACACCTACACATCTCTGCTGCACACCTTGCTTGCATGTACTTGCTTTGTTTAAGCACTCATTAGAAGTAGGAGCTCCTTCTCTAGACTTGCTCATAACTGCTACCTCTTCAGCAACTGGATTAACCACAAGTAAGAGATTACCATATGTTTTCCTTTTGTATCATTCATACTGACAGCATTAAACTGATATAATCCAGCACTTGGCACATTCAAGTTACCATCGAAGTGTCAACTATATTTTATATTAACTAATTTATCTATATATTTATTATATGTTTATAATAGAATATAATAGGTTAAATTTTAGTGTGATATACCCTTTGTGAGCTGGATGGTACCACCCAGAGACCTTAATTGATGTTGGGTTTGTTTAGATTAATTTAATTAGGGTGACTATATCTGTATATTTTCTTCCATAACAAATAATTGAACCCCCCCTACTCTACGGGAGATACTATTATCTCTAATTATTAACTCTGAACTAGCTTAATCGGGAATAACAGTACCTGCGCCCCTTAAGGAATTTATGGGGGGCTAACATTATTTTCAATCTCAACGAAACCACAATCAAATCTAACCTATAAAACCACAATCTTGACAAAATCGAGACATGAAACATGAAAATACGAGGATTATTGCACTGTTGTCAGATCTTTCCCTTGATTAGTAAATGAATTGGTTATATAACGTGGAGTAGGTTTTATGCAACGCATTTGATATTTAATGTGACATCAAATTTGATGTGACGTTAGTTAATCACATGATTAATTCTTCTTTATACAACCGGCCCTATATCTGCTGAGCTAAGTCTACTCAGTTATACCGACTACCTATCTGAAGCCCTGGAGGAAGGCTTGCAGGTTGATTCAGTGTACACTGACTTCTCTAAAGCCTTTGATAAGATAAACCATGAACTTCTATTACATAAATTACGTTTTTATGGTATTGATGGTCAGATATATAGCTGGTTATGTAGTTATTTAGAAAACAGAACTCAAATGGTTAGAGTAAATCACTGTTATTACATTTTCCTGTAACTTCGGGTGTTCCTCAAGGTTCGCACCTGGGACCCCTACTATTTAATCTGTTCATTAATGATATTATTACTTGCTTTTCCCATACAAAAGCTCTCCTTTTCGCTGATGACCTTAAGTGCTTTACTATAATAAGATCTCATGATGATATTCGTGGACTACAATCAGATATTAATAAATTATCCCAGTGGTGCTCTTTTAATGGTATGGAATTAAATGTTGGTAAGTGTTACATTATGCGTTTCTGTAGGAATCGCCATTTGCTAACACATGACTATACTATTAACGATCAAGCATTGCAATCATGCACACACATGAGAGACCTAGGCATTATGTTAGACTCTTCACTCAGCTTTAAACACCACATTAGTACTATTGCCCAAAAGTCTATGAAAATGCTTGGTTTCATTAAAAGAACATCTCGTGATTTCACAGATATTAATTCAATAAAAATTTTATATTGCTCACTGGTTAGATCTCATCTTGATTTTTGTTCAGCACACCTTTCTCAGATACATAGCTTTTAAACAACATATTTATCGTAGCTACTCAGATATTGAGTTATTATTGAATATTACTTCATTAGAAACCCGTAGAAAAAGAAAAGATCTGACAATCTTATTCAACATTATTAATGGTAATAGTAACTGTCCCGATCTTCTGTCAAAAATTGGTCTTTTTGTACCTACTCGGTCAACAAACTTTTCACATAAGCTATCATAGATATAACTCTACTTATAACAATTTTTTACCACGAACACTTAGACTCGCGAATTCTCTAAATGACTTAAATATATTCTGCAATTCCTTAGATAGATTTAAAAACCATCTGTTGAACATACAGTGTTAGTGATATAATTTCTATCAGCTATTTTTAAGCTTAAACTTTGTTTTATATCGTAATGTACTTTTTTTTCCTTTAACTTATTAGCTTGTTATCCAATATATATATTATAATGTTTGTTCCTTGTGTTGACACTGTTTATGGTTTTGCTTTTGACTTTGTAATATTTTTTTTTGTAATAATATTTCTGAATTGGGCTTGCCCGTAAATAAATAAATAAATAAACATTATAAATGTTTGTCTGATTAATACTGAAATACCTAACTGCTGGAAAACGGCAGTAGTTACTGTTTTACCAAAAGTAGAAAATCCTAAAGAATACAAATATTTAAGGGGTATAAGTATTTTACCAACTCTTTCTAAAATTCTAGAAAGAGCTATTCAGGCTCAAATTAGGGAACATATAAACACATTTTCACTAATTCCTTCAATTCAATCGGGTTTTCGAAGGAGTTATAGTTGTACAACTGCTCTTCTTAATGTTTTGGATGACATTGTATCATCAACTGCTAAAGGCTTATGTACATTATTAATTTTATTGGACTTTAGTCGTGCATTTGATACCATAAACCATAGACTATTAGTAGATAGGCAACACTGATTCGGGGCCATGGCGGAGGCGCTAACATGGGAATCTCCATAAGAAAATCGTCAAAAAAGCTAAGGTCTAAAAACGTCGAAATTGGCTAATTCAAGGTCACGAGTGATCAACGGACACAAGCCTGCCTCCAACGTATACAAGTAAGGTTAAAAGGACGGGTGGACGAGCAAAGGCAAACAGATCACGTGACACACCTTCTATGACGTCACTCACAAGTCAAAAAGGCATTAATGGACGACAACGAACACTCCAACGCAACGTATAAGGTCAAAAGGACATTAACGGGTGGCAATAAGCCAACGCAGTCAAAAGGACAGGTGGGCGAGCAAATGTCAACAAACAGATCACGTGACACACCTTCTACGACGTCACTTACAAGTCAAAAAGGCATTACCAGCGAGAGAGCCGAAGTAGCAAAGCTACTGAATCCGCCCTTTGCGCATATTTTTCAATAGTGGATATGTGAAAAAGACGCGTTTAGGTATATTGCGCACAAAAACCATTAAGGCACTCTCTAGAAACTTGATAAGATATCTCTTAAAATGATTTGCAATTGTTTTTCAATCCCCCGATAAGAAAAACCACAACCAACACGTTAAAAGGTGTATACAGAGTATAACAGAAATGTCGCAATAATGCAATACAAAGGCTGTACAAGTACATTATCGTATATACAGGATCAAAGGTCCTAGATACGGTAGGGTATGTTAGAAAGTGTACCAAGGCATTAATGGACGAACACTCCAACGCGACGACAAAAGGACAGGTCATCTAAAAAGTATATCGTTAGGTAATATGTTACCCTAATGAGAATAAATAAACTTTTAAATAATAATCGTTATTAATAGAATTGCATACACACGACTAGATAAGTTATGAAACACTACAGGTACCACGTGACTATCCTATTACATTTTCCATGAGCAGCACCTCTATAATTGTTGTTTGGAATCAGATGATTATGATCTCGCACCTTCTTATCATAAGAGGTAAAAGGCAGTTCACAAATGTGTCAGTGTGTAGCTCTTCTATACTCAACTTCCTGCAACCATGTCATATTAATGTCATAAGGACACCAAAAGACTGTAGCCATATCTTCAGCTAAACTATTCATTTCCATAGCAAACCATTCCATACAATCTTGACCGCGGTATGATCGATAAAAACTCAAAGAATCATCATAACTGCATTTGAGATAGTAACCAACGGCTGCTGGGATGTGATGTTGAAGATTATTAGAATCATTGTCGGGTTCGAGAACGCTTTCCAAGTCTGCATATACTATGAATGATGCTTTTTCCTTGTTCTTATAGTTCTTGAATTTAAGAACATTTTCCCTGCTCCAGGCATTTTTATGGCTGTCTCATTCAATTTAATACAGACCTCGACATGCTTTTCCAACTTATCTTGTGACCTGAAGTAGTGGAGACATCTATCGCAAAAGAATTTTTTATCACCTTCTTTACTAAGCTGTTGGGATACTAGTCTAGATAAATTTTTAATCCAAACGTAGTGGTATTTGGTTGGACCACCATCATATTTATCCTGGACCAGTAAAAGATTTACATGTTTTTCTTGTTTATTTCTAGTTAAATATGTAGGAAGGGTTTCAAATGTTTTCTTATTTTTCTGCAGGATGTAAACGTTTATTGAAATATTATTTTGTTTTTCAAAATTAGGTATCTGCTTCATAGTCATTGGAAATTGTATGCCCTTTAATTTTAGTACCGAGGAATAGTGGGGGTATGAAGATAATCTATAAGTATGTTGTTTAACAGGATACAAGGCTGATGTAACTGCCCATGCAAAACAAGTCTGGTCTTCATTTTTCACGTTGATGCAAGCCTCTTTCCTCTTAATTTGATCTGGAAGTTTGATGTATGAGGAGCCAAGTTGAGGGGTGTACTTATTGATATTAATACCAAGATTGAGAACATTCTTCAATGCCCATCCTGAATCACGCTCTTGAAACTCTTCAAGTTCCTTGAGGATGGGGGCTATAACTTTATTATCAAACCAATCATCAAGGTTGGTATCGCGGTAGATTGGTGAGTTTGAAGTAGTAAAGTACTTATATTCAGTCTGTATACTATCTCCCTTTACTATTTCAAATTCCCCACAAAATGTGGCGTTAACATTCACTGCTGCATCCTTTTTTAAGGCGTTGCGAATCTTTCTTTTAAAAACAGCCTTACAATCCTTAAGGAAAGAGCCAGGGTCTTTATGCTGGAGGTTGGAGATGACTCCGGTGAGTATGCGACTATTAAATACCGACTCTGAATCTTCCCAATGAACTCGCTCAACCAATCGAGCAGTCCGTGGGGAAAGCCCAGACCCCTTCTTCTGAGCTGTTTTGAATTGAACCCTAAGACTTTTAATGTTTCTTAAGCAAGCCTCCAAATGTTGCCTTTCGCCTACAGTATTAGCAGACCTCATCGAATACCGAATCCTCTTTATGCCCTTCTGGCATTCCACCAGTCCTTCCCTAATCTTTGCATCATCATTTGGGGTTAGTAATCCCAACAAAGCACCAATGTATTTTACCAAATCCGTGAAAAGATGCATACTAAATTAAAAAAATTATTAGTGATTGATAGAACAACATAACCTCAAACTTACTTTTAAATTAATAGGAAGAGCTTTCGGAGAGTTGAACGCTTCAAAGTCCTGAAACAGAATAATAATTAAGGATAGGAATACTTTAATTTTAGCAATTGTTTTACGACTTAAAGACATAACCTCAAATATTATGCTAAGTTATAATTGATAGAGCAACATAAACTTACTTCTAAATTATTATGAAATTTGACAATATCGACTGGACATAAGCTTATTATTTAGAAATGAAACTCTTAGGAAGCTGCAAGTCGTTAAGAAAAAACTCAGTCGGACCGAGAACTGGAAGGTAACCCTTTTAAAAAATAAACATAGCAGCAAAAGTTATTAGCTATTTATGTACAACGGCTGTTGTTAACAAATTATTGATCTTCTCTCTAGTAGATCTCAATGGGTTACGCCCCTTTGTTACTGCTGATAAGAAACTTTTGAAGCAAACCTGATGATGAATACCCACTCAAGATAATTTCTTGTACAACTTTAGGTGTGGTTAAATCAATATTAGTGGTTGTGATGGCAGGGTTCTATATGACACATTGGTAAGCTACCATCCACTTCTCTAAAGAGACCTAGAAAGAGCTTCTGGCTAAGAATCCAAGAACTGTACCTGCTGCAAAGAAGTAATTTACCTTATCTCACCATGATTTACCTATCTTCACGTCAACCCAGGAAGATCACCAAACGTTGAAAAATATGTTAAAAGAAGACAATATGCCACACCACACTTACACCAACAAGGAGGATAAAACGCACGCTTTCGTCCTCAGAGGACTAGCTGATGACGTAGAGCCCATAGATGTACTAGAAGAACTCAGAACCAGCTACAAAATAGAGGCCAAGGATGCATATCGCATGAACACCAAGGGTAGACCACTCTTCCTAATAATTACTCCACCATCAATAAAACTAGACTACCTAAACAAAAATGTTAAAATCATTGAATCAACCAGAGTCACATGGGAGTTAAGAAGGCAAACAAAGCTAATTGTTCAATGTCACATATGCCAACAGTGGGGACATGCCACTACTAACTGCGGGCGACCTCCTCGCTGCCTCAAATGTGCGGAAAATCACGAAACGAGAACATGCACTAAGGATCCCAACACCCCAGCTAAGTGTGCAAACTGTGGAGGAGCACACCCTGCAAACTCAACCGCATGCGATGTCTACCAACAGCGTGTCAAATTCCTTGAAACCAAACGTCTTCAAGCGAAAGAAAACACAAACAACGTAAAATACATTCCAGCCCCGGCACCAACATCCAACCCTTGGCACAATTCAAAGAAGGACGTCATCCCTACTACTCAACCACCCATGTCACGGGGTAACTATCTGACGCTAGATGAAGCAAATTTCCCGTCCATTGGAAAAAGAAGCCAACCACCTAGCGAACCGTCAGTCAAGCCGAGACCAACCACCCAAGCGCAGCCCAACGCAAACCAATTTCACGACCTCAATAATCTATTCATAGAACTAAACAGGTTAGTGAATTTAGACGAAATCACACGAGCGGTACAAGACCTCATCACAGAAATGAAGCAAGCGACATCCAAGTTGGATAAATTCTTGATATACAATCAATTCGTCCAAAATTTAGAAAGGTATGATTTTTAAAATGGATAATCAGGGTAATAAAAACAATAAAAAGTTTAATACAAAACAAATTAACTTAGATAAAATAAATAGCTCAGGTAAAACAAATATTAAAATCATATATGTCAATATTTTTGGTGCTAAGTCTAAAGAACTTTTAATCCAAGCGTTTATTAAAAGAAATAATCCGGACATTCTGATTTTATCTGAAACATTTTTAAAACCTAATATCAAATTTAACATTAGAGACAACAGATATTTCATATATAGGGAAGATAGGCTTACACATGGCGGTGGGATTCTAACAGCTATTAAAAAAACTCTTACTTTTAAAATCATTCCCCAATTTACTATATCCTTTGAACACACCCCGTTAATCCTTAACAATGAAATTCTCATTGTGGGCGTCTACAATCATCCGCTAAACTTGATTAAAACACAAGAACTTGTAACGATTATCGAACACTACAAGAAAGTTCTAATCATAGGCGACATGAACTGTAGACATCCAGAATGGGACTTAAATTGCTCCAAACCAAATCCCAGCGGAAAGGTTCTCCGAAATTTTTGCACAAATTACGACTGCAATGTCCTTTGTACTGACACCCCTACTTACTTTCCTTTCTCAGAAGAGAAGAAGTAGAAGATGTCGCTTCGATAAGCTCTCCGGAACAACTTGAGGCAACTCTTGAAAACATCAGTATCAGCATACTCAAAGCACGGAATAATACAACCAAGACACGCAAACAACATAACTTTAATGAAGAACTCCCGGACTTCATCACTGAAAAAATAAAAAAGAAAAATGCCTTAAGAAAAATCTGGCAAAGGACTAGAGACCACATGGATAAGGAGTTAATGATCCAAATGAAGAAAGAAATTGTTAAGGACATTCAAAATCACAGAAATAGCGTCTGGGGGACTTTCTTACAAAACCTTACCAACAGGGACAATAAGTTCTGGGGAATTGTGAGAAAATTCAACAATAACAAAAAAACGCTAACTCATTTAAGACATGGAGATCAGATATTAACAGACCATCAAGACATAGCCAAAAAATTCGGTGAACATTTCTGTAATAATTTTACCAACCGCATCCCAAATAATCCCAACCACAATGAAATTGAAAATTGGTATAATAGGGGGGGTAACTATAAATATCATGTCAAGCCAAAACTAACTGACAAATTTGAAATCATGAGAATTATCGGGGTCCTTCGTATTAAAACATAACATTATACTCAAAAATCTTCCAACTAAAATTATTAATATACTAGTGAAATGTATTAATTACACTCTCACAACGGGTATCTACCCAAATGTTTATAAAAAAGCAATGGTAATACCTGTACCAAAATCAAACATGGGGAGAAGCCAGGTAGATAGTTATAGACCGATCTCATTATTAAACAATGTTGCAAAACTATTTGATAAAGTGATATTAAATAGACTCGCAAAAACGGAAGAAAAACTGGGAATCATACCGGATATTCAACACGGTTTTAGGAGTGAGCACGGTACCCTCACTCAACTAATTAGAGTGATCAATTATGCGAGAGAGGGTTTCCGGAAAAAACAACCTTCGATAATAGTAACCTTAGACATCAAAAAAGCCTTTGATTCGGTATGGATCCCAGGATTACTGTTTAAACTAAATAATTGCGGTATACCTGACTATTTAATATCACTTTTAAAATCATACTTGACCAACAGAAACTTCCAGATGAAAGTAGGAAACTACCATACAGGACCATACAATATAGAAGCAGGCGTTCCCCAAGGATCCGTACTGTCACCGCTCCTCTACTCATTGTTCACGTCGGACTTCCCACAAGACAGAAAGTTACTTACTGCATTGTATGCAGACGACGTGGCAATAGTACAAAGAGCCCTAACGGCGGAAGTGGCACTACGTAAAGTTGAGGAATATATTAACAATATTATTATCGCATACATGGAAACCAACAAACTTCAACTAAATCCAAGCAAAACAGAATATATGGTCCTATATGGTACATTCCGAGCAAAAACTTATATTTTCTCGAAATTAAACATTCAAGGAGAAATCCTAGAACCTAAAGAAAATATAAAGTATTTAGGTTATATAATTCAGCACAATACTTTGCACAACTTGCATATTAAAGATAGGACAACCAAAGCAGGCATCGCCATGAAAAATTTATATCCAATGATCTGTCGGAATAGTAAATTAGCACCTGAAATTAAAATCTTTTTATACAAACAAATCATTAGGCCAATAATGCTATATGGTTACCCAATCTTTGTTAATACCACTAAAAAATGTTACAATGATATGCAAGTTGTACAAAACAAGTGCTTAAGGATGGCTCTATGGAAGAGACATGACAGATACCCCAGGAATGACTGGCTGCACAACAAAGCCAACATTCCGATAATCAAAGACGTTGTCATTTCATTAACAGAGAGATTTTACAAATATAGCGTACCGCGTAAAATCATAGAAGAAGCAAAACGCGCAGCAGCCGGACCCCAGAGGGGAATCAGACCGCTGCACGGTAGTATGCAAATTTAGCTCACATATCTCTAATTCTAACTATGTAAAACAAAAGACTTAGGGGTTGTCAACCCATAAAAGTATGAATGAGGTATAAATGGATGTAAATAGGTATGTATGAAGGGTGTATGGGTGTAAATAGATTTTAACTTTTAAAATTAGATTAAAAATGAAACATAGACTAAAGTAAATAAATAAATATTTTCGCAACCCTGTTTTATATACAGTTTTCAGGGATAGTACAGGTCAAATTTTAAGGGAAACATAATAATCTTGGAACGGACACGGGTTAATTGATTTTATATCAAAAATTAAAGAAGAACGCTGTATATGAAGAATTAGGAGACAGCTGGGATCATAACAACAGATGCAAGATGGGTAACAGCCAGAACATCGGCAAAAGAAATAATGATGTATATTATATTTTATGTACTCAAATATTTCAATATACCCACGCCTTACATCTAAATTAGAATTGTAATTTATAGGAAATAAAGATTTCTATGCCATGATTTACCTGTCAACTCAATTTACCTTATCCCACATTGGCGGTGGTGGTGGAGGAAAAGTTTTTAAAAGGAATTTTTTCAAGAATGTTACCCATTTTTAAATTAAACCTCTTGTTGAAAACATGGAAAAGATTGAATTTCTTTTTGGAAACAAAGCCGTCTATAAAATATTAAGATTAAAAATAGAAGATGAGGCTATAGAACAATGGAGTAAAGACAAACGAGTATCATGTTATATTTTACATGTTAATGAAAAAATTGTATCGTTCGCACTTTTATCAAGATGTAATTTTGATCCTTTAGGACAGCGGTTCTCAAACTTATTTTGTCTACCGCCCACTTCGAGAATTAATTATTTTTTAACGCCCCCCAAATTTTTTTACTTTACTACATCTTAAGAATCACAATCGCAGTCATTATTTTAATAATTAAATTATGTGTGTCATGTGAAAATAAGACTTTCTGATGAGGGTAATGTAAAACACCATTTTGTAATATTAGGAAAACTTTTATTCAAAATAATATATTCAAAAAATATAATTTGTTAGCTTCAATTGAATATTTTTTCTTGTCTTAAATTATATAAGGTATTTGTGATTGAATTGATTTAATTGCATTAAAACTCTAAGGATGTAGTTTTTAAATAAAATTCATAAATAGATTATTAAATTTATTAGGGGTATCTATACATTTTACAATAATTCATTTGGCCGTAATCAATACATCCACATCTCGCTAATAACTTTTCGGAGTTATTATTACTACAAAATACCGTGAATTGGTTGCCCATCTTCATTATATGTTTGATAAGTTTTTGTGCATAACCTTTTTTTCTATAATCCACTATCGTATATATAAAATTTAGTAATTTTGGTTTGTCGTGTTGTCCTAAAGGATCAAAATTACATCTTGATAAAAGTGCGAACGATACAATTTTTTCATTAACATGTAAAATATAACATGATACTCGTTGGTCTTTACTCCATTGTTCTATAGCCTCATCTTCTATTTTTAATCTTAATATTTTATTGACGGCTTTGTTTCCAAAAAGAAATTCAATCTTTTCCATGTTTTCAACAAGAGGTTTAATTTAAAAATGGGTAACATTCTTGAAAAAATTCCTTTTAAAAACTTTTCCTCCACCACCACCGCCAATGTGGGATAAGGTAAATTGAGTTGACAGGTAAATCATGGTGAGATAAGGCATAGAAATCTTTATTTCCTATAAATTACAGTTCTAATTTAGATGTAAGGCGTGGGTATATTGAAATATTTGAGTACATAAAATATAATATACATCGTATTTCTTATGCCGATGTTCTGGCTGCTACCCGTCTTGCATCTGTTGTTATGATCCCAGCTGTCTCCTAAGTCTTCATATACAGCGTTCTTCTTTAATTTTTGATATACAATCAATTAACCCGTGTCCGTTCCAAAATTATTATGTTTCCCTTAAAATTTGACCTGTACTATCCCTGAAAACTGTATAAAAAACAGGGTTGCGAAAATATTTATTTATTTACTTTAGTCTATGTCTCATTTTTAATCTAATTTTAAAAGATAAAATCTATTTACACCCATACACGCTTCATACATACCTATTTACATCCATTTATACCTCATTCTCATTCATACTTTTATGGGTTGACAACCCCTAAGTTTTTTGTTTTACATCGTTAGGATTAAAGATATGTGTGCTATATTTGCATACTACCGTGCAGCGGTCTGATTCCCCTCTTGGGTCCGGCTGCTACGCGTTTTGCTTCTTCTATGATTTTACGCGGTACGCTATATTTGTAAAATCGTTCTGTTAGTGCAATTACAACGTCTTTGATTTTTGGAATGTTGGCTTTATTGTGCAGCCAGTCATTTCTGGGGTATCTGTCATGTCTCTTCCATAGAGCCATCCTTAAGCACTTGTTTTGTACAACTTGCATGTCATTGTAACATTTTTTAGTGGTATTAACAAAGATTGGATAACCATATAGCATTATTGGCCTAATGATTTGTTTATACAAAAGATTTTAATTTCTGGAGCTAATTTACTGTTCCGACAGATCATTGGATATAAATTTTTCATGGCGATGCCTGCTTTGGTTGTCCTATCTTCAATATGCAAGTTGTGCAAAGTATTGTGCTGAATTATATAACCTAAATACTTTATATTTTCTTTAGGTTCTAGGATTTCTCCTTGAATGTTTAACTTTGAGAAAATATAAGTTTTTGCTCTGAATGTACCATATAGGACCATATATTCTGTTTTGCTTGGGTTTAGTTGAAGTTTGTTGGTTTCCATATATGGGATAATAATATTATTAATATATTCCCCAACTTTACGTAGTGCCACTTCCGCCGTTAGGGCTCTTTGTACTATTGCCACGTCGTCTGCATACAATGCAGTAAGTAACTTCCTGTCTTGTGGGAAGTCCGACGTGAACAATGAGTAGAGGAGCGGTGACAGTACGGATCCTTGGGGAACGCCTGCTTCTATATTGTATGGTCCTGTATGGTAGTTTCCTACTTTCATCTGGAAGGTTCTGTTGGTTAAGTATGATTTTAAAAGTGATATTAAATAGTCAGGTATACCGTAATTATTTAGTTTAAACAGTAATCCTGGGATCCATACCGAATCGAAGGCTTTTTTGATGTCTAAGGTTACTATTATCGAAGGTTGTTTTTTCCGAAAACCCTCCCTCGCATAATTGATCACTCTAATTAATTGAGTGAGGGTACCGTGTTCACTCCTAAAACCGTGTTGAATATCCGGTATGATTCCCAGTTTTTCTTCCGTTTTTGCGAGTCTATTTAATATCACTTTGTCAAATAGTTTTGCAATATTGTTTAATAATGAGATCGGCCTATAACTATCTACCTGGCTTCTCCCCATGTTTGATTTTGGTACAGGTATTACCATTGCCTTTTTATAAACATTTGGATAGATACCCGTTGTGAGAGTGTAATTAATACATTTCACTAGTATATTAATAATTTTAGCTGGAAGGTTTTTGAGTAAGATGTTATGAATACCGTCTGGACCGGGTGCTGTTTTGATACGAAGTTCCCCGATAATTCTCATTATTTCAAATTTGTCAGTTAGTCTTGGCTTGTTATGATATTTATAGTTACCCCCCCTATTATACCAATTTTCAATTTCATTGTGGTTGGGATTATTTGGGATGCGGTTGGTAAAATTGTTACGGAAATGTTCACCGAACTTTTTGGCTATGTCTTGTTGGTCTGTCAATATCTGATCTCCATGTCTTAAATGAGTTAGCGTTTTTTTGTTATTGTTGAACTTTCTCACAATTCCCCAGAACTTGTTGTCCCTGTTGGTTAGGTTTTGTAGGAAAGTCCCCCAAACGCTATTTCTGTGATTTTGGATGTCTTTAACAATTTCTTTCTTCATTTGGATCATTGACTCCTTATCCATGTGGTCTCTGGTCCTTTGCCAGATTTTTCTTAAGGCATTTTTCTTTTTTATTTTTTCAGTAATGAAGTCCGGGAGTTCTTCATTAAAGTTATGTTGTTTGCGTGTCTTGGTTGTATTATCCCGAGCTTTGAGTATGCTGATACTGATGTTTTCAAGAGTTGCCTCAAGTTGTTCAGGAGAGCTTATCGAAACGACATCTTCTACTTTTTCTCCTAATATTTTTCGGTAAAATGCCCAATTTGTTGTTTTGTAGTCAAATAGCTTCTGATGACTTGATGTCTGTTTTTTGTTGGCTTTAATCGTGAGCACTACCGGATCATGGTCTGACGAAAGTGCGTTAATCGTTTGCATGTTGCGTATGTTGTTAATGTTTTTTACGACAGCAATGTCCAATGTACTGGGTGTTCCGCCTGAGAAGGGAAAGTAGGTGGGGGTGTCAGTACAAAGGACATTGCAGTCGTAGTTTATGCAAAAATTACGGAGAACCTTTCCGCTGGGATTTGGTTTGGAGCAATTTAAGTCCCATTCTGGATGTCTACAGTTCATGTCGCCTATGATTAGAACTTTCTTGTAGTGTTCGACTATCGTTACAAGTTCTTGCGTTTTAATCAAGTTTAGCGGATGATTGTAGACGCCCACAATGAGAATTTCATTGTTAAGGATTAACGGAGTGTGTTCAAAGGATATAGTAAATTGGGGGATAATTTTAAAAGTAAGAGTTTTTTTAATAGCTGTTAAAATCCCACCGCCATGTGTAAGCCTATCTTCCCTATGTATGAAATATCTGTTATCTCTAATGTTAAATTTAATATTAGGTTTTAAAAATGTTTCTGATAGAATGAGAATGTCCGGATTATTTCTTTTTATAAACGCTTGTATTAAAAGTTCTTTAGACTTAGCACCAAAAATATTGACGTATATGATTTTAATATTTGTTTTACCTGAACTATTTATTTTATCTGAGTTAATCTGTTTTGTATTAAATTTTTTATTGTTTTTGTTACCCTGATTATCCATTTCAAAAATCATACCTTTCTAAATTTTGGACGAATTGATTGTATATCAAAAATTTATCCAATTTGGATGTCGCTTTCTTCATTTCTGTGATGAGGTCTTGGACCGCTCGTGTGATCTCGTCCAAGTTCACTAACCTATTTAGTTCTCTGAATAGATTATTGAGGTCGTGAAATTGGTTAGCGTTGGGCTGCGCTTGGGTGGTTGGTCTCGGCTCGCTAGGTGGTTGGCTTCTTTTTCCAATGGACGGGAAATTTGCTTCATCTAGCGTCAGATAGTTACCCCGCGACATGGGTGGTTGAGTAGTAGGGATGACGTCCTTCTTGGGATTGTGCCAAGGGTTGGTTGTTGGTGCCGGGGCTGGAATGTATTTCGCGTTGTTTGTGTTTTCTTTCGCTTGAAGACGTTTGGTTTCAAGGAATTTGACACGCTGTTGGTAGACATCACATACGGTGGAGTTTGCAGGGTGTGGTCCTCCACAGTTGGCACACTTAGCTGGGGTGTTGGGATCCTTAGTGCATGTTCTTGTTTCGTGATTTTCCGCACATTTGAGGCAGCGAGGAGGTCGCCCGCAGTTAGTGGTGGCATGTCCCCATTGTTGGCATATGTGACATTGAACAATTAGCCTTGTTTGCCTTCTTAACTCCCATGTGACTCTGGTTGATTCAATGATTTTAACATTTTTGTTTAGGTAGTCTAGTTTTATTGATGGTGGAGTAATTATTAGGAAGAGTGGTCTACCCTTGGTGTTCATGCGATATGCATCCTTGGCCTCTATTTTGTAGCTGATTCTGAGTTCTTCTAGTACATCTATAGGCTCTACGTCATCAGCTAGTCCTCTGAGGACGAAGGCGTGCGTTTTGTCCTCCTTGTTGGTGTAAGTGTGGTGTGGCATATTGTCTTCTTTTAACATATTTTTCAACGTTTGGTGATCTTCCTGGGTTGACGTGAAGATTACCATCGATTTGTTGTTGTATTTGATTTCATAATTTTGTTTAATATGCTGTTTAAGGATAGATTGTACCACTTTATGTTGTTTAATTTGTCCATCAACAACAATAGGTGGGCATAGTTTGCTTTTATTTGTGTTTTTGCTCGCAGTTTTATTAGTAGTGTTAGTGTTATTGCTGTTGGTTGGTTTATTATTATTCTTTTGTTTTGCATTTGCGTCTTCTTTAATTGGTGCTTTTTTTGCGGTCTTTTTTGTTTTTGTTTTCCTTTTCTTTTTCTTGTTGTCTTCATCTTCTGATGTGGGACATATCTCCATCTCTTCTTCAGATAGAGATTCATAGACGTTCTTAGTTTCTATGTTCTTCTTTTTCAATGTAACTTTAGACATTACGTTCTTAAAGGATACTCTCTTTTTGGGGAAGGTAAACTGGTCTCCATTATCATCATCCATTACTGTGATTTTGTCTAAATCTTCTTGTTGTTCTTTGTCCTTTGGGTTTGGTCCAAAATCGAGGTTTCTCGCTGAAATTTTCTTTTTAGCGACTAATTCGTATTGTGATACGAATTTGTCTGTTGTATCGGTTGTGTTGCTCGAATGAGGCTCCGAGAATTCCATTGTTCGGATTTCCTTGACGAATTTGCTTCCATGTAGTACCTTTTCTATCTCATCGCTCCAGGTGGGATTGCTGTTGACTATGGCCTTAGTTGTAATCTTGGTTGGAGTCTGATATTCTGTAGGCGAAGAGTCGGTTTGATTATCATTGGGCGTGGACGTCTGTTCTTTTTCCATTCTTTTTGGTTTATAATTAAAGCTTTCTAAGCACTTTTGTTTTATAGTGCTTAGTGCTAGTGCTTCAATTTGGGTTCCAGAGGAATTATTATTTTGTGTAGGTGTGTTTACATGTGTAAATTTTGTGGTTTCTTTCGTACTCTTGTTTGGTTTTATTTTGATGTCTTGTAGGATTTCAATACGTTTTGGTTTACTGTTTGTTTCATTTACTTTGTACTTTTTAGGTTGTATGTTGTTTTTAGTCTTTTCTTTTACTGGTACTGGCGATCTTCTCGCAAGAAGTCGTTCACCGGTTTTGTATTGTATAGGAGAGTCAGTATTTATAACATTTGTGGTGTCACTTACCCCAGTGGTGTTTTTATCTGAGTTTTTTGCACTTTTGACACTTTTTTTGTACTTATTTTGGTACGCACTTTTGGCAAGTTTAATTCTCCTACTTTTGGGGGAGTATCGAATGGCGATTCTACGTTTTGCTGTTGTATTAACTTTATAACTATTTTTCCCTTTGCTGCGGGTTTTCTTTCTGCGTTTGATTTGTTTGAAAACCTCTTCAGCACTGTGAATGGTACATAACAGGCTGAGGTCTCCTCCTGTGATTCCTGAATTTAAATGAACAATTTGTTGGATTTTTTCTTTAAGTTTTTTAGTGTACGTGGTTTCCACCGGTGAAATGGAACGGGAAGTTCCCGTTGACATGGACCGGGGTGGTCCTGTGGCCGCGTTAACGCCTGATATTTTATCAATCCCGAGGGATTATTAGATTTTAATTAATAACAAAAGGTAGCAACTACCGAAAAAATCAAAAGAAAAGAATATTTGTTTACAACAAAAGAAAGCAATTAAAAATCGATTAGTGGCACGTCTATACACTTGGACTACTACCGAATGAATGTGTTTCAAAAAAAAAGGTGGTGAGATAAGGTAAATTACTTCTTTGCAGCAGATACAGTTCTTGGATTCTTAGCCAGAAGCTCTTTCTAGGTCTCTTTAGAGAAGTGGATGGTAGCTTACCAATGTGTCATATAGAACCCCGCCATCATAACCACTAATATTGATTTAACCACACCTAAAGTTGTACAAGAAATTATCTTGAGTGGGTATTCATCATCAGGTTTGCTTCAAAAGTTTCTTATCAGCAGTAACAAAGGGGCGTAACCCATTGAGATCTACTAGAGAGAAGATCAATAATTTGTTAACAACAGCCGTTGTACATAAATAGCTAATAACTTTTGCTGCTATGTTTATTTTTTAAAAGGGTTACCTTCCAGTTCTCGGTCCGACTGAGTTTTTTCTTAACGACTTGCAGCTTCCTAAGAGTTTCATTTCTAAATAATAAGCTTATGTCCAGTCGATATTGTCAAATTTCATAATAATTTAGAAGTAAGTTTATGTTGCTCTATCAATTATACCTTAGCATAATATTTGAGGTTATGTCTTTAAGTCGTAAAACAATTGCTAAAATTAAAGTATTCCTATCCTTAATTATTATTCTGTTTCAGGACTTTGAAGCGTTCAACTCTCCGAAAGCTCTTCCTATTAATTTAAAAGTAAGTTTGAGGTTATGTTGTTCTATCAATCACTAATAATTTTTTTAATTTAGTATGCATCTTTTCACGGATTTGGAAAAATACATTGGTGCTTTGTTGGGATTACTAACCCCAAATGATGATGCAAAGATTAGGGAAGGACTGGTGGAATGCCAGAAGGGCATAAAGAGGATTCGGTATTCGATGAGGTCTGCTAATACTGTAGGCGAAAGGCAACATTTGGAGGCTTGCTTAAGAAACATTAAAAGTCTTAGGGTTCAATTCAAAACAGCTCAGAAGAAGGGGTCTGGGCTTTCCCCACGGACTGCTCGATTGGTTGAGCGAGTTCATTGGGAAGATTCAGAGTCGGTATTTAATAGTCGCATACTCACCGGAGTCATCTCCAACCTCCAGCATAAAGACCCTGGCTCTTTCCTTAAGGATTGTAAGGCTGTTTTTAAAAGAAAGATTCGCAACGCCTTAAAAAAGGATGCAGCAGTGAAGGTTAACGCCACATTTTGTGGGGAATTTGAAATAGTAAAGGGAGATAGTATACAGACTGAATATAAGTACTTTACTACTTCAAACTCACCAATCTACCGCGATACCAACCTTGATGATTGGTTTGACAATAAAGTTATAGCCCCCATCCTCAAGGAACTTGAAGAGTTTCAAGAGCGTGATTCAGGATGGGCATTGAAGAATGTTCTCAATCTTGGTATTAATATCAATAAGTACACCCTCAACTTGGCTCCTCATACATCAAACTTCCAGATCAAATTAAGAGGAAAGAGGCTTGCATCAACGTGAAAAATGAAGACCAGACTTGTTTTGCATGGGCAGTTACATCAGCCTTGTATCCTGTTAAACAACATACTTATAGATTATCTTCATACCCCCACTATTCCTCGGTACTAAAATTAAAGGGCATACAATTTCCAATGACTATGAAGCAGATACCTAATTTTGAAAAACAAAATAATATTTCAATAAACGTTTACATCCTGCAGAAAAATAAGAAAACATTTGAAACCCTTCCTACATATTTAACTAGAAATAAACAAGAAAAACATGTAAATCTTTTACTGGTCCAGGATAAATATGATGGTGGTCCAACCAAATACCACTACGTTTGGATTAAAAATTTATCTAGACTAGTATCCCAACAGCTTAGTAAAGAAGGTGATAAAAAATTCTTTTGCGATAGATGTCTCCACTACTTCAGGTAACAAGATAAGTTGGAAAAGCATGTCGAGGTCTGTATTAAATTGAATGAGACAGCCATAAAAATGCCTGGAGCAGGGGAAAATGTTCTTAAATTCAAGAACTATAAGAACAAGGAAAAAGCATCATTCATAGTATATGCAGACTTGGAAAGCGTTCTCGAACCCGACAATGATTCTAATAATCTTCAACATCACATCCCAGCAGCCGTTGGTTACTATCTCAAATGCAGTTATGATGATTCTTTGAGTTTTTATCGATCATACCGCGGTCAAGATTGTATGGAATGGTTTGCTATGGAAATGAATAGTTTAGCTGAAGATATGGCTACAGTCTTTTGGTGTCCTTATGACATTAATATGACATGGTTGCAGGAAGTTGAGTATAGAAGAGCTACACACTGACACATTTGTGAACTGCCTTTTACCTCTTATGATAAGAAGGTGCGAGATCATAATCATCTGATTCCAAACAACAATTATAGAGGTGCTGCTCATGGAAAATGTAATAGGATAGTCACGTGGTACCTGTAGTGTTTCATAACTTATCCGGTTACGATGCACATTTCATTATTACAGATATAGCTACAAAGATAGGTGGTAAAATAGATCTGCTACCTATCACTAAGGAAAAATATATCTCATTTACGAAGCACATCGATGAATATCCGATACAATTCCGCTTTATTGATTCATATCGATTTATGGCTTCCTCCTTAGATAAGTTGTCATCGTACCTGACTGAATATCCTAACCTTAAGTCTCAGTTTCCTGACTTGACCGAAGAACAATTTAAACTTATAACTAAAAAAGGAATCATGCCTTATGATTATATTAATTCCTTTGATCGATTTAACGACACGTCTTTACCTTCACAAGACTCATTTTACAGCAAATTAGATAACAAACCATGCCCCAGAAGACTTTACCAACGTGCAAAACTTGTATGGGATACCTTTAACTGTTTAAATTTAGGTCAGTATGTGGATTTATATATGAAAACCGATATAATGCTTTTGGCTGATGTATTTGAACGATTTAGAGCAAGCTGTCTGAAAACTTACAACTTGGATCCAGCTCACTATTTCACGCTACCTGGATTTACGTGGGATGCGATGCTTAAATATACCAAGATTGAATTGATGCTACTTACCGACTTGGATATGTTTCTTTTCGTTGAACGCGGTATTCGTGGGGGTCTAAGTCAAGTCTGTTCAAAACGTCGAGCTACTGCTAATAATAAGTACATACCAACATACGATTCTGCAAAACCCGAGTCATACTTGATGTATTTTGATATTAATAATCAGGTGAGTAATTTTTTAAACTATGTAAATATTTTTTCATTATTATTTACGTTTTCAGTATGGATGGGCAATGTGCGAGCCTCTGCCTTATAGAGGATTCGAATGGGTGGATGATACCAATATTGACGTTACCACAGTCCCAGATGGTGCTTCTGAAGGTTATATGCTTGAAGTTGATCTTGAATATCCTCCACATTTACATGATCTACACAAAGATATTCCTTTCTGTCCGGAGCATATTAATCCCAAGACAATGAACCACCCTGAAAATGCGCGAGAATTAACTAAGTTGATGGCTACCTTGAACAACAAGACAAAGTATGTTATCCATTACCGTGCGTTAAAACAGGCGCTAACCCATGGTTTGGTTATTACTAAAATTCATCGAGTACTCAAATTTAAACAATCTCCCTGGTTAAAGCCCTACATCGAGCTAAACACACGATTGAGGACTGCAGCCACTAACGATTTTGAGAAGAACTTTTTCAAGTTAATGAATAATGCCGTTTTCGGTAAGTTGTAATTCTTAATAACCTCTAAACGATTAATATAGAATTACATTTATTGTTACAGGAAAAACCATGGAAAATATACGCAAAAGAGTAGACATTCATCTATTGAGTGAGTGGAATGGTCGGTATGGAGCAGAAGCGTACATTGCCAAGCCTGAATTCAAAAACTGCACTATATTCAATAAAAATCTTGTAGCAGTAGAACTTGGCAAGTTGCAGATATTCCTTAATAAGCCCATATATGTTGGACAAACTATCCTCGATTTGGCAAAGACTACTATATATGATTTTCATTATGGCTATATGATCGCTGCTTTTCCACATTGTTCAGTCTTGTATACGGACACCGACTCTCTAATTTACGAGCTACATCAGGATCCTTACGTAGTTATAAGACAAGATTGTCACTCGCGCTTTGATACGTCTGATTATCCTGAAAATAACATCTTTGACATACCTCGAGTTAATAAAAAAGTTCTTGGGATGATGAAAGACGAAAATAATGGGGTACTGATGACTGATTATGTTGGGTTAAGATCCAAACTATATACCACTAGAGTGTTGAAAACTGTTGAGGATATAGCAAAGAAGCGCAATAAGATGGTTGATGAGGGGTATGAAGAGGATGAAATGGATGCAGAAATCGTGAACTTTGGCGTTGGAAAGAAAGCAAAGGGAGTTAAGTCGTCGGTTGTTAAAAATAATATTACCTTTGATGATTATGTTGAATGCTGGCAACGAAAAACTGTTCAACAAAATTTGATACGCTCAACTAACCATCAGGTATTCTCCATCAAACAAGAAAAAGTGGCCCTTAGCCCCGAAGACGATAAACGCTATCTGATTTCCAGTTCAGATGAAACGTTACCATGGGGGCATTATAGCATACTAAAATAATGTTCTTTTTATTACTTATATTACCTTTGTATATTTATAAATATCCTATATTTACACTGTTTTTTATATAACTTTTTTTATTTTTATAAACACCCGCCATTTTATACTGATTGTATATTACCTTTTTGTACATATATTTTTATGTTTTAGTAAATATAATTTATTAATTTCTGCGTGTTTTATTACTACATCATCCTTTTATATAAATTAAATATAGAGTTTATCAGAATTTTCTCGTATTTATCTCTGTGTACGTTACAATATTTCTATATAAATTTAATGTTGGTGGTTAATCGTCTGATAGCTGTAGAATTAGTATTAATCATGTGTGTTTATCATGTAACTCATAATTTTGATGGTAAAATTTACATAACCATGCGTTTTGGTTTTTTCACATCTTTCTCTTGCGACTTTTCTCTGTATATCCCGTATCTAGGACCTTTGACCCGTACCATATCCACTTATGAATGATCAAACTGATATTTCTAAAATTTCTTAGTATCTCGACATACCCTGTATACAAGATATCTATCATAGAAGATGACCAAATTCGATGAAAACTGTTCGATCAGAATTTATCTCTATTTGTACTATACCCCCCCAAACAGATAACAAATAAAACATTGCGACACATCTGGGGCATGGTTTGTTATCTAATTTCCTATGACCTTCGCTGTTATCTAGTCGTGTGTATGCAATTCTATTAATAACGATTATTATTTAAAAGTTTATTTATTCTCATTAGGGTAACATATTACCTAACGATATACTTTTTAGATGACCTGTCCTTTTGTCGTCGCGTTGGAGTGTTCGTCCATTAATGCCTTGGTACACTTTCTAACATACCCTACCGTATCTAGGACCTTTGATCCTGTATATACGATAATGTACTTGTACAGCCTCTGTATTGCATTATTGCGACATTTCTGTTATACTCTGTATACACCTTTTAACGTGTTGGTTGTGGTTTTTCTTATCGGGGGATTGAAAAACAATTGCAAATCATTTTAAGAGATATCTTATCAAGTTTCTAGAGAGTGCCTTAATGGTTTTTGTGCGCAATATACCTAAACGCGTCTTTTTCACATATCCACTATTGAAAATTATGCGCAAAGGGCGGATTCAGTAGCTTCGCTACTTCGGCTCTCTCGCTGGTAATGCCTTTTTGTAAGTGACGTCATAGAAGGTGTGTCACGTGATCTGTTTGTTGACATTTGCTCGCCCACCTGTCCTTTTGACTGCGTTGGCTTATTGCCACCCGTTAATGTCCTTTTGACCTTATACGTTGCGTTGGAGTGTTCGTTGTCGTCCATTAATGCCTTTTTGACTTGTGAGTGACGTCATAGAAGGTGTGTCACGTGATCTGTTTGCCTTTGCTCGTCCACCCGTCCTTTTAACCTTACTTGTATACGTTGGAGGCAGGCTTGTGTCCGTTGATCACTCGTGACCTTGAATTAGCCAATTTCGACGTTTTTAGACCTTAGCTTTTTTGACGATTTTCTTATGGAGATTTCCATGTTAGCGCCTCCGCCATGGCCCCGAATCAGTGTTGCCTATCTACTACTATTACTAAATATTTTACACCATTTGGGCTTTTCTGAAACTGCTGTTCTATTAATACAAAATTATTTATCCAATAGGCGACAAAAGGCAAACTTAAATGGAATTCATTCTGATTATTTGCAATTAAAATCTGGCGTTCCACAGGGATCCATTCTTGGCCCTTTGTTGTTTTCTATCTATACATCTACTTTAAGATAAATATCATCCTCAATGATCATCCTTTAGAAAATGTTAATGAAGCCAAAAATTTGGGAATTGTGTTAGATTCTAACTTAACCCTTCGCCGGTCGCGCAGCGGTACTTCATGCCGCAATTTAACTTTAATACATTTTTCTCTCGGTATATTTGTCCTACGCCCCTGGCTGTCTAGGTATGCCACCATGTCTATTTTTAGAAGCGCCTGACACGCAATCATTTTTTTAGTGTGATTCTGTTCGTGCTAGTGAGAGCGTCAAGTTAACCAGAGCTGATATTCGGTACTCCGTGCCGCAACGCGACCGGTCATGTAAGTAAAATTTAAAATGATACCTTTTGTTTGTTTTATATATATTATTGGGCAGAATACGTATTTTATCATAATATTATGTGATTTTATTTTTTGAAAATATTTTACTGTAAATTGTGTAAAAAATCTGGCATAAAAAATATAAACTTTTATATATTTTTTAAGGATAGAAGAGCCTTCACGAAACCACTTAGTGAGAAAGAGTTACAGAGAATAGCCGAAAACTTGTCTGATATTGAGGATGATATTGCCGATTTTGAGAGTGAAAGCGAAGGAGAGGAGGAAGCAATTGAAGAATATTGCTATAACAGTGAATCGGAGCAGTCCGCTGATGAATTTTCCGAAGAAACCGAATCCTGTGTTACGCAAAATGAAGGTGAACGTTTTTATATTGGGAAAAATGAAGAGACGATTTGGAAAAGCACCCCTGTAATTTAAGGTAATAAAATGAAGGCTAAAAATATTATCAAAGTTTTACCTGGATCAAAAGGTGCTGCCAAAAATGTGTCAAAACCGTTAGATTCGTTTTTTCTTTTGTTGACTAGGGATATGGTGGACTATATCGTATTATGCACTAATATTTATATCGAAAATAAACGTGCAAATTTTATAAGAGAACGAGATTGTAAATTAACTTCTTCCGAAAAAATTTTGGCATTATTTGGAGCACTTTTCATAATTTCCATAAAAAAAGGAAACCACGTAAATGTTGAAGAACTTTGGGCTAAAGATGGGACTGAAATGATTCTGCTAAGAGCAATATTCAGTTATAAAAGATTTTTGCTTCTTCTTCGTGCCCTTCGTTTCGATGATATAACAACAAGAAAAGAACGCGAAAAAGCCACTAAAACCTGCTAGATATGGCATCAAATTCTATACTCTTTGTGACAGTAAAACGTACTACACATGGAAATTTGAAATATATTGCGGATTACAACTTGATGGACCTTTCAAAACTTCAAACAAACCATTTGATATTGTACAAAGACTAGTGGAGCCAATAAAAAACACTAAAAGAAATTTAACTACAGATAATTATTACACTAGTTATGAATTGGCTAAATATCTTTTAAAAAATGGCATAACTTTAACCGGTACACTAAAAAAGAACAAAAGGGAATTACCGCCTGAATTCCTACCGAGCACGTCGCGTACAGTTGGAACGTCTATGTTTGGATTCCAACCTGATGTCACTTTAGTATCCCATGTTCCTAAAAAAAATAAAGCTGTAATTCTGCTATCCACCATGCATGACAACGATGAAATTGATGAGGAAACACAAAAACCAGAAATAATATTACATTATAACAGAACAAAATGTGGCGTCGATACAGTCGACCAAAAATGCTCCTCGTATACCACACAAAGAATCACAAAAAGGTGGCCTTTAGCAATTTTCTTCAGAATTTTAGATATTGCAGGATGCAACTCGGAAATTATAGTCAATAATAATAGACCAGCAGAAACGCCACCAAGACGAAGAAAGTATTTGACCTCTCTAAGTTTATCCCTAATGGAAAATTATCTTAAGAAACGCGCGAAGATAAAAACACTTCCTGTTGAAGTCCCTATGACATTGAATAAAAATCGGGTTGGTAGGTGTCATATATGCAGTGCACACAAAAATAACAAAACGACAGTTACTTGTAGTCAATGCAAAAGATTTGTTTGTAAATCACATAGTGAAAAATTGGTGCAATGTAATAATTGTCTTTTTCCACCAGTGTACGAAGATTAGTTCTTAAAAAAAATTATAAGTAATGCATTTCTTTTTTGTATAACGTTTATTTGTAGAAATTTATTTTTGGCTTTTGTTTGGAGAATGTCATCTTTTCTGTTGTACTTATTTTAAGTTATAATGTTTATTTCATAAATAAAGCATTTACTATTATTAGAGTTGTTTAATTTTGTATATATTTTTCAATTAAAACTAATTTTGCTAATGAGACTACAATAATTTTACTTGCGACATAGAGTACCGCGGTGCGACCGCTCATGGGATTTTTAATGGCGCGCCCGCCGCAGGGTTAAGGTTTGAAAAACATGTCCCACTACGTGGTTGAGTATGGAACGTAGGCGATTGCATCAATCAGCTGTTCTCTTTCACAATATAATTATTAGTATGGTACCTGAATATCTTTGTAAAGAAATACATATTTTTTATTGTAAATTTGATGTGCTTCACGCAGTTGTTTATTAAGGTTTATTTAGTCCATAATTTGTTTAATAGTTAGTTTAATCGTTACAATTTGAGAAATGTCAGAATTTTCAAGACGAGACGTTTTTAATAATTTTATAGTAAATAATTTGAATTAGGGGTAGAATAAACTTTAGATGTAGTTTCTTTGTTTTCAGGTAGGTTTTTATAATTGTGTATATATTAAATTATATGTTTTTCCCCGATAAAATGAATTAACCACATAAAACTTTGTTTTCAGAAGAAACACATGCGTTTATTTCTATACTAAAATAGAAGAAAAGAAATTAACATTATATCTATATAAAAAGATAACATTTAGAACAGATGTACACAATTTAAATTTAAGAAATAAAGGCATAATATCGCCACCTAAATTTAAAACGGAACTCTTTTGAAGATCCTTGAAATACCAAACATTCTATATACACAACTCCATTCCTGAAACCTTAAAAGACTTAAATCCTATAAAATTTAAATACAAATTAAAAAAATATCTTCTCGGCCAACAATAAAGTTAATGATTTTTATTTCTTCTCGCTCAAATCTCAAATTTCTATATCACTTTTTTTATTATTTAATACATTTATAATCAAACACGAAACAATAGTATCGACATTGATCATTATTAGGGTTAAGTGGAAGAACAGCTTCGCAGTAAAAATATTTTTATTTGTTAATTAATTTATTATTTATTTATTATATTGTAGAAGTTGAACTTCGCCCTTTATTTTCACATTTAAAATATTGTGACAATATTATATATACCCATGTAATACAAATTGTGGGAATAATAAAGACGTGTAACGGTGACGATCTAGAAATCGTCATAGGGTAGGTTTTGTAGGTAAAAATATTCCTAAATTAACGATTTATTCACTCACAAACAACCTAATTATAAAAATGGTTATAAACAAAAAGGTAAAAATGAACAATAACAATAAACTTGAAATGAAAAAGCCGGTGAAAGTGATTAAGGAATGTTTACTTGTCCTCGGCAAAACTAAAAACTTCACTCTGTTTTAACGGTCACGTCAAACATCAGTTCGACGAAAAAGCGGAGTTGTCACGTTGAAAATACATATATGGGGAATCTTGCTACAGACGTTTATTATTATTAAAACAGTAAACACGTAACACTTCCAAATCTTTATCACTAGAAGAAAAATTATAAGGGGTCTGCAAAAAAATATTATCACAATTTGTTTTGATTTATCTTTGCATGTACTGTTGGGTTTGTTTACTATATTTTATTTAAATGCACCAAAGAAACCTTTTAGGAGAATTATGTGGTCAATGTCAATAGAAATAATTAGAAAAGTCAGTCAGATTTTGTTATCAATAACTTTAGTGAAACTTTTGTACCTTTTAGTGTGTAAATATAAATAGGTAATTTATTTGAGTTTGAATTGCCCTAAATCACAGCATTTGGCGACCGTGACAGTACCAAATTTGATTTGAGTGATTACATAACCGACAGAAAGGAAAGCCGCCTTATATCTTATGAGCGGCTTCAATTACTTCAACAGCACTTCTGGAAACGTTGGTCCCTAGAATACGTTTCAGAACTTCAGCAACGCCAGAAGTGGAAGATAAATCGTTCCAATGTTAAAATAAATACGTTAGTTCTCATCAAGGATAGAAATCTACCATCCAAGAAATGGCTCCTTGGCCGAGTTCGTACACAGAAACTGAAAGTGAATGTTCGCGAAAATGTTAGCACAATAGACTGTATAGATATACTTTGCCGTATGCACTTTCGTTTTAATGCTTTATTATTTTTTTTTAAAGCTAATTCTTTTAAGGTGGGGAACATGTCAGAAATTCAATTGTTTATGCGCCTCTCATACCAGTCATTCCCGAGGGTAACATTGTAATAGTCTGTATAAATACATTATTTGATTAAGCACGTTGCTTCATTTCTATTCCTCGTGTTTAACAAGTTTTATCCCAAAAATGTTCTTCCAGCAAATATACAGTCCGCCTTTCATGGGTTTCTTCAAGATCCTTCAGAATCAATATATTGAAGAGACTACTTATCGCTGAAATTGACTCCAAAGATGAGTATAATAGAAGCTATGACGATATTAGACTGAAAATTGTATAAACGAAAAAATCTAGTCTATTTCTTGAGAATTACTATCTTTATAACCAGCCCAATGGTACTAGTACACTTGTCCCACCAGCAGGTATGCGTAGATTCAAGTTGCCAGCTATAGAATTTAAAAAGTTTAAAGGTGATATACAAGAATGGTTACGATTCTGGGCTCAATTTAAAAAAATTCATGAGGACTCATATATTGATAAACACAAGATATCATATTTTATACAGGCTACCGTACCAAAAAGTAGATCCAGACAATAAGTAAAATTTCCCTACTACACAAGCAAATTATTCAAAAATCATTCAAAGTTTGCAATCACGTTTTGGTAGAGGAGACATTCAAGTACGTGAGCTATTTAAGCTAATTTTGAGCAACTCAACGTCCAGGGAAAAGGTAGATATTTCTATGTTATATGACAAACTAGAATTCCAATTGAGAGCTTTAGAGACATTAGGAATCACAAAAAATAACTTTGCTGTTAAAATCAGTTATTTTAACATCATGTGACGGCGTTCGTTTGTTTTAATGCCCTCATGATACGCTCCTCTACGACAAAAATGCATAAACATGAATGTGGTATTTTAAATGCTGATTCAGTAAGAGAAGAAGGAACTCACTGGACATCTTACATAAAATGGAACAGGAAAATTATATACTTTGATAGTTATGAAAATTTACCTCCACCATTGGAACTGTCAAGTATTTTCACAGTAATGGCCCTGTATATTGTTACGGTTGCATTAGGAATAGGACACAAATGAGTATATTTATTTATTAATATTAAAAAAGAGATACTAAATTAGTATACAACACTCGGGGGGAACAACGATTAAAAATCATTTTGAATCTTTGTTCGATTTTTTGATGGAAATAAATTAAAACTCTTTGAATAATACAAAGACTACAAGATGAGTTTAATTTATTTCAGATAATTATTCTATAAATTTGGTACAGGTAGGTAAACGTAGCCAATAACAAGGAAGAACTACAGGAAAATATTATAAAGATTGGACAAGAGTATAAGAAGAGGTGGTAGTCATGGAGATGTCAGCATAGAAGAGAAAGAAAAATACAAGAAAATTGAAGAGGTTGAAACCTATGAAGGCAGATGGGAACGAGACCTATCTACCCTTATCTCGATGAAAGCATAAAATTTGAGGGAGATTGCAATAAAATCCACCCTAAGACATTTATTAAACTTCTTCAAAATCGAGTTAGAGGTATTAGTAATTTTTAAGACATAAAAGAGGTTATTAAGAAAAATTTAGGTTGGGAACCCCAGCTATGGTATAACAGTAAAGAGGGGGAATTTCAAGATTTTGACGATTTCGAGAGATCTTTCCTTCGATTGTATTGGGGTGAGATCGTACAAGATGAAGTCCGTAAGAGACCGTTCCACGGTCAATACATTGAGCAAGGGAGAAACTCCATACTCCATGTACAATCCCTTAATCCAACTTTTTTCACAAGCTAAACACCTGAAACTTGAGATACGTGAGTAGTAACTTCGTAGTGGTGGACATCGATACAAATTTTACTATGATTGACACAAATCACACACAAAATCCGAGTTTTCATTAGAGGGTGTCAAGACTAACAGTCTGTACGGTTATGTACATCCCAGGGAATTCCTCAAATCGGTAGACTGCCCTGAAAAAGAGGAATTTTCCATATTAAACAGCTATATAGATATGTGAGTCCTTCTGATGAAAATTCGGTGTGTTTACCTAAAACATAAAATTTATTAATGTTTATTTAGTTATGTTACAATTACAATTATGTTGATTACTTTGTTTAAAATATTTTTTAAGGGAATTTCTGTTTTCTTTCAAAACTATAATGTAAAATGATACAGATATTGTGACTGGTGAAATGTGGGAACGTTTCATTTTAATGAATTTAAGGAGATAAAAAGATGTTCAATGTATTTGTCATCAAGGACATGTGTTGAGATTTATTTGAATAAATGTTGAGGAAGTAACTCAAATAAAATGAAGTAAATGTGACTTCACTATATTTGTCAAAGGTCATGTGGTGAGCTAAGAAAAAATTGTTTTTTTGAGAGAAAAGTTCTCAGGAAAATTTTCAGATTATGAGAATAATAATATAATTTAAATATTGTCATGTTTGTGTGTGGACACGTGACGAAATATAAATGAGTTTTAATGTAAAATGTTCAATAAAAAGAAATACCCAGTCAAAGTGTACCAAAAATCATGATCAATACAGAGATTTTCGTGTTAAATAAGGAAAACTAAGTTGAATGTATTGTACTAACTCGTACTTTCTGAAAGTCCATCTTATTAAGAATAATATAAAAACTCTTCGTTTCAACGTAACCTCCATTTTTATTTAAAAAAATATGTTTTAAATTACAATGACGGCCGTTTCGCTGATTAGCGTCGTCAGATTGACATTTAAGTTACATTTTGTTTGTTTGTAGCTAGGTACCTGATGTTGTTTAGGTAGTATTAAGGCTAGAACAAGTATGGAAGTAATAAGACTAGAAAGGTGGCAATAGTCGTAAGGATCCTACATCTGAGGTATTTGGGGCCATTTTTGCTCCAACACATCTTTAGAAAGAATAAACTACCAGGACTTTACAACATAAATGCATGGACCAAATTCTGAACATTTTTCAAGATGATATCAATTACTATCGCTCTATTTTAATTTTCGATAAACTCTAGAATTTCACACTATTTTTTTTTCATTAAATTATTTGCACGAGCTCCATAATTATTTTTAATTTTATTCGTTTCACAAAAGGTTCAATTAAATTAGTATGTGTTATAAATGACGTAGTTCGTTTTTGGAAGAGATAACAGGATATTCCGGAATTTTCACATACATCCAGTTCAATTTAAGAATCCTGTTTTACAGTTAAGGATACGCTAAATTTTAATTTTCAGGTACATTACATAGGAATTGAAAATATCAAAATTGTACTCACTTGAAACATCAATTTCATTTTGAATTTTTTCTAATGCATCTTTTTCAGCGACATTGAATAATAAATGTTTGAATGCTTGTTTATTTCAAACATAAATTAATTCTGAAATTAGCACAAAGAAAACAAACATTTCATCTGTTCTCATCAGCTGTGACTTGCAGAACTTTAACCTCATAAAATACAGCACTTGACCGGGAGAATAACCATAGAACTTTAACCAACGCACGTAACCCTGAAAAGGTGACGTCATACAAGAACCGGAGGAACTATATTAAGTATCTCTTTCGTTATTTGTTTTTACCATCAAAATTTTAAGAGTCTCATTGCTTTGAGCCGCCTGGTGTAATTTAATTTAATTGGCTTTATTTTTTTAAGAAAATATTGTGGGAGGTCATATTGGTCAGTAAAAGAATAAAATTTCAAACTGAAATACCAGCATTTAAAGAATTTAATTATATTGGTAAAATAAATTTTATTTTGTATGATTTTCACGATTTTTTTCGTTGAAATCATGAGTAGAAGATATGATTAAAATGAATTTAAATAATGATTTTACAAATAAAAAATTATTTAATAAACATGTGTCTATTCCAATAACGTTTAGGTCTCCTACAGACATCAAATTTAAATTTTCAGTAAGTCCTACAGAAAAATTATTAACTTCACTCCCCGTAAGTGTAGCTAAAAATGGTTATGCAGTGTGTGAAATAATTAATACAACCAACGAAACAATCGCAATATCTTTAAATAAACCTATAGTTCCTTAAAAATTTCCATCATTCAGTTTTGAAATACACAATTTTGATTATATTAATAAAGTGCAAACAAATAATAATAATAATAGTAATGGCACTTTAACTTTCACTTCAAAAATTGAACATGTATTAAAACCACTGATGAAAACCCAATACATGTAAAATCATATAGATATTCCTATGTCCATAAAGAGGAGGTTCAAAGACAAATTAACGAAATGCTTGATAAAGGCATCTTATTCGCCTTGGAGCTCGCCTATATGGATAGTCAGTAAAAAACCAGATGCTTCTGGACGTCAAAAGTGACGTTTAGTAATTGACTATAGAAACTCAATGAGAAAACCATTTCTGATAGGTATCCAGTCCCAAACATTTCAGATATTTTAGACAAATTGGTTAGAGCCCAGTACTTTAGTACTCTAGATTTAGATAAAGGGTTTCATCAGATAGAAATGTCAAAATATTCAATAAAGAAAATTAAAGTAGCAGTTTCCGTAACAAAAATGTTATTTTACCGAAGAACAAAATGATAGACGATGGCCTTTTCTCATTGTTAGAAGAAGATTATATTCTTAAGAAAGCTGCATTAATTTTGCGGAAAAGAATTCTAAATATAGAAAAGAAACCTTTATCGGCGAATGACAAGTTCAACGAGTTTATAGCAGGCGAAGGCTCTATACAAAGTGATTTGTTGAATTTTTATGTTCTGTTATTGAGTGGTGCCCCAAATCGACGTAAGAACCTAGTTGATGAGGAAAGTTAATTCCATTGCATACAATCTATGCTGTCACGAATGGGAATCTGAAGCCTGGCAAGCATATCACTTTGGGAATGGCAATGAAAAGCTTAACCAGCAGTCGCAAATTAATTGATGTTCTCAACAAATATGGCCACTGTTGTAGTTATTACATTCTTGAAGAATTAGGAAAAGAAAGCTACTTTTTCTTCGATTGAGCGAACCCAGCAATGCCCAGAAGGTGTTCAATTAGATCCAACGTTGAATACTGGCGTGGCGTTTGATAATTTTGATAGATTTGTTGAAACAACGACTGGAAAAGACACTCTACATTATGCGGTCGGCATCATATATCAAAATGATTGATGATGACCGTAATATTACCCAAGTTCAGAAGCGCCCAAAAGACGACGTACATTTGACGCGATTACAACAGAACTGAGACCATATATGAAGAAGGCCAGACTCGTAGATACACTTCAACAATCAGAACTACATCCAGCAACTTCACCTATTCTTCAGACAGCCTAACTATTGCATGCCCTTTGGGTAATTTTACATGGGTTAAAAATTCCAGACACTCCTATGTGGGAGGGATTCAACAGCCGATGTAGTGAAGATATTAATGAGACTAAACAAAAAGCTCTCTATCTTACACCAATCAATGTTTCGCCAACTGATATATCGGTTGCTTTAGAAACAATGATCCGAAGCCAAAAAATTACGACTGAACTACTACAGGATTATATTGACGTTACTTATGATCTAGCAATAGTTAAAGTGGAGATGCAAATACAAGCCACTGAAAAACTACGATTAGACAACTTACTATTCCATCTAGGAGATATCCACATCATGCTGGCATATTTTAAAGACATAGGAAAATATATAACCGATTTTGGCCACATGGAAGTTGCCGTTGAAAGTGAAATTATCGCAGGTGGTTCCGTGAAAAGTTTCCTGATTGGAAAACATTTCAACAGATGTAAACGGATACACCTAAGGATGGCTTTGGGTTTGGAAGTCCTCATGTTTGAGGCATTTGTGAAGCATGATAACGTTACTAATTGTGATGAAGTACGTACTGCGTTAAATGTATATAAAAATGTCAATAATTGTTATAATAAAAGTCGTGAAGAATAGCAACGTCTCCATACTACTGACAAAGTACTTGAAATACAAAGAAGATTACTTGAATAGCAAATTTGGAAAATCCTTATTCAGTCAATCATTATCTGACACCAGACCGAAGCTTCAGGACAGGAGACTTCCTACTCTTCAAAGCCATACTAGTTCGCTATATCGATCATTTGAAGATTGAGGAATCCCACCCGTCGCTATACGTGACCATAAGTAAAGGGTTTTTTTGCATTAAACGGATGGACAAAACTTTTTCAAGGCAACCGATTGATATCACATTGGAGCAGACAATTAATGCCGATGCAGCAAAACGACAAACGGGAGTTATCCATTTCACAAATTCGATTTCTGCTCGGCAACGTTGGGCCATGGTATTCGAGCTGGCATAATCTCTCATGTCTATGAAACAGCTGGTTTGAAGAAGCGTCCAGACATCATAGCTCAACTAGAACCTCACATTATCAAGAGGGATACGAAACATCTGGAAAGCTTCATGAAAACCTTTGAGAAATTCATGAATCCCTTTGATACTAACATTGACAAGACCCTTCTACTCAATATTGCAACAGGAAAGGCGGCATCATTGCAGGTGGAAAACTATTTGTTATAAGTGAAGCAATCAGGAAGTAAATTGAGAGAAGAATTTATTGCGCAGTGTTCTATAGATCCGGAGCTATTTGAGAAAGTCATAACCAGAGTGAAAATTTGCAATTTTTCGGCCGATGCAGTAAATAGCAAGGTTAAAGTTGCGAACAAAATATATGAAATACGCTTACAGCGGGATTTATTCGCTCGAATTGTGGCATTATCAATGGATTTCAATATTGATGTAGAGAAAATAATGGTATATTCCATAATACCGATTCCATTATCGCTGTGCCATTCTAATGAAATAATTTGTAAAAATCTATCATCGCTCACGTTTTACAAATAAACACCTTCAGCAACATTCCGAAGAGATATGACATTGTCATTATTGATGGATTTTTCTTCATCCACTCGATGAGAGAAATACCAAATACCTTTGGAAATTTATCAAAAAAATCCTGTCGCTTCCAAGCGAGGCAAGTTCTCAGTTCGAGTCCCAGAAAGAGCTGTGCTGGCGATTGTCCAGTGGAAATTTAATTAAGTTGCTTTTAAGGCATCCTTTTGTGGTCTTGATTGGGTAAAGAGCGTCCTTCATTGTTTGGACATAGCGTTCTGCTTACCCGTTGATTGATAGGTACGGTGCGGTAAACTTATGATATTTTACTCCAGTTGCCTTAAGGAAAGATTTGAATTTATCAGCAATAAATTGTTTTCCCTTATCGGAGACAATAGATTCTAACCATATGTGTTTGAACGTTTCTAAAACGAAAGTTTTACCATACACATCTGCAATTCAACCTATTATGTTGAATAATTCTACTATAGAGGTCGTTGACTCTGTGAGATTTTTGGGACTAGTCGTTGACAGCTCTCTAAAATGGGATGTACACATTGACGCTTTGTCAAAAAAACTAAGCTCTTCTTGTTACGCACTGAGAACAATATCTAGGGAGCTTCACCTGTCAGCTTCCAAAACAGTCTATTTTGCCCTCTTCGAGTCACATCTCCGATATGCACTTCCTTTTTGGGGTACATGTTGTGTGACTCAATTTGAACGTATTTTTAAATTACAAAAGAGAGCTGTTCGGTATACGCTGAAACTAAGCAGTAAAACTCACTGTAGGGAATTCTTTAAAAAACATAAAATATTAACACTTCCATCCCTATTTATCTTTGAATCCATTTCTTTAATTCGGAAACATTTACCTGAAGTCTCAGACAGACCATCTCATAACTACCCTCTTAGAAGTGCAGAGTATGACCTTTATTTACCAAAACCTCGCACGGAACTAATCAAAAGCTCTATTTTTTATAACGCTAAGAAAATGCACAACAATCTACCCTTGGAAATAAAGTCCATTTCATCAATAACCGCATTTCGTATCGCTTTAAAATCATACTTGGTGGAGAGAGCTTTGTATGCAGTTGACGACTTTTTTTTTTACATAAATTATTTTGGACCATCTCACGCACTGGAAAGTTAATTTGTGATATTTATCTATTTTGTTGTTTGTTGTTTTTTTTTGTTGTTATTTGACTAAATTAAAATTTTTAAATTTTAATTTTTTTTATATTAATAATTATTTATCAGTCTCATTGTATAATGTATACATAAAGTATACATTTATTTTATTTTATTTTTTATTATTTTTTTTTAATTGACCTTTCGCAATGTTTTATATTGTGAAGTTTTATATGTTTGTATGTTTTATGTTTTATTTACTTGTAAATACTCTTGTATTACTGTTTTGTTCTATGTGATTTGCTTTTTTTTTTAAACAGCTTTGTCCACAAATTTAAAAAATTTTTCGACAATAAAGCTTATTATTATTATTATTATTATTAGTAATCGATGTTCCATACAAAAGAGTCGTCCAGCAGAGCGTCAACCACAACTAGAAGGAACGTATGCCAATTACTCCTGTCTCTTAGGGACAAAGCTTATGATAAATTTAAAACTTCAAAAAATGTAAATCATTGGAATTATTACAAACAAATACGAAATTATACAACATCAACAATTCTCAGGGAAAAAAAAGTATTATTGGAAAGGTCACTTAAAAAAATAAAAATAAATGGAAAATTCTAAGAAAATTTCAAATAACTCCTTCAAATCAAAAACCTAATAATTTTAATTTCCACACCGACTCTGATGAGATAAACATGCATTTTCTTGATATTACCTACAGGTATAAGTAAAACTCCTGAACACGATATTATTCATTTCTATAAAAATCATTTAAAATCCAACTTCACTAGAAAATTTGAATTTAGACCTGTAACCGAAGTAGAAGTAGCTATTTATATATTATAGATGAAAACCGATGATACTGGTCAGGATGGTATAAATATAACCATGATTAATTTTGAATGTACGTACCTTCTTCCACATATCACACACATTATCAATTTCTGTCTGCATCATTCCGTTTTTCCTGATATCTGGAAACAAAGTTTAGTTTTACCCATACCAAAGAAAGCCACTGCTGAGTCTGTAAACTAATTACGTCCCATTTCTATCTTACCCATTCTCTCTAAATTGGTGGAAAAATGTGTGGAAAATCAAATAAAACATCATCTAGAACGATATTCTTTAATTCCAACAAATCAATCAGGTTTTGCACTTTTGAATATTATTGATGATCTCTGTTACGAACTCGATGAGAGAAAGTGTGGTGTGAAGATTTTGTTGGATTATAGTAAAGCTTTTGATATGTTAAACTACAAAATTTTATTTTCCAAACTACATTATATAGGTGTATCTCCTAGAGCTATACGTTTTTTTTAAGTTATTTTAGTAATAGAACTCAGACAGTTTTATATCATGGAGTAAAATCTAAGGCTGGTAATATAAAAAGACGAATACCTCAATGGTCAATCCTGGGTCCCCTTCTATGTACTATTTATACAAGTAATATTCCTTCTGTCTTAAAAAAACTGAGCTACCACATGTATGCAGATGATACTTAAATACAATATTACTTTTTTAATAAACAAAATATACACAGTGTTAAAAATTCAATACAGGACGAAATAAATGTTTTAACTTCATTCACGATCTACTGATTAATTCCACTAAATCTTCAGTTTTACTATTTGGAAACTTAGGATTGACGGACATATCGGTTGAAATAAATTCGGAACCATTAAAAATTCTAGAAAAGGTGAAAAATCTAGGAGTTATTATTGATAATAAATTGCGATTTACTGATCACGTATCGTAAATTTTACAGAAAGGTTATTTAAATTTGAAGTGTTTGTATCCTCATCGACATACAATAAATAAACAATTAAAAAAACATCTTTTTAAAGCTTTAGTACTTAGTCATGCAAATCATTGTGACTTTGTATATCATACTTCATTAAGTGCTGTAGATTCTGAAAGGTTGCAAAAACTTCAGATATCTTGCTTAAGGCATATGTAGAGTATTCGAAAATTTGAACGTATTAGTAAGGCACTGAAAGATAGTCAATGGTTAACAATGTACAATAGAAGAAAGCTTCATACTCTGACATTGTTTCATAAAATCATTAAAGAATAACGACCTGCATATTTGGTTAATAAAATAAGTTATCGACTAGATATACACAACATAAATGTACAGCGTAAAACCTTAAACACTATGCCCAAACATCACACAACGTTTATTGAGAGGTCTTGGCTTTGTTGTACAACGGTTTATGGGAGTATATTAAAGAGATGTCAATTTATCGGTTTAAAAGGCACGTGTTAAATGATCTTTTAAACTTTCAGAATAGTCAATATTACATAAATTAAAATTTTTATTTACTTGTTTTGATCTTAGTATTTTCTGTGTTTTTTTGACATATATATATATATTCGTAAATTTCTTTTATTTTATTGTGTATTATGTAAAGGCTCTTAAGGAAGAACAGTTCTAAACTGATCTTGCGCCTATTAACCATAAAATTAATTTATATTTATTTATTGTGTAAGTTGATTAATAAAGACATTTATTATTTATTATCATTAGACACATGGTATAAGCTATTGGATCTGCGTAGTCGATATGGATAGGTACGTTCCCACGGTGCTGATGTTATCTCGAAGTACAGAACACACGGTGTTCAAACATCAAGCAATTGGCGGCGAGGAAATAATTGGACTCTGGTGCCTTATAGTTGTGCCGGGCAACATCTTGGCCACCGGCTGGAGGTTGCACAATCTTACCAAGGTAATGGTATTTTCTTGTTTCTCGTGCAATTATTTCAGCTGTAACGGATAGCTGTCGCATTTGGTTAACAACAAAAAGATCAAACTCATAAAATTCATCCATTTCTTCCCTCTGAAGCGACTTGGAAACAATATTGTTGACTCTGGATGAAAGTTGAGACCTTAAACAATAATCAGCATTGGCATTTTTACATGTTTTGAATTTAATGTCGTAATAAAAGTGCGCGAGATAGTAGGCATAGTTGGCCATTCGACTGATGCACAGCACTGGAAATGACTTCTCTGGATGCAAGATCTCTGTCAGATGCTTGTGATCTGTAATTAGCGTAAAGTATGGAGCGTCTAGATATATGGAAAACTTCATGGTTATGCCAATGACAACCAAAGAGCCCGCAAGCTCGAATAAAAAAGAGAAAACAACTCAGAGAGCTAATGAGCCCCTTTAAGGTTCTCCCCATAATATTTATATAAAAGAGGGATGGAATGTTATGTATGTCACCAATCTACTAGTCATTTATTTAACTAAATTAATACTGAATAGAAGCTGTGGGAGAAATGTCAATATGGATGTCATGAAAATGAAACAAAGAAACATTGTCAATATTTAAAATTATTATTGAGAAATACTTTTAGAAAATATATTATTTTGTTCCCATTCATGAATGTATATCCTTTTCATTCTAAAAAACAGTAAACACGTAACACTTTCAAATCTTCATCACTAGAAGAAAAATGATAAGTGGTCTGCAAAAAAAATATTACCACACACTTGTTTTGATTTATCTTTGCATATACTGTTGGGTTTATTTACTATATTTTATTTAAATGCACCAAAGAAACCTTTTAGGAGAATTATGTGGTCAATGCCAATAGAAATAATTAGAAAAGTCAGTCAGATTTTGTTATCAATAACTTTAGTGAAACTGTTGTACCTTTTAGTGTGTAAATATAAATAATTAATTTATTTGAGTTTGAATTGCCCTAAATCACAGCATTTGGCGACCGTGACAGTACCAAATTTGGTTTGAGTGATTACTGCAACGAAATTTATCTTCTGACGTACTAAAATAGAAGTGAGCCAGAAAAAAAGAAAAGCCCTACGTGCTGCATTCACTAAATGTACCAACGAGATGAATATTTCACTAAGAAAATAAGAGAAAGCTCTCCATAATATCAATGTCTCGGGAGATTTTACAGCAAAGGTATGCCGCAGTCCACTCGGTTGATGACAAAATATATTATCTATATTGTAGGTAAATTTTTTAAACAAATTAAGGGGGAGATTAAAGATAAATGCAGTAATAATCAAATATCTATCGAATGTGTTGAACTGAGTAAACGTGTTATTGTCGCTCTGCCACTAATAAATTTAAATTTCATATAGACTTGAAAAATTTATTATATAAAACGCATCAAAGGAAGAAGTATATAAGAGTTACAAGTAAGAAGTGTTATTGAAATTATCACAAACAAGTGCAGTTTGTTTAGTTTTTTTTTTCCCAAATTATGCCGAAAGTTACCAAAGGTGAAGAAGATCTGCACATAGCAGTTAAAATTTTAGTTACTAAACTATGTATGTCCGACGAATTTTTAAGTTAATTAACTAAAACTATAATAGAAACAATAGGTAATCAGTTAAACAAGGAAATTGAAGTCATAAAAAAATGAAAATATCAAACTTAGGACAACATTGAAGGAACAGGAAGAGGCAATTCAAATTCTAATGGATAAACGAGAACAGCAAAAAAAGTTTCGCAGAAGTAAGAACATAATATTTTATGTGATTAAACTGAAAGAAAACCAAAAATATAGTGAAGCTGTTTTCGATACTTTAAACAAATAAAATTAAACATTAATCGTAACAGTATAGAGTCCTGTTATCCAATGAACACCCTAAAAATATTAAGCCAATAATGGTAGAATGATGTTCACACTCTGTGAAGAATGGAATTTACTTCAATAAAAGTGCTTTGAAGAACACAAGTATTCTAATCGGGGAAGATCTTACTCAGAAGCAGTTAAATCTGGTAAAAATGGTTATTAAAAAGGTTGGCCGTGATGGTTAAGTTTGGGCAAATCATGGAAACATCTGTCTAAAATACAACAATGAACGATCCTCAACTAGAATCAGAACACTGGAAGATTTGAAATAGATTTCTACTACTTTATTCTTGAGTTTATAATGTATGTATGTGATGTATTTTTCTTTCTTTTGCTTATGTATTGTATATTTTTATTTTGTTTGTTCTTTTCATTATAAAATTTTGATTTATTTAACGACTACACACGTCAAATAATAACTATTAGTATTAATAATATTTTTCCTTATACAACATTATTTTGCCATTAATTTTTTAAGCATTCTGTTTTTAAGAATAATGAAAAACTCTTCGTTTTACCAAAACTTCCAATATGTATTTAAAAAATTGCTTTACTAACTTTAATGACAGCCGTTTCGCTAGACTTAGCATCGTCAGATTGACATATTGAAGTTACATTTTGTTTGTTTGTAGCTAGGTACCTGATGTTTAGGTAGTTATAAGTAAGGTGACCAGACGTCCCGCTTTTGGCGGGACAGTCCCGATTTTTCACAATTTGTCCCGCGTCCCGCGACGATTTTCAAAAGTCCCGACTTTTAGAATTAAGTTAAATTTTATATTTATTTTATGAAAATCATTGTTTTGCGTTCTTAGAATCCTTCAATTTGTTTCGTGTTCTAAGAATCCCTAAATTTGTTTCATGTTCTAAGAATTGTCAAATTTGTTTCGTGTTCTAAGAATGCTTCAATTGGTTTTCAATTTGTTTTGCGTTCTAAGAATCCTACGGGCTACCACGGCTAACATATTAGGCCGTATTTATAAAGAAGAGCATTTGCTTTTACTTGTAGAAACTGAAGCATTTACTTTACATTCTATTCATAAACAAAAAGAAAGAAAAGGTTCGAACTTGAAGAAAAAGGTGTTGCTCTAAATGAAAAGGTTTCCCTTTTTTAGTATTTATAAACAGGAGCATTTGCTACAGAATTGAAGGATTTGCTTCGCAAAATATACATCTAGTCCGGGGTGGATTTTTATCATTTACTTCTTTCATATATTTACATTTAAAAGTGTTTCAGTTGGGGAGTGAGCTTGAGTGAGTGAGCGCATAATTTTTTAATTGGAATTTCCCATGGCGGATTTAGTGCATGTACGCGCTCGAAAAGTGTACAAAGAGAGACGTACTCCACGTGAAAGCGATTTTCGAACCCTTTTTCGGTTTGACGAAATAAACGTGCAGTGGTTAGCCGACTACTTCATTGGCGAAAATCAGGAAACCAGGGGAGGGGCGCTTTCGCCTGTACAAAAAATGAAAGTGTTCTTACGGTACATGGCCAATCCGGGTTTCCAGAGCGGTATAGCTGAGGAACTGGGATGTACACAGCCTACAGTTTCCAGAATTGTCGATACAACTCTTCGTCTCATTGTAGATAAGCTCCCATCGACCGAAAATGAAGTAATAGAAGCCAAAGTGAAATGGGCAATGAAAAAAAGATTTCCGACTGCAATAGGAGTTATCGACTGCACGCATGTTGAAATTGAAAAGCCGCGTTTATTTGGGGATGAATATGTTAACCGGAAAAATTATGCTAGTATTAATGTTCAGGGCATATGTGATCAAAATTTCGTTTTCATAAATATCGATGCACGGTGGCCCGGCTCCGTTCATGACAGTCGAATTTGGAAAAATTCTTCAGTTCATGAAATTATGCGGCGGACGACTAACACGGTGTTGTTGGGGGACAGTGGCTATGGTATAATGCCCTATCTGATGAAGCCCTTTTCCATCGTGGAAGACGCAGCCCAAGCTGCTTTTAATCGATTATTAAAAAGTGAAAGAGTTATCATAGAACATGCTTTTGGACAGTTGAAACGGCGGTTCCCGATTCTTAAATATGTGTGTCGAGTGAAATTGGAGAACATTCCGAAGGTGATAGTTGCGTGTGCGGTGCTTCATAATATTGCGAAGTATCTTGGTGATGCTGATTTCGAGGATGCGGGCGAAATGGAGGCCGAAGAAATAGAAGATGAGGAATTGCAAGAGGTTCCGGAAATGACAGATGCAGCTACTCGAGCTGAAGGCCAAGCCCGTCGTACACAATTAACTCAACTTATCTACAATAACAACATTGGTAAGCGTATTCTATTTTAATGAACACAATTCAATCTGTTATTATTAAGATGACCCAAAATACAATTTTTCAGAAATCTATTTCGATTTTTTAAAAAAATATTTTTAGAATAATATATACTTATATTTGAAATACTTTACGTACCTAATAAATAATAAAATATTCTGTAAAAACTTGTAAGTCAACTTCACTATAGAACAAAAATGATAAGCAACTTTTACGTATCAAATCACTCAAATCAGAAAAACATGTCATACTTCACCCATGAAAAATGAATTTCAGTTTTAAGCAAGCAAATATTTTTTCTTATAATTTTTTTTCACAGGAGTCTGAAAGCCAACGGGGATGGACTGGATGGATTGGATGGGCTTGGGCTGCTATGAAAATTATACAAAAAATAAAGAAAACATATCATTTTGGTTTGCATTTTTTGAGAATGAATTATTCTTTAATTTTAAACAGTTTGTTATGTACAAATTAAACTTACAAAATAAATATACTTCTATCTATAATAATATATTATTATTAATTTAACGTTGTAAATGTTTTTCCGTTCTCATGGAAAACTGATGGAGCGGGAAGAGCTTGATTCTTTAATTTGGCACTGATGTATTCTTGCTGTAGACGGGCCACCTTGAGCTGTTCTAGCAGCACTAATCGCTGAAGTTGACTATTACTTAGTTTCCTAGTTTCCTCGGTTTCGTGGGCCATGGTTCCATCTTCAGATGGTTCTGCTTTCCGTTTTACAATTTTTATTGCTGGTTTTGGTGGAATCTGGGCTGTAACATCGCGGACAAACTGCATTGGTGCTCCTACGTCTAGACCACCTGCAAAAAGGAGTCGAAATTGCACATAATACATTATTTTTGGGGTATAGTTTTATTTGTGTACCTGCAATTTCCGCGACGGTGGGGTTCACATCCGCCTGCATCGCTTCCATCATTATCGTTTCCCATGGTAGTAACGATGGAATACGTTTGTTACCTGTTTTGTTCTTGTCGGTTTTCTTCTTTAATCTTGTTTTCATATTTCCCACTTTTTTCATTAATGCTTTCGAGGTCATATCTTTGCCATACAGTTGTCTGTACTCTGACACAACTTTCTCAATAGCTGCTTGCTTCTTCGCTTTTTTTGCTGGGAGTTGAGATTTTTCCAATATTTCCGGGTATTGTTTTACCCTTTCTGCAATAAACTTGCATTCGCCGGTGTCTTGTGACTCTAATTGGGAGTCTGATAGTTCCTCGTCACTTGCCATCTTAACACAGCTCACTTAAAATAATCAAAACTTCGAGTACAACTCAACTTCCAAGTAGCAGCAAACACTCTATACTACTAATAACATAATCGCTATCCTGATGTACCTGCAAGTTGCAACTTGTCGGCAACATATAGGTAAAGTGCGTCGTATCCGTAAATTGCGCGTCTCTATACCTTTTCCTCTTTTCGTGGGGATTTGCTTGCAAAGAAAAGGAAAAGATTATGAATACCAAGTAAAGCAAAACCTTTTCCTTTTACTTCTACCTTTACCTTTGAAGGAAATACTTTATTTTTATAAATACGGCCTATTGCTTTTGCTACCCAGTTACATTGTATTTGTCTCTCAGATGATATACTTCGTGAATTCGTGATTCGTGTTCGTTGTTTGTACTGCGTGCAAGCTAATTAAACAAATAAATACTTATTACAAATCTGCTACTTATCGTAGAAAATTAAGGTAAGTAATTTATTTATATATTTCATAAATACATAAATTTTCTTTTTTGTTTTTTTTTTCTTAAAGTTTTTGTGTGTATAATAATTTATAATTTGATTTAATTTTTTAGATTTTTAACAAAATGAGTACGAAAAGAGGATGTAAATTTAATGATGATTTAAGAAGTGAATTTCCTTTTATTAAAAAATCTAAAAACGATTACACAGTAAAATGTGAGACATGTAATGGTGAATTTAGTATTTTGCACGGCGGGAAGAATGACATTTCAAAGCATTTGGAGACACAGAAACATAAAAGATGTTTAAATTCTGCTGCATCATCTTCCAAAATGCTGGATTTTTTTCGAAAAACAACTTATGGAGATGAAGAGAAAAATTTAGCTTTAGCAGAAGGACTTATGTCTTTTCATGCTGTTAATCACAATCATTCCTTCAGATCTATGGATTGTACATCACAAGTTGTCAGAAAGCTCTTTAATAAAAAATTTACCTGTGCTAGAACAAAGGCCGAGGCAATTGTATGTAATGTGCTTTCCTCATATGCATTTTCAGAACTACACAAAAATTTACAGAAAATTAGTTTTGTATCCATATATTCTGACGCATCTAATCATAAAGAAATAAAATTATTTCCAACCATTGTGAGATATTTTGATTCAGAAGATGGAATAAAAATTAGAATTTTAGATTTTATTTCTTTGCCCGGTGAAACTTCTGAAATAATTTTCCGATCCATTATTGATATTTTGGAAAAAATAATTTAAAAGAAAATTATTGCGTATTGTGCAGACAACACGAATGCAAATTTTGGAGGAAAAAGCGAGGAGAGGTACAAATAATATTTTTTATAAATTAACGGAAGATCTGAATCAAAATATTATTGGTGTTGGGTGTGCAGCGCATATTATACATAACGCTATTCAAACAGCTGCTGATTTGTTACCCGTAGATGTAGAAAATATTGTTGTAAAAATTTATTCCTATTTCTATATATACACTGTACGTGTTGAAACGCTGAAAGAATTTTGTGAAACTGCGGAAGTTGAATATCACAAAATACTTGGATACAGTAAAACGCGTTGGTTAGCTCTTCTGCCAGCTATCGAAAGAATTTTGAAAATGTATGATCCTTTAAAATCTTACTTTCTATCACAGGACAAATGTCCTAGAATTTTAGAAAAGTTTTTCGAAAGAGAATCTTCAAAAATTTGGCTAGAATTTCTACATAATCAAGCTGCTCTTTTTCAAAACGTTATAAAACTTATTGAAGGTGACAAAATATCGGCAATCGAAGTAGCAAATGAAGTTAATAATTTAAAATTTCAATGTCAAGAAAGGTTGGAGAATAATTTTTTACCGTTAACTATCCGCAATAGTATAAGTCAGCTCGAAGAGCAAGGTGCAATAAATCGTCCAGATTTCATGAACTATGTCAAAAAGTTTTATGGTAACTGCAAAGATTATTTGGAAGACTGGACGGTACAATATAATGATATTGATCATTTTCGTTGGATTACATTGAAATCAGAGCTTAATTGGAACGATGTGCAAAAATCTTTTGATTATATTTCTCAAAAATTCCCAAATAGTAATATTTCCGAAAATGATCTTTTTAGTGAAGTGTCATTAGTAAAAAAATATATTGATGAAGAAAAAACTTAAACATTGGGCATCAGAAAAAATCACAGTAGAAAATAAATGGTTAGAAATATTCCATCATTTTAAAACAAACTATGTTCCATACAATAATATATTAAAAATTGTGGAGTACGCACTGTGTTTACCTGGAACTAACGCTGCGACTGAACGCGTTTTTTCTACTGTAAATCAAGTGTGGACATCCGAGAAATCACAATTAAGTGTTGAAACTTTGAAAGGCATTTTATGTGTCAAATATAACTTGACCAATTCTTGTGAAGATTTTTATAATATCTTAAAAAATGACAACAATTTACTAAAACATATTCACTCAAATAAAAAATATCTTAAGGAATAAAATATATATTTTTTTATATTTAGAATTTGTACTTATGTTAAAATTGAAAAATAAAAAAATATTACGATATTATTCTTATCCTGAATGAAATTTTTTTTACTTTCTTACTTCAAAATTTCCTTGTGTTTGACCTATATATACAGCATTACACTTTGGACAATTAATTTTGTAAACACCAGATTTTTTTAATTTAGGTAATTTTGTTTTTACATTTAACAATTTTGTACCAATATTATTTTGTGTTTTAAATGTTATTAATGCTGATGTTGCCGAAGATATTATTTTTGAAATTTTATTGGAAATTGTTCCACAATATGTAATATTTTTATAACTTTTAATTTCTTTAGTTTGTTTAGGAAATATTAGGTTTAGTGACACTTTCTGTTCTTTCTTATTAATTAGTGTATTTATTAAATGAATTGGGTAGCCATTAGATGTAGCTATTTGTTTTATGATATCAATTTCTTTATCAAAGTTAATTTTGTTCATTGGAATTGAAAATGCCCTATGCATCATAGAATTATAAGCTGCTAATTTATGTGTTATAGGATGATTTGAATTATACGGTATGGTTACATCTGTTTGTGTTTTCTGTATATTGAATAATTTAGTAAATTATTAACTTTTTCAATTTTTAAATCTAGAAAATTAATTGAATTATTTTCTTCAACTTCTAAAGTAAAATTAATTTTAGGATGCAAGGTATTAATATAATTAAAAAATATATCTAACTGTCGTTCGCTACCTACAAATCCTGCTAACACATCATCAACATATCTATACCAAAATACAATATTGTTTTTATAACTAGAATTAAATATTATGTTTTCTAAATTATCCATAAAAATATTTGCTAAAATTGGAGAAATGGGACTTCCCATTGGAAGACCCTCATTTTGAATATATACTTTGTTATCAAAAGTAAAATAATTTTGACTAATGCATACATTAAATAAGTCAATTATATCTGATATTATTCCTGGATGGATATTTCTTTCATCTAATAGCTTTTTAACTAGAACTATACATTCTTTAGGAGGTATTTTAGAGAACATATTAGTTTAATCAAATGAAACTAACTTAGTATTATTTTGTAATTTACATTTATCTAATTTTTTTATCAAATCTAATGAATTTTGTACTGAATATTTAGATGTGTAACCATAATTATTTAGAATAGTATTTAATTTTTTAGCTACCTTAGTATTAGGAGTGTTAACATACGAAACTACTGGTCTAATCGGTTTTGACTCTTTATGTAATTTAATTGTTCCATATAATTCTGGACATTGAGGATTTTTATTTACTAGGTATTTTTTATCATTGTCATTTAATAGATAATTTGAATCGTTTACATGTTCTCTTATTTGGTTAGAAAATTTTTGAGTGGGATCGTTATTTAGAATTTTGACATTACTTGACATTATGAAATCATTCACTTTAGATTTATAATCTTCTTTTTTTAAAATTACTGTGGAGTTACCTTTATCTGATTTTGTAATGATTAGGTTATTTTGATCTACTTTATTTTTTGATTTTTTAAATTTATCTGGTTTAATGTCACTAATAAGATTTGCTATTTGCATTTTTTCATAAATAAAATTATTTGAATTAGTTCTCAAAGCTATTTCAGAATCTGTGGCTAAAATTTCTTTTATATTATTAGTAAATTTAGGTGGTATGCAATATTTTAAACCCTTATCTAAAAATTTATTTTCATTATTAGAAAAAATAGTGTCTGATAGATTTACAAACCGAGGAGCAAAATGTATTGGTACATGAGAATTTACTGTGTTATTATGTTGTTTTAATTGTGTGTTGGTGTGTTGTGAATTCATTAATTTTTCTAATTTACCTATCTGTTTTTTATATTTATCGTGTTTCAAAATACTGACCTGTTCTCTAATTTTGTCAACTAAGCAGTCAAATTCTACTGAATGCATTGAAAAAGTTAATTCTGAATGAACAGTTTTAATGTAAATGTCTAGAGCATCTCTTATTTTAAACCATTTTCTACTTTCCTCTTTTATCCACATTTTTTGAGCTTTTTTAACTACTTTTTGTGCTTCTTTTGATTGAGTTTTACATTTTATGTTTACATAATTGGGTATTAAATTTTTCTTCAGACATTCTTGGTTAAACCAGATGTTTTGGGATGCCTTACACCTTTTCTCTTGTAACTTCTTATATAATCGGGTTAATTCTTCTCTCGAAGATGTTTTAATTAAATTGATTGTACTAACCCTTACTTTTTGGAAGTCCATCTTATAGGGAATAATAAAAAACTCTTCGTTTTACCAAAACTTCCAATATTTATTTAAAAAATTGCTTTCTTAACTTTAATGACAGCCGTTTCGCTAGACTTAGCATCGTCAGATTGACATATTGAAGTTACATTTTGTTTGTTTGTAGCTGGGTACCTGATGTTTATTAGGTAGTTATAAGGCTAGACCAAGTATGGAAGTAATAAGACATAACAATATTAAAGCCTAGATGTTATGAGCCCTAAGGGATTATCCTGGACGTACTTCCCTCTAAGATCAGTATAACTGTGCAATGATATAGAAAAACCAGGAAAAAACTATATCATGCTGATCTTTACAATAACTTAATATTTTTGTGTTACAATTACGTCTTATCTATGTATAAAATGAAGACAATCAAAGCAAACACTTTAAAAGTGGAGAACTTCCCAGATTTATTTGTTCATTAACAACTTTAAATTGTGGATCTGCTAGATGTCTTTTTATTTCAAGTTCTTCAAGGAAATCTAAATTTTGTTTTTTATTACAAGTGTGTAGTATTTGGATATCATTGATGTGTAAGAGTGAGGTTGGAAGTTCAAGTAGGTGTTTTGCATAATTTGACTTATCTGGTTGTTTTAATCTATATGCTCTTAAATGTTCGTTAAATCTTACTTCAAAATTTCTTTGTGTTTGACCTATATATACAGCATTACACTTTGGACAATTAATTTTGTAAACACGAGATTTTTTTAATTTAGGTAATTAGGGCTCATAACATCTAGGCTTTAATATTGTTATGTCTTATTACTTCCATACTTGGTCTAGCCTTATAACTACCTAAACATTAGGTACCTAGCTACAAACAAACAAAATTTAACTTCAATATGTCAATCTGACGATGCTAAGTCTAGCGAAACGGCTGTCATTAAAGTTAATAAAGCAATTTTTTAAATAAATATTGGAAGTTTTGGTAAAACGAAGAGTTTTTCATTATTCTTAATAAGATGGACTTCCAAAAAGTAAGGGTTAGTACAATCAATTTAATTTATTCTGTTTTGTTTTTTTTTTGGGCGAGAACGAATATTAATTGATAATATAGGTATACCATATCTGAATACTTTTCTGTAGGATGTTTAAACGCAAGGTCTTTAATTCCTTCTTTATCTGAAGTTAAGGTTATCTTGGATGAATATTCGTTTGATATGCTTCTTATATGTGAAACATGGTTATATAGAAGTACCAGTAATTAATGTATTAAACATAGAAAATTACAAATTATACAGGGGGGTAGAAATGCTAGAGGGAGGGGGTTGTGTATAATGTTAAAAATAAACATAACTGCGAAGTAATTATTAAAAATGAAGGCAACTGCTGGGAACAGTTGTGGCTAAAATTAACTTTACATAAAAAGAAATATGCGGTGGGAGTTCTTTACAATCCACATGATCAAAATAATAATGAATTTTTAGATCAATTTGAAGACACTCTGGTTGATTTATTTCTTGCGGCTGATGAAATACTTTGTTTAGGCGATTTTAATATAAATCTTTGTAAAGAGAATAATATCAATAGACATTTTAACTCAATACTCGAACTTTTTCAGCTGCAACAAATTATAGATGTTCCTACAAGGGTAACAAATACGTGTGCAAGCTTGTTAGACTTTATTATCGCTAAACCTGAGAATATAGTAGATAAAGGTGTTATTAACCATAATATATCTGATCATTCCATTATTTATTGCAAGTTGAATTCTCGGCATAAACAGGAAAAGAAAATGTATACATACAGATATTTTAAAAATTTTGATAATGAATTATTTCAAAGTGATCTTATGAACATCTCATTTTTTCATATTTACGATCTAGAAAATGTTGATAAGAAAGTATCTTTATTAGTTAATTGTTTAGTCAATTTATTCGATAGGCATGCTCCAATCATCACATCCAGAATCACAAAGAAAAAGGCTCCATGGTTAACTTACACAATTAAGCAAATTATGAAGGACAGAGATAAATCTCTACAAAAATATAAACGCACAAAATACATACCAAAATTGCAAGTCTATAAAGATCTAAAAAATTATACAAATGAGGCTATAAGGAGAGAAAAAAGAGCTTATTTCCTCCACCAATATTTGGAAAACTTTAAAAGATAATAAAATGATCTCTGAAAAATCAAATGCTTTACCTCCTACTTTAAGTAAACCTAATGAAATAAATAATTTTTTGTTTACTCCCGATGAAAAACTCCTGAGTTGGTATGGCAATAACAATCTTATTAACAATAACTTTAAATTTAAAAAGATAGATAATGATTTTGTGTATAAAACCTTATGTAATATTAAAACTAATGCTATTGGTTGCGATGCCTTAAGCACAAAACTTATTGCATTATGCTGTCCACATATTATTGAATATATAACGCATATAATAAATGTTTGTCTGATTAATGGTGAAATACCTAACTGCTGGAAAACGGCAGTAGTTACTGTTTAACCAAAAGTAGAAAATCCTAAAAAATACAAAGATTTAAGGGGTATAAGTATTTTACCAACTCTTTCTAAAATTCTAGAAAGCAAGAAGTCTGCAAATGAAGTCGAATGAAGTCGCCAAAGTCCTTAACTAAATACGTGCATTACTTTATATATTAAGTAATACGTGACAATATTTTAAGAAAGGTTGAAAAACAAATATATTATGTTACACCAAATATACGCGTAATATAAAACAATAGTTCATTATTTTAGGAACTGTAACTCCTCCATCCCTAAGACGAAAAAATAGAGGAAGTAGTTTTTCGTTTTTCTTCAGGAATATTCTTCTGAAGGGCTTTCAATTCTATTTCGGTGGGAATTTTGATTTTGTTGCATTTCTTTCTCCTTAACGTTATTATTGTTAGTATTACTATTATTAAAATTACAATTAATATTGTAAATCATCCAATTGTTGTTGATATAATAATAGAACCACTGTTGGTTTCTTTAATTGATTTATTTCGTAAAGTTTTTCGAAATTGATTTTACTTATATTTGAAGTTCGGAATGTTTTCCGTGTTTAAAGAGATGAAATTTCAATTTTTGGTAAAATTAGTGGTTTTCCTTCTTTTATTTGTTGATTATTGCTGAATTTTATTTGTTTAATTGTAATTTCGCAGGTTTTCGGAATGGTTATGAGAGATGGATGATTTATTTCTAAAAATTCATCTCTAATGCAGTTTGTTCGATAATTGTTTCTTGGACGTCTATTTCATTAGTTAAACATTTTTCTGGGAAGTCACTGTTTAAAAGTTGCAGTGCGCAGTTATCTCTTGTTATGAAATCTTGTTTACACTAATATACACGTTCTAATATCGGACATTCTTCTTTTTGGGCTTGAATTTCTTGATCTTCTCATGCCAAATAAGGATAAACAGGTGTAAATATTTTATGATTTTGGATTATAGGATAAATGTGGTAAAATTCTAAGTATTTTGGTTTTAGGATATCAATATGTATAGCAAAAATAAGTTTAGATTTTGAAAAGGTTACCTGAGTAGCGAGGAACAAATAATATGTTAAAACATTCTTAAATTGAGGAATTTCGTCTTGTTTATAAATTTCATTTAAATAATTAATCATATCTAAAATTTATTGACTCGATATTATTGAATTATGAAGTGAATTTAATTTTGAGAATATAATAGCATTTTCATATCTCATACCATCATCAACTTTGCCTAATCCGTTTATTAATCCTCTTTTATTTCAAATATGAGGTTGTATATTTTCTATTTTTTTCATTAATGTATTAATTAAGAATTATGTACTTCCCAACATATTTTCAGCTAAACTGTGATAAGAGATAGGGTTTAAAGCATTTATTTTTAATATACTATTTTTAATTACTAAAAAGTTATTTCTTAAATTATTAGTTTGCTTAACTACTTCATTTAAATCTAAATAATGAATAAAAGTATGTTTAGTATAAGTTAATCTACATGTTCCTAATTTTATGGGTAATAATAGGTTTTTTAAGGGAATAATATGAATAATACGAATTACTGTATATAATTCAAACTTCACAGAATAATTCAACAGGGTGAAAATATCGAATGAAGCGGATTGTTTCCCAAAATTCTAATATTAAATGTGTAAGAGCCATGTTAGAATATTTGATAATAAATCGAGCAATGTTATTTAATTAGTTTAATTTAATTTGCAATAAATGTGAAATTAATAAAAATAAATTTTCATACATATATAGAACAAGGTTAAAATAAGAAGAGTTTTTATTTATGGTGGTAAAACCATTTTATAAACAAAAATATCCCAATTACAGTTTTAGAAATGTAATACATTTATCTATAAACTCACTGTATTCTAAAATTAACTTAATGGGTCTCTTCTATGTATAGCAGAATTCAGTTACAATACTTTAAAATTACTGTAATAAAAGTTTTAATTCGGTAATAACCCAAATTAATAAAAATATTAAAGAGACAATCTACATATCACATAAAATCTACTAATAGGGGATAGAAAATTTACTAAAGTAATTGGCTTGAACATCAATTGATAAAATATACACAAAAGAAATACTTTTCGAGAAAAACTCAAAATATTTTAAAGAGATGTTGAATGTTGAACATAATTTATTTATTTATTTATATTTGGGCATTTATTGGTTCCGTATTAAAAATTAATATGATTTGTTTATATACTTAAACTACTATAATTTATAACAACTGTTAAAATATTTAATATAAGTAACAGATTTTACTCGAAAATTAAATATTGCTCATTTTCTAAATGCGTTTATAATGGTGAATATAAAATTGTTCTAAAATAAAATTTCAAAATTAAGATTTAATGAAACTACATATCTAATTTACATTTACATATTTTATAGCATGTTTACATTGGGAAATTGAGAAAAATACTTGGGTATTTTTTTTATCAATTAGGAAATTTGCACGAATTAACTTACAATAATCCAAGTGAGGCTTTGACTTCACTTTTATATCTTTTTTTGTAAATATGATACTTAATTTTTTTGTTCTGTTCTAATGTGATAACGTCTTCTAGTATTATACATTCAAAAATCTTTTCACTTTTAATTTTAATCTCGTTTGTTTCTCCGCATGTTAATAGTATTTGATTTTTATCTGAGTTTAAAGCCTTCTCTGTAATAGGAATGCTAATTATGGGATTTTCTATAGACGAGTGTATTGTTTCTAAATCTGAATTGCCGTGTAAGATATTATTTTCGTTTGGGGTTTTTAATTGAATATCTGGGTAGCAGTCTAGAAAACATACCGGAAAAGGAAGCGTCTAAAGCAGAGGGAAGGGAATTCATGTTACACCTAGAAAAACTTTTTCAGCAGGTACAGATATTAGAAGAAGTTCTAGCAGGCTCTTACAAGCCAAGGAAAGATTTGCTGGATATATCTCATAAGGCTAGTTCAATAGTACTGAAACTATACACGTTAAAACGGTCAGAATGGTTCGAGAGTATAGAGCGAGAACCATCAAAGTCAATGCAAATAAAGACAGACCCCAAACTAGAAAAACCAGAGACGGAAGGAGTAAGCGGAAAAAAAACTTACAAAAGTTCAGGAACGCAAGTCAGCGAAGAGATGTTTGAGGAAGAGAAAATGAAGGAAATCGATGACAAAAAGGCAAAAGAAATAAAAACAAAAACAAATTGAAGAGGCAGGAAACCGGGAAACTTTATTGGAGCTCTTGGAAGAAGAGTGGACGAAAGCAGTTTTCACAAGAACAAAGTTATTAGAAGGAAACCTCTTGGGAGATATAGCGATATACACCCATGAGGAAAATATGGAACAGGGATTGGAAAGAAGATTCAGAGAAAGATTTCCAGAGCAAGAAGATCTCAAGTTAGAAGCAAACGAACAAGGAAGAGTAGGATATATTTAAACTATAACTAATATCCCGGACGGAAATAATATGATAACAAAGGAGAAATATGTGTACAAAATAATGCCGAATGAAACAGCGCTCCTCGAGAGATTAGCGGAAAAGGTAAAGAGTCTGGGAAAGGATGAAGTAAGTATAGCTGTTCCCGAAAACATGGATGATCTAACATTACAGAAGATAGCAGAAATTGCTACACACAATACGAAGGTCAACACACACACACACACACACACACACACACACACACACACACACACACACGTGCGTGAGAAAACCCGTCCCACTAACCATATACTCCCAGATATCCTCATATATGAGGAATCCGGGAGTCTATGCGAAGTAGAACATTCCACCACCCCCTGTCATTCCGACAGGACCTCATCGCTGTTTCGCGTCGCGCGCGTTTCTCCCTTTCCCCCCTTTAATTCTGCGGGGGGCTCCAGGAGTGTCTTTCTCGGTTCGAAGGGGTAGCTCTTCTGGCTTTATTCCCTTGTCTTTCGCGGTTGTGTTTTTGTCGGCGAGTGTGTGTGTGCTTTTCGCTGCCCTCATGCAAGGTTTGTCTTACCGCCAGTGGTAAGACCAACTTTACACAAGGTGGTCCTTCGCTTTCTCTAGAGCTGTCCCCGATAGAATTCCGGCTTTTCCAAAATTTGGATTGGCGGGAACTCTGTGTCGGGGGGTTCCTCTTCGCTGTCTTCTTTCTTGTCCGACCCCTTTTTATGTTTTTTAATTATTTTTTTTGGTGCTCTCGTGGTTACCTGTGCACGCACCGTGGTATGTGCCTAGGTAATCACAAGTGCGGTGGGTTTTTTTTTTGTTACTATTTTTTTTTGTGGGGCTTGTTCTGGTTTGCGGCCTTATTGTTCTTCTATTTGTTGTCTCGGTCTTCTGTATCTTCTGTAATCTTCGGCTGTGTAGTCCGTCAGGTCTCTGAGCTCTGTGTTCGGATGAGTTCGTAGTTCTTCGAATAACTTTCTGGCTCTTGCGTCCATTATCTCGAGTACCTTCTCTGGTTTTATGTCTCGGTATATGTCATCGTTTCTCACATACCATGGAGCGTTCAGAGCTTGCCTGATCGTGATATTTTGTTGCGCTTCCAGTTTCTTCCTGTTCGTATCACACGTATGTCCCCACGCCACCGAGGCATACGTCATGATAGGAATTATGATGCTCCTTATGAATCTCATCTTCGTGTTGAGATTTAATTTGCTGTTTCGTCCGAGTAGTCCACATAGCCTAGATCTCGCCTGTTTGACCTTTGCTACTTACAGTATTGACATGGTCGGTGAAGGTAAGTCCTTTGTCTAAAGTTACGCCTAGGTATTTGGCTTTTTCTGTCCAAGGGATAATTTCTCCGTCTATTTCGATGTTGGTGTCTGGTGTTTGCCTTCTTTTTTGGAATATTACCGCTTGGCTTTTTTCTCCATTGACTTTTATTTTCCAGGTCGTGCACCATTCTTCTATTGCACTGGCTGCTGTTTGTAATCTCCTTGTTATGTTGTTTATTTTTCTACACCTCGTTGCTATAGCAGTATCGTCTGCGTATAGCCCCATTATTGTATTCTCTATTTTGGGTATGTCGGATGTGTAGATGCTGTATAGCAGTGGGGATAGTACCGCTCCTTGGGGTACACCCGCTTCCTGGCTTCCTTCACTGGATCTAGCGTTTGCTACCTTTATTTGAAATTTTCTTTCTTTGAGATAGCTATATAGAAGTCTTAGTAGGCCTTTCTGGTACCCTGCTTCCTTCATTTTGTATATGAGGCCTTCGTACCAGACTCTATCGAAGGCCTTACTTATATCCAAAAATATAGCTCCGGTGCATTCTTTTTGATTAAATCCTTGAGTGGTATATTCGACCAATCTCAAGACTTGGTGTTCTGTACTGTGTTCTTCTCTGAATCCGAACTGCTCCTCTGGTATTATGTTTAATTCTCTTGTTTGTTTTTTGACGAGTCTTAGGATTACTCGTTCTGCAATTTTACTTATCGAAGGTAGGGCGATAATTTTGTGGGAAGGTGGGTTTTTTTCCCGCTTTCCTGATCATGACTACTTCGGCTCTTTTCCATCTTGTTGGGAAGTATTTTAATCTTAATACTCCGTTTATTATGCTTGTCAGGTGCATAATTCCTTTGGCTGGCATGCATTTTATGGCCCTGTTTGTAATTCCGTCGATACCCGGTGCTTTTTTTGGTGAAATGAATCTGATGATTTCCCTTAGTTCCTCCGGTGTGGTGAATCCTATGTTTTCTTCTTCTTCGTCCTCTTCTTCTGCGAATTCTTCAACTTCGTCTTCTACCCTGTCCGAGAAGTCCATATCCTCGTCAGGGTGTTCGTTGAGCATAAATTGTAACTCCATTGTATTTTTCATTGCTTCCGCTTTTTCCTCGTTGGTATATGCCATTCCGTTTGCTCCGTGCAACGGGGGCATAGGTTTTTTGTGTTCCTTGAGGGCTTTCGCTATGTTCCAGAGTGCTGGTTTTTGTGGATCTAGGTCGTTGATTCGCCTGTTCCATTCTTCGCTTCTGTGGGTTTTTAGTTTTTCCTTTACTTCCTCTTTTAGTAGGTAAGCTCTTATTTTATGGTTTGCATCCTGGGTTCTCCGGGCTCTTTTAAGGGCTCTATTTTTTTCTTCTATCAGATCTCTTAGATCGTTGCTCAGATTGTTGAATCTACCATGTTTTTGTGCTATGGTTGTTGTGGTACTTCTCACTATAGCTTCCGATAGTGCTTCTTCGAAGAAACGGACTTTCTCTTCCAGGTCTTTTTTTCCTTGGATCTCATGTATTGGTCCTAGTAGTTGTCCTGAGATCCTCCTGAACTTCGTCCAATCAGTCCTTTGGATTTCTCTTCTTTCTTGTCTTCTTCCGTCTCCGACGGTGAGGACTATTGGTACGTGTGCATCTCCTCCTTCGGTGAGCCATATGTCCCAGACATTCCGATGTCTCTCAACACCGCAATGTCTAGAACTGCCGGCGTATCACCTCCTGGAGGATAGTGCGTTGGTTCTGCAAGGCCTATGACCTGGAGAGCTGGGTTGTTGTCCGCTATCCTTTCCAGGTTCTTTCCTTGTCCGTTTCTTGTGTTGCAGTACCACATTGGGGACTTGGCATTTAGATCTCCTATAATAATGCCTTTTTTACCATCTGGGAGTACCGCCAGCACGTCTTCTTCGTGAATGACCGTGTTCGGTCTTACATAGGCTGAGACTATTTTGATGTCGCCGTAGGTAGTTTTTACCACTACTATCGTGGCTTCCATAGTAAGAAGTCCGTCCGGCGTGTTTTCTTGGTAGTGGTTCAGCTCCTTCTTAACAAGGATCGCTGTACCTCCGGATCTTCCATTTACATCGTTTCTGTATACATCATAGCCTCGCCATGTAAACCGATAGTTGGCTCCTGGTAATCTCGTTTCCTGGAGTGCGAAGATATCGAGATCTTCTTCCTCCAGGATTTCTCCCATGGTGTTTTGATTAGTTCTAAGTCCTCCGGTGTTCCGTGAGCCGATCTTTATTTGATCTGGAGTTTGGTGTGCTGCCATTTACCCTCTTGTGAAGAATTGGAAAAGCTCCTCCATCTTTTTGAACATTTGTTTGAATTTTTCAAATTCATTTGTCATCGTTCGGATGTCGAGGGATAGCTTTTCCATTTCTTTCGGTTGTTGGGTAGCTTGCGCTTAGCTTACCCCTGGTTTTGTTGTTGCTGTTGGTCCTCTTGCTGCTGTGGTTTTTGGTTGTTGCTGTTGTTGGGTCCTTGCTGTTGTTGTTGGATTTTTTGGACATCCACGGTAGTTTGCGGGGTGATTTCCTCCGCAGTTTTTGCATTTGGCGGACTCTTTTGCCCCCAGAGTGCAGTCGGCCGCTCTGTGTGCTCCCGCACCCCTTACGCAGCTGTGCTCCATGTGGCAAGTGCTTTGCCCATGGTTGAAACCTTGGCATCTATAGCACTGGACGGGTCCATCGTGCCTTTTTTGTTCCACTACACGTATTTTCGTGTAGCAGAGATTTGTCAGCTTTTTGTACTCGATTTCCTCCTTTGGGTTTATCGCCACCATGAATATTGGTAGTGGGTCTTTTTCCCCAGTTCTTTTTTTTAATTGCCACACCCTCATTGGGGTGAGTCCATTGTTTGTCAGTTCTTGTCGGATCAGTGTTTACTGCTAGTCCTTGAATGACTAGCTTTTTTTCCTTTTCGCTATCGAGGGTATAGGAGTACCACTCAATATCTGAAAATTCTTTTAGGTATGAAACCTTCCTCCTGTAATCCTCAGGAGTGGCACAGTTTATTATGGCACTTTGTCGTGTAAGACGGCATTGTGCATTAATCTTTCTTAAGGAAACTCCTTTCCTTAAGTTATTCCATGCCAATATCGTTTTTAACGTTATTGGCGGTGGCCTCTTTTCTTTTGGGGGGCTGGCTTGTGGCTTTTTTGGTTTTTCAACCGTTGCCGAGATACTTCTTTGTATCTCGACGATGTCCTTTTCCTTTTCTGTTTCCATCGGTGTCTGTTTTGTCGTTGTTTTCTTTTTTTGTTTTTTGTTTGGGGGTTCTTTCTTCGGGGTGATTTCCGCGGCGGAGTCGACGTCTTTGTCGGTTCCGTGGTTCCATGGGTCATCTATTTCTTTCGCCAGGGGGCTCCTTTCCCTGGACTTTTCCTTTTTTCTAGGCTCTCTACGTTGTTCAAGAACTTCCGTTCTCTTTTGTAGGGCTTCCATCATCTGTCGTAGTTCCTTATTTTCAGCCTCTAGTGCTGAATTTCTTTCCTTTAGGGTTTGCATGGCGCTATCCCTGTCGATTGATTTTTTTCTTTTTTTGCTCTCTGTGCCCCGGTCGTGGGGCACCTCTTCGGCAATGGAGCCCTCCTGCTCCATGCCTGACTTACTTTCCTGTGTTAATAACGATCCTAACAAAGGTAGTCCCTAACAGGTGGTTGGAAAGAAGTGTTATTTGAGGATAGGTAACCAAACCAGCTGGAACAGCGGACTCACTGCCCCAAAGGATATAAAATCCTCGGTTAAAGAATTCCTGACCGCTGGAAGTTTGGTTGTGGGGGTGTCTTATATTTACCTGTCCCTGTAGTCTTCTTTTTTCTTAGTCCTGTGTCCTGAAATTATATACTAAATAGTATTTAAATTTAAAGTAAATATATAAGTATTGTATGAATTGAAAAATTCAGTACAATACAATATTTAATCGGTTGAGATTAAAAAATCCCGTTAAGAAGTCGTTTAAGACTTCCTGTCGATTAGCGTAAATGGTTCTCAAAACTTTCTCGTTAGCTTAATGCTTTCTCGGAAGTCTGTCTACCTGCTCACTCGTAAAATGCAATCTAATAGCTTTCTCTGCTTAGGTAGAACCTTTCGCTTCGAGAGCTCGTCGATCACTCACGAAGGTCAAGTATAATATATACACGAATACGCCAAAAGAACTTAAAGGGGGTCGGACGAAGAATAAAGAAGATAAAGGCATTATTATAATAAACTCCGGAGGAAAAAAATACTCTGATATTGTAAAACAGGTAAAAGAAGAAGTGACCAAAGAGAAAAATATTCTTGTGCAACGAGTAAAACAGATAAAAGACGGTGGAGTGCTCATAGAGGTCAAGGGAGGTAAACAGGCTGCAAATAAAGTCAAGGAAATCATAGACAAAAAACATGACATCAACATGCAAGTGGTAGCAAAAAGCGGGATCAGAACAAAGATAATCCATGTTTTTGGTATGGATGGAGTGACAATGGAACCGGAATTAATCTCAGCAGTGCAAGAGCAACTACATGTAAAGACCACTGAAGATATAATAGTCAGATCAATTAGGCCGACATTAAGAGAAGGACAAAATGCTACTCTTGAAATGGAGGAAAGCAGCGCGGATAGGCTAATAAGAATCGGAAAGTTGAGAATTGGTTGGTTAAGCTGCCCAGTCAAAGAGAGATATGACGTAAAAAGATGCTTCAAATGCCAAATGTTCGCCCATATAAGGGAGACATGTACGGGGGAAGAAAGAGGCGGGGATTGCCTTCGGTGCGGAAAAAAGGAGCATAAAATTATAGAATGCCCAAAGGAAAATGAGGAATATTGTTACAACTGTCAAGTAAAAGGGCACCGAAATAACACTACAAAATGCCCGGCTTACAGAAAAATTTTAAAAGAGACTAGACAGAAACAACAAAGACACCGACCCAAACAATCTCATGTGTAGACATTTAACAAAATTTAAGCAATCTGTATGCATACTACAAACAAATCTGGGCAGAAAGCGAGTAGCGCATGATATAGCTGCTGCTACAGCATCTCAAAGAAATGTAGACGTAATTGTCGTAAGCGAACCAAATTTAACCATAATTAAGAAAAATGGATGGTTGGTAAACAAGTCCAAAACAGTCGCCGTTTATATAAATAATAAAAAAATGAAGGTAAGGAGCATAACCGAGGAAGAACATTACTTGGTTTTAAATTTTGAAGAGTACCACATATATTGTTGCTATGTATCACCCAATATAAGCAAACAATTGTATAAAGAAATAATAGAAAATATAATGGTAAGCGCTAGAGCTGCTGGTGGTAGTGTTGTGATATTAGGGGACTTCAACGCAAAGTCTGCTGAATGGGGATCACCAATCACTGATTATAGAGGACAAATATTCATGGAATGGGCACACCATCTTGATTTAGTGATTCATAATACCGGCCTTCGTCCAACCTTCATACGGGGTTCGTCAGAGAGTTATATAGACCTTACATGTTCAAGCCAAAGTGTAGCAAAAAGTATAACAAAGTGGGAAGTTTTGGACGATGATACCTCCACGGAACATCAATATATATATATTTTGAAATAGCTGGAGCTAAAAACATGAACGAGCAGGTACTCCGACCACCACCATCAATTGGGAGAGTTTTAGCACAATATTAAGTATGCTGATACAGGGTCAAGAAGAAGAAAAACAGTCAGCTGAACAATATACAGATATCATACATCAGGCCCTGGAAGGGAGTAGGATAAAAGGGAGACATGAGTTTCAATCGTTATACTGGTGGACACAAGAAATAAATGACAAACGAGAAGAATGTCGGAAAACCAGAAGAATTCTAACACGAATGAACAAACACAAACCTATATGTGACCCTACACAAATACAACGACAAAAGGACCTTTATAGGCAGAAAAAAAGAGAGTTAAAGCGCCTGGTCAACGCATCAAAAAGGGAAAAATGGAAAGAATTATGTAACGATCTAGATAACGACATTTGGAGGAATGGTTACAAAATCACAATGAGACATTTTAAATTGTCTATGCCTTTTCAGTTAACATCCGAAAAGAAAAAAGAAGTTGCAAAGGAGTTGTTTCCAAAAGGGGCACCTCACAACTACAAAATTAAAAGAGTGCAAGAAATAACTCTGTTTTCTTTAAAAGAGCTGGAAGAATGTTCAAAGGCCATCAAGACGGGTAGATCACCAGGGGTGGACCGCATACTACCAGAAATAATAAAACAAATAGTGGCAGAACACCCTAGATGGATTTTAAGTTTTTTAAATGAGCTGCTGAAAAGCCAGACCTTCCCAGAAACTTGGAAATGTGCTAAACTCGTGCTAGTCCGAAAAGGCCATGGTAACCCAAATAAATACAGACCTATATGCTTACTAAACACAATTAGTAAGCTATATGAAGCGTTACTAAAAACTCGCCTAGAACAAGCAATCGACCAAGGAGGAGGTTTCTCACATCATCAGTTTGGTTTTCTTAAAGAAAGAAGTACATTACAGGCAGTACAAAGAGTGACCCAGCCTACAGGAGAGAATGACAAAAAATGGAGAGCGCTTATAACATATGATGTCCAAAATGCCTTCAATAGTATCATGTGGCCCGAGATTATAAATGCTCTTCGAAGACTACCAGCTCCAGAATACCTGCTAAATATCATCGGGGATTATCTCTCAAATAGAAAAATACAAATTGACAGAGATGAATTTTTAGACATCACAGCGGGGGTTCCACAAGGCTCTAGACTAGGGCCAACCTTATGGAATGTGGTATATGATAATCTACGTGCGAATTCCCTGAAGGAGTCGAGGCAATAGCCTACGCAGATGACCTAGCACTACTTATAACAGCAGAAAAAAAAGAGCGGCCTATTATGGAAGGCATCCAAGGCAACAAGGACTGTAGAAAAATGGATGCATAAACACGAACTAAAAATAGCTATTCATAAGACAGCAGCTATAATCTTAAAGGCACCAAAAAAGCAGAAGCGCTCTGATATTCAGTTTCAGTGCCTGGGCGAATCAATAAAGCCTCAAAGACATCTCAAGTACTTAGGAGTAATATTGGACGAGAGGGGAAAATACAAGGAGCATATAAAAATGGTTGTCAAAAAGGCAGAATATCTTGTAGGGTCGCTAGTAAGAATTATGCCAAATATAAGTGGACCAAGATCAAAAAAGAGAGAAGCTCTTCACGGCATCGTCCAGTCTACTCTACTATATGCCGCTCCAGTATGGCATTCAGTTTTAAACATAAGTAAATATAAAAATATGATTATGGGGGTAGAGAGAAAGAGCTTATTGAGGGTTGCTAGTGCTTACAGAACAACATCAAATAGGGCACTTCAAGTAATCACTGGAATGATACCTATACATCTACTGATAGAGAAACGATGTAGAATAAATCATAGAGGAGGGGGAGAACTGGCAAGAATAGAAAAAAGGGAAGAAACTTTAATAAAATGGCAGGAAGAATGGGATTTATCACTAAACGTGGTCCAATGGACCAAAAAACTGATACCAGTCATAAAAGAATGGAGAGAGTGCGAACATCGATGCACAGATTATTTCCTTACCCAGGTACTCACGGGGCATGGATCTTTTAGAACCTATATAAGAGGTATCGGAAAAACGGAGACAGACGTCTGTAGCTACTGCACGGAGACCGACACTGTTGAGCACACATTGTTTGAATGTCAGAGGTGGTCTACACAAAGAAAAAATTTAAACATCCAAGAAGGAAATCTGACTGTTGACAACATAGTCCAAAAAATGATTTGTAACAAAAAAAGCTGGAGGAATATTCACGAATTTATCAGAGAAATAATAAGAACGAAAGAAATTGAAGAGAGACAATAAAGTAAAGGAAACAAATGACAAGGATTGTTTCTGATAAAATACCTAAGGGTGGTACCAGAAACTTTCTTCTTGAAGAAGGGGAGGTTTTAGTCGGTAAGAGTCCGGCATGCAAGATGGGTATCCATGAGGATTTCCTTCGCTTCGACCAAAAAAACATATCATTAACAGAATCATTTAAATCATATAGATCAGGTAATGTATTAGAATTTTCTTCTAACATCGGTGTATCTAAATTATTAATTTCTTTTTGAATTATATCATTATCTAATTTCATTCGCAATAGAGAATCGGCAGCTAAATTAGATTTACTTTTTACATGTTCTTTTTGATTAATATAGTTAAAATTATGTATTTCAGAATTTGACGAAAAGAGTTTTTGTGCAACAATAGGTTTATTTAAAATTACTGAAATTGTTTCGTTAGTTGTATTAATTATTTCACATATTGCATATCCATTTCTAGCTATAGTTAAAGTTTTAGGTATTTGAAGTTTATTTATATAAGTTTCTTTAATTAATATTTCTACTTCAGCTACACTTACAGGAAGCGATTTTAAGAGTTTTTCTGTTGGACCTATTAAAAATTCAAATTTAATACCTGTAAGAGACCTAAGAATCGATACATGATCATTAAATAATTTTTTATTTGTAAAATCTATATTTAAATTCATTTTAATCATGTCTTCTACGCCTATGATTTCATCGAAAAAATCGTGAAAATCATATAAAATAAAGTTTATATTACAATCGTACTTGAACTCTTTAAAAGCTGGTATCTCAGCTTGAAATTTAATTTGTTTGCTAACTAAAGATGTTTTAATATATATTGTGGTGACTTGTATTTCAAATGTCAATAACAACAGCTTAACTTCTATGTTTACTTCTGTTTCTCTTAATGGTCTTAGTCAAAATAGGTTGTACAACCATAAAGTAAATAGAAAAAGAAGGGAAGATGAAACAAGCGAGGAACATTTCTCCTTTCGTGTCAGTCAAGTTTTAAGAATAAAGATAAAAACGTCAATAGCATTTTAATTAATCCTCAATCTTACGGTTAGAGGCTTCAGTGGTGACCCCGACATTCCGAACAATTAATAATTATTAAGTCATCTGAACGAATACCATGGCAAATAACGAAGACGCGACCAATCAATCTTTTGCGAGAGTCTCCATCAAAGCGCCACCTTTCTGGCCTGAGAAACTCAACCTATGGTTTTCTTAACTTGAGGGCCAATTCCTGTTAAGTGGAATTACCCGCGATGAAACAAAATTTGCATATGTTATATCCCAGTTGGAGAGTAGGATTGCCATAGAGGTTGAAGACATCATTACCAACTCTCCTGCCACGGATAAGTACAACAAAATTAAAACTGAATTAGTAAAGCGGCTGTCACTTTCGCAAGACAAAAAAATCCAAAGACTTCTTGAGCACGAAGAGATCGGGGACCGCAAGCCATCACAATTGCTACGACAACTGCGGTCTCTAGCGGGCACATCCATTCCTGACAACATCCTGAAATCACTGTGGATCGTCAAACTTCCTAGAGAAGTAAGGGCAATCTTATCAACACAAATTTCAAGCAACCTAGATGAGATCGCAGACATTGCTGACAACATTTGTGAAGTCTCTTTACCAGCCATCACTGCCATCAACCAGAATTCACAGATAGCAGCTTTAACCGAACAAGTTACTGAACTGACCAAGCAGTTATCTCAACTTCAATCAAAAGCAACGTTCAGAAATAATGATAACCGTAGCCCATCTAGAAATAGAAATTATAGCCCGTCTAGAAATCAAAATTATGACAGTAATTCAAAAGTATGTTGGTATCATCAAAAATTAGGTAAACAAGCTCGTAAGTGCATTTTACCTTGTGAGTTCAGAAATAGTAAAAATTCTACCATATCACCATCGGAAAACTAAAACCAGGGCAGCCACAGTGTGCAGCGAATTGTGCCTGCCCAAGCTCTCATCGCCTTTTTGTGACATACAAAAAATCAAAAGTACAATTTTTAGTTGATATCGGTTCTGAACTTTGTGTGTACCCAAAGTCATACTTAAAACAATTTAAGGAATAGACTCCTTATGAAGTTTTTGCGGCAAATGGTTCAGTTATTAAAACATATGGTGCACATAGCTTGTCTCTCAATCTAAGCCTTCACCATGACTTTCCGTGGCGTTTTGTGGTTGCAGATGTGACAAAACCAATAATTGGTGTTGACTTTTTGGCTAATTTTAACATTATAGTGGATGTTCATAATCGCAAACTGATTGACTCTTTGACAGGTTAAGTTCTCTTGCCACGTACTGTATCTTTTCACAAGACAATGTTTCATCTGTACTATCAATAGTGGGCAAGTCTCTGTTCCACAACCTTTTAAGTGAGTATCCGGAAATAACACGTCCAAATGGCATGCCACTTGAACAGAAACATGAAACTATGCATCACATAAAAACTACCCCTGGACCTCCTATTAGTTATAAACCTAGACGGTTAACTGGAGAAAAACTCAACATCGCAAAGCAAGAATTTGAAGCCATGATGAAACTAGGTATTGCGAAACCCTCTGGCAGCTGCTGGGCATCACCTCTGCATTTAGTCCCTAAGAAAGATGGAAACTGGAGACCCTGTGGGGATTACCGTTCCCTAAATGCTAGAACTATCCCAGACTGTTATACCTTGCCACATATTCATGATTTTTCCCAGTTTCTAACAGATAAAAAGATTTTTTCTAAAGTAGACTTCGTTAGGGCATTTAACCAAATCAAAGTTGCCCCAGAAGATGTACCCAAAACAGCCATAACAACACCCTTTGGTTTGTTTGAATTTATGGACATGACATTTGGTCTCCGCAATGCTGTACAAACCTTTCAGACATTCATGAATTAAGTGAAAAGGGGGCTAAATTTTGTGTATGTATATATTGATGACATTTTAGTAGCATCTGAAACCTTAGAAGAACACATGAAGCATTTACGAGCACTATTTAAGAGACTCAAAGACTATGGAGTAATCATTAATGTTAACAAATGTATATTTGGAGCATCTGAAATTGAATTTCTAGGTTTCAAAGTAACCAGGATGGTTTACAACCCACAAACGAAAAAATTACAGCTATCAAAGAATTTTCCCAGCCGAACAATACTAAACAGCTACGAAGATTCCTAGGAATGTTGAATTTCTATCGACGCTTTATTCCAGATGCTGCTAAAAGCCAAGCACCACTCAATGTACTTCTACAAGGTGCTTCTAACAAATGCAAAAATATCGAGTGGGACTCAGAACTTCAAAAGGCATTCAATGACTGCAAGGATAGTCTTGTTCGTGCAACCCTGTTAGCACATCCAAACCCAACTGCCCAAGTATCTTTAGTCACAGATGCTTCCATTACACATATGGGAGCAGCCCTCCAACAAATGACACGAGATGGTTGGCAGCCATTGGCATTTTTTAGTAGAAAATTCTCACCTCCCCAAGTCAAATACAGCACATTTGACCGAGAGTTACTAGCTGTTTATTCTACTATAAAATATTTTCGCTATTACTTAGAAGGCAGGCACTTTACAATACTCACAGACCATAAGCCACTAACTTTTGCATTTAGCCGAAAACCTGAAAAAGCTTCACCACGACAATTCAGATATCTCTATTACATTGGACAGTTCACTACAAATATTCGTCACTTGTCTGGTAGAGATAATATTGTAGCAGATGCCCTTTCTCATGTGGAATCTACTGAAAGCATTAATTTTGAAGCCCTGGCCAAGTCTCAAGAGTCCGATTCTGACCTGGCATCCCTTATGAACAGAGGTACGGCGCTGGAACTCCAAAAGGTTAAAATCCCAGGTACTAATATCTCTTTATATTGTGACACATCAACATCCTTACCAAGACCTTTCGTCACAGAAAAATTCAGAAAACAAATATTTGATCAATTCCATAACTTATCACATCCAGGGATTAAGGCTTCAGCAAAGCTTGTCAAAGAACGCTTTGTTTGGCCATCCATTGACCGTGACTGTAGGAGATCGGCAAAATGTTGTATCAAATGTCAGCAATCAAAAATACATAGACATGTAACATCACCCCTGGGAACATTTCCAAGCAGCTCCAAGTTCGAACACATCCATATTGACTTTGTAGGACCATTACCAATGTCGCAAGGTTTTAGGTATTGCCTAACTGTAGTCGACAGATTTTCTCGACTTCCTGAAGCAGTTCCAGTCAGTGATATATGTGCAAAAACTGTAGCGGAAACTCTCTTTTCATCGTGGATTTCTAGGCACGGAGTCTCACTAACTATTACATCTGACCAAGGCCGCCAATTTGAGTCAGAACTTTTCAAACAGCTCGCAAAAATATGTGGTTTTAAACATATAAGAACCACTGCGTACCATCCTCAGGCTAACGGAATGGTGGAGCGTTTTCACAGGCAACTCAAGAACTCCATTCGCCCCTATGAATCTGAAGATTGGGTCAGCATTCTGCCAACAATCATCATGGGATTTTTAGCAACCTACAAAGAAGACCTCAAAGCTACTCCAGCTGAAATGGTCTATGGTGAACCTATCCGTTTACCTGGAGAATTCCTATCCCCACGTGAACCTACCCCACTTGACCCCATAGACTATGTAACTGACCTGAGGAAACATTTTAATTCCTTAACTCCTACCCCTGGGTCAAGACATTAAAAAAAAATCCATTTGTTTACAAAAATCTCCACAACTGCTCCCACGTGTTCGTTAGAGTTGAGACAACCTATTCTAGCATGCAATCTCCTTATGCAGGTCCTTATCCTGTAATCTCCAGGTCTAAAAAACTTCTAGTTGTCAATATCAAGGGTAAACATACTACAGTTTCAATCGACAGAGTCAAACCCGCTTATATACTTGATTACAATTACAACAAACAATTTTCAGACAGCCAAACTTCTCTGCCACCAATAAATAACCTTTTTCTTGCACCAGACGAACTCCCCACATCACCAGTAAATCCAACTCGCCCAGAATATTCCAAAACTAAGTCAAGACGGCATGTAAGATTCCTACAAAAATTTACTCCTGATTAGAGAAAAGCAGTTACTGTGTTTAGTTTAGTTTTTTTTGTTAATATTTAGTGAAAAAAATATGTTATTTTAAATCGGCGTTTGTGAACAAAAGAATGTTCAATTCTTCTTATAAACCTTTTTATTAGACAATATTAGTTTAGAGAACATTCATAAATATTACCTTTTTCATCCTTTGTTTTCACTTCAAGTGCTCCCCAATCTTCAAACATAGCCTCTGCAACTTTCAACCAACACTTCGCCTTGATGTCCCGGTTGAAGTACTCCTTACTTTTTACATCGTACAAAGGGGGTTGGGACTCAATTTCACATATAAATCGTTCGGTGTCAAACATTTTGTTTGCCATTTAGCATTAAATAACAACAAACATACACAAGCTAGACACCAATCACAACCACGAACTGCTAGTGTACTGAGCCAAGCAACAAGTGAGCTCAGCCGGTCAGACGCTTGCAAGTTGCTACGTGTAGTCTGACACGCCGGCGTCCGGCGCGCGACTTTTACGCAACCTCTGGCGTTCGAAACGCCTACACGCGAGTTAACGCGTCCACACGCGACCACAAAGTCGCTCGTGGAGTAGGCCCAATATAAACCCTGTGGTTCTGTTACACTCGCGTTTTACGCGCCGGCAAACGGTCGCGTTTATGTCGCTCGTGGAGTATACAACGTAGAGTCCCGTTTCGTCACTCCAGTGTTTTGCATTTGGGTTTACAGTTGTTTAGCAAGATTTTATTTTTAAATTGCAGATATGACTAGCAGATTTTGTGAAACAAGAATATTTTTAGTAAAATCATGACTATTACAGCGTTCAGTTAAATTCAAATAGTGAACGGCAAGTGAGTTTGATTGTGACTTCGTCAGTGTTCTTTTTAAACTTCTTTTAACATTTTACGAAGATACTTTTAAAATGTGGCGTCCGTGGTGCGATAATAATTCTGCAGCTGAAGAGCCAGTGAAGCCCTCTAATCAATTGGAAGATTTACAAAACCGTGTAGTGAAACATAAGCGACATTTTCAATACCTCTCTAATGATGCCAAACGTATGCTAAAACATGTTTATGAAGAACTGTGTTCTGAATTGTCTAAATCAGAGGCAATTTCAGAAACATGTTTTTTAACCAGAGTGCTCAAAGCAACCTGCTATAAGATTATAGGAGAAACATCTTCTTCTAGACAGAGAAGAAAGGATTGTGGCAAATTCAGAAAGATAGAGCCGCACTTAATTGAACCTATAACCACAACAATATATAATATGTATGCGGCTAATATTTTTCCAACTATTGAAAGCCTTCGACGTGAATTGGTTCGAAAAGATATTCTATCATGTTCAACAATAACACTTCGATTATTTCTTAAAGCCAATAATTTTAAGTACAAAGTACTATAGGCAAGCGCCAAACACTAATGGAAAGTACTAGAATAATTTCTTTACGAAATAATTATATTCGACAGGTAACTGAGTATCGAAAAATGAAACGAAATATTGTTTATTTAGATGAGACCTGGTATGACACTCATGATACCGTGAAAAAAAGTTGGACGAATAATAACAAAAAGTGTTTTAATGCAGTACCGCCCAATAAAGGACAGAGAATTATAATTTTACACTGCGGTGGAAAAAATGGATGGATAGACGATGTTTTATTATTATCTGCAAAAAAAATTAAAGACGCATCTCTAGATTATTATGAGGATATGGAAAGTTCACTTTTTGAATCATGGTTTGAAAAATCTCTTCTTCCGAAATTACCTAAACATAGTGTGATTGTCATGGACAACGCATCATATCATTCAAGATTAATGAGAAAAATTCCAAATAGTACTTGGAACAAATTACAAATTCAGGAATTTTTATTTGAGGAAGATTTGTATTTTGGGGCATCATATACTAAAAAGCAATTGTTGGAGGTTGCTCATAGTAGACAGTACCAGAAGGAATATATTGTTGATAACTGTGCTCGCAGTAACGGGCATACCGTGCTTAGACTTCCTCCTTATTATTGTACATTGAACCTAATAGAGTTAATATGGGCTCAACTTAAAAGAAATATGAGGAGAAGAAATTTGGCTCCTAACATTTCGCCTACTGTTATCCAGTTAATTAGAAGCGAAGTAACAAAAATCACAGCAACCAACTGGCAAAATATAATCAAACATGTAATCGGAGTGGAAAATGACTATGTTAAATATAACATAGTAAGTACTTAATTCAAAATAGGTGTAAGTTCAAACCTTTATTTTTAATGTAATTGTAGATATTCCCGTTTTGCTCATATATCTTTGAAAATGGGTTACAAACACCTTTCTTTATGGGACAAAAAGGTACAAAGTATTTAATTTAAAATAGTCAAAGTTGAGGTTAGGTTATAATATGTATGTATGTGATAATTACTTTTATTAATAATTTTTTTATGTTGGTATTATTATTTTACAATAAGTTCTGTTCAGCCGGGTCGATTAGTGTTATCGCTACCTAGGTATATTACAGAATTTGATAACACCGATATTATTTTTTTTTTAAACTTTATAGAAAATAAAACTTTTTGGTAAAATAAAACATTTACTGATACCTACATAGTTTGAGAACATGCGACGGTCCCATTTACACTTAAAATCAAATGTTGCAATAATAACTTTTATTTAATTTAAAATTAGATATCTACGCTACTGTTCAGTAGAATATCATACTGGTCACTCTGACATTGTTGCCAATTTGATAGCGTCTTACTCGCTCTGGTTCCCGTAAATTTTCTAACGAAATTCCGTTGCTACTATACTATATTTTATTTGAATGCACCAAAGAAACCTTTTAGGAGAATTATGTGGTCAATGTCAATAGAAATAATTAGAAAAGTCAGTCAGATTTTGTTATCAATAACTTTAGTGAAACTGTTGTACCTTTTAGTGTGTATTTATAAATAATTAATTTATTTGAGTTTGAATTGCCCTAAATCACAGCATTTGGCGACCGTGACAGTACCAAATTTGGTTTGAGTGATTACTGCAACAAAATTTATCTTCTGACGTACTAAAATAGAAATGAGCCAAAAAAAAAGAAAAGCCCTACGTGCTGCATTCACTAAATGTACCAACGAGATGAATATTTCACTAAAAAAATAAGAGAAAGCTCTCCATAATATCAATGTCTCTGGGGAGATTTTACAGCAAAGGTATTCCGCAGTCCACTCGGTTGCTGACAAAGTATATTTATCTATATTATAGGTAAATTTTTTAAACAAAATGAGGGGGAGATTAAAGATAAATGCAGTATGTAGTGATTTTCGTTATGAGTTTTTATCTTTTATTTGATTTCTGTCATTCATTAAATGTCAATTTTGATGGATCAGAAATATTGCAATAATATGCCTGAATTCTTATGGCCTTGGCGGAGAAGTGAAGTAGAACACAGAACCAACCGGCCTCAGTTTGTTTGAACACGTCAGCCAAGTTTTTAGGAATCACGTCTGGTATATTTTGTTTAGAAATGTTGGGTTCCCCGGAAGACGGTTGCCAGGAGAAATATATTTATATAATATAATGAATTATACTTTTTGAGAATAAAATTTTATATTATATCTTTACGAGAATAAACATTAATTTTGGTCTGCAGAAGCCTAAGTTATAAAATTATTTTACATTTGATGTTTCGGCATTTAATTGAAACAGCTCCACACAGTAATAATCAAATATCATGAAAATTCATTCCATGTTATATACCACACTTTGGTGGCATCTGGGAATGAGGTGTAAAATCTATGAAATCAGATATGAAACGAGTTCTTTCTAATTCCTTATTAAATTGCGAGGAATTTCAGACAATTATTGTTCAGCCTTATATCTTATGAGCGGCTTCAATTACTTCAACAGCACTTCTGGAAACGTTGGTCCCTAGAATACGTTTCAAAACTTCAGCAACGCCAGAAGAGGAAGATAAATCGTTCCAATGTTAAAATAAATACGTTAGTTCTCATCAAGGATAGAAATCTACCATCCAAGAAATGGCTCCTTGGCCGAGTTCGTACACAGAAACTGAAAGTGAATGTTCGCGAAAATGTTAGCTCAATAGTCTGTATAGATATACTTTGCCGTATACACTTTCGTTTTAATGCTTTATTATTTTTTTTAAAGCTAATTCTTTTAAGGTGGGGAACATGTCGGAAATTCAATTGTTTATGCGCCTCTCATACCAGTCATGCCCGAGGGCAACATTGTAATAGTCTGTATAAATAAATTATTTGATTAAGCACGTTGCTGCATTTTTATTCCTCGTGTAACAAGTTTTATCCCACAAAAGTTCTTCCAGCAAATATACAGTCCGCCTTTCATGGGTTTCTTTAAGATCCTTCAGTAGCAATATATTGAAGAGACTGTACTTATCGCTGAAATTGATTCCAAAGATGAGTATAATAAAAGCTATGACGATATTAGACTGAGAATTGTATAAACGTAAAAATCTACAGTCTATTTCCTGAGAATAACTATCTCTATAACAAGCCCAATGGTACTAGTACACTTGTTCCACCAGCAGGTATGCGTAGATTCAAGTTGCCAGCTATAGAATTTAAAAAGTTTAACGGTGATATACAAGAATGGTTACGATTCTGGGCCTAATTTAAAAACAGTCATATATTGATAAACACAAGATATCATATTTCATACAGGCTACCGTACCGAAAAGTAGATCCAGACAATAAGTAAAAAGTTTTTAGCTACTACACAAGCGAATTATTCAAAAATCATTCAAAGTATGCAATCACGTTTTGGTAGAGGAGACATTCAAGTACGTGAGCTATTTAAGCTAATTTTGAGCAACTCAACGTCCAGGAAAAAGGTAGATATTTCTATGTTATATGACAAACTAGAATTCCAATTGAGAGCGTTAGAGACATTAGGAATCACAAAAAATATCTTTGCTGTTAAAATCAGTTATTTTAACATCATGTGACAGCGTTCGTTTGTTTTAATTTTCCCATGATACGCTCCTCTACGACAAAAATACATAAACATGAATGTGGTACTTTAAATGCAGATTCAGTAAGAGAAGAAGGAACTCACTGGACATCTTACATAAAATGGAACAGGAAAATTATATACTTTGATAGTTATGGAAATTTACCTCCACCATTGGAACTTGTCAAGTATTTTCACAGTAATGGCCACGTATATTGTTACGGTTGCATTAGGAGTAGGACAAAAATGAGTATATTTATTTATTAATATTACAAAAGAGATACTAAATTATTATAAAACACTCGAGGGGGAACAACGATTAAAAATAATTATGAATCTTTGTTCGATTTTTTGATGGAAATAAATTAAAACTCTTTGGATAATAGAAAGACTACAAGATGAGTTTAATTCATTTCAGATAATTATTCTATAAATTTGGTACAGACAGGGGTAAACGTAGCCAATAACAAGGAAGAACTAGAGGAAAAGATTATAATATGAGCCAGCAATATTTAACAGATGGGTGGCTTTTCCAAGAAATATGGAGGAATTAAATAGAGAACGATTAAGGTTAGTAAAAATGATTCTGGAGGTATAACTAGTGGTTAATTAGGGAGTGTTGGTTTTCACCCATTTTTATTCAATACATTATAATCCTGATAACTAAGTATTGAGATAGGTACCTATTTTTAGATTTTTTGAAGATTTCCAATTTCCTGGGGTAGTTGGCTGTATCGATTGTACCCATATAGCAATATTTCCACCAAATATAAATGATGTTGAATATCCTGAACATATTTATGTTAATCGTAAAGGTTACCACTCTATTAATGTTCAACTGGTAAGCCATTTTTCATAAATTTACCTAGTAGTCCACTTTAATGTAGGTATTTAGGGTTTATATGTAAATTATCTAAATATGTATTTTTTTTCAGATTTGTAACAGTAAATTAAAGATTACCAACGTTAATGCAAGATATCCAGGTAGCACACATGATGCATTTATTTGGGCCAATTCCAATGTCTTGGAGGTGTTGACCAATCTGCATAGTTTAGGGCATACAAACTACTATCTCTTAGGTATGTCAAGAACTTTTTTATTACAAAGTTAGAGGTCATTTTTAAATAAATACCTATATATTTTCTAGGAGATACTGGTTATCCACTGAGGACATGGCTTTTTACACCCATTGAAAATGAACCACCTGAATTTAGTCCTGAGTTTAATTATAATAAAGCTCATAAGAAAACCAGGAATCTAATTGAAAGGTGTAATGGGGTATTGAAAATGAGATTTCGATGTTTATTGAAACACAGAGTGTTGCATTATAAACCACCTGCAGCCTGCAGAATAATAAATGCATGTGTTGTACTTCACAACATGTGCATTGAATATAATATTCCAAATCCTCAAAATGATGATGCTGAAAATATTGATTTTGGAATTATTTTTAATGAAAATCCCTATGACAATGAAAATGAGCAAAATCCAGTGAGGCGTATAAATCCTCAGCTAGCTGAAGGAAGGAGAGCCAGACAACATTTAATTAATAATTATTTTAGGAATAATTAGAGTAACTATTGGTAAAAATGTAAATACAGCTCCTAAAGAATTATATTTTTAATAAAATAATTTGACACAGCAATATCAAGTTTTTTATTAAACAATCAAGTTAACTGTCATTATACAGTAAAACTAACATAATTTATAATAAACTTATGAATTAAAACTACATATAAACAATTTATTAAATTTCCTTTGAAATAATAATATTCACTTATTTTTGATAGAAAAAGAAATACTTTAATGATAAAAACAAATAAAAAATCCATTTTAGCATTCAAAAACTATATTTTCTTTAATTCATTGTAACACTTAACAAACAAAATCATACATAAAAAAACAAATATTTCCCAAGAACAATAGGATTCTTGGAAATACAATAAATATCTGGGAACCTATATAAAAAAACAAAAATATAGGCACAAAATGTACTTTGGAACTTGATCACAGATTCAAATTATAATAAAGTCCTTAACATTAAAAATAAAAAATACCATTTATTAAAAAAATAACTACAAAACTAATGCAAAAAAATCTTAGGAATATCACAAAAGAACTACAAACAATCATAACAAAATAACTATATAAACTTGTATATCACAAAAAAAAGTAAAAAATTCATAAGAAAATAACTATATAAACTTGTAAAAAAACCCTAGATCTAAACCACAAAAAAACTATAAAAATTCATTCAAAAAATACTGATATATCAAATAAAAAAAAAACTATAAAAGTTCAAAACACAGTCTTAGAAACCAAAAACTCATTAATAAAGATCTTGAGTAAAATCTTTGAAATAATTTACTGCTTCTTGTAACGTACTTGCTGTTTTCTCTTGTGCAGCAGCAAGTTTTTCTTTAGCAGCAGCAGATTTTTCTTTTGCAGCTGCTATCCTCTTTAAAATATGAATTTTTTCTTCATAGTATTTACTTTTTATCTCATTTTTGCGATCAAGAGACACCTTATAATTTTCTGCTGCTTCAGAGGTATAGGTTAATTTTTTTCTTGTTGCTCGAGGAAACTTTTTTTTTCTTTGAGCATTATTGTTTTCGGTGGAAATTTCACATTCTGGTTCTACTGGTTTTTCATGAGAATCAAAATTCAGATCTGCTTCAAAGGTAAAATCTGAACTTGATTCGGCAATATTAGTATGGCCTTTTATCAAAACAGGTTCAATTGTTTCGAGAACTTCCCTTTCAATATCATCATTTATTGGATTCTGCAATGCAGGTCCACCGCCAGTTCCCCTTTGGTGTTTTGTGAACTGAACCTGTTTTGATTTTGTTCTTGATCTTAAATCATGCCAAGTCTTAAACACATATTAAACTGTAAAGTATCTACTAAACAAATATAAACATATACTTTTTACCTTTCTCCAAGATTTCCAATCCTTATTTGCGCCACCCCCACAACTATTGAGGTGCACTTCTATCTCTTGCCACAAAATTTGGGAATCTTTTTGGGTAAATTCATTGGAGAACTTTTCACTTTGAAGTTGTGGATGTTTTTTATAAATTCCAACATTAGTTGCTTTTGCTCCTTCGAGGCGTTCGATTTACGATTTTTAATTGAGTCCATTTGGGATTAATAAAAAAAGAAATAAACAGGATTAAAAAAATGTCACAGCCAAAATCTCACAACGAGGTTATATTTTACCATAGAACAATTAGAAAAACCAAACAATTCGCTGTTGCCACATATTTTTCAGCTTGCGAATGATTTAATTTCTTTTACACTGCGAACGGTGATCAAGAATAGCATTTTCATGAAGTATTCGCAAGTAGACCGTTCGCAGTGTTGCGAGTGGTTGCAGTTGCGAACGATCTCAAGAATAGCCACCCTGTCCAGATAAATTTCAAATATTGTATGTGAAATTAAGCAATTAACACATAATCCTACAAGATAAATGTTAGAGCGATAAAGTGCGTGTGTAGAAGTGTATTTTCGTAAAATTTTAACTTACCTGACAAGAAATTGGGGCCAAAGTGTATTGGCATCCAATACTAGCAGTTCCAGGAGGACAGGCAAGTCATTAAATCCTCAAGGAACTTATTCCTGTTCACTAAAAAGGTGGCAACAGTCGTAAGGATCCTACATCTCCTACAAGGTATTTGGGGCCATTTCTGCTCCAACACATCTTTAGGAAGAATAAACTACCAGGACTCTACAACATAAATGCATTGACCAAATTCTGAACATTTTTCAAGATGATATCAATTATTATCGCTCTATTTTAATTTTCGATAAACTCTAGAATTTCACACTGATTTTTTTTGTCATTAAATCATTTGCATGAGCTCCATAATTATTGTCAATTTTATTCGTTTTACAAAAGGTTCAATTAAATTAGTACGTGCTATAACTCTGACGTAGTTCGTTCTTGGAAGAAATAACAGAATATTCCGGAATTTTCACATTCAATTTAAGAATTCTGTTTTACAATTAAAAATACGCTAAATCTTAATTTTCAGGTACATTACATAGGAATTGAAAATATCAAAATTGTACTCACTTGTAACATCAATTTCATTTTGGAATTTTTCTAATCCATCTTTTTCAGCGACATTGAATAATAAATGTCTAATTTTGAATGCTTATTTCAAACATAAATTAGTTCTGAAATTAGCACAAAGAAAACAAACATTTCATCTGTTCTCATCAGCTGTGAATTGCAGAACTTTAACCTCATAAAATACAGCACTTGAACAGGAGAATAACCATAGAACTTTAACCCACGCACGTAACCTGAATAGGTGACCATCAACATTTTAAGAGTCTCATTGCTTTGAGCAGCCTGGTTTAATTTAATTTAATTAGCGTCATTTTTTTAAGAAAATAATGTGGGAGGTCATATTGGTTTGTCTTATGCGTACCGATATAGGCAACACGTTTCACACAAGCCATAGTAAATTTTGAAAATATAAATATCTTGCCAACGCATAATTTTAACAGAAATGGGAACTTTAACCCCACAATCTCTAGCTTTGTTCGGGTTTACTTGATTACTGTTTTCAAACTGTCAGGATTCTGCGCACTAAAAAATCCTGTGTTCGGGATTTTTCTTGCACGGTTTTCGAACCGTTCTATAATTTTAGTTCAGTGTTCGTGTTTTATTTCTAACTGTTTTCGGACGATTTGAAAACTGTCAAATCAGTCCAAGGTTAAAAGTAAGAATTTTTCGTTGTCTAATTGACGCATGCGCTAGGTCATTTCTCAGTCATTGTTGTTTGTAGTGTGCATTTTAAATTCAAATTATTCTTGGTATTTTAGTTTATTGAGTATATTATTATGGATTTATTGGCAGAATTCTCGTCAGATTCATCCTTATCTTTTTCATCATCAAATGATGATGGATGGTTACCCAAATTATTACAGAAAAAAGTAAAAAATGAGAATTATGCCGAAGAAACAGTACCCCTATATAGTGATGAACAGTTTATCCAACATTTTAGGTTTGTGGACAAAATAATTTACTTTTTGTATCAGATATTATAAAATAAGGCGTTCGGGTTTTTTCATTCGTTGACAGTTTTCAAACCGTACATAAAAAGTCCTTGGATTTAGTCTACTGCACATCCAGTTATGCGCAGTCAGCAAATCGTTGTCAAACCGTCCGAAAAACGAAACCCGAATAAAGCTGTTAACATACAATTATGATAAACCACAGAATAATTCATATAATTGTGGTCATTACGCACTTAAATTTATACATCATTATTATAATCATAGTATTTAAACTTATTGAACACACGCGCATACGCACGCACGTACGCACGCACACACACACACACACACACACTTTAAGTTCAAATGTCATTTTCTGTAACATTAAGTGGTCGATCGTCTATTCCAAATTACAATTTCAATCTACCTATTTACTTAGATAAAAAATATGACTATGAGGTTGGATTAGTTAATTTTAACAAGTTTAACACAATACCAAATATTGATGAAACCAATAACAGATTCATATTTGGAGGTCCTGTATATTATACAATAATTGTTTCTAAAGGTACATATGAACTCAATGAAATAATACCAAATCTAAACACGTCTCACGTATCAATTCGATGCAACAAAACAATTTCATTTATGACTGATGATATTATTGGTAAAGTATTTGGATTTAAAAACGTTTTGTTGCCCCCAAATGTTACTCACATTCATCCACAAATCATATAAACATTTTTTAAACTAATTCTATAGGAATTTAGAACAGTAAACAATATTTCAATCGATTAGCGGTTGAACTTTTGTATTTTATAATAATGCTTTATATATCGAATTCATTGAAAATCCTGGAGCGATAATTGGTCGGGGTCATATAAATGACAAGTTTCCTGGGGTTCCTAACCATATCGCTCTTTTTATAGAAGAACGTCATAGCTCAAAAAAATTGCATTTCAGAGATAATATATAAAAACAATTAATAATATAATATACCTTTATATTTAAGATCGTCACAACTTGTATCTCACAACGTTACCGATAGAAGGCGCTAGTGTCGTATTAGACATATCGGAAACCTGCTGTTCCATTATGCGGAAGAACGTCAGTTTTAACAGTTTTAACGAGAAGGAGGTTGTTGTTCTGATCTCAATTTGACAGATAGTCATAAAACAAAAAAGTGTCGTAAAGTACTACTAGAGTGTTAAAGTGATTTTGTGGAAGTACGTCATAAAAACGGCTGACTCGCCAGAAAACAAGGAAAGGTGTGATTTGTGTGTTGCAATTTTAGGTCATATTGTTAATATGTATCTAATTTCCAGTTTATTTTTTTTATGTCAAAGATCAAAAAGTTAAAGGGGCGAGCCAGTATAAAGAATCGTTTATAAATTTTATAACAGACTACCACAAGATGTCTATCAGATTGCAAAAATATCAAAAATCCTTCAAATAATGGAAAAAGGCAATGCGGCAGACTTTAAAAATAAGACACTGGAAGAGATTGATGTTGATATGAATGGATTAGAATCAGTTTTGGACGAGGATGATCAAATGTTTAACTCAAGCACAAGCCACATTTTAGGTATGTATAATTTACAAATTAATTTGGTTAATTATATACACGGTACCATGCCGAATAATGAGTGTGATATCTATCTGGAGCATAAAATACCACCTATAAAAATCACTTCTACGATATAACAAAAAGGGCGCATTTTGGTTCGTCCCGTGATCCCATGAAAGATTTTCAATGCTACCGCTCTTATTTAATATCAAAACGAGCAACGAATTTAAGTGCAAAAGGGTATATTTTATTTTACCCTCATAACTGCGATACAAGGGTATCTTAGTTCTTAGCAAAATGATAATGCCCAAAATTTCGTTAGAATTTCCGATACAATTGAAAGTTGATTGAAAAAACATTTCAAATGCTCGCCTCTAGGACTTAATGGAATCATGGCAAGGGAAGGTTATATCGAAAAGTTATATTAATATATATTTTTGAGTGCTTTATGTTCCGGAGGGATTTTCCACAATTTGCATGATACCCTGTATATATGACCAAAATTACAGGTAATAACGAGAATGTAATCGAAAACACAGATGAACATGAACTTGCATCCAGTTTAAAAAAAAGATATGAAGAACAAAATAACAATGACACGCAAGATTTAAAAAGTGAAGGTATTTTTTCAAATAATTATTTTACTTTTACTAATAATAACCTTTTGAATTTAATTTAAGAATTTGGAATTCATTTGGAGCATGCAGAAAATACGGGACAATCTATTCCAGAAAAAAAAACAAACAAAAAAAGGTTTTTGAAGTCATTGTGATTACTTACTTGAATAATATTTTCAAATTCTCATTTATAGATTCAAGACAACGATGGTTGCCTATTCAAAAAAAACTTATGAAGAAATATTTTCATAAACAATTACAGGTAAAGAAAGCGCTGCGTAAAGAAGAGTGCGAGAATTTCATTAAAGCGTATCCAAGTGACTTTGAGGGAATTGAATGGGTTCGAATTAAAACTTTCATTTTTAATGAATGCAGATCTTTAAAACTCCTAACCTAACCTAACCTAACCTAACCTAACCTAACCTAACCTAACCATGAAAAATTTGGAGAATTCTTCTTTGGTTTTTTGGTTTTTTAGTTTTTTAGTTTGAAAGTTTAAAATCTTTTTATTTGTGAACAATTTAATTTTTTTGTTTTTACTTCAGAAACAAATATTTTCAAATCAAAGTACAAGAGAAATTTTAATTTAATAAACTGTTATAATTTTTATGTATGGAAATATTTTAAAAACAGATAGAACAGATATGTTTGATCAAAGATATTATTTATTTTCTGTTTAAGTGTTTTGTTCAATTATAAGGTTTTTATAAATTCAGTTTAATAAACGTTACACACAATAGGGTTTTTCTATGGAATTCATCCTATTTTTTAATCCTCACGTCTCTCATAAAATAATCTAACTGTATGAACAAAGTCTATAATAATCACATTTCTGAAATAAAAAATGACAACCTTTGTATAAAATAATCCATAAATTCATATCGATGCTCTTGTCAATAAAATTATGTATTGATTGCTGTAAAAACCTAAAAAGAAAAATTCAATTGAACTGGGGTATTTAATTTTTGGCTGTAATACCTTACATTACACTCTGTTTGGAATTCGAATTGACATTCATTATTCGTTGCTGCAAAAATTCCTAACTTTCATAAAAAAATTGATATTCAATTTTAAAATATAAAAACTTACCCTTCATTCAAGCCACATAAATATTATATTTTCCTTGTCTTCGATTTTTATTTTTTAATAAAGTCGTAACAGGGCGATTAAATAAAAAATTGGAACCCATCACATAAAACATAGGAATATTTGTAAGGTGTCACTTTGACCTGTGATAACACAAGTTCATACATTTTGGTGTCATTCTGACCACTATTATGAGGGTGCTAATACACCAAACTTTCGCAATTCTCTTTTATATTAATAAAACATTACAAGATTTTGGCAACACTGTAGGGTGTCACCTTAACCCGAACTATATCAAATTCATACATTTTGGTACCATTTAGACACTATTTACATGGGTGCCAAAATAGCGACATATGATACTATTATTTTATTCTCGTATAAAAGTGTGGGTGTCAGATTGTACATAAGTTATGTGGGTGTTGTGAAGTTAGACGAATACGTAAATATATATATATATATATATATATTATCATGATTTTATTAATTTATTTGTTGTTGTTGGGTTCTTATGTTTTCTTTTTTGTTTTATTATTTTAATTTTTTCTGATGATTGAATGTTATTTTAGTAAATTCACGTTAATTGTGGCATGATATTATTATTGGTTTGTTTTTATTTGATTTGAAGTAATTGTTGAAGTTTTTTACTACAATAATGATGTTTTTTTTAGCCCCTTAAATAATATGTATAATGATGACTAGCTCAAATAAAATTAAATGTTTCTTGAAAATAGACACTATCGTTAATCGAAAAATTATATCTCAGGTCGTACAGGTTTCACCACAGATTTACGCTCAAACAAATTATAAATTTTCTATCAAAATGAAATTCAAAAATCTTTACAATAAAGTAGTATAAATGTTCTCTAGCGACTAATAATTATTATCGCTTTAAAACAGTTTATACGCACACTTAATACAAATTAAATAACGGTACCTTTTTGAACTTTGTCTCTCGAGTGTTCGCCATTCACATGTAGGTGTCGCTGGAACTGGTGGTCTATCTTCTCTACTGGTGAGCACGTGGGATGTAGAACTTCCAATGGTTTAATTAAAGACAGAAACTCTTACGATGTAGAATTTATTATTGTTTACTTGTGGATTTTTTTTTATACAATTTACTGGTTGATAAGACTCCCTTTTTACAAGTGGTGTGTTACAAAGTTTTGTACTAGGATTATTTCTGATATAAGGTAAGTCAAGCTTCTTATATTAATTTGATACTAACTTTTGTATCATTAAAATTACATTTGGAACTATTATATTATAAAATGATTCTGCTTGATTCAACAAACTTATTTTCTATTCAAAGTCGAATACTGTTAACTTATAAAGTTAATAAAATTTATGATTAATCAAAGTCTTTTTTAAAAATGTAAATTACGAGTTGAATATTTTTATAACTGTTGTTGAATGTTTTGAAAATGAGTCTTGAATCTTTTTAAAATTAAACTTGAGTGTTGAGTTGTGAAAGTTGTTTTTTAAAATTAAATATTAAATGTTTGTTGAAAGTTTAAAACGAGACTTGAATATTTGTATAAAGGGTCTTGACTCTCTTAAAATTAGGCTTGAATCTCCTTTATTCTTTCTGACTGGTTCTTTTACGTAAAGACTGAGATCCCTCTCTCATTTTCTCTGACCAATAAAAATGCTTCATTTTAAAACTCCACGAGAACCAATCAGAAGGAACTATTTCTTAATTTGCTTATTTCTAACTAACTACTTATATTTTACAAACAATTTTTTTACATAATATATACAATAATCATTTTTAATGTTCAATAATTTTTTTATAATTTATTATGGTCGGAAAAGCTCTCAAATTATATTATCACTGAGGCTTGAAGTAATAAATTCGACCGATATACTTCCGAGTAACTCATACGTCACAACGTGCACCTGCTATTCTAAGCTCTTGGAGTTCGAGGAAAATTAAACATTTCAAACACGCGATGGTGTGTACAAGCACTCGTAGTTCTGATAATTTGACGTCACACAGGCACAGGTGCACTTCTAAAGTTTTGGAGTTCATGGAAACTTTTTTAACTTTTCAAACACGCGATGTTAGCAGTTGTAGTTCTGATAATTTTACGTCACACATATACACAAGTGTTATTCGTAGAAGAACTTTTTATACACTTTTGTAGATCTTTGAAAATCCTTTTATATATTTAACAGAAAAATATTTTACAAAAATTTATAATTTGTTCGTTTGTTTTATTTTACATTTAGAATTATATTTTCATTATTATTTATTTTTTTAATGGTGATTTTGATTATTTTTATGTAATGTGATTACTTTTTTTATTATTTATTTTTGCTTTTAATTGACTTAACGATTTTGTTTTTGATTTAATCATCATAATACACATTCTTATTGAAATTAATATTTTCTTTAATGAATAAATTTTTTATGATAATAAAACTTCGTCTCAACTTCCCCCCAAACTTGTAATAAATTTATCGACGGATAAATTTTTATAAGTTTCCATTTTCTACTTTAACTTCAAACTATATCCTATTTTATTTTATTTACATATTTATTTACACTTAACTACTAAATATATTACTTGAGTGAACTTACATGAAACACGCCACGTGAAATTTTTGTGTTAGGAAACATTAGAATTTATTTTCTACTTTTTTAAACATAAACGCATCGTATCATCTTTTTCTTACCCACTACTATAGGATTAATACTATAACTTATAGTTCTATCTGCCAACAGTTTCTTTAAATGTTTATCTACCGCTTCTTGATATTTATAGGGAATTGGATAACTTTTTGACTGAAAACTCTCTATATTTTTAACTTTTATACTATGTGAATAATTTTTAGCTACTCTAGGTTCATCATTAATTAAACTTTTATATCTTTCTACCAATTTTATAACTTCATTTTTCCATCCTTTATTGCAATTTATCACCACCTCTAAATTCTTTTCATTAACCCTATCATCGGCATCAATTGCCCTTTCATCATAATCATAGTTTAATTTATTTTTTGTATCTAAGACCCTTTCTAAATGATTATCATTTCCATTTTTATTTAAATTTAATTCGGCATCTATGGCCACATTATTAAATATATTTCGGCACCCTTGTACCATTAAATTGCAACTAGATTCACAAATTTCACTTATTTTTTCTTGGCAGAAATTTTTATTACTATTTTCTAATGACTCGTCGAATATACTAATTATATTATAATTACTAGTTAATTTTAAATCATTTATTACCTCAAATTTTATTTCATTATCCCCAAATATTACTGCATTTTTGATATAATTTATTATAATTTTATTCTTTGATAATTCATCGTTACCCAATAATATATCATATTTTAATTTATTGACTATCAATAACTGAACATTTAATTTTACATTATTTATATTCAAAGAAGCAAAAACTGTTTTATTAGAATATCCTAAACTTTTATCATTTATCCCTGTAAAATTTACTTTTGGAATATTGATTATTTTGTTTTTTAACATTGAGATTTTATTTACTGTATTTTCTGATATTAAAGAAACTGTAGACCCTGTATCTATTATAATGTTTAATAAATTGTTATCAATATTTGCTTTTATTAATACTAATTCTATTTCTTTATTTTCTAGATGCAGATTATCCTTGTCCATTAAAAATTCACGTGGGTGTACAAAGTCACATCTAGCGCTATTTACATTGTGCACCCCTATTGAAAATTTGTGGTTTGGGCATAATCTACTGGAGATCTGGCCCTAGGAGTTCTATTACCTGAACGTGCAATGTCTCTCGGTGTATTATTTGTCTCATTTATCCCCTCATTACTGTTACTCGTATTAATTGCGTTTACTTGTCTATTATTATTTTTTGTATTTGCTCGATTATTGTTATTTTGTTCAAATCTATTAAAATTTCTATTATTATAATTATTGTTAAAATTTCTAGTGTTCTGATTATTATTGTAATTTCTATTATTATTGTAATTGTTCCTATTTTCATTATTTTGATTTCTGTTTTGATTATTGTAGTCATTGTTAAAATTATTATTTATATTTTGTATGTTAAAATTGTTATTGTTACTTTGCCTATTAAAACTTCTATCATTGTTATTAAAGTTTCTTACATTATCTCTATTCTGATTGTTGATACTATTACTTAAATTTCTTTCAATTCTCTGCAAATATGTTATTAAATGATCAAATTTATTAATATTTTGTACTGCAATTATCTCAGATATTTCAGGTTTGAAATGTCTTGATAAAAACATTACAATTTCTGCTTCTGGTATAGGAGGAGTTAAATATTGACAAGTAGCATAGAGTTGTAAAACATAGTTGGATAGATTATTCTTTGTATTATCAAATTTGCCAAAATACAATCTTTCCCTGACTTTACTCTGTTGTAATTCTGACCAGAAAGTATCTAGAAATACTTTTTCAAAGGTTTCAAATGAATCTACAAACATTTCTTTACAATTCCACCATAATAGTGCATTGCCTGTTAAACTTGACCTGATAAATTCTTTAAAGTCTTGTAAATTTTTAATTTTATAGTATTTATTTTTAATTGAATGTAAATAATTTATAGGATGTATCTTCCTATAATCTCCACAAAATTTCGAACTTTCTTCAAACTTCCCTATATTTAAAATTTGAAAACCCAAGTCAGGTGTTACGCGATTGTCTGATAATTCAGAAATATTTTGATTCACTTGTTTTATTTTATTTTCGAGTTCCTCCTTTAATTTCTTGATTTCTTTACTGTTTCCCACGTTTATATTTGTATTTAATTTTTCTTCTATTTCTTTTCTTAATTGTCTCTCTGTTTTTCTGTTTTCCTGTTCGGCTATGTCCAAATTTATTTGTATTCCTCTTTTCACGTTATCTTCCATTTCTGATATTCTTGAGTTTAATTTCAGATTGTTTTCGCTTGTTCTTTTGTCTATATTTTGTACTTGTTTATTTAACAATTCTTGTTTTTCCTCAATTACTTTAATCTTTTTCTCTTGATTTTCTACTTTCTTGTCCAATTTTTCCGTTATTTCATTCAATTTTCTCGTTATTTCCTCAGAATTTTGTCTATTTTGTTTTTTCATTTCTTCATAGTTAGCTTCTAATTTTCTTGTCATCTCTTCCGAGTTGGCTTCTAGTTTCTTCGCTATTTGTTCTGAATTGGCTAGGATGATGCTCATCAAATCTGCCAATGTGACATTTCCTCCAGTTTGTGAAGAAGTACCATCTTTTTGTTGAGGTTCATCTTCTTGTTCCCCCCTTTCTTCTGGTTCTTCAGCATTGTAGTCTATGTCTATTTGTTCTTGGCTTTTTAATCTGTTAATTAGAATTTGTTTGGTTCCTTTATCATCCAAATTCCTGTTTCTAAGTTCTTGCCTAAGTTCTTCAGCTTTCCAGGTGTCAAAATTATTTTCTTCTTTACCAGACATTATGTTTCGACTTTTTATTTATAATAAAATGTTAGAAATATTTATTTTATATGTTAATTACAGTTACAATAATCTATTAGTATTTTTATTTTTAAATAAATTTTAATGTAATGTTTATTGATTTATTTTTTTTGTTATTTAAACTATTAAAATCTGTGATTTTAATCGAGCCCCACGTTGGGCGCCAAGTTATCATGATTTTATTAATTTATTTGTTGTTGTTGGGTTCTTATGTTTTCTTTTTTGTTTTATTATTTTAATTTTTTCTGATGATTGAATGTTATTTTAGTAAATTCACGTTAATTGTGGCATGATATTATTATTGGTTTGTTTTTATTTGATTTGAAGTAATTGTTGAAGTTTTTTACTACAATAATGATGTTTTTTTTTAGCCCCTTAAATAATATGTATAATGATGACTAGCTCAAATAAAATTAAATGTTTCTTGAAAATAGACACTATCGTTAATCGAAAAATTATATCTCAGGTCGTACAGGTTTCACCACAGATTTACGCTCAAACAAATTATAAATTTTCTATCAAAATGAAATTCAAAAATCTTTACAATAAAGTAGTATAAATGTTCTCTAGCGACTAATAATTATTATCGCTTTAAAACAGTTTATACGCACACTTAATACAAATTAAATAACGGTACCTTTTTGAACTTTGTCTCTCGAGTGTTCGCCATTCACATGTAGGTGTCGCTGGAACTGGTGGTCTATCTTCTCTACTGGTGAGCACGTGGGATGTAGAACTTCCAATGGTTTAATTAAAGACAGAAACTCTTACGATGTAGAATTTATTATTGTTTACTTGTGGATTTTTTTTATACAATTTACTGGTTGATAAGACTCCCTTTTTACAAGTGGTGTGTTACAAAGTTTTGTACTAGGATTATTTCTGATATAAGGTAAGTCAAGCTTCTTATATTAATTTGATACTAACTTTTGTATCATTAAAATTACATTTGGAACTATTATATTATAAAATGATTCTGCTTGATTCAACAAACTTATTTTCTATTCAAAGTCGAATACTGTTAACTTATAAAGTTAATAAAATTTATGATTAATCAAAGTCTTTTTAAAAATGTAAATTACGAGTTGAATATTTTTATAACTGTTGTTGAATGTTTTGAAAATGAGTCTTGAATCTTTTAAAATTAAACTTGAGTGTTGAGTTGTGAAAGTTGTTTTTTAAAATTAAATATTAAATGTTTGTTGAAAGTTTAAAACGAGACTTGAATATTTGTATAAAGGGTCTTGACTCTCTTAAAATTAGGCTTGAATCTCCTTTATTCTTTCTGACTGGTTCTTTTACGTAAAGACTGAGATCCCTCTCTCATTTTCTCTGACCAATAAAAATGCTTCATTTTAAAACTCCACGAGAACCAATCAGAAGGAACTATTTCTTAATTTGCTTATTTCTAACTAACTACTTATATTTTACAAACAATTTTTTTACATAATATATACAATAATCATTTTTAATGTTCAATAATTTTTTTATAATTTATTATGGTCGGAAAAGCTCTCAAATTATATTATCACTGAGGCTTGAAGTAATAAATTCGACCGATATACTTCCGAGTAACTCATACGTCACAACGTGCACCTGCTATTCTAAGCTCTTGGAGTTCGAGGAAAATTAAACATTTCAAACACGCGATGGTGTGTACAAGCACTCGTAGTTCTGATAATTTGACGTCACACAGGCACAGGTGCACTTCTAAAGTTTTGGAGTTCATGGAAACTTTTTTAACTTTTCAAACACGCGATGTTAGCAGTTGTAGTTCTGATAATTTTACGTCACACATATACACAAGTGTTATTCGTAGAAGAACTTTTTATACACTTTTGTAGATCTTTGAAAATCCTTTTATATATTTAACAGAAAAATATTTTACAAAAATTTATAATTTGTTCGTTTGTTTTATTTTACATTTAGAATTATATTTTCATTATTATTTATTTTTTTAATGGTGATTTTGATTATTTTTATGTAATGTGATTACTTTTTTTATTATTTATTTTTGCTTTTAATTGACTTAACGATTTTGTTTTTGATTTAATCATCATAATACACATTCTTATTGAAATTAATATTTTCTTTAATGAATAAATTTTTTATGATAATGAAACTTCGTCTCAATATATATATATATATATATTGTGGGGTTAAATTTTTGTTAAATCTATAAAATTATATTTTCTTAAAGTATTTGTGTGAAACGTGTTGCCTATAGCGGTACGCCTACGACAACAATATGAAACAACAATGAAATTAAATTAAACCAAGCTGCTCAAAGCAATGAGACTCTTAAAAATTTTTATGATTAAAAACAAATAATGAAAAAGATACTTAAGTAGTTCCTCCGGTCACTGTATGACGTCACCCGCTCAGGTTACTGGTGTAGGTTCAAATTCTGCGATTATTCCCTCTAGTCAAATTCTGTGTTTTGTGAGGTTAAAGTTCTGAGACGTTACAGCTGATTGAAGTAAATTAAGAAGTGATCGTTCTCGTTAAATAAATTTCCAGATTAATTTATGTTTGAAATAAACAGAAATTCAAAAGAGATATTTATTGTTCAATGTCGCTAAAAGAAAATGTATTAGAAATATTCCAAAATGAATTGGGTTTACTGGTGAGTACAATTTATTTTTTTTTATACTTTTATTCCTATGAAATGTACCTTAAATGAAAATATAGTGTGTTCTTAGTTATAAAACCGTATTCTTTAATTGAAATGTATGAATGTGAAAATTCCTGAATATCCTGTTTTCTCTTCCAAGAACAAACTACATCAAAGTTGTAGCACGTGCTAATTTAAATAAAACCTTTATAATACGAATAAATTTTGACAATAAATATGGATCTTGTACAAATGAATTAGTGATAAAACAAATTAGTATGAAATTCTAAAGTTCATCGAAAATGTTAAACATTAAAATAGATCAATAATAATTGTTGAAATTCTAGAGTTTATCGAAAATGTCTAACATTAAAATAGAACAATAATAATTGACATCACCTTAAAAATGTTCAGAATTTGGTCCATACGTGGATGTTGTGGAGTCCTGGTACTTAATTCTTGCTAAATATGTGTTGGAGCAAAATTGGCCCCAAATACCTCAAATGTAGAATCCTTACAACTGCTGTCACTTTCAAATGGACAGGAATATGTTCCTTAAGGCTTAAATAACTTGCTTGCTCTCCTGGAACTGCTGGTATTGGATGCCAATACACTTTGGCCCCAATTTCTTGTCAGGTATGTTAAATTTTTTATGGAAATACACTTTTATATCACACTTTATCGTTTTAAGTATTTATCTTGCATTATTATGCGTTAATTGTTTAATTTTACTTATAAAAATTTTAATTTTATCAGGACAAATTTCTTACCCTCCTTTCGCTTTCAGGAACAAAAAACAAGAGAGTGATTTTAGATTCAACAGAACCATGGTTACCGAAAATTCTTTTGTTTTCCCAGCTTTCCTTTTGAACAAAAATAAATAAATTTATGTTGGCAATGAAAGCAAAGTTACTAAAAAAAATATCAGTTTTTTTTTTTGTTGGTGACTGGTAAGCTCAAATGATGTTTATTGGAACCTTGTTGTACAGGGTGATTTTATTTTAGTGAGATTTGGAATTCTAAAATTATTCCTACTGATTTTGGGAGTGATCACAAATTTGTCCTTAACATCTAGAAATTAAAACTAATCAATTATTTTCAAGGTACAATTTAAGAAATTTATAAAATTTATGGAATAATTATCTGGAATAAATTAAACTCAACTTGTAGTTTTGCTATTATCTTTCTTTCTATTAATTTAGTTGCATAAAAAAATCGAACAAAGACTTATAATGATTTTTAATTATTGTTTCCCCCCGAATGTTGTACACCAATTCAGTATCTTTTTCATAATATTTATAAATAAACATGCTCATTTGTATACTACTTCTAATGCAACCGTAACAATATATATATTGAATATATATATTGAATATATATATATATATATATAAATGTATATATATATATATATATATATATATATATATATATATATATATATATATATATATATATATATATATATATATATATATATATATATATATATATATATATATATATATATTGAAAAGGTATATTTAAGGGTCATTTCAAAATTTATTTTAATTTAATATTTTATTTTCAGAGAAATGTCAAAATTTGAAGTAAATGTCAAAGTTAATTTTTATTAGGTTAGATTAAAAAAAAAATTATGTAATGTAAACAAAACTTGTATTAGGTTAAGTATAGATAAGAAATGTTAGTAAGAAAGTATGAAGTGCAAGTGAGTAGTGATGAAGAAGTTTGGTTGCCAGGGGAGAGAATTTTGACAGTGAGTTTTTGAAAAAGTCACGAGAAGAATAAAATGAATTTTTAAAAATGTTAAACAGGTTTAAAATTATAATTTATAAAGAAGTAAAAGTCGAATAGAAGAGGTGGTAATTAATAATAAATAAAAGAAGTTTGAGATTTAGGAAGAGATTAAATATTAATATAAACTGAAAAATATACGTATTCAAAAGTGAAGAGAAGAGAAAAATATTTGGTAAATTAGAACATTGGAGAAGGTGATTTGGAAAGAGTAATAATAGAATAAAATTAAATAGCTAATTTATATAAGACTAGGAAGATAAAAAAAAAGGTGTATTATAAGAATAGAAGGTTGGAGATCAAAGAACCAGGAAGTACAAGAAAGAGTCAGAAGAGGAAAGGAAAGAGGAGAATAGTGATAGTAGAAAAGGACCCTGCGGTAATTAAGGTTAGCTAAGGTAGTTAAGAATAGATAGGTAATTAGTTAAGACTAGATAAGGTAGATAGGTAGCAGCTAGGGATTAGGTAGATAGGACTTAGTTAGACATCACTTGATAAAATTTCATTTGGTTAATATTCAAAATTAATAATAAAAAAAAAATTAAAATAAATTTTGTTTGAACCCTACCCTAAGTAATTAAAGAAAATTTACAAATAAAAACTTTTAAATAAAATTTGGTATTGAGTAAATCATCTCAATATATATATATATATATATATATATATATATGTATATATATATATATATATATATATATATATAACAAATACCGGGACCAACATTGTCCCAGATGTCTTTGAACAGGAGATGAATGATTCCATTCCAATAAAAAAAGAAAGGCTGTGATAAAGCAAACTGCAAATAAAAGACTTAAATTTAGTATTCTTAGAGAAATACGAAATGATTAACAACAATATTACAAAAAAAGATTGGAAAGGGAAGAAAAGAAGATATTAATAAAAGAGAGAAAAAAACAGGTTGTTATAAAGACATAATAATTTATTAGAAAGGAGAACAATATTATCTTGCAAAGAATGCCTGTAAAATAAATATTTTTTATGTATTTTTTGTTTCCTAGCTTTAGTTTGTTATTAGAATAGTACAAATCTACAGACCCTATTTTATTTTTTCTGGAAAATGTATTTGTTTTGTTGGATTATTTTTTAGTTTATAGTTTGTTTTTTACTTTTCCTTTTTAAATAAACAATAAGCAAGACTTGTTAAAATTTTGGTTTTTTTAATATATTTTACCACTTTCATACTACTTTCCATCTCATCCATAGATCCCAACAATTATAAATATTACTCGTAAAATAATATTTCATTGTGAGTACAAATTATTGGCATTATAGTTTGACAAGAAATTTTGAAAATTTTTATTAGTCTAATTACAATAATTCTCAAAATAATTCTCTTTCACAATCGGTAGCATATTTGTTTAACATGGATGGATTTATTCATTAGAAAATAATTAATCTAATGTTTGTCAGTATATTAATATACTAAAATTTATAATTAAATTACAATTTGCAAATTATTCATAACATCATTACGAATTACTACCCCATTTCTATCACCTCTATCTATCATCTTCATTAATCACTATGCTATTGTCAGAAGCTGCTGCTTCTTGATTTGCTTCAATTTGAACCTCTAAAGATAAGTTATGAAGAACAGCACATGCAATTTTATAATTGATATGGTAAAGTTGCCGGAACTTTTGTTTTATCAACCAAAAACAATGTTCTATTACATATCCTTTTGTAGAAAGTATATAATTATAATTTCTCTGACGTCTCGTTAAATGTCTATTGCCCTTGAATGAAGTTAATAAATTCCTTAAACATGGATAACCACTATCCCCCAAAATATAAAAATCTCCACATTTTTCAGGCAAAGTCTTATTTAAAGGTGAACTTTGTAACATGATATGTTAGCTAAAAACGTAGTATTTTTAAATTAATTATATGGCTAACACTAACACCATCTATTGTATAGAGTTCTTAACATGTTAATTATTATAAACGATTCCTGTCAGTAATTCCAACTTTATATCCGTGGTATTCCTTTAAAATGGTTTGAATCTTACCTGGGATGTAGAGAACAACTGGTGCGAGCAAATGGAAAACTTTCGAAACATTTACCAATTAGCAGTGGTGTACCCCAAGGTTCAGTTTTGGGTCCAATTCTCTTTTTGGTATTCATTAACGATGTCACAGACTTACGAATTAATGGTAAATTCACTTTATTTGCTGATGACACTAGTGTAACATGGAACAGTCCAGATATACTAACTTTACATTCTACCATAGGCCAAGATCTCATTACTATTAAGTCCTGGTCTGACTCGAACGGGCTTTGTTTTAACACTGAGAAAACTTTAGTTTTATCTTACAAAGGAGTTTTGCAACCTCTCAAACTTAACAACGACTTAATAAGATCTTCAAATTCAATTAAGTTTCTTGGTCTCCACATTGACGATGCCCTTAAATACATGTAGACACTTTAGCTAAAAAATTATCCTCTGCTTGTTTTGCCATTAAATCTGTATCTAAACAGCTTGATTCTTGTACTGCTTTAAAAACCTACTACTCTTTATTCGAATCGCACCTTCGCTATGGTTTTCCTTTCTGGGGGTCTTGTAGTTTGCACCTCTTTGAATCTATCTTCAAGCTACAAAAAAGAGCTATTCGTTACATTTATGGCTTGAGTAGTAGGACGCATTGCGGATTCTATTTTAAGAAATACAAAATTTTAACTCTTCCCGCTCTATTCATTTTGGAATCCGTGTGTTTGGTTCGCAAACACTTTCACAATTTATCTGAGAGACCAATTCATAGTTACCCTACTAGAAGAAAAAATTCCGACATTTACTTAACAATGCCCACCTCTGATCTGGTAAAAAATTCCATCACCTTCAATGCCAAGAAGCTATTCAATCAGCTACCTTTAGAATTAAAGGTGGCAAATACATTTGTTAGATTCCGGAGATTGGCAACGGCATTTCTGCAAGAGAGACCTTACTATTCGGTGGCTGAATTCTACAATCTACCCTAGACTCGAGTAAATTGGCGTAGTTCAGTATTTAGTATGATGTACGTTGCTTGCATTGTATTATAATTATTAATTATTATTATTATTATTAATTTAAGTTTGTATTTTATATATTTTGTTTTGTATTGGTACAGTCAGTATTTTTTATGTTATTTTTTATATTTTTAACTATTTTTAAATTGTCGCTTTGTCCATAAAATTGTAAAAATTTTCATGACAATAAAGCTTATGTCTCTCTATACACGATCTTTAATGTGGCATAGACCTTAAACCACGATTGATTCTCTTATTGTCATTGGTGTTATACACAGCATTGGAATATAAAATACCAAAGACATTACAACTTTCAATTTCAAAGACAATCCCAATTTCAAAGACATTACTGGGTTACTATCGAATTACCGCTGATTGGTTCTACCTTGGTGGACTGTTCATTAGACCAACCCTTCACTGGACCAGCCCTCTCCTGGATCAACCAATGGATCGCAGATGTAAAAAAAATAAGTCGACCAACGTAAATAAATGCATTTATAATATTATACAGCTGTCTCGTTTTTCTTTATTTCTTAAACGTAATATCAAAATCATTTTCGTATCGTCAACTGTATTAGAATAAGTAGTTGTAAAGAACTGTTTGCGGATTATTTTTTTTTTGTAATGTATTCTCAACTTCATTCATTTTACCACCAAGGAAATCTATTTATCTTTTATCTGTTTGTACATTTTCATATCATTTTTTTATTTTCATAGACAGTTTTTTCTGACATCTTTCTGTCATCTAATGATACTTATTTTAATAACTCAGCTTAAAACAACTTTCTTTATTAGTATTATAAAAAATAAAAAGATTTCAGTGGCGCCCTTATAATTTTTTAAAGAAACAAATATTGTACTATAGTCAGAGCTAATAAACTTACTCACCCCTAGCCGAAGTATTTAACTATAATAATTTTTGCTGTGATGAACATTTATAAATTTTGTTAATTTTTGAAATATCTTTTACAACTAATTAAAGACGAAATTAAGATTTATGGTTGTTTTATTTTAAATTACATTTTTTCTTTGGGTATATTGTTATTTTTTTTAAGTTAACTAAATATTTTTATAAATTCACTCTCAACATGTAAATCATATCACAAATTGACGCCCAACGTCATAATATGGTTACAAATTGGCGCCCAACCGCTGGTTTCATTTTTCTCTGACTATAAAATATTTTTTTTCTTTGGGAAATAGTTTTTCTATTCTTGGTGAAAATATCTACAAATTATTTTTTCTTAAATAATTTTTTTAATATCCTCAATATTAATCTTTCGTAATTAATTTTTTAACTAACTTAAATATTTTTATAAACAGTTCAATTTCCTTTGATTTTTCCTATTGTGTTTCTGATACCTATATTATCCCTCACGTACAACACTGATAGATATATTTATTTATTTATTTGCTTAACTATATTGATTGATTAAATTTTTAGCAAACAGTTTATTTCGACGATAATAACTTGTACTTTTTATTGCTTTTTTAAATAAAAAAACCAGTTTTTTTGTTTTTTGGTTAATGAATTTAAAATAGAAATTTGAATATTAGCGTTGTTTTAAAAATAACCTTGGTAATTTATATTAAAGCAGTTGGATTTTTATTCGTTGGGACTAGTTTTTTGTCTTTCTTTTCTTCTTGACAATTAGAAAAATTTGGCATTTTTAAAATATTTAATATTTTTACAATTTTCTTTAGATATATATTTATTTACAAATCTGTACCTATAGTTAAATTGAAACGAAAATTTTAATTTGTTTACGTTACATTCTTGTCGTTTTTTTTTGTTCTAATTAGTACCTGTATTTTTGTTGTTGGCATATTTTAAAAGGATTTTAGTTAGTATTGTACTTTTTTAAAATAACTTGATTTTGGTGTACTTTATATCGAGCTGCTTTAATTCTGATTATTTAAGACTTGTTTTTTCTCGAGACATTCGAAAAGTTTGGTATTTTTAAAATTTTTGAAATCTTTTGTTGACTTTGATAAAAATTTATCGGAAAATAATGATAATGACGACAATTTAGAAGACAAATCAGACAATAATGAAGACACAAACTCAAACGACACTGAGTAAACATATACTTAAACATACAATTTTTTTTTGGTTTTCGAATGTAGTGAATATGTGGAAGGTTTGGAGATAATGAATGTTGTTCTTAGGATGCTAACGGCCCCTTTCCAAGTTCAAAGGATCTCATTACCTGGACTTCCTCGTCAGTTTATTATGTTTGAACTATCAAAAATGGGATTCATTTATCAATTTAATGTGATATCTTCGATGGTTGTTGTTATTTCGCTGTGTTTACCTAGTCATTCTTTTGTTTCTACTTTATCAGTATATATGATATACCTATTTACTTTAACAACAGTTAAGTTATTTTATCTAGTTTGTCTAATTTTTCTTATTTCTTATACTATCTTTTTCTATCTTACCATGTTATATTTCTTATCTTATTGGGCGTTTTATTTTTTTCTCATAGAATACATTTTGGACAAATTTATATCTCTGTCGCGCATATGTTTTAAAATTATCTTATCTTAGCTTATCTTATCTTATTTAGCTTGTTCTGGGAGCAAGTTAATGAACTTTTGGGTTGAATATTTTTAATGTATCAAGCCGATTTGGCATATCAGGATATATTGATTTTTCTTTCTTTCTTTAAAAGGTTCATATACCGTGTTTTGTATCTTATAATTTCAGTTGGCAACTTAATTGCTGGGTGTAGGTGGCTCACCCGGGACTTGTCCCACTTTTTATAGGCCACTTTTGTCTAAAGTTCGTTTATGTTATCTTTCTTAATTTTTTAATTTCTTCTTTTTTTCTTTCCTTCTCTATCTGATGATTATTATCTAACACATTTCTGCTTTCTTTTCTCTTTTCTTTCTAACTTTTATTTTATTTAAACTTTTCCTTTCCGTTTCCTTTACTAGTTTTGTTTTTTTCTATCTGTGTTTTCTTTTTCTCTTCTCCGCTTTCTTTGTCGTTATTGCATTTGATTGCAGTATTTTCTATAAACGAATCGCCAGAGCACGAGGCCACTTCTCTAATATGATTTGGCCTAACTCTGGAATGGTTACTTTTATACACAAGTAAATAATACAGATACTGTTGCGATGACATCATTTGACTATTCCTTCAGTCCCTTACATAACTTCAATATTTTCCTGTTTTATTTTTTTCTTCGTAATTCCTTATAATCCTTATTTTTTGTATGACTGTTTTACTTAGACTTTTGTTAAAGATCTTATCTGAAAAAAAATTTTGGTCTTTGGTATTTTATATTCCAATGCTGTGTATAACACCAATGACAATAAAAGAATCAATCGTGGTTTAAGGTATTGGACTATGCCATATTAAAGATCGTGTATAAAGTTGGAGTTACTGACAGGAATCGTTTATAATAATTAACATGTTAAGAACTCTATACAATAGATGGTGTTAGTGTTAGCCATATAATTCTAAAAACCCCGCTGCCATGAACTGAACCAGGATATCCCACAAAAATATAACGAATTCTACATTTGTAATCACACACCACTTGAGCCTAAAAGAAAATTTACACATCATATAGTCAACAAACAAGTCTCGATACATTTTAATATAGCTTTAACATATTGTAGATTTTTATGGAGTTTCCTAGATATTTATAAATAAAACAAGAGTGAAAATGATTACCTGAATTAAATAAAAGTGTTTCCTGTTTAAATAAGAATAAGGATCTTCTGCCTTTTGTCTATCCTGATATGTGTACCATCAATAACTCCAATAACATCAGGAAAATTATTGTTTCTGAAATGCATTTCAATGTCCACTTTCTCTAGATCATCTGGCCATTTTATTATGGTGATATTGAGCCTATTAGACACTTCTCTTTATGAAGTTCATTTGCAGAAAACCACAAAAATACAGAAATATATTTAAGGGGTGTACCTTTTTCTGAATCACCTTCTTGCAATTTATAATACTCAGTACTGGAAAATGTGTCTGCTAACTCTTGTGTAATTTCTCGAGTTAATCGAAAATGTTGAATATATATTGTTCATCACTAAACTGTGAGAGCACTTCTTCAAAATAGTTATTAGTTTTAGGAACTTGAACAACTGGAAAATATACACTAAAAATAAATATAATCTAAAAACCAAAACTAAACACTAAATAGAATATTTAATTTTACACAATTTAAAACACAACAAAGCAAACAATAAATAAGTGAAACCGGTAACTAGGTTAGGTGAAATAAGGATACAGCTGAAATATAGATAATTTGCGCATGAGCAACCGAACAGAACTTTCAGTCCTTACCAAAATCAGAGAACCATTAGTACTGATTCCAAATCGATAACGAACCAATTCGATATGACCCGGAAAACCGAACTATTACTAAAAGTTCAGTGGCGAACACCACTTTTCAGAATGCGCATGCGAATAGTGCCTGAACTGGTCCGGAATGTGACCCGCGAACATAGCTAATTATTTAATTAATTTTCTAGATTTAAAAATTGAAAAAGTAAAGTAGTAGTGTAGTCATATTACTTATTTACGCCCATTGTAAACTTAGCTTTAGTAATAGTTCAGTGTAAAACCGGCTTTGTGTAGTGTTCTATCCAATGACATATAACATGTATTATATGTCATTGGTTCTGTCTTATCGATTGACAAGAAATATGACAGAAGGCAGGAGAGAATAAGTTTAGATCTAGTGGTAGACATTATGTTATTTTTATGTTAACAAGGAAGAAATAAAACTCCATCGTTCTTTCTTAAGTATGTACAATTTATTTACCGGCACCGGCATCCTGATCCCTACAATTTCAGAAATGGGATCACCTGTTCAGAGAACGCGTGTACTTCGATTTCTTGGATATATTTTTTTTAAGTTTAAAGGTAAAATTCCACCAAGCCATAGTATCGACGAAAATGTATTCGAAAAATTTGTCAGCAGACGAATGGAAATTCAAACAGCTCCGCAACAAGTAGTTAATGCTCTAATTAGTTATATGAATTGCCTCATGCAACAAAATTCGACCATACTGCAAATGTTGCAACAAAACATTAGCAACAATAGCAACCAACCTCAAGTTAGTGTTAAAAATAGCAATAGTCCAATTTATCACGTAATACCAGATTTTTAGAAATCTATTTTGACTTTTAATGCTGAAAACTTATAGAAAAGCCAAGAGTGGCTAGATAGCATCGAAAGCACCGCTACCTTACACAAGTGGCCTATAGAATACAAATTGGAAACTGCTCGAACTCATTTATTGGGAGCAGCTAAAGCCTGGTATTTATTGGGAGCAACTAAAACCTGGTACCAATCTAGACAGTCTATTATTCATGATTGGGACGACTTTAAACGAGAGTTCAGTAACACATTTGTACAATGTACAATGATTATGACAAAAACACATATGAATGTTCACGATGTTTATCATGATCTAATTTCCTTTGAACGACTCAATAATGAAAGAAGAAACTGACACACTATTGGAGAGCGATCCAAACCATTTACATCAGCAGTTAGTAATGTTCCAAACATGTCAATATGTCAATCTGACGATGCTAGTTATTAGCAAAACAGCTGTAATTGAATTTTAAAGCGAATTTTTCGAATAAATAGTGGAAGTTTAGTTTACCTGTCCAGTAATTTATTGTTCTTAGTATAATTTTACTGGTATCAATGGTAGTAAAGTGGATGTTTTAGGCATTTTCCAAAATGACATTACAATTGATGTTAAGTTTTATATTGTGCATACATTTTTGGGCAGAGACTTTTTAGTAGCACCTGATTTGGAAATAGTTTTAAGTGATACATTTAAAATTAGAAAAATCTCTGAAAATAATCTAAGTGACAAATATTTAGACAATGAAATTTTATTATTGAAATAATGCATTTAGATTATTTTGAGGATGATGAGTGTAACCGACAAAATTTAGACCGAAACGGCAGCTAAAACTCTCTGAGTCGCCGGGTCACGCCGTACCAGCCTCACTCTATTAGTTTGAACCACTACTGCGATTTACTCGTCCTTCCTGCTGTGCGTCCCTGACCTATCGAAAAGAGTGTTCCTCGCTAGTGGACACATTGCTGAGAGGAACTGTCAGGCAGCAGGTGTAAACACGTTGAGACTTGCTCGCAAGTAGATATGAAAATATACTGTTGTCTGCTAGCTACCCTCATAATACGAAATAATTTCGAATTGATTAGAGTGCTCTCGGATAGTTAAGTGAAAAAATGGCGCAAAAGAAAAATGACTGGACGAAAGAAGAAACTGAAAAGTTGATTACCGTGTATGAAGAAAATGGCATACTGTGGGATAAAAACCACCGACTTTCGAAATCGGAAGAAAAAACATAGCGTACTAAATAACATTGCACGAGAATTTAATTGCACGTGGGATGAAATACAACGCAAATTACACAATTTGCGTAATCAGGTAATATAATTTTACTACCGGGTGATTAGGAATAATTGTGCCTTTTTTACAGTTGGTAGAAATGAAAATCCCTAAACTTGCATTGCAACTAATATAGTATCTTTATAGTCAGAATTACCAACTCTCACAGACAAGCACATTTATTCCTGATCAACTAGTATAATAAGAAATATATATATATATTTATATATATATATATATATATGTATGTCGGAAGCATGCTTTGGGGTCAAATTTTCGATATATAGCATGGTTTGAGGACATTTGCATGCTTTGAGGCCAGGTTCCGTACGATATTTATATACAACGTATAGTTCAAGACCTTTATATTATGGCATGAATCAAAACCAGACAGATAAATATATTTATATAGATTTTTCATCTCTATTATTATAGTTTGGGACCGTTCCACAGGTTTTTATAGCATAGTTCAGGGACAGTGGATACATTTATAAACAGCATAGTTCAGGGCCATTTTAGATTTTAGAAAATCAATTGTTATTAAAATGTCTTTTTCATTTAAAAAATTATTTTTATTTAATATAAATTTATAAAAATTACCATCCAATATTCCTTAATTAAAATTTTTCATGATTTACTACTTAACTAATAATGAATTGCTATTCTTCTTATTGCCACAAATAATATTTAAAACTATATGTATAGATATAGTATGTATATTTCTTTTCAGTTAATAATAAGTATAATAGAATCATGCATAGGTACTCGGCAACTAACTGAGCAGACTAGGTAGGTATATCGATTTCATAAAATGATGTATACAAACAAAATTACCTTACTAATGTGGCACGACGGTAAACAAGGTTCTGTTCAAATTTAGGTGTGGTATACATTTATGAGAATGATGGTTGATTTTTTGGAATAATTGAAATTCAACAATTGTTTTTATTTCTTTTACTATTTAAATATGGTGTTTTAGTAATTCAATTAATACCTATAAAAATAGTATAATTACATAATTTTATATAATTTATTGCAATTTTATAAATATTCTTTGATTTTTCAAATCATAAAGAGGAGTTTTAATTTTTATAAACAAAATAACTAAAGAATGATGTTTAAAGGCGTTACAACAAAAAGTGTTTATGTTAAATGTCATTTTCAAAATACAAAGAATGCAAAACATTTTTTTGAAAAAATGTATTTCTTCAATACTTGGTCTAATCTTAACACTACTAATCAACATCAGATATCTACCTTGAATAAATGAAATGTAACTTCAATAAGACAATAGTTTATTGAAACAGCTGTCATTGAATTTAAAAATGAAAGTGGAAGGTTTGTTCAAGGTTTCTTTATTTAATGTTCTTAAATAGTTATATCTTTGGGATATCCATTACGCGCACGATTATTACCAATAAAATCAATACTACTTGACGAATTTTCATGCGGTTTTCACTAATACTAATAGATATACCGATTCTTAAAGAACATAAATACGTAGGTAGTTCAAAGACAAATGAAACGCACAACTAGATTTAGGTGGGATTAGTCGCCGACCTCATGTTGCAGCGCTGCGAAAAGAATTGTGACCAGGTCTCTTTAGTTTAGACGTCTTTACGTCATATGTTCAAATCAATTGGTGGTTATCCATACCGTATTCAAGTTGGACAACGACTAAATGCTGCGGACAAACGTGCAAGAGAAATTTACTGTAGTCGCATGTTGAGTTTAATTTACGAAGATCCCGAATTTTTGAAAACCATATGGTTTTCAGACGAGAGTCACGTTCATCTTAGCGGCTATTTTAATTGACAAACAACCAGATTCCTTGGATTTGAACGTCCTGATGTCATTGTAGAGAAACCACTCCACAGTCTTCGAGTTACCGTTTGGTGCACGGTATCTGGTAATGGAATGATTGGTCCTTATTTCGTTGAAGATGATAATCAGAATCCACTTACTGTCAACCAAGAACGTTATAGAGAGAAAATTATTATACTTTTTGTGAGAGATCTAAATAACTTTTGCCGTGCACGAAATCTACACTTTCGCACACAATGGTTCCAACAAGATGGTGCAACGAGCCAGACAGCTGTGCGCACCTTAGACTTACTCCGTCACCATTTCGATAATAGAATAATTTATCGGGGAAAAGACTTCGAATATCCTTCTCATTCACCTGATCTGACGCCACCTGACGCATACATTTGGGGCATAATGAAGGAAAAAATATTTCATTCGGAAAATCCACCGGCGAATATTGACGAACTACGGGAAAGAATACAAAATATTTTTGCGGTTTACCGTTATTTTATTCTTAGGAAATCATAAGTGTTTATTAAATTAATTATTATCATCATTAATTATTCATAATATACGACAATGTTCGTTAGTGTTCTACATAATCTAAGTTGTGGAATAATATTTTATGTAGATGTAATGTAATAAGAATAAATACGTAGGTAATAGATATTTACTTTTAGTGAAAAACCTTTGACCAGTCGGTGGCTCTCGAAATTTGGGAAAGAGGGAGGAGGGAGAGGTTCAAATATCGCGACAGAATAATTTGATTTGTGCTTTCACAATATAGTAATTAAATATTTTTTGTGAAGTAGTGTGAAAAATGACTAAAAAGCTTTTAAGACTTCGAGGTTCATGAAGACTAAATAAATGGGTAGTTATTATAAAAATATGCATATATGCAAGTAAAAAGATATATCTACTTTCGTCTAATGGATTGAGATTTTAACAGTTTTGGACATACAAATGAACGTTCGAAGTTATCTTTTTAAGCTGAGTTACTGGACATGAAAAAAAGTATGATCAATATGATATGTTTAACTTTTTGAGATGGTCATCAGGTTTAAGAGATTTAATTTTACTTGTGTTCTAGGTGTAATTGAAACATGGAATTTCTTTTATGCGACGTAAAAAATAAATCGAAATAATTCTAAAAACTGAGGATTTAGGGGCTTAACCAAATATTGCCTAATGAAACCTACGAAATTTATTCCATAAACTGCAAAAAAGAGGTTTTTTAATTGTAAAAATTAATGGTTAATACGTTCTGTCGTTTTAGTAAAAGTTTTCAAGTGAAAATTTTGGAGTTACTTTTATTAGAAAACCGGTTCACAAGTATGAAAAAAATTAAAAACACGACTTTAACTTCAAAAACACTAAAATTTTAACTGAAGATCCAAACTACAAAAAATTAATAAATAAAGAAATGATCTATATTAAAAAAGAACCAAACGCTGTAAACAATAAACAAGATGTCAATAACCAAGCCAAATATACCATAACCTATTAATGTGAACATTTAATAAATTGTAGTCCACATCATGTATAATATCGTAAAACTCGTTGTATGAATCAAGTACCAACTAATGTAGATATAAATAATGTTATTTTATTACTATTTAAAAGATTTTATTTATACATTAAATGTTTTTTTTTTAATTTTATTGTCTGTATTGCAAACGATCGATGTATTTTAATTTTGTATTAACTTTCAGAAAGTTCCCAATCACAGGAACGAAACGTTAGTGATGAAAGTCACAGGGTTTTAATTCATTTTCAATACATATTATATAACCCGCTCCCCCCTATGGTCACCCCATGGAACACCCTATACATTTTTGGATTTTCTACATTTCCTTGATGAACTGATTTCAGAAATTATATTATCCCTCGTCCTCGACTCGGGATTATGTTCACAAAAAAACATTCGTTATCTCATTTTAAATTATTTACTTTTTATCGTATTCGGTGACCAATAAAGACAAATCGCTCAAAAATATCTTTACAATAGTTAATTTTATAAAACAAATCGACAAAATCGAAAACCAACAAAAATCACCGAATAGTCGAAAAAATAAAAAATATGGAAACTTATATTCGACATATTTCACCAGCACAAACACAAAAATGTTAGAAAATTAACTATCGTCCTACGGTTTATATTAATTACTATTGAGTAAATATTAATACACCCCAATACACCCTCAACTCAAGATCTATTTACTAAATTCCAAGCAACGAAAATTGTGTTATAACAATGCAAAATAGTTGAACCAGAGAATAAATATGTAAAAATTCCTTAGAAACTATGAAAACTACACAATAGACGTATTATTTAATATTCCGCCTAGTGTTCTCTAAATATACACAATTAACCATACACTAATACCAGTGACTATAACAATAATTATTGTTATAGTCACTTCTAAAACTAAAAATGTGGAGTAAACCAATTTGTCAAAATGTATTGTTGAAACGTCTGCTATCCCCTTCAAATAGATAGATCTACGTTATTAATGTCACAATTGATGTATTTCTAAGTAAATGAAATTAGTTGAGTTTTTATGAATTTTGGTGTTTGCCTTGTGAGTGCGTTTCATTTGTCTTTGGCTGTACATACTTAATTTGTCAAAGTGTCAAACGATGCAAACCTCAAGCGAAGTTAAATGTTACGGATTTTAACGATGATATAAAACTAAAATAAAATCTTCCTATTATTTTTGAGGTGGTGATTAAAATTAAATAAAATAATACCTAAATTGAACATCCAACCTCACTCTTACACACCAATGACATTCATTCTAGCGAAATGGCTGTCATTAAGGTTAAAAAAGCAATTTTTTAAATAAACATTGGAAGTTTTGTTAAAACGAAGAGTTTTTTTATTATTCTTAATAAAATAATACCTGTAAAATAAAATATTAACAATGTGTAAACGAAAAACTGTAACTATTTTTTATGTCTTTTAATAAATAAACGTAATCAAATTGATAATTTTAATTATCAACTACCAAGCTGTTTGTACGTTTTTAAAGAAAAAGTAATACAAAGTGTAGATTCTGAATACATTATTTACATATCAATTTAAAATACAGAATTATTTATTACTGACAACACTTTACACACATTTAGCCGTGTAGCAACTTCTTCTTGACTTAAGCCTTTGTGTATCCAACATACTAATTGATCGAGTTGCACTATTTCTAATCGACATAGCGCCATTTTTACTAAGTAACAATGTTAAAGTCAGTGCAAGCCCTTCTACGCGACTAAAATGTTAGTATTTTGAAATCGAATTCCTACAATTCTGTTTAAAGAGATAACAGTGTATTAAAAGAGAAAAAACAAAAAGAATTTGCTATAAACAGAGTTTACTGATACCATGAAACCTATATTTAAAATATTATTTTTGTACGCAATTTTCTGAAATTTAAAAAATATCCACTTCAATGAGCAGTGTATACTATGGAAGTGCTTCATCGTTTACTTTAATCCAAATATGTATTTAATATTCAGTAAATTCCAAATAACATCTCAATTATATTGCTTATTTATTTTGTTCTGGATCACGGCTTTGTTTATATAAATAAACATGAGTTATGAGTTCCACTCATGATACAACTAAACATAAGGTATGGTATCTAGCGGTTCAAAACTCGTCCAATCTGCGCATGTGACGTCACCTTGTGATTTTCTATAGCGCGCTTCAACGTTAATATATAGGAATTTGATATTTTAATTAATTCATTTTATATTGTAGAGGTTATATTACTACTACTACAATTTATTTTATATTTTCCCAGGAAAATTTAAAATTATAACCTGTAAATAATGGCGCCTGGTCACAAGATGAGGCACTAACCATGCTCCAAACATACGTGATATCTTTTATATTTGTATTATGAGTTCGACTAGTGGAGTTAACAGCATGATTCGGAACCACTGTGATATAATATTTATATACATATTTGGCGGTATCTTTTTATACTCTCTGTGCATAGTATGAGACCACTCGACAATTTTTTATATAGGTAGTGATGCAGTTCAGGAACAGACAATTTGGCATTTATATATTATATATATAAATATTGGTATTTGTCAAGACATTTGAATCGTATGCTAAAGTCCTTGGAATCATATTACATTTATATAATTAATTTAAAATGATTCTTACACATAATAAATAATAAAAAATTTGATCTATTCAATGAAGATAATATATTTTGATTTAATATGCTTAATTAGCTAATAAAAAATCAGTTTATATTGGTCATATTTGTATATAACAACGTTGTCTTGTAAAGTTCGATAATGGAGAATGCTCAACTGTAACATTGTACCAAGCGACTAACTGTAATTCAAGGTCAAGACTGCTCCGTCAAATGTTCTCAATTATGTTCCATTTAATTTTTTTATTTCCTTTATGATTATTATTTTTTTTCTTTTTTTTTCGGTTTTTCTCATTTTCTTATCTTTTTTTTATAATTTAATTTTTTCATTATCTTATATTCTTGGTATTTTGCCAGTTATATATTAAAAGTGACAAATACATACAATTATCAGCATAAAAGCATTTTTATTTATCATATATAATCATGATACATACAGATGGTTTTTAGAATATAAAATTGATTATTTAAAAAAAAGTTTAATTGAATGACAATTATATTTATTTACCATAAAAATTATGTATTCATTAGTGTCTACAAATATAAATTATTCTATTCGTACAGAACAAAAAGTGGGAAAAAAGGTTTAAGACTATGTCTAAGTTTATCAGTATAAAAGTCATCAAATAATTTATTTTTAAGCGTAACGTCAAAGCATAATATAGGTGTGGTCCTCAAACCATGCATTCAAGGATTGAAAGTAAAATTAGTTAATCTTACCCCTTTCGTTATATACAATAGTATTCCTCGAATCATGCTTATCACTAATAATATATTAGTGGCATATATGAAATAGATACTTTGAACCCATTTTATTATAACATACTTCGGGGTCAGTCCTCGAACTATGCCTTTAGTTATTGGTCTCGAACTATCTAATTTCTATAATTTTTATATATATAAAAAAAATTTTCTTTTTACTTTGAAACAATATTTTTTTGTGCCTAATATGACAATTTGAAAATTTGGTCCCAAAACATGCGTCCGATAAACATATATATACATATATATATATATATATATATTTTTAATTTAATTTGTGGACATAAATTCCCAAGAACACGAAATAAACTATATATATATATATATAAATATATAAATATATATATATATATATATACATATATATATCATTCTTTGATCAGTTGGTTCATTCTAGTTTTGATTGTACATTTTTTTATAATTGTATCTTTTTGATTTTTAAATAAAAGGAGTTGTATTCATTAAATAAGTAAAAATTGTCTTTTTAAAAAGTTAAAGTGCAAGTGCATTAACATTTATATATATATATATATATATATATATATATATACAAATACAAAAATTGTAATAATAAAAGCGATAATAAAGATATACACAGGAATTAAAAAAAATTAAAAAGAAAAGCGGAGAGGGAACTGATGACAGTACCGTGAGTAACTGGCCATACTTTAAAGCTCTACAATTTTTAGTACCAGCATTAACAGTAAACCAAACAAAATCCTCGATACCACCACAGTCGTCGCAGTTTTCGGAATTAAGTGATGTGGTAAGTAAAAACAATTCTTTACGATGCATAGCTTTTATTATCTGTGTTTACAGTAGTTAAAGTTGAGAATACACATATTAACGTTAATTTGTTATTATTATAATCACGTAACTATATATGTTTATACTGCCATGGAACCTTGCCGGCAGGTGTCATAAAATATTCTGTAAATTGATCTCTAACTTGTTTTTGTGAAGTTGTATAATTATGACGATTACCTCGTTGTAACGAAAAAAAAAACATTTTCAGGTAGCTGTTCGTCCGTCCATTGTCCTGGTATTATTTCGAGTGTTTCATTATTTTCCTCATATATAGTTTGCACATCCTTTCTTTGTTGATAATTAAAAGTTGTGAAGTGTACATATTGCCAAGATAATATCTGTCACTGTATTAGGATTTAGAGTGATAGATCTTCGAAGAACGCGAAATTTGTTTGCAACTATGCCGAATACGTTTTCCACAATGCGACGAGCTCTAGACAGTTTATAATTAAAAATCGTAGAGGTTATCCATGACTCGAATGTGGGTGGTACGAATAGTAGCAATAAAACTCGAAGTCAAACCCCCAATATATATATAATTTAATGGAAAAAATTACATCAATTCAGCGACATGTTTCGGTCTACTGACCATCATCAGGCTATAAGAGAAACACAAAGTTAGAGCGAAGTATTAACATTATATTGTTTCTTCCCTTCTTTATTAGGAGGTTTAAACCTCTTTTCAAGGGTGATATTCTTAAACCACCCGATGATTGTGGTTTATACAATAAAGTTTGCAAGAGATTGAACCCCCGTTTAGGAGGATCTCTCTACTTACTTGTTAATTCAACCCTCTCTTTATTACTCATGTATTTACTCTTATTTGCCAATTTTTCATATTTCATACACTTCTTTAACCATATATAAAAATTTTTAATCTACATATTTTTCAATTTTCATATTTCTTATTATGATTCTTTAAACCTTGCTGTCTGCATATATAGGTGAGTTTCAATACTATATATATTTTTATTAACATTAACTTGCTTTTTGTTTACTTCCATTGTTTAGTTAGTATTAATTTATCAATAATCTACTTATGTACCATATTCTACAATATGTTAATTAATATTTTTTAACTTATTGGGATTTCAAATTAAGATTTCAGCGCCCGGGCGGCGGACAGATGAAGTACTTTCTACCACATTGATTTCTAACCTTGCTTTTTGTTTCATATCGATCTCATTGTTTACTTTGTTTATTTCGTGTTTAGATTATTTGAAGCATAGTTTATTCCATTTAAACGTTGTTTAAATTTATATATTGTTGTTTATTTAGATATAATAATTATTGGCGTAAGATTCAGTGTTAAGTTATAGTGATATAATACTGTAATCGTATTCTTATAAACAAAGACTAATGGCCCAATTAAAATTAAGTTTATTGGAATTTCTGAGGTATGTTGAAGGTACCGAAAGTTCTCGGTGTGTAATAGAAGGTGAAGAGGTCCTCAATGCAGATCATATAATATTATATGGGAAAACTGAATGGAACTCTTCAGTGACAAAAGTGTGTGCTCTCTGTCTCCAGACAAGCGCTCTGCAATCGGAGCCTCATCAAGTGAGTGGAGAACTCCAAATTATAGATGGATACATTAAGATTAAGCAAATGTTTTGTTCTTGCAAAGCAGGAGCTGATGGCCGATGTAAACACATTTCAGCTTTTCTAATCCTTTTAAGCAGGTAGGTTATTGTGAATTTACTAATCAACTTTATACAATTTTAAAAATAATTTTAGAAAAAGGTTGTCAGAGTTGGAACATGTTTCCAAAACCGAATTAAAATGTGCTTGGTCATCAACAAAAGGATCAGTTAAAGAAAAATATAAGGCCATTCCAACAGCCGAAATGCCTTGCATCAAGAAAAAGAAGAATTCCCGATGTGACTTGATTCTAGCTGATAATGACTCAGTTTTGGAGTACTATATTAAAAATTTACATAACTCCACAATTGCAAAACATCGGTAAATATATCATAAAATTTAACAAAACCTGTTTTATGTGATTGTATTTTTTCAGAAAAGGACGTACTTCTTCAAATGTCTTTGTACCAACAGAGATACTAATGACAATTGAGGACAAAACTTCGGTAATTTTAAATCATGCCTGTCAATCTGTAATAATGATGGAGTTATCATCGATGATATGTGAGTTTCCATCAGTTTGTTGTGAACAAACTTTTTCACAATATCATGAATGAAGAAACTGAAGAAATGATGGGCATGTGTCAAAACTCATCTGAATGGCATAGAGCCAGACAATTTAGGATCACTGGATCAAGGTGCTATGGAATATTTACTTTCAGTAGATCTGACTGGGAAATGAAAAGCAAAAAATATTTTTGGCCCAAAAGTTTTAGCAATAAATTTACAAAGCATGGATTAACATATGAAAATGCTGCAAGAGCTTTATTTATTGCAAACCATTCTAAAGAAGTCCTAGAGTGTGGAATGATTTCTTTTCCTCAAAATAAATGGTTGGGATTTTCACCAGATGGTGTAATAATTGAAAACGGGAAACCAGTAGCATTATTAGAAATCAAATGTTTGTATTCTGGTAAGTAACAGTATGCATTGATTAATAATCAAATAATGATCAGACTATATTTATCAATCAACCAACCAATGCCTGGAGCTCCTATGTCAACAATAACACCAAGACTAACTTGTTATGGAAACAATTAAACTGTGATATATATATTTATATTTGTTCGTAGGTTCCACATCACCTATTGAAGATGCCATTTTATCATGTAGTTACATTGTCAAAAAAGATGGTGCATACACTTTGAAAGAAAAACATCAGTATTATGGACAAATACAACTGGGGATGAGCATATTAAATGTGCAAAAATGTTTTTTGTTTTTGTATGCATCATTTAATGATACATCAATAACAGTCGAAGTATTGTTTGATTACAATTTCAGCAAAATGATGCTGGAAAAAATAAAATTCAATTATTATACAAAAATGCTCCATGTATTATGTGAAAGTGGAGGTAGTTACCAATAGTAATAAAACAATATATATCGAATAATAGTTTTATACTATTAATGCCTTACAAAGTTTTCAAAATATTGGAGAATATCTACCTTGTACTGAGGTGAAAATACACAGAAATCGGTTTACAAGTGATATTGTCCCTTCTAATTGCAAACCAGAATGGTTGGTGTTAAATATCTTGTAGATATACCAACCCCGTTTGACTTTGAAGTGTAATTCATTGTCTGCATGTAATCTAAGAAGTAGAAGTGAATGATCACGTTTTTGAAAATATTTTCAGGCGTTAATAATATAAAACTGTTTTTTCTACTCCTATATAATAAGTTGTCAATTAAATGCCAATTTTCAATTCCATAATGATACTCATTATAACACTGGTTTCCATTGTGAAACTGAAAAATTAACCAATAGAAATCTAGATTTTCAAATGACCAAGTAGGCAGATCCAATATTTTCTGTAGAATGTTTGACAGTTTCTAAGAGATTCGTGAGATTTATGACAGTTTGAATCTTTTGCGTTAGTTTTTGAAAGAAATCAAGCACCATAATATACTAATTTTATATCTATTGGTAACGCGCTTTACTAAACAAAATAATGTTACAGAAAACTAATAATCTATTAATAATAAAACATTTTTTCAATAAGACATTTATTTATTTATAAAAAGCACTACACATGATAAAAAAATTGAGTAATCCTAGCTAAATAAAATTAGATAAATCTTTCATCTGTCAGTATAGGACTTGAAAGATTTGTTATACCACAAATAATAGTGAAGATTTCATCAATTTTGGGTACAAGGGACCACTGAAGCTTACCATTAACTATTTTAAAAATTTTTAATCTTTGATTTGATCTCTCAATATGTACCCTTGCTGCAGCAATTTGCTGGTTAAGAATAGCCTCTTCAGGAGAAAGTTGTTTCTTGTTTCTTACAAATGGAGGACGTATTAATTTAATTTTATACATTGCACATATGTCATCTATCAAAAACCCTTTATCAACCATAATGGAGTCTTTGTTAGGACATAATTTGTTAATGAAATTGCTCTGTTCAAAAATTAATTTATCAGATGCTCGTCCACCATAAGATTGACTAATAAAGGTTATCATACCTGCTGGAGAAACACCAGTCATAAATTTGATTGTCGTATTACCTTTATAATGTGAATAAAATTTTATGCGACAGCAAAGGCAACTAGGTTTTTGTACAAATATTTCGATGCAATCCCAAAACAGCTCTACATGTTGAAAAATTTTTAAAGCACTTAGGAATATTTTTAGAAATTTCTTCACAGGATGGGAAATAAATGGTAGGCTTAAGAACTGCACTAAGTATAGGGAGCATATCGAAGAAATAAGTTTTACAAAGCTGACTAGATATACCAAACAAGGTGGCAAGAGTAACATAACTGAGATCCAACTTTAATTTAGTCATTGTTAAAATTATTCTTTCTCTAATACCAAGTCTATGAGACCTTGTGTCATGCAGTACCTTTCTCGCCATCTCTTCCAAACAGTTTAAAATTTGGAAATTATTTAAGCCTGTGAAACTTCTCAAAGCACTTTCTGAATTTAAAAGATCACTTAATGTATTAATTTTGTCCATACTAACTTGAACTTCAAAATCATGAACTAGCTTCTGTATTATGTCAGTAGAACTGGCAATATTAGGAATACTTTCACTACTTGTCTCTTGTTCACAAACACATTTTTCTTGTTCTTTTATGTCGTTGTCGCTCTGGCTCCTCTCAGTACTTGTTCCCGCTTGGCTACATACCACTCTTGTTCTTTTAGACAGCCTTTCTGCACGTTTTGAATCTGATTTTTCAATTGATGGTACAACAGACGACGGCAGATTCTGAGATGGTACAGCTGTTTTTTCAATACACGACCTCGTCTTGTTTTTTCACCTATAAATAAATTATATTTGAGTAAATGAAAACAACATACCATAGACAAAATTATATTTCTCTATGCAACATACCTCCCTACCTTTGTTAATATAATCTTCTTGTTTAAAATGGAGTGAACACACTTTCATAAATTTGCTGATTGGTTTACCAATCCGAACCTTTAATATCCAGGCTTTTCTTCTCGATATTAATTCTCGTCCCATCTCCGTTTCAATATAAACCCTTTGGTCATTTTTATCGGGAAATCTATGGAAAGTTAATTTCTTTTCAGTATCTCTTTTGGCCCAGGAATTGCACTGCGGCACTGAACAATAATCATTATTAGACGCCATTATAAGATCGGAGGTATTGCTTTGCCTTTAAAAGGGCAATTTTTTGATAAATGATAAAATAAGATTAAATGAAAACGATTTAAAGATGGTAAACAAACGATAGGAAAGTGTGGTTAGAAAACAATGTGGCGGAAACTAGTTCACATTAGAGCCACCAGAGTGCGTATCGCTTCTCTTGAAATGCCAATTCAATATCTTGTGACTCATGTTAATACTTCGCTCTAACTTTGTGTTTCTCTTATAGCCTGATGATGGTCAGTAGACCGAAACATGTCGCTGAATTGATGTAATTTTTTCCATTAAATTATATATATATTGTGGGTTTGACTTCGAGTTTTATTGCTACTATAATTAAAAAGTCGATGCGGTGCCGGTTGGTCTCGGAATGGATATGGTTTTAAAATATATGATTTCATTGCAAATGCGTCGTCAGCGACAAAAAACATATGGTACATCTAGATATCTTGTTGGAAAGGGCACCGGTTCAGGTAAATGCAATGTACCTTGTTCTAATCTATCATATAATGGGAAATTTTGAAAAAAACCTTCATCCGAGATTCTTCCATTGCACCCTACACAGATATAAGTAAACTTATATTTTGCATCAGCCACAGCAAGCAAAACAATACTGTAGGTTTCTTTATAATTATAGTAATAACTTCCACTATTAGGTGCTTGTATTACTATATGTTTGCCGTCAACAGCGCCTAGGCAATGAGGGAAATTCCATTGATCATTAAAATCGTCCGAAAGATTTAACCAGTTTTCTGCGTTACTCGGACACTGAAACAAAATGTAATATCTGAATGAATAACATTACACAGTCATTCGTATATATATATGTTTTCATGTAGAATAGAAAGGAAGATTCAGTAACGTATGTGAATATGTTTAAAAATAATAAGCCTAATTATGCCAAATATGCCAAATAATAAAGAAAGCGAGGAAAAAGGCAATTCTCAAAAAACTAAAAAAACCGTAGTTACTAAACGGAAACAGAGAGATGACGACGATGATGAGCATGCTTTAAACGTTCTTCAAAAACCACCAGACGAGTATGACCTTTTCGGTCAATACGTGGCAATAGAATTGAGAGGCCTACGATCTGACATCAATAAAAGGAGTGAAATTCGAAGAGCCGCTTCTCGCATTGTTGATGAAAATATGCTGCTTCATCATCGTCAACTAACGTTTCTACTCCTCAGCATTCCCCATTTTTTACTAACATTACGACAATAAAACTTCTGTATTTTACTTTAGTGAGAACAAAGTTAGAGTTTGCAAGTATCCAATGGTTTACTGAATCCGCTCAAAATTTAAGTCGCATTGAAAAAGTTCAAAATAAATTTCTTAGATATTTGTATTTACGAAAGTATAAAAAATGGCCCGATTATAATACTGTTAGAACCACTTGCCTTAGACAAGAATTTAAAATATTAGCATTAGAACAAAGAAGATACTTAAATGCGATTATGTTTTTATATAAAATTATCAATAACAAAATTAATTGTCCGGAAATTTTATCCTTGATACCATTTAATGTACCTGGACGATGTACTAGAACATTCCTTATGTTCAATTTACCAAAGGTTTTAATTACAACAAAAGCTCCGCTTATAATCATTCTAAACATTGTAAATAATTATAATAATTTAACTAATATAGATTGGTGTTTACCAGCAACCAGGTTTCATAAGTTAATTTTAGATCAAGTTTTAATGCTCGCTTAACCACAGTGTGTGTGAATGTTTGATGTTTGTCTCTCTATACATTCAACAACTTTCTACTCATTATATATTTTACTTTTAATATCATCACTATTAGTTATTAATATTAATTTATAAATATAGATGTAATTCATTATTGTTAACCATGTAATAAGGCATCTAGCCTGTTTGGTTAAAAAATAAATAAATAAATAAATTTCAAGAATATTCTGAGCCCAGACAAAAATTACTTTCTATGTTTAGTACATCAGTGTCTACACTTTTTGTACCACAATCTCTGGTTAATGAGACGGAATCGACGGGAACATGTAGCGAATATTTTCATGCATTTCAATGTTCCTATTTGTAAAGGTGAAAAATAATAATGTAATGTATCAACACATATTATGTACCATGGTATAATAATACATTCTAAAAAGTACCTTCATATACGTAGCCTTTAGAGCGTGGTAAATGGTCGGAGCTACTTCCTTTACAATTCTCCCAATTGTGCAAACAGGTATCCTAAACAAATATTGTAGGCTGCTGCAGGTATCACCTGCATAAAATAATAACATAAAATAATTATAATCATATTAATACACACTATTATATTAAATATACGAACCTGATGAGAAAAATCGTAATGTGACCATTACGTGTTCATAAACAGATATTGCCTCTCGCATTTTGGTGTTTTGTTTGCTAACTACTGGTCCAATATACTCTATTATTTGTTGAACCTCTACGGCACTCATTCGAACAAAGTTACGAAACTGTTCAGCATCTTCAATTTGTAATTCTCTAGTAAGCGACCAACAGGCACCCAGTTCCGATCTACGTTGAATCCATGGTTTAATCCAACAACTTCGTACTATTGCTGTGTTTCGTTTTTTTTCCTTTTCAGTATCACCCTATATACAACAGCTGCAGCCGCAAGTTTTTGCGTATCCATGTTGTCTTCCGAAGATCGCAATTACACCGAATCAATATTTTATGATTATTAATAAAAAAACGCAGATACTCTCGACGTTACCAAAGTTGTGGAAACGAGAGTGCCGTCTTACATCAACTCTCGACAGTTACTTTCTGTTGCTCTACGAGAGTAAAAATTTTAAAAGTGGCTCTCACGTGGACAGGCAGTTGAGAGTAACTATCGAGAGTAACTCTCGCGATTTTCTCTCAAATGGACGCGTACCTTATGATTATTTGTTGGTGTATTTAATTCCTATTGTGATAATTGCTAATTTCGTTTCTATTAGTATACTTTGAATTTGGAACATAATTGTTTCCGTACAATTAATACATAAATCTATTTGTGGAAATATTTGGTTTGTCATAATTAAATGGCTGCTAGTTTATTTTTGTACCGAATTTTATTTGCGATTTTAATTTATTTACTTATTTCACCAAACTTACACGAAACTTATCTAGTGTAGTTTAATGTTACCCGAAACGGAATTATGTGTTTTACTAGTAGTATAATGTTTTTTTTGGCCAGACGGTTTTGTTTTATTTTATTTGATTTATTCTGATTGGGCAATTGTAGTTTTTGCTTTTGAATTTTGATTTAACCGTAAACCAAGATATATTTTGTTGTACACTGAAATGGTTTGTTAATATATGATTTTGTTAAGTACCGTCCTTGTTTTATTTATTTCTGGGGAGAATTACCCATTTTGTTTCCACTGTCTAAAGGCTACCTGTCGCATGTGGGCCCTCAACCACTTATCCTGAGGGTGGCGTTCAAGAATACCGACAACTGTAAGTTAGAAAGTCGTTAACAATATCAGTCCCGTCCAAATGTGGAAAAATTTAGAAAATCCAGGAGAACGCCATTACATGAGGTGGAGTCAGAGAAACTAGACATCAATCAAATGACTTCTTATGAAACTCGGCAAAAAATTAAGGCTTTGTACAAAACTGATTATAAAACAAAATTAGACACTGACTTAGTAGAAAATAATTGTGAAATGCAGTCAACCTATTACTTTTAGGCCTAGACGGTTATCTTTTCAAGAAAAAGAAAAATTACGTGACTTACTTGATGAGTTATTAAAACAACACATAATTCGAGAGACTAGTTCTAGGCTTTCACCATATTAAGATGGCTGAAGACAGTATTCAGTATACCCCTTTTGTAACACCTTTGGGCCAATTTGAGTACCTACGTTTACCATTTGGGCTTACTAAGGGTCCTAGAGTGTTTCAACGTTTTATAAATTAGTTCACTAATTAGAGAAAATAAAATATTACTATACTTAGATGATATAGCGACAAAAAATATTTCAGAACATTTTGATATTTTAAAGCAAGTTCTTATATTAGCCAGACAGAATTCATTAACCTTTCGAATGGACAAATGTAAATTTCTTTATAATTATTGCATTTATTTAGGTTACTTAGTTGACAAAGAAGGAATACGTCGTAACCATGAAAATATACAGGTACCGCCCCGGAGCGGGGCGGTATATCTTCAGCATACTGCGTTACAGTACGGCTTTCCAGTAAGATCCGAAATACCGAGCGCGAAACTTATGTGAATCGTACGCCAATCGTGTGGCAAATGAAAAAGCCACTTGTAGTAAATTGGTAGCTGAAGTAGAAAAATATTTACTTTTATATAAAACTGGAACTATGAAAACTGGAACAGCAAAAACTTCCAGCAGTAAAAATCATCGCAACAGTCGACACCCGGAAAAATGCAAGCAACGAAAACACCGGAAAAACCATGGCATACGATAAGTTCCGATCATGGGATCATGGGACCGTTACCAACCTCGAGCAAAGGAAACAACTACTTAATAGTTTTTCAAGACACATTCACCAAATGGGTGGAAATGACTCCGGTAAGGAAGATCTCAGCAAACGTCATAGTTTAACAAATAAAAGATAAAATAATCATGAGATTCGGATGCCCAGAAAAAATTATAACCGACAATGCAAAATCATACGACAAGATAGTAAAAGAACTGCTAACCGATTTTAATATAGAGAAACAAGATATACCACCGTATTCACCCCAGACGAATCCACTAGAGAGAGCCAATAAGGTAATAAAAACAATGCTTGCTCAGTTTTGTGAGGACAACCACAAGAAATGGGACTCACATATACCGGGGTTAAAATTTGCAATTAAATCGGCCCGACACAGTTCGACTGGATTTTAACCAGCACTTGAGTCACGAACTAGGACTACCTAGTAAAATCATAAAAGACACTAACAGGGACATTTTAATACCAGCAAATAATAAATAGGGAAAACTCAAGAAAACTTTTAATCTAATAAAAATAATGAAATTTATTGTACTAACCCTTACTACGTGAAAGTCCATCTTATTAAGAACAGTAAACAACTAAAAGGTTGAATTATACTTTCACTATTTATTCGTCAAATACGTTTTAAATGCAATGACGACCGTTTCGCTATAGATGCTAATTCTATTCTAAGGAGTATTGATCCTCTCCGGTTTATCCGTATCCCACGGGGAGCATTGATCTCCGCGTACCCGGTCTACGAGAGAATTGATCTCGTGTGATTTATCCTAATCCTGTAAGGGATATTGCCCTTTACACTACGTTATTTCTCCGGAGAATTAAACCCATCCACAAATACCTTCACGTCGATTGTATGTATACAAACCATATAATAGATCTCCCAGATGACCATATGGACATTGATGGGAGATGGTTTCGGCTGGTAAAAGAATAATCTTGTAAATACCGTAAACATGTATATAATTGTATAAATCTTTGTTTGTTTTGTGCTGAACAATAAATATCTAGTAACACAACCCGTATCTTTGTTCTACCATAGCTACTCTAAGCGGCAAAAGTAACTTTACGCCTTAGCCACTCTCAACATAAAGGGTGCGCGACGAGGCACCGTTACACTGTATTCTATTTAGATGGTATTTCTAATAATAGGAAAAAAATAAAATAGCTGAAATTACAGTACAATTTTTAATAAATTGAGAAAAAAGTAAATTAGATAGGTCATCCATCTCAAATGTGGCTGAATCCAATAGAAAAGATCCAATAAAACTCAAAGTCAAAACCACAGACTTTTATTCAATTAATGTACAATTATTGCAACTAGTTTCGGTCTAGATCAGACCATCATCAGGCTGTAAAGAACACAACAAATGGTAAGCAAGAAGTGCAAATAGTAATCGGTGGTAGAAAATAATATTAAAACAGTTTAAACAGCAATACCAAAGATAACAATTTTAGTACAAAATGAGAATGTGTCAACAGAACAGAAGTTATCTCAAATCATAAAAAATATCAATACTTTTTCTCTTTCTTTTTTGTAATACAATAAGTAAATCTTATGTATTTACCTATATATGTATAATGTAATACTAGTATGTGCAGGGTTACATCTTAATTACATCAAATAACAATGAAGTAAAACAATAAAATGTTGTAGCTACATGAACATGCTAAATAGATAATTGACAAACAAATACTTACCAGAGTCACAAGAGTAGAAGTGGAGGGTGTTAACACAACGTAGATAGGTGAAGATTTGTAATGTTACATTCCATTAAGGGGTGGTTTTGAATATTGTGTGTGGTTTTAAAAAATTCCTTTTTTAAAATTTTTTAATAAAGAATAAAATTTGTCAAGAAATAATAAGATATGGGGATTTTTGGGGGGAAGTCTACTAAATGAAGTAAGAGGGGAATTTAATATGTCCCTACTTGATGGAATAAAAAACCATAAGTAGGGTGGGAGTTAAGGGGTCGAAGGGGAGGAGGGAATTAGGGATTATGTCCCACTAGAAGGAATAAAAAACCAACAGTAGGACGAAGGAGAGGGTGGAGGGTTCCCACTGCATAGAATAAAAAACCAAGAGTGGGAAGGGATTTAAGGTTAAATTTTTAAAAAAGGGTTGAGAATATTTAAGGTGAAGGGGGGTATAATAGAAAACAAAGGAAACACAATGGAAGTAGAAAAGACTAGTGATAGTCCAAGTTTTTTAAAATAAAATGGAAACACAGGACGGATGGTCCAGTCGTATAAGGTAGATTTTTGAATTTTGATGTGGGAAAGCCCACTAAAATTCTTCTTCGGTTGAAAATATTTATTGAACGATGTCAATATAGACATAATTAAAAGTATTAACAGAATCATTGTCGGAATAGTCCATGTCAAGCGACAAATAAATTTGGATTTAAAATTCCACTCACTGAAGCACTGATACCGCACAACAAGTTGAAGTAAAATGTGACAGTTTAGGGAATTGAATGAAGTTTCGTCTTTTTTGAAAAGAAAGAAGAATTTAGACTAAGTATCTCTGGTTATGAAGTGAAGACATCATGGGACAGGAAGTAAAGAATTAACGTGGATAAAGACGGGATGAAAGTTAGGTGTGAAAGGAGGCCAGTAAAGTAAATATTGGTTCTGTGACTCTGGGCAAATAAATGTTTACAACAGGTGGTCGACAATAAACATAGACTGAATTACAATCTGAACAAGAAAGACTATAAATACCTGACTTATGTAACATGGGTACCTTATCTTTAATGCTAACAAACTTAGACCTAAGGGTGTCATTGGTTCTAAACGGCACATTAATGTTAAATTTCTTTAATATACCAGCCAGCTGATAGGAAACGTTACCCAGAAAAGAGATAGAAGTGGTGAAATGTCTACTTAAAGGATCTACAGGACTGTTACAGATTGGGAAAGAGAGTATGAATGTGCAATAGACACTATTGGGACAATGCGGCCGTAGAATTGAATACCGGGTTCAAGAACACAAAAATTTTATCAATAAATATCAAAATTACAACTTTTTTAATTCGCCTTCAGCATTTGCTAATCATATCCTTTCAGAGAACCATTCACGAAATTTTTTTGATGTTAAACTGTTACACAGTTGTGGTAAGGGTCAGAGAATGAACTTACTCGAATTCATGGAAATACATAAAATTAAGGTTGATGAAACTTTGAATTGCCTAAATGAACAAATCACACCAACTGATCAATACATTTTTTTAAATCTACCCAATCACATTTTCAAATGATTTCAACATTTCTCTTACACATAATAATTTCAGTCACTGACCTTCACCATGTTTACTGTTTTAATAGGAATTTTATAAAGTTTAAGGAAAGAAAACTTGAATATAACTTTTGATTTATACATAATTTTCATTGTTTTGTAATTTTTACATGTAAAATTGTTCTACTTCTTTAATTTTGAATTTGTTTTGATTGAGATTGTATGTTATTTCATTGCTGCTTGTTTATTGTCGACCACCTGTTGTAAACATTTATTTGCCCAGAGTCACAGAACCAACATTTACTTTACTGGCCTCCTTTCACACCTAACTTTCATCCCGTCTTTATCCACGTTAATTCTTTACTTCCTGTCCCATGATGTCTTCACTTCATAACCAGAGATACTTAGTCTAAATTCTTCTTTCTTTTCAAAAAAGACGAAACTTCATTCAATTCCCTAAACTGTCACATTTTACTTCAACTTGTTGTGCGGTATCAGTGCTTCAGTGAGTGGAATTTTAAATCCAAATTTATTTGTCGCTTGACATGGACTATTCCGACAATGATTCTGTTAATACTTTTAATTATGTCTATATTGACATCGTTCAATAAATATTTTCAACCGAAGAAGAATTTTAGTGGGCTTTCCCACATCAAAATTCAAAAATCTACCTTATACGACTGGACCATCCGTCCTGTGTTTCCATTTTATTTTAAAAACTTGGACTATCACTAGTCTTTTCTACTTCCATTGTGTTTCCTTTGTTTTCTATTATACCCCCCTTCACCTTAAATATTCTCAACCCTTTTTTAAAAATTTAACCTTAAATCCCTTCCCACTCTTGGTTTTTTATTCTATGCAGTGGGAACCCTCCACCCTCTCCTTCGTCCTACTGTTGGTTTTTTATTCCTTCTAGTGGGACATAATCCCTAATTCCCTCCTCCCCTTCGACCCCTTAACTCCCACCCTACTTATGGTTTTTTATTCCATCAAGTAGGGACATATTAAATTCCCCTCTTACTTCATTTAGTAGACTTCCCCCCAAAAATCCCCATATCTTATTATTTCTTGACAAATTTTATTCTTTATTAAAAAATTTTAAAAAAGGAATTTTTTAAACCACACACAATATTCAAAACCACCCCTTAATGGAATGTAACATTACAAATCTTCACCTATCTACGTTGTGTTAACACCCTCCACTTCTACTCTTGTGACTCTGGTAAGTATTTGTTTGTCAATTATCTATTTAGCATGTTCATGTAGCTACAACATTTTATTGTTTTACTTCATTGTTATTTGATGTAATTAAGATGTAACCCTGCACATACTAGTATTACATTATACATATATAGGTAAATACATAAGATTCACTTATTGTATTACAAAAAAGAAAGAGAAAAAGTATTGATATTTTTTATGATTTGAGATAACTTCTGTTCTGTTGACACATTCTCATTTTGTACTAAAATTGTTATCTTTGGTATTGCTGTTTAAACTGTTTTAATATTATTTTCTACCACCGATTACTATTTGCACTTCTTGCTTACCATTTATTGTGTTCTTTACAGCCTGATGATGGTCTGATCTAGACCGAAACTAGTTGCAATAATTGTACATTAATTGAATAAAAGTCTGTGGTTTTGACTTTGAGTTTTATTGGATCTTTTCTATGAGAAAAAAGTACTTTAAACCCTCAACAGGCTATTAACTTCTTAGGATTTACTTATGATACTACATGCATATGATGCAAATTTCTCTTCCCATGGACAAGACACATGCCATTAGGGAGTTAATTAACAGATTCAAGAATAAATGTAATACATATAACATCAGATAAATTTCTAGATTAATTGGAAACATTGTAGTAGCCTCACCTGCTACAAAATACGGTTTTGTTCATATAAAACCTTTTGAAAGGACTAAACATAAATATCATTAAATGGCAATCAACACAATTATGATAAAAAAAATCTAGATTCCAGAAGAATTAATAACTGAAATTGATTGGTGGTATAAAAATATTGAAGCAGGTCAAAATATTTAATCCATACCTTTTTCTCTCGAAATATTCTCCGACGCATCCCGGTTGGGGAGCTTATAGTGATGGGTTTCATTGCCATGGGTTTTGGGACAACCAAGAACGTCTTAAGGTAGGAATAGACCAAACAAACATTGTTGTGCAACAGTTGAACAACAGTCGAAAAACAAACGAGTTTACAAAGTGAGTACGTGTTGCGCAACAGTTGTGCGGCTGTTGTCGAACTGCTGCTCGGTGTTCGCTACCGAGGCGAAGGAGATGTTGCCCTACAGTGTGCACACAGCGTCTTCAGTGTAGACGCGTAGGTGCGTCAACTTTACATTTTTAATAATTAAGTAGTTCATTTCCATTCGAGCATATAAGACTAATCGTATCGGAAGACGTTTTGTAGGTTATTGAAATGTCGAACTGGACTGAAGAGCAAACTCTGTTGTTAATAGATCTTGTCAGAAGTTTTCCGAGTATATGGAATCCCGAAAATGAGAAATATAAAAATAAAATCAAACGTACTGATGCATTCAACAATATAGCTGAAGGTGTAGGGCTTTCGCGGGAAGAATGTGAGCGAAAATTAAAAGTTCTGCAAACTCAATTCAGACGAGAATGTGTGAAAAGTGTCACAAAATGCGGCCAAGGAACAAGTAAATTGTATGTCTCTCATTGGTTTGGGTATAAACATTTAATGTTTTTAGACAAGAATAAGCCGAGACATACGAGAGATACTCAAGTCGAGGTGAGTAAGCTTTATTTTTTATTGCCTTTTCACAGAATCATAATAACATTATCACAAGCAACAATATTATTTTTTATTCCATTTTGTCTTGCCACGGCACCCTTCTATTGGTTGAAAAATAACGCGCAAATTGTTCCCGGACCTCTTGTGCTACTCTGGTTGCTTTTCTACTAATTCTGTTTACATTTAAAAATGTTCCTGAAGGTGCTGGTTCGTTTCGGCAGGATCCAGGAGTCAAAATTCCGGAGGATATATCTTCTTTATCATAGGTTCCAGGCGGATTGTATAAAACTGTGGTTGATTTATTGTTTTGTAAAAAATTATGCAACAGGCCAGAACAACTTTTTCAGCATTATCAGGTTGCAATAGCATGACTTTTCGCAGAACTCGAAACACAGCTGACAGAACTCCAAAAGTATTTTCAACTACTCGTCTTGCTCGTGATAACCTGTAATTAAATGAACGTTGGTACGTCCCCTTCGCATGTTGTCCTGAAAATGGTTTCATCAAGTTCTCCTGCAGAGGGAACGCATCGTCACAAACAAATACAAAAGGAGTTGTGCTGTTCTGATGTCCTGGCAGCAGTTTTGCAGGTGGCAAATTTAATGTACCAGCGGTAAGTTTCTTTGCAAAATCTGTAATTTTGAAAACTCCACCATCGGAAATTTGTACTTGACATCCCACATTCACATATAAAAATCTATATTTCGCATCTACTACTGCCATAAGAATAATACTGAAAATGTGCTTGTAATTAAAATATTCACTTCCATTTTTGAAAGGGGCTTGTAGTACGACATGTTTCCCATCAATTGCTCTTACGCATTGCGGAAAGTTCCACAGGTCTTCATAATCCTGGGCAACTTGAAGCCACTTCTCAGGTGAAGCCGGTAACTGAAAAAAAATAGGTACTTATGTAAAATGTCCAACGTAGTCAACAATTTTATTATTAAGAAAGGTTTTCTTATTTTGCGATTCTCTACCACCTCCCAAATGTACTGTAGTGAAAATCTGTACCCGCCTATATACACACAGAGTAGATACACTTATTTTATTATATCCTTGGTCTAAAATTGTTTTGAACGTGATTTCGTTTTTCGTTTCAGACACAAGAAATAGAAAATACACAAGAAGACCACGCACAATCAGAAATTCCTACTAATGAGGATTCGTCCAGCACTCATGTAGACCCATCGCGTGATGACTCAGTGACAAATGTTGTACCACCAAGACAGGAAACCTCTTCTGATTTTCAACGCTGTGAATCACAAACATCTCGTGATACCGTGAGGCAGTTGGTACCACCAGGAAAGAAAACATCGGAAAAGCGCTCCATCAGTTCCTAACTTTATTGACGCTCTATTCGTATCCCAAAACCAACAGGAGGATAACTATACGCAATTGTTATAAAAAATTATGTCAACTACTTACTTATTCTAATAAATAATAGAAGAATATTTTGATTTTTCTTACCTGGATCTGATCCGTCAAAGCTTCTATTAGCGCTTAGCATACTTCCGGAATTATAGTACCAATTAATAATATAATAATAATAATAATAATAATAATAATAACTTTATTGCCTTAAAGAAATACATCTTGTGACAAGAAGCCCAACCATATACAGAGTTAGAAATGCCTACGATATAAAATAAAATAAATTATAGTACCAATTAACTGTTTCGATATGCGAAAAAGGTACATTAGACTGACATACGAATCTCCTGTGGCCAAAAACTGTAAAGTTACCAGTAATCTCGTCATGACACATATTGATTCTCGGTAGTTCGTATGTTTTTTTGCAATTTTAGGCCCAATCATTACTATGAGTTTTTCAAATGTAGTTGTATCCATTCGAGAGAAGTTATTGAACAACATGTCCTCCATTCTTAATTCTAGTAAAAACTGTTGTTCTCTGTTAGCGTATATACTTCTTTGCCACCACCTTCGATTTCTACGGCCTCTTCGAGATACTTTTATTTTCATAACTAAAAACGTACACCACGCGAGTAGAGCATCTTCGTCGTCGGTCATGGTGCCTGACTGAACGAACACTGGACAAACACCGGAAAAAGCAGGCTGGTCGATGTTGACCGATAGTTTGTCGACAATGTTTTCTCCCCACGGAAATAAGTTAGCCAACAGTTGCCTACCTGCTGTTCAACTGTTGAACAACAATATTTGCTTGGTCAATTCCCACCTTTATGTATATTACTTACCTACAACTTAAAGCTGCATATTATGGTTTAAAATTGTTCACAAAAGATAAAACTAATATTCGGGTGCTACTAAAAATAGATAACCGAACAGCTATTTTTTGTATAAACAAAGCGGGTAGTGTCAAATTCCCACATTTAAATGATCCCGTAAAAAATTGTGGTAATGGTGCGAAAATAAAAAGATTTTAGTTCTTGCTGTAGTTTATTTCAAAAGAGTATAGTGTAATAAATCATTAAGTGCCATAAAATTTGCCTGAATTTAGGTGTCGTCCATGGGCGTAGGCAAATCTTAGGATTATTAAAGATAATAATTAAAGTAAATTTAAAATAACAGACATAGATAATAATAAAAGGCCATTTTTTGGATGTAATTTGGTCTAAAATTAAGTACTTTCATGTATTTAAGTAAAATTTCTTAAAAAAAGATTAAGATTAATTTTAGTGGTTTTTGTAAACTTTTTAATGTAAACTTTTAAAAAAGAGTTTAAATATATTGTAATGATAAAAGGTGTCTTAATCATTCTAGTTAGTAATTGTTAGGTACCACACCAATTTTCAGTGATATTGTGATATAGAAATATTGAAAAAATTAGAAAATGGCGACATTTACTCCAAAGAAAAGAAGTGTAAAAAATTCTCCGCTATCTGTTGGTGAAAAAATTATAATTTTAAATGTATATGATTGCATAAAACACGATCACCCTAGTTTGTCTGTTCAAGAAAGTGTTGAGCGATGTGCCCGAATGACTGGAATTGGACAGTCCACGATTTTCAAATTATTGCGAGAAAGAAAGATATCAGGCCAGGTAAGTCCATGCAAAAAAAAATCAGGAAGACCAACAAAAATCTTAGATGAAGACACCAAATGTGACATTCGAAGAAAAGTTCATTCCTTTTATTTTAAACAGGAAATACCCACCCTAGACAAAATATTGATGGAGATAGGCCAAGATGACGGTATTCCTTTGATATCCAAAAAACTTTTATGGAAAACTTTAAAAAGCATGAATTTTGCCTGGGAAAAGCACAATCGAAAGGCACTATTACTGGAAAGTGATGAAATTGTTTGCTGGAGACGAAAATATTTGAGAACTATAAAGCAGTACCGCAGAGAGCAAAAGAAAATTTTTTATCTTGATGAGACGTGGATAAACGAAGGTTATATAGTCCAAAAAATGTGGCAAGATAAAAATATAACGAGTGCTCGCCAAGCTTTCATAGAAGGCTTTTCTTCCGGTATTAAAGTGCCTTCGGGAAAAGGGAAGAGGCTTATAATTGCTCACATTGGAAGCGAAGAAGGATTTTTAAAAGGTTTGTTAAGCTTTGAGTCGTGTCGGACGGAAGATTATCATGAGGACATGAATTCGGATGTCATCGAAGACTACTTCGGGGAAATGTTGAAATTTCTTCCAGATGATTCGGTCGTGGTTATGGATAATGCAAGCTACCATTCAAGACGCATAGAGAATGTACCAACTTCAGCTTGGAGAAAGCAAGAAATTATTAACTGGCTGTCGAATAAAGGTATTCAGTTTGAGACGAATTCAATAAAGAAGGAACTACTAGCCATAGTAAAACAACATAAATCTCGCTTCATGAAATATGCCGTTGAAGATATAGCAGAAAAGAATAAAGTAACTGTGCTGGGCCTACCTCCATATCATTGCGAATTAAATCCTATAGAACTTATATGGGCACAAGTTAAAGGATATATTGCAAGGCACAATACCACATTTAAAATGAAAGATGTCAAGGTATGGTTTAATAAAGCCATTATGGAAATCACATTAGAAAACTGGCAAAAAGCAATCCAGCATGTTTTAAAAGAGGAAGATAAAATGTGGGAACTGGACAACTTGGTCGATCGGGTGGTTGACCCTATAATTATAACACCAGGGGATGATGACAGTTCTTCGGATGAAGACTATAGTTATATTGAATAATTTAATTGAAGTGTAAATATACGTAAAGTTCTTTCGTGTGTGTTTGTTCTGCTGTATTAAATTTGTATTTCCCTTCATATAATTTTTATGAATGCATATATTCTTAGGTCAAATATCCCACTAGCGCGCCTCTGGCGCAGTGTTTATCCGTCGATAACAATGGACTAATCCCTAAAAACAGGGTGATACCTACCTGCTCTTTATGAAACGATAGAATTTTGCAATGCGGACTATGGAAGTGACAGAATTTATTGACGGATCACCCTCTAGCCCTTTTGAATACTTCTACTAGGTTTTATTACTCTATACTCTTTTGAAATAAACTATAGCTAGAACATAGAAGCAGATAAAAAATCAAAGTCCCTATCTATATTTACAGAGTATGAAATTAACAACAAATATTTTCAGCAGACAGTTGCGAAATTTGGAAACCTCGATATAGATTTATTTGCAACAAGAATAAATACAAAAGGTGAAAAATTTATTTCATGGTTTCTAGATTCAGAATCTTTTTTAGTTGACGCGTTTACAACAAACTGGTTGAAATATTACTTTTACGCTTTTCCCCAATTTGCAATTTTGACAAAGGTTTTAGAAAAAATTATACAGAGTAGCCGGTATCTTAGTTATACCATACTGGCCAATGTAACCTTGGTACCCAGTCCTTTGGAAATTATTAACAGAAAAACCTTTGTATTTTCAATCCAATAAATATTTAATCACATCTCCCTTTAGAGAAACGCATCCATTATTATTAAACAGCAAGACCCCTGCAATGTAAATACTTATTTAGAGTTCCTCACAGAAATGCTTAAAAATGGACATTCTTTTTCAGTTTTAAATTCTTACTGGCCTGCTTTAAATTTAATTTTTAGCCCACACCCACAAGACGAAAAAATTATAGGTAGGTTTTTAATACTCAACCCCCGAGTCCACAATTTAATATTACATGAAACCCAGACTTATTATTGCAGTTTCTGGAAAAGTGGCATCAATTACAAAATCTATCATTAGAAAAATTGACATATAAATTAGTTACAATTATGGCTCTAGTAACTGCCAGTAGAGTACAAACCTTATCATTAATAAAAATTAAAACATTGAAAAATTACCAGATAAAATAGAAATAAAAATTCCTGATAGAGTAAAAACATATTATTCAGGCAGTTATCAACCTATCTTAAAATTTCCTTATTTTAAGGATAAAAAAGATTTTGATAGATTTTTATATGGAAGCAACATCACAATATTCGACTAACAATAAAAACCTCATTCATACTCATAAAAGTCAAACGACCACTCACATTCCCATAAAAAACTTTTTCAGGCGGCTTCGTCGCAGAGATTTATACGTTGGATAAAGAAAACATTAAACCGGAATAGATAGGTACCTCAGTTTTTTCTACCGATAGTGTTCGTCATGCACCAACTTCGGTGGCACTTAGACCGGGAATAAGCAAAGAAGAAATTAAAAATACTGCGGGTTGGACTCCTTCTAAAATCTTCTTGGTTTTTTATAATAGACCTTTAAGAAACCCTAATAATACCTTTGCTAAAGCCATTATTCAACCAAATAAATTATTCCTTATTACTTAATCAGCAAAAATATTGCATTAATTAAGTAGGTTATGGTCGTCTTAAATAATAATATATCCGAGAAAATCAAGGTACTCTTAGGGTAATGTGAATCCAGGTAATTTGTTTATATTTCCTTCTTCTTTCGTAGGAAGTGAACGTTTCTTTCGTAAAAATTATTTAGATGCTATGGCAACATGAGAAGTAGAATTTTTTTTAACGTTCAATTGCAATCCTAAATGGCAGGGAATTTCTAATAATTTGAAGAGGGGTGAATCATCAAATCAACCTGTAACGTTATAAAATCTCATTTCAATTAAGTACATACGTCTTTAATAGATCGCCCTGTAGGCACCTATTTAGGAATTAAAATTTTAACATAGTCGAGCACGAAACTTTTCGATTTTGGATATCGACAGTCATACAGTCATTAATGTTGTAAATTTTTGGTCGATTGGTACTACAATTTTCTTAACTTTATAATATTCTTATCAGCCTTAAGCGATTACATTTTGAAAATTGTAATTTGTTATTGTGGGAACGTGTTGGATATTTAGTGGCATTATTTCTCAAATAATTTTCTTGTTGAGGTTCAATTAATACCAAGCCAACTACTTTACAATAAAGATAACCGGTGTCTTGCTATCGATAAGGTATGCTTTTTTTGGTTTTTGTTGACGTTTCTTTTGTTATCATAAATTTTTGTTATTATGTTAACAAAAGAATAATTTGGGCTATTTGCAGAAAGGATTATTTTAAATAGAAAAAAACATCTGAAAAGTGCCTTTAATCTCACCAGCTACCAAGTGTAGATAAAGTACCTCTTGGCCCGGGTGAGTGGAAAATTTTTACTATCTTAAAATTTATAATTTATATTTCTTTTTTGCTTTTTGCTAATAATAAGCCTATAGAGAACTGTACCTTTTTTTGTACTTCAATTTTGAGTAAACAATTGAATTTTTACATCAGCTCTTGCCTGAGGTAAAGGAAAAACTTCATGTAAGGATTCGGAAAAACTTTTATCTAATGGAAGATCTGTTATATTGGTATTATTGGCAGTTTGAATTTCTTCCAAGGTTACTGAAGCAGCAAAATGGTGGTCTTTAAATACATGTCGATTAACGGGCCAAATACCAGAAGTTTTGAAAGCATTTTCAGCTGTGCCAATCGTCGCTGCTCTACCGTAGGCTTCTGCAAGTAAAGCGACAACATCATAGGGAGTAATTGCTTTTCCCACATTTTCTCTTAAATAAGTTTCTTGTGCTTGCGATGAGTTGTGTGACTCGGCAATTGTAGCATTATGATTCCATTTTCTCGTGCAAACAAAAGTGCTTCTAAATTTTGACTATGAGTAGAATGTCCATCTAAGAGTAACAACACCGGTTCTTCTTTTGAACAAACAATACTGTTTTTGAAGTGAGCCACTTAACAAACAATTCACTAGTTATGTAACCTGAGTCGGAAATTGTGACTTTACTTCCTACTGGAGCTCCTTTTTCTAATTCTGGCGCAAATCTCTTTCTTTTAAAGATAAACATAGGTGGGATATAGGATCCTGCAGCGTTAACGCAGCACACAACAGTGGTATTCACTCCTCTCTCACCACTACTTACCGCACCTATTTGATGTTTTCCTTTGAGACCAATAATTTTTTGAGGCTTCTTTTGCACAGTTGTGAAGCCACTTTCATCAACATTGTAAATTTTTGTTCCAATCAAATTATATTTGTCCACGACCTCTTCTAGGAGCGTGAAAAAAGCCTCAACCCTTTCTTTACTAAATCCTCTCATTCTGGCAAGTGATGTGGCTTCTGGCTGACGAAGAGATAGTCTTGGATTTCTTCGCATAAATTTGTAAAACCATTTTTTCCCAGCTATCGCTTTTTCAGTGTTGAAATAGTGTTCAATGTTATGTTGTTTGGCAACATCAAATGCAAGTTTTCGTACATCTCTAATCGTTAATCCAAAAAACCTTTCCTCAAACTACAGAATATGACTTACTAACTCCTTTTCCATTTCTGTCGAGAATATAGGTCGTCGACCAAAACGCTTCTTAATGGAAGGTACTTGCCTCTAGCTGGCATTTTTCTGAAAAAATAAATAAAAGTTTCTTAATTTGGACCAGCCCAACTTGGGCAATCGAATCAGTCCAATATAGGCTACACGCAGTTTTGTAAAGAAACATTTTTTTTCTAAACAACTTCTACAGATATTTGGGTCAAACTTAACCATAAATATTCCCAAAACATCTAATATTATCATAAAAATTTTAAAACAACTCTTACCTTGATTATAAAAAGCTAATCCCTTATTTAAGAGTAACGAAATATTACTACGTCCAACGAAAATATAAAACGTAATCTTTCATTGGAAACCTAAACTCGACTAGACGTGCTAAACACATGTATTAGGTATATAATGCGTAGTTTAATAGTTCTACACCAGACTAGCGCCACTATTGCTAACTTATACGGATAATAAATGAATGGTCCAAATTAGGAAGCGGTCCAATATTGGCTACTTTCCCTATGTACTCATGGAGGCAAGAAATTAAGTTGATTTATTAAACAATATGTTTGTGGGCGTGATATTTTTTTTATTATTTTGGGGTTTTGAATTCGGTCGTCAAGGTTCAATTGACATTTTGGTGAACATTGCGAACTTTTCTTGAGAATATTAGAAGCGTGATGCTATTCACAATTTTTGTTATTATTAAGTAAAAACGTTTAAATTTTGTGGTATATTGCCTGCAAATATTTATAATATATACCACAAAATTTTAATGTATTAAGATTGGAGTGTTAAATTTATCAAAAGAAATCTTATGTTTTGTTTTAAATAAAAGAAAATTTATAGTTTTACAATATTTTAAATCCGAATCTAGTACTAAAATCAACACCGTAAATTTAATCAAGTTTTGAACAACTTTTTGTTGATATCGATAAGCCGACCATACATTAAGAATATGATAAACAATCAAATTACAAATGAATCACTATATGATGTTATTTCAACTGGAATTTAGTAGCTAAAACTATTGATAGAGGCGTCTGAAACAAGACTAACCTTCAAAATACAGCAGGTTGCTCATATTGTACAAAAACTAGAAAAAGAATATACGTTATTAGAGGAGAAAATTGAACAAATACAAAGAGAATAAAAGAGAAATAATGTTATTGTTTATGATTTAGAAAGAAACGAAAATAATTTGGATATTCCAAATTTGATTACTACCCTGAACAATATACTAAAAATGTCTCTAAAAATAACTGATTTCCGATAAAACTGGAATTTCTCTCTTACCGAAAAAAGCAGGAAGTGTTTAACAATGTCAAGTGTCTCAAAGGGTCTAAAATTTCCATAGCTCATGATCTAACAAGCTTACAACGGGAAGAAGCGAACATCTTGAGAAAGCTATTGTACTAATCCTTACTATGTGAAAGTTTATCTTATTCAGAACAATAAACAACTAAAAGGTTGAATTAACTTCCACTATTTATTCTTTAAATACTTTAAATGTAATGACAGCCGTTTCGCTATCGAAATAGCATTACATTTAAAGTATTTAAAGAATAAATAGTGGAAGTTAATTCAACCTTTTAGTTGTTTATTGTTCTTGAGAAAGCACTTATATCTTGCGAAACAAAACAAGGAACCAAACTGTTTTTTCAAAAATGGAAAGCTTTTTGTAAATGGCATGTCATACTCTCCCTCTGAACTTGAGTATAATGAAGATCAATCAGAAAATACTGTTCACAGCGACCCAGGTACACCTGTGATACTAAAATATCAGAGAAAAGCAGAAAGTGAAGAATCCGATAAACAAAAGCCAACAGAAAGTAAAGAAAAGGTATCGACTAGGAACGCATCGAGCACGAACGAATCAAAAACAAAATCAGAAAATAAAGATAAACGGGAAAAGAAGGATCAGCAAAAGGAATCAAGAGTATTAATAGATCAACTTGTAAAGACATACAAAACAAGAAATAACTCTTCGTCGACATCAAAAATCGGTTAAATTTGAAAATTAAATTTTGTTTTACTTATTTATTATTATTATTTTTTTAAATTATACTATTCTATATATTGTCTATACACTTTCTCTTTTTTAATTTCGGATTTTAAATTTTAATTTTAATTTTAGAAATAGTATTGTGAATAGATAGAAATTTTTGTTCCTCAATTAATTAGATAATGGATCAATATATTAGACTTTCAGCCATATGAACATATCTCAACTATAATTGATGGAGATGACGGTCTATGTAATGTTGTTGACGTGATTAGTAAGCCATGTTTCTCTTTTTTTCATACCAATCTAAGAAGCATAAATAAAAATTTCAATGAAGTGTCTGTATTGCTAACAAAACTTCATTTTAAGTTTGACGTCGTAATTTTTACAGAGACCTGGAATATACCTGTGATAAATTTTTTTCACTTACCTGGATATGCAATGGAATATAACTATAGTCACAATAATCAAAATGATGGTATGATAGTCTATGTAAGAAACAACTTAAAGTACTTACATAAACTACCGCATGGAGATATTAGGTTAATGCGAATCGTAATAGAGGGAACTAAAAGTGAAAATATTATAATTGATGCATTGTACCGTTCCCCATCAACATGCCCTTATGAATTTAATTTAAACTTGCGCAATTTTTTAAGTGATCATTCGCAAAATAATAAACATGTATATTATTTAACAGGAGACATAAATATCAAATACAGATTATGCAAATGAATACTTGAATCTCTTGGCGGAGTTTGGTTATTGCTCACTTATAAACACTTATACGAGAATAGCAAATAATTCGAGATCTGTTCTGGATCATGTATTCATTAAATACAATAAAACCCATAAACCAGAATCGTTCGTTCTTAAATATAGTATTACTGATCATTTTCCAGTCATTGTAGCCTATCCAAAGGATTTCCGTATAGAAACAGGAAAAACTGATAGTTATATTAAGGTAATAAATGATAGTAAACTGCTTGAACTAAATAAATTATTCCAATGGAATGAAGTTTATAGAATAGAAAATGTAAATACAGCAACAGAATATGTTATAAATAATCTTAAAAATATGATTGATGAAGCAACTACAATAAAAAAATTTAAATACTCCGAAAGGAAAAGAAATCCATGGATAACTGCATCCTTAATGAAATCAGTAGATACAAAACAAAATAAATATAAACAGGTATTGATAAATCCACAAGACACTGACCTATTAGATGAATATAAAAAATATAAAAACAAATTAACTAACCTTTTAAAAATAAGTAAGGAAAGCTACTACAAAGCTCAAATTGAAAAAAACAAAAATAATTCTAAAAATCTGTGGAATACTTTAAACAAATATTCAGGAAAAACTAACTCACATACTGTGTTTAAAATCGTAACCTATGAAAGCATAAACTTTACAAATTCAAGAGAAATTGCAAATGCATTTAATAGGCATTACACTAATGTTGGTAAGGCTATGGCTAAAAAAATAAACAAATCAAACACCTCTGTAAAAAAGAGAAATATTCTAAAAAAAACTTTTTTCATGAAACCTACCAATACTAAAGAAATAATCCTTACAATTAATAATTTAAAACATAATAAAAGCCCTGGTATGGATGGGATAACATCAGAAAATTTAAAAATAATAGATTACATTACAGATCCATTAGAGTACATTATCAATAAAATGATAGAAAAGGGGGTATCTACTCTTCATTACTAGAATCAAAAAAATTGTACATCCATCTTTATTACAAAAAAATTTAAGAATATTGTTTAATACTTTTCTTAATAATTCTTATCCTTATGGATTGTTGAAAAGGTTGATTTACTCAAACGTGGTGGACGAACCTTTACCCAGCAGAGATAGCTCCAATATTTCTTTAGAAGTAACAGAATACAGATTTGGCTCAATGCCATTTATCAAAGACTTAACTCCTAGTCTAATAAAAATGTTCAGGGATGATAACAGAAGATTTGCACAGAGAAGTTTCAAACCAATATCAAAGATTTTCACAAAATAAAAAACAAAGATGATATTCTGTCTATAAGTAATATAATTTACTCAATATCTTGTTGTGGTTGTGACTCAAGGTATATTGGGCAAACTAAACAAACTTTAAAATCACGTATAACTTCACATAAAAGTGATTGTAGACTGTACTAGTTACAGACCATCGTATGGATTTTACTAACACAAAAATATAACATAACCAAAAAAACTTAATAAAGAGACTCTTCTTAGAAATGACAGAAATATTTAAAGAAAATAAAAACATGAATAAAAGATCTGACATTGAAAATTTAAGCGAAATTTACTCTTATTTGTTAACAATGGAAAAAAATAATACTAAAAGTATAAAATAATAATAAAAGTGACTTTAGGTGTGGTAGTTCGATTACACGAGAGGATTGGCATTGATAATTTTACATAAAATTGAAAATTAATTGTTAAGAGAATTAAAAAGAATACAGTTATAATCATAATTTTAGTAAATTACATTTAAGTTGACAATATTGTAATATAACTGTTGCTATCTATGTTTTTATGTATTTGAATGTGTTTTCTCAGTTAAATTCTTCGTTCGGAATATTTAAAAGGGTTGAAGTATAGTTAAATGATTGGTTTTCGAGTCCGTATGGTATATACAAACATTTTTTGTTCTTAATTCTTATCGCACTAGCAAATTACTTCGAACGTAAAATAACATTCGATTCATTTTTAAAATATTTTTAACCCAGGTATTTTAATACAAATTTTATTGGGTCAGTATTACATTTTCCCTAGATGTAAGAAAGTTTACTATGTGTATCTGGTTTAATTTTATATTTACCTAATCTCACAATAATTGTAAGTATGAGAAAGTAGTTGTTTTACATGTAATTTTTAACATTCGTAACATATTGCAGTCTTGAAAAATAAAACAATAAATTTTCGAAAGCTCGGATTATTAAAGAGTATTTTTTAACCTAGCCAATTGAATATAGACCGGAACTCCGATATAAATAAAAAATTGTTGTTATTAAGATGTCAATTTTGTAATGCTCTTTATTTTCGAGAAAAATACAATACAAGAAGTCAATTCTCTTTTTGATATATATTAGGAAATGTGTGTTTGCCTAATCTTCATGAATATCTTCGGCGTCAGTGTAGGACCTTGTAACTGTAAGTTTTGGTAAAAACATTTTTTTCCACAAAATAATTACATGAAGTATCCCGCCATCTAGTAATGAAACAATAAACTAGCTTAAAAGTGCATTTGTTCGGTAAAATAGTAAAATCTATTACCTTCTAAACGTCAATTCTATAAATTTTGTGCAGGACCTTCTAGCTGCAGTTTAAAACAATTCGTTAGTGAAAAGATTGTTAAGTTATTGTTTTTATTTTATTTCTAGCATCAAAAAGTATATGTGAGTATTATATTTACAAAATAATTTATATTGTTTACTTAAATTACATTGTAAGTGTTTGAAACACATAGAAAGTAATGCATCAGACACATTTAAGAATACTTAGAAGATATTAAATTATCAATAGCTACCTTTGCCTATTTTGATTATTAAAATACAAAATACACTTTAATAACTTAATATGTGTATAATATAGTTATCGTGTAGTGAAGTTTGACGAAAAATAAGTTCAACTTATTCTTACTTTTTTGTTTTTCGGTTGTCATTATTTGTGTATTATTTTTCCTAGGAATGAGTAATATAAACAATAATCAAAGGTTTAGTTTGTGTTTTTAATTAAATACTATGTTAATATATTGACTACGATAATGTTCACAGTCACAATGTTAACTTCAAGAAGTAAAAGAAATAAAAAATGTCATAATGGCTCTCCAAATTGATTCACAAATTAACCAAAATAGTCACCAAAAGAGGAAAGAGTCGTTAAAAAAAATAAAATAAATGAGAGTGATACTATTACGTCAATTGCTTTTAAAACCAATACTCAACCTGTTGTTGAAGAATTTCCTCCCTATGTTCAGACCTTTGAAGAGTTATTGCTAGATACTGACAATTTTGTTACTGTTAATTTAACTAAAGTCCACATTAACGAAGAACCTTTTGCGTTACCAGAATTAATAGGCAATAATTTTGAAACATTAAAAGAGATAAAAAAGAGAAAAAAGTGCTTTTCTACTCACCGCCCAAGAAAGCCATAAGTGCTTCCTCAACTCCAACAATCCAAGAAGAAGAAGTAGAAATATTTCAGGAAAACTACGGGGAAGACGCAAAAGTACAGAGTGTAGAAGCTGAAAAAAATATACCCCTAAAGAAAAAAGAGAGCAAAGGAAAAACCGTATATAAAAATTCTCAGCAGTTACAAGAGAAGGCAAAGCAACGTTTTCAGGAAATTCAGACAAAAAAAGGTTCACCATCAGTAACATATTATACTGCACTATTTTCGAAGAACGGTAATAAAAAATTTTCTTACGAAACACGTCAAGTCTCTAAAGCAAATTAGTAAACATCGTAATTAATTCATTAACTTTTTTTTCAATTAACGTGCTCGGCTACTAAGGCCACTCACACAGGTACAATAAAGTATAAAATTAATTTTATGGATCATTTCTTCGAAACAATTAATTATTGTAAATAAATTAAATATTAAATTAATACAGGTTAAATAAGCATTAGAGTTTTTGGTACAACTGGATATCTTTAAAGAACTGGATAACGGTGAAGGCATTGTCTGGATTTCCAAGTATTTCTTGTAGATTTCCCTTGAGATTGAGCTGCTGTCTTCTAGCTGTGTCCTGTTGACATTCTATAATAATGTGTTCAACAGTAAGGTTGCAGTTACATGTTGAACAGAGAGGTCGATTGTTAGATAACATGAAGTAGCCATGGGTAAATTTAGTGTCACCAATTCTTAGTCGTCTCAGAACCGCTAGGTCTTGTCTTGAGAGACTTGCAGCACCAATAGAGTAATGTTGGCTTAATGAAGGTTGGATTTGATGCAATTTTGTCGGAGTGGAGTTCCAATGATCTTGCCATAAAGATCTGACCTTATGCTTGATGACTTGCTTGGGATCGGATACAATTTGGATATTATCTGCATAATGGTTCGAAGTTATGGCGTTTTTAGCTAGCTGATCTGCAAGTTCATTTCCCATTATACCAATATGGGATGGTGTCCATAGAATGGTAACTGTTATGTTTTGGGAAAAGGAGAGTTGGTAGGTATGATGAATTTTCTGTACAAGAGGATGGTCACTGAATATATCTTTAATGGAATGTATAGAGACAAGTAATCCTGTACATATGCAGACATTTTTGTTGGACACGGATATGTGTTTGAAAACTTGAAGTATACTATAGAGTTCTCCGGTATGTATACTACAAGTTGATATTGTGGAAGAGAAAATTGGAGATTGTAAAGTCGTTACGGCACAACCTACTCCTGTTTCATTTTTCGAGGCATCAGTATATAATAAGTCATAATCATTACGGTATATTATATCCAGAAACGTTTTTCTGATTAGATCGTTTGGTGTTTCATTTTTATTCAGGGTTGTGAGAGATGTGTCAATATGAGGAATGTTTTTCGTCCATGGAGCCATTAAGGGAACAGGTAGTGGTAATGTTGAAGAAACATCAATTTTGATTTGCAACGACTTTAGAAGAATAGCTAAAGGTTTTATTGTTAAGAATGTTGAGGTATTCTGTAAATTATCATTGGTAAACAAGCTGAACACAGGGTTAGAAGGATTGGAAGATACCGAGATAACATAGTTAAGTAACAGTTGCTGACGTCTTATCCATAAAGGAGGTTCATAAAGACTTTAACGCAATAAAGACTTTCTACTGGGCTGGACTTAAACGCCCCCAGGCACAGGCGAAGAGCTGTATTGTGTAAAGAGTTCAAGACATTAATAAGTGATTTAGATGCAGATATATATATATATATATATATATATATATATATATATATATATATATATATATAAAGGAGGGTAGTCTTGACTGATATATATGAAATTAAAGGTTTTTTTTGAGGTAAGCAGTCAAATAAAAAAGTGCAATTAATGTAAACTCTTTATATTTGCGAAGCTTTCGAAAATGTTTATTTTCTTCTTCAGCACAAACTAAAATTATAATAAACTTTTAACATTATATTATAATAGTTAAATTAAAAACTTACTATCGTGGGGTTAAATAATTTTTGGCCTCATAAATGCGCACATTATAAAAATTTTTACCAAAATACATTTATTCTAAATTAACATTTCTTTTAATTTAATTTATTTTTACTGGCTGCAACCCCCGATATTTTTAAATATTTAGTATTTAACTAGTCAGCCGAGACTATCTTCAACTATATATATATATATATATATATATTCGCAGCAGCCATAATCTAATTTAGATCGAATAAGAGATCTGTATATTTTTAGGAGAGAATTTTCATCCGCGCCCCAATGATAGTGAGAAAAGGTTTTTATAATATTTAGTCGTCTGTATCCTTCGCTCTTTGTATCTAATATATGTTGTCTCCAAGAGAGACGGGAGTCAAATACCATACCCAATATTTTACAGTGATTTACAACCTGGAGGGAAACGTTATTGATTATAATATTAGGGACGGTGTTTATTGAAGATTTACTAAAATTGATAATCTTGGATTTTGTTGGAGATAGAGGGAGTCCCAATAATTTTATCTTGTTGGACAGGGAATTTACAGCGGACTGAATCAGAGAAGAGGTAGTGGACACTGACTGACCGTGACCATATAATACTGTCATTGGCGTACATTGTGCATTTAATAGGTGCAATAAAACCAGAGCATAGATCATTTGTTACAGGGTTGAAAAGAGTGGGACTGAGTACAGAGCCTTGAGGTATACCGTCGGTTTTTTCTTTGTTGTTTGATTGGGTTTTGAGGTGTTATGTATAGAGGGTTTTCGGTTTGGTTTTCGGTGGGAGTATCTATCGGTGAGAGTTGAGAGGGACTTTCAAGATTGCTATCTGTAGATAAGCCTCTCTTTTGGCCTTGAGTTGTAAATTCACTTGCTCGATGGGTGTCAGATTAGATTTATTATATTCGACACTTATACTCTGAGTATTAGATACAAGTAAATTGTCAGAATGTGTATTAGTTGTTTGCAATATCGTAGATGAGGGTGGAGAATTTTGAATTTCAGTTTTAGGTTGATTGGTGCAAGATTCGGCGGTATATCCAGGTTGTTTACATAAAAAACATTCCAGTTTATCAGTGGACACAAAGATTCTATAAGGCGTATTATTGAAAGTAATTAAAAGGGATGTCTGTAGTGAGAAGTTGTCGTTCTCTGGTATAATATATGTTATTCTACGAAAACTCATGATGTGAGAATAATTTTCATCCGGTACGCCACATTTCACAAATGAAACAGGAGAGGCTAGCTGAAGTCTTTCAAAGCGTCTTCTATAAGAGAGTGGGGGATAGTGGGAGAAACGTTAGAAATCAGAATTCTTTTAGCCGGTGTGATAAGTCTTCGAATTGGTATTATGTTAGATTTAATATATATACTATCATGTTCTTTGAGAAGACTGTCGACAACAGCAGTAGAACTTAAATAGATGCATATACGGTTGTTAGAGATTCTAGATGCAAATGTTACGTTTTTGGGAGTTACAATTTCCCCTACAGCTTTTATGTACTCGAAGTGGGTGGTATTGGTTATGAAGTGCATGATGATTGTTTGTTCTCTTTTAGGGAAGGTTGCTGGAGGAGGTTTTGTTTGAGCGGCACCGACATAGGAATTTGCAACATTGGGTACATTTTGAGAAAGTGAGTTTGCTGTAGATTGGGATTGATAATTATTAATTTTTTAGGTGGCCCTGGATATCAAAACCTTAGATTAGGAAAGCATATGGATACCGCACTTCGCTTTATTTTGAGCTTGCGTTCTGTGACACATTTTTAGCAGCCGCCATTATTTCTGTGGCAAACAAAGCGAATACAGCGTGTGCTTCATTTGTGAATTTATAAGTGAAAATTATTGAGATTGTGAATTATTTTTGAACTGAATAATGGTGAATTGTTGTGCTTACGGATGCCGAAGTCGCAGCGAGAAAAGGAGATAGGAATTTCATTTTACAGGTAAACAAACGATTGTATATACAATGACCTTTGTAGATTTTTCTATTTTAAAAGATAAAAGAGTTATCTCTGAGTAATTATATTTAAGTATGTAATTATTCAGTCTTTAATTCATCTAATTATAGTGTTTGGATAACGCGGTTTAATAATATTCATTCTAAATCTGCATAAATAATATATTTTCTTGCTTCAAAACAGCCATTTTACCAATGGCGTAGGTAAGCAATTTTTAAGTTTCTCCAAATAAATCTAGCTATTCATTTCAATAGGAGATTAATGCAAAAAGGACTAAATCAAAACGACAAAAGAATTATTCACTGTAAAATAGGAGAATTTTCACTAGAAAAACATGTAGGTATTTTATGAACTTTTTATTTTTTGTTACAGCCTTCCTACAGATGTAGAAAAAAACAAATTATGGATAGGTAACACCAAAATTAAGGATTTGGGAACCAACTAAAAATGATAGGCTTTGGTCAAAACACTTTGAGGAATGTTGGTTATATAAAACTGATGTAAATTCAAGACTACATTTGCTCCAGGAAGCTGTACCAATAATTTTTCATCAGTTGCCCACATACCTGCAACCCAGGAAGGTATGTACCTACATAACTAATAACAATAAAACACCTTGGCAGTTATAAGTAAAACATAATTTAAATTTTTTGTGAATTGGAAATATTTATATAAAAATATTGTTTTTTCTAGGCCAAATAGAGAGCACCATTCGAATATATTCAGAGTACAGAACCTGGTCCTTCTACTTCCTCAACACAGTCATTAAACCCAACAGCTGACTGTCCTGGTTAAAAATACTGAAATGGAAGTTACTTCTAGAAACTATTAGAAGTTAAGAGAAGACTAGAAAAATTAGGGTATTAAAACAATCTATAAACAGGCTAAAAAGAAAAGTTGTTTCCCTTAAACAATTAATAACCAGTTTGAAAAATAAGAACTTGATTTATAATGAAAGATCCATTTTATTAGAAAATGTGAGTAGTGTAAATAAGCAATTGTTACAAAGAATGCAATGTCTAAAAATAAAAATACCCACCTTTCACAATTGAATAATTCAATACTCTGAGTAAAATTATAGAAAATTCAAATAAACCATTACTTTGTTCTCTTATCATTGATGAGATGTCAATTCGGCAGCACTTGGTATGGAATGGTAAAAGTTTCCACGGTTAGTCAATTTTGGGGTTGATTTGGATGATGATTCAAATGAATTAGCCAAAGAAGCTGTTGTTTTAATGATAGTTGCAATTAATGACACATGGAAGCTTCCACTTGGCTATTTTTTGTCTAATGGTTTAAATGGTGAACAAAAATGTTCTATAGTCAAACATCACTATTAATATCAGCAAATAAACAGTTTTAATTTAAGTATTTATTTAATATTAAGGTAGATATAGATTAATTATGTTAATATTTTCATAACAAATAAAGATTTTTTATAATTACTAGTAAATTTTATTTGTTATTTATATACTCCTTGATTAATATAATATAGTTAGTATTTTATAATATAAATATGATTTTTTTGTTTTATCATACCTATTAAATGTACCTATATGTACCTTTGCTGAATTTTATTCACTTCCTTCCTTTGATACCAACCTATTTTTTGTATCTAAGAAACATACAATTATTACCTATTATGTGGGAAAAATGTATTGTAAACATTATGTTACGCCACTGACCACATCGACTATGTGGCAAGTGGTAACAGTTTCACGACTCGGGTTACGCGTCCTCTCTCTTTCCTTGTCTAAGATCAAAACCAATACAAATAAAAGGGAAATATTTAGGAGGAAATAACAGTTACCTGACTTGATGTTATGCCACTGATGAATTAAATGTCCTCACTTATTAAAACTTTTGTAAACTATTATGCTTAATTGTTCATCGCATCCAAATATTTAATATTGTAAAAATTCACATGTTAATTGTATTTACTACTTTTCACGATACACAGGGAAAAGAACTGGTATTTTAATTTGAATTTAATGAGCTACTTAAGTACTGATAAGAGATGTTTACTCGTCGGCTACCAGACACAGCCATTAACTTTTTTAAAACCGTGTTTTTTCTAAATCTCTCTTTTTATTTGTATACCTGTTTAATACCTGTTTATATTTTTATAATTCATAGTATTTTAGATATTTTATTGTTTTGTGGCGGACTTCTAGTAAATATAAAACCAGTTCTCTTAGAATCTATATTAAGAGCACATAAATTATTTTAAACAGAATAAAAAAACTATCCATTGCATTTTTAAACGTAATGCCCATTTTACAGATATTAAACTACTTATTTTAAAGGAAAACTTTGATGTTTTTTGTATATTAGAAACTCTTTTAAGCCATAAAATAGACGACAATATTATTCAAGTATACAGAAAGTATCTGGGAAGAGGGGTTGGGATATATATATATAAATTTTTTTTACCTTCTTCAGTCACTTCTGAAATAAATAAAATAACGACATCTTTTTGTATTAATTTAAAAATATTAAATTAATATTACCTTTTTGAGATTAAATTAGGAGCTAGTATTTTTTGATTGAATATCTTGATAAACTTTTTAAACAAGGTATAGTAAATTCATATAACCGTAGTCGATGCAACCGCATTTTGCAAATAACTTTTCAGATATAGTATTACTACAGAAGGTTGAAAATTCCGTGGTGTTCATAATGTGCTTAATAATTTTTACTGCATAGCCTTTTCTTCTGTACCCCTCCATCGTATATATAAAGTTTAATAATTTTGGATTGACATGCTTCCCCATAGGATCGAAATTACATCGTGATAATAACGAAAACGATACAATATTACCATCGAAATATAGAATATAACAGGACACTCGCTGCTCTTGACTCCATTGGTCTATAGCATCATCCTTTACTCTTATTCGTAGTATTTTATTAACGGCATTTTTTCCAATTAGAAGCTCAATTTTTTCCATGTTTTCAGTTAGGTATCTACTTTAGAAATGTCTAAGTTTTTGAGAATCTCACCATTATCAAACCCCCCACTTTTTTGGTAATTTATTCTTCTGAAATATAAAATTTGGGGAGGTTTTAAAAGTACACTAATAACATACCGAATTAAACATCGTAACATGTAAGATCCGTTGTGTTGTAATAAATCATACCCAGTATAGATTATAAAGACGCAGATTACCTACCTGTCAGAAATGTGTCATACCTGTAATTATAGGAGATATATTAGAGGCGATATAGGTAAATATGGAAGGGGTTTTTCACATTATCGACGTACATCCGAATCTTTTCCGACCTGTATACAAAGACATCTAACGAAAACCAATCGGAATTTGTATACATTTGCCATACCTCGTACATAAAATGTTTTGGATTTTTGTAAAAATCTCTTCTTCTAATCCTTTGTAAATTTACGTACCCTGTATATGATTAGAATTTGTACAAAGTGACGAAAACTGTTCGAATTTGAATACCTTGCGTCATACCCTGTATATAAACAACTAAAAAGCCATGTATTTTTTAATCTAATATTTTGACGGTCGAAATGACCTTTTCGACCCTTACGATCCCTAATGCAGGTATATTTATCTTAATCCAGATGTGGAACTCTTAGAGAATTTGTATACTGTAAAAGTAAAGTTTATATACTTATTAAAATCAATAAAATACAGTTAGAATCATTATCGCCCTATAGGGTTAGACCAACAACAATTTTGTTAACGAAATAATGGTACGAGTCGTTGTTATTATAACATCTCATTGGTTAACGATATAGGTATGTAAATATGGAAACTAATATGGTTTTATTACCTATATGACTTTCACATTATCGACGTACATCCGAATTTTTTCCGAACTGTATACAAAGACATCTAAAGAAAACCGATCGGAATTTGTATACATGTGCCATACCTCATATACACTGAATTACGTCTTACGAATGATCTTCGCAACATATCCTGTACACTAGAAATGACCACCGCACGTCTTACGAATTGACATTTTTAATTTACGACCATACCCCCGTAACGACATTTTTGCCACTTACCCCGTAACCGTTTCCGTATTAAGAATGATCATAATCCGATATTTCCACAGTCTAATTTGCGACAAACCCTGTATATGCAGAGCCGTATCTAACTCAAAATGACCCATATCATATCAAAATGACCATATCATCAAATTGATATTTCTAAGATTTCTTAGTATTACAAGATATCTATCACAGACCAAATTCGATGAAAACTGTTCGATCAGAACCTCTATTTGTACCATGCCCCGTAGATAAACAGATAACTAAAACATTTTTCACGTCTGCGACATCCATTTGGACGGCCCTGTAGACATACCCCTTATGTGATGTCCCCCGTACGAATGATCTTCGCGATATACCCTGTACACTCAAAATGACCACCGTACCATATACGTCTTACGAATGATCGAATTGACATTTTTAAGATAAAATTCACGACTATACCCCTTATAACCATTAATGTAACGCCATTTTTTTTTATTTGTCACATACCCCTTAACCGTTTGTATATTAAGAATGATCATAATCCGATATTTCCACAGTCTAATTTGCGACAAACCCTGTATATGCAGACCCGTATCTAACTCAAAATGACTCGTACCATATCATCAAATTGATATTTCCAACATTTCTTAGTATCTCTGTATATGATTACAAAATATCTATCACAAACCAAATTCGATTAAAACTGTTCGATCAGAACCTCTATTTGTACTATACCCCGTATATAAACAAATAACAACTAAAACATTTTTCACGTCTGCGACGTCCATTTAGACGGTCCCGATATGCCTACTTCTTATGTAAACCCCCGTACTACGTCTTACCAATAATCTTCTCGACATACTGGAGTAGAACGCAAAACGACGCAAAAAATTGGCAAAACGAAGCAAAAATTTCTCAGAGCCTTCAGTATTTGAATACACAACCTTTATTTGTGTCCGTATATAAACAAGCAAGACGGTCTAATTCGCGCCCTGTAGATATATCCCGTATGTGATATCCCCCGTATGAATGATCTTCGCGACATACCCTGTACACTCGAAATGACCACCTCACGTCTTGACATTTTTAATATAAAATTCACAAGCTCCATTAATGTAACGACATTTTTGCGACCAACCCCGTACTCAGCGGTCAATATTTGACGAACTCGATCGTCTTACGATCAACATTTTTTACGACCCTGTATGTAGCGAGATTTTCGACGAATGATCGACTAAAATTAAATGACCCGTCTTTGTTATCTCTTATTCACAAAAGTGATCCGTAATAATTTATAGTTGATACCACGTGGTCGACCGCTCGACCTTGAATGAGCCAATTTCGACGTTTTTAGACCTTAGCTTATTTGATGATTTTCTTATGGAGATTCCCATGTTAACGCCTCCGCCATGTCGTAGAACCGGTGCTGTCTATCTACTGTTGGTAACAAAGAAATTGGTCTGTAATTAGAAGTTACGTTTTTATCGTCGCCTTTATAAAGTGGAACAATTACAGCCGTTTTCAGAAAGTCAGGGAAAATACCCTCTTCTTTATTATTAAAGTTAACATGTTTATTGGAACCTCAGGAATGTTTAAGAAAATTTTTGAGGACAAGCCGTCAAAACCACAAGAACCTTTTTTTTTGGATGCTATTTATAGTATGCATTAACTCAAATTTATCTGTTGGCCTGAGAAAGAAACTATTTGTGATATTTTTAGAATAATTAAGGAAAGAAAGAGCATCTGAATTCCGAGGTATATTAGAACCAACATTTTTGCTTACATTCACAAAATAATTATTTAATTCATCAGGATCAGGATTAACATTGCTTGATGAATTTGCTTTATTTCTCAAATTATTTATAGTGGACCAAGTTTCTTTAGTAGAGTTTTTGGCTTTTGTAATACGATTTTTATAAAAACTTTATTTGGCGGATTTAATGATTTTGCGATATAATATTCTATACTTATCAATATAATTAAGGATGAGAGTTTATGAACACAGCAAAAATCTACAGAATGTCTGATGCCAGTCACAGCGTGGGTTTGTGTTTTATATGTTAGGAGACTTTAAGTGAAGGTCAAGTGCGCCTAGTGAAGGAAAGAGGTGTAAAAACCCTTCTTGCGTCGAGTATTTCGCTGAAGAACATAGAAAACCAGCGTTTATTGAAGGCTGTAAATGAGATATATGTGCTCAGTGCTTGTCAGATAAAATATAACAATCTGAAGTTGATCAAAGCAGCTGTTACCAGTGGACAATCAAATATTACGTAATCAAGGGCCACGATCAGTCTCTGAGCAGTTCAATTTCAGAGAACACTGTTGTCTATGTGGAGACAAAATAACTGAAGAGTTCCTTGTAGCAGAAAGGAAAAAGAACCCAGAAAAATGAAACAATGTCGTTACTGCGGAAAAGTTGCCTCTTAGTGAAACAATCTTGAAGGCAACTGAGAAACGTGGTGATGAATGGGCTCTTAAAATAAAAAAGCGTATATCAGAAAACACAAGTTTGGTAGCCCCTGGTGCCAGATATCATCGGTTTTGCCAAACAAAGCTCTACCAGGCACCACCAACAGGAAAGTCCAGGGGAAATCGTCAGCATCCCACAGTTGATAAGGCCATGGAAAAGATTTATTCATTTCTGAAAGAGAACGAAAAGTTGTACAGAGAAATCATCCTATTTAGCTGGAAACCTTCCAAAAAGTGCGACAATATTTATTCGCTACCTGAAGAAATTGTACCACTCTCTTCAGATATCTTATGGTTATGTGGGAAAGTTCAAAAAAATTGAACATCCCGGGATGAAATGGGTTTATGGAGAAAGCAACAGCAGAGAAACACTTTAAAACATCCAAAATTATATGTCTGTCATTCATCAACTATCTCCATTTACGAAAGTTACTAAAATTTCGTGCCTTTCCGTATATTCCATCAAATCCGCAAGGTATTATTTATTAAAATTCGACCGTTCATTTGTTTATATTTTTAAAAGTTTTTGTAACTTCGATAAGACTTCGCTAATTAGTTACTTGCTGGAATGATGATACCGTATGATTTTAGAATTTAAAATATTTTTAATGTATCTCCGTTATTAATAGACCAATTTTTATAATTCTTTTTAGTATCGACTCAAAAAATTACGAGGAAAATCATGCTGGTAATCGTTTTTGGGCGAAAACCAGATTTTCAGTAAAATTATTTTTCCCACAAGTTCCAACCGAAACAGCAGCTGTAATTGTCTGGGTCGTATGATCACGCAGCACCTGCCCCCACTTTAAGTAGGTGGAAGGGCATACCGATAGGATTTTTGTATCCCCCCGCAATCCGTCCCTTACCTACCAAAAATTGTATAAATTAGACGATTTTGGCATTTTAAGGGAGTACCAGTTACAGTTACAGTTTTGCCTGAACTAGTGAACCAGTAAAGACCCCGAGACCGAGACCGGAACCAAACTATCTAATTAATGTTTGCCAGAGTAACTTGCTAAGATTTTTCTTTATATGCACCGCTTACCTGATATCCTTTCCTCGCTCAACACCATCATTGGTATTAAGGATAATAAAAAACTCTTCGTTTTAACAAAACTTCCAATATTTATTTAAAAATTGCTTTTTTAAAAGATTCAATGACAGCTGTTTCGCTATGAAGCATCGTCAGAAACAGCTGTCATTGAATCTTTTAAAAAAGCAATTTTTAAATAAATATTGGAAGTTTTGTTAAAACGAAGAGTTTTTTATTATCCTTAATAAGATGGACTTCCAAAAAGTAAGGGTTAGTACAATCAATTTAACCATCATTGGTAGTAAACTGGTGGTGCACCTTCCCTAAGTTCCCCTCATCATGAGTAGTATACTGGTGAGGTTATCCTTTTTCTGCTCAACACCATCATGGGTAGTAAACTGCCGTTTCCAAGCGAAGTAAGGACTTGCGCTCCGTAGTAGGTAATTATGGAAACCACCACATACCCATATCCTGGCCTGTAATTCTGTACCGTGTATGTTCAATTTGGATATTGGTAAATCCGGTTCCCATAAGAGCCCTGCACCGTACCAGCCTGCTGCGCCGTAACCAGAGGAAACCTGTACCAGGATTTGTCCGTCGGAGATATCGAGAGGTATATGTTTTGGGATAAACTGACCTTTCCATTCTAGACAACGAATTCCACCGTGGATATCAAGAGATAGATGTTTTGGTGTTAAACTGGCCTTTCCATTTCAAAGAATTTCGTTTGTCAAGACCCGTCCGACGTGGATAATGTGATGTATTTGTTTGGTGACTACATTTTTGTTTATTACCTGTTTGTACCGTTGGTAATTTTGATACCGCTGAGGTCATCCGTAGCCTTCCTTTGTGTTCTAAAAGAGTCTTGTTTGTTTTATGTTACTTTACCAGGATTACCAATTTTGTCTCGCCTTTCCGTTCTTAACCGTTTGTTTCCATCAAACGTCTCACCAGCTCAGGAATAAGTAACCGTTTTTTTATCTAGTTTATATATTGTGTAATAACCATTTCTGTATAAATTTGTTGTTATATACTTGTACACGTATCCGTCCGAATTTGGAATGGAAACCTACGTTACCAAAATCCCCCCTACCGTAATAGCGTATATAATTCAACGATTAATACCAGCCGGGAGAGTTAGGTATAAACCGCCAGGGAGTGCAGTCTAAGCTCTCAGCAAGTGCAGTTTCAAGGAGAGTTAGGTATAAACCGCCAAAGAGTGCAGTATAAGCTCTCAGAAAGTGCAGTTCCAAGGGAGTTGAGTATAAACCTCTAGGGAGTTCAGCTGCAACCATCGAAGAGGTCAGACCGTCAAGAAGCCCAGTTCCAGCCGCCAAGAAAGTTCCGTTCCAACCGTCAAAGAAAGAGTAGTGACTTGATTAGTTGCAAATAAGATGGTAACAACAACGAGTAGCAGCCAACCGCCTACAACTACCAGTCCTGCTACGACCGTACTAAGCACCACACCCCTCGCCATTGTATCCGATCCGACCGATGTCCGAATAAGCTTGGTGTACTTATTAAAGAAAGAAGAATTAATTAATGAAGTGACTAAATTTGGATTGGAATTTCCGGAATCGTCGAGATATTGAGGAAATGTTTGGCAAACTACCTCAAATCCGGAAAATCTACGCCTGCTCCGAGTACGCAACCGTTTAGTTTTCCTACATCCGCCTCAGATAATCTGACCGTTACCGCTCCCGTTACTGTTACCGGATCTAGCTTTGCAAGCTACCACCCCCTATTGTACCAGCTTTGGATCTCCTAGACCAGTAACACCGTTAAAAGTTCATAAATGGAATATACACTTCGATGGCCGCACCGACCCAGTTACTTTTATAGAACCACTTCAGGAAATTTGTACATAAGGCATCATAATTGACCAATTATTACCGCATGTGCCAGAACTCCTTCGAGGGGAAGCCGCCCTTTGGTTCCGACATAACCGACAACACTGGCACAATTGGGCCCAATTTTTACAGGAACCGGCTCACAGGTATATTACCGATATGCAAACGCTAATTAGAAGACATGGTGTTATATATTATTATATCCTATTTATTTATTATATGTAATCATGTTATTTGAATGTCAGATTTGAAGTTAATTGTCAAATAAATTACGAAAGCGATCACATTTTGTAATATATGAATTAATCAATTATAATACATAAAAGTGGCGACGAGATAAATGAGAATATAAAATCTACGAAATTAAAATAGGAAAAATGACACAGCAAATGGATTCACTGATAGCAGCTCTTAATGGATTTATATTGAAATTAGAAGAACAAAAAACTTTACAACCAAATTCAACATCTGTTAAAGATATTTTACAGAAGCAACCATTAAATTTTGAACCATTCGATGAACATGTTGAGGATTTCCAAAGTTACTGCCAAAGGTTAGATAATTTTTTTAAAATGAAAGGCTTAAATCAAAATAATACAGAAACTAATGAGGCAAAAGTAATGGTTTTTATTAATTGTTTAGGGAGTAAGCTTTACAAATTATTATCCAGCTTAACTGCTCCTGACTTACCTGCAGATCAACCATATGACGTCTTAATTGATAAATTAAAAACAGTTTTATCACCAAAAATTAACGTTTTGGTAGAACAACATAAATTTTTATCAACTTTTCAAGAAACTGGTCAATCGATTTCAACATTTTTAACAGTTTTAAAGGGATCAATTAAATCTTGCGGGTTTAAAATAAACTGCAGAAATGTAAGTTGTTCAAAAACTTGCTCTAAGGAGGTTATAGATATGCTGTTAAGAGCACAGTTCATAAGAGGTCTAAATGACTCAGAAATCCGAGAGAAAATTTTACAGCAAAGTGATATTTCCTTTGACAAAATAGTTGAAATAGCTTTAACAATAGAAGCATCAAAAATACAAAATCGTGAAGTTTACCATAGTGCATCAACCAGTCAAATTAACAAAGTTTAATACAAAAAATTCAATTTTAGTAAAAAATTAAACTTAAGTTCCAAGAAAACAATTCAAGAATTGGGTTTGTCAGGATTATGTCTACATTGTGGAAAAAATAATCATTTAACCACAAATTGTAAAATTATTAATAAGTTAAAATGCACCAATTGTACTAAGAATGGACATACTTCTTCCGTCTGCATTCAAACACTACTTAACAAATCAAAAATCAACAAAATCGACAATGAAAGTGACGCATCAGATGATTTTGATATCAATCAGATAATTGATATTTCTTTTACATCAGCTTACGAACCGAAAATGCTTGTAGAAGTTTTAATTAAAAATAAGCCATTTTCCTTTGAGTATGATACCGGTAGTCCTGTAACAATTATATCAAAAAATGATTTTGAAAATTTGAATTTAAATATTCCATTACAACCAACAACAGTAACATTTAGATCATATACACAACATTCGTTTAAACCTTTGGGTGTTGTTGAAGTACCCATTAGGTATAAAAATCAAAAATGTATTGGAGATATGTATGTCGTACCCGATTATGGAACTGCAATTATGGGTAGAAGATGGTTAAAAAAATTAAATATAAATTTGCAAGATATACTTTCCATTACTAGAAATGATGACACAGAAAAGAGCCTAGATACAATTATTAAAGAATTTTCAGACGTTTTTACACCAGAAGTAGGAAAAATTCCAAATTTTGAATGTAGCTTAGAACTTAAACCAGGTGCCAAACCAGTTTTTTTGAAACCAAGAAGAGTTCCGTATGCACTGCAAGATGAAGTTGACAAAGAACTTGATCGACTAGAAAAAGAAGATATCATTGAAAAATGCGACTATTCTGAATGGGGTACACCAAAAGGAAATACTGGTAAAATAAGAATATGCGCTGATTACAAAGTTACAGTAAACAACCAATTAAAAGATAACCATTATCCGATACCCAGAATTGAAGATTTGTTTAATAAAATGGAAAACGGAAAATACTTTTGTACCTTAGACATATTTAACGCATATCTACATTTACCAGTTGATCCAGACAGTGCTAAAGTGCAAGCTATTTCTACACATCGAGGTACATACTTAGCTAAGAGATTATTTTTTGGTATAAAAACAGCACCCAATGAATTTCATAAAATTATGGATCAAATTGTTCAAGATATGGATGGAGTAATTGCCTATTTCGATGATATTTTAATTCAAGGAGCAACATTGCAGGAGTGTAAATCAAGACTAATAGCAGTTCTTACAAAATTAAAACAATTCAACCTACACGTTAATAAAGATAAAAGTAAATTTTTCGAAAATAAAATAAAATATCTTGGACATATCATTTCAGAAAAGGGTTTAGAAAAGAACAAGGAAAAAATTCAAGCAATTTTAGAAGCAGAACGTCCAAAAAACGTAGAAGGTGTACAACAATTCCTAGGAATGTGCATGTATTACGCAAAATTTATACCAAATGCATCTAACTTATTGTATCCCCTAAACTGCTTGCTTAAAAAACATAGAAAATTTCAATGGACATCTGAATGTGAAAAATCTTTTCAAGAGGCAAAATTGGAAATTGCAAGCGAAAGGGTACTTATGCCTTTTACACCCAAATTACCAATCCTCTTGGCCACTGACGCCAGTCCCTGTGGGTTGTCAGGTGTCTTATCACATAGACTTCCTGACGGATCCGAAAGACCAGTTGCATTTATTTCGAGATCATTAACCAAAGCAGAGAAAAATTACAGTCAAATTGATAGAGAAGCTACAGCAATTTACTGGGCATGCAAAAAATGGTGCATTCCATGTATGGATGAAAATTTACATTAATTATAGATAACAAACCACTAAACAACTATTTTCAGTCCTTCCAAAAAAACGCCTGTGTTGTCAGCTTCCCGTATGTTAAGATACGCACAGTTTCTTTCAGGACTTAACTATACTATAGAATACAGAAAATCTAGTGACCACCAAAATGCTGACTATTTTTCAAGAAATCCAATTAAAATCAGTGATACAAAGTTAGACAATAAGGACAATGAATACATTGTATTCGAAAATGCAATCAACTTAATTTCAACAGACCAGTTAAACGCAGAAAATATTGCTAAAGAAACCGATCATGACAAGGAACTTTCAAGAATAAAACGGGAACTCTACAAAGGGGAATACAATGAAGAAGGTTATTCAGTACATGAGGGAGTATTATTTAGAGGAGAACGAGTAGTCATTCCAAAGAAGCTACAAGCTGCAATGTTACAAGAACTGCATTCAACTCATATTGGTATCGTAAAAATAAAAATCTTAGCCCGAAATTACTGTTATTGGAGAGGCATTGACAAGGATATTGAAAATCTAGTGAAAAGTTGCAGAGCATGTTGTTTAGTAAAAACGAATCCAGCCAAAGCTCCTGTTCATCAATGGGAACCACCAACAAAAAATTGGCAGCGGGTACATATTGACTATGCGGGTCCTTTCTTAAACAACTATTTTTTTATAGTGGTGGATGCAAAAACAAAATGGCCGGAAATATCAATGTCACGAAGCGCACCGACTACTACAACTACAATATTTCAGCTACGAGAAATATTTAGTAAATATGGAATGCCAGAAATTCTTGTAAGCGACAATGCATCAATATTTAAATCAACTGATTTTACAAATTTTTGTAACAGAAACGGAATAAAACAAAGTTTTATTGCTCCAGGGCATCCAGCAACAAATGGACAAGCCGAGCGCTATTGTCAAACTTTGAAATCAAAATTAAAGTGTATGGTTAATGAGTCCGGAAATTTACATGAAAAGTTACATGCTCTACTTTTTCGTTATAGAGTGACACCTTTATCAACAGGAATGACACCAGCAGAAAACTTATTTGGATACAATTTACGCACAAAACTAGATTTAATCAAACCTGCACATAGTGCACATAGAGACGCGAATAGTAAAACAATGCCTAAAGACAAATTTCCAAAACCAGAATTTAATAAAAAATACCGTCTTAATCAAAGAGTTCAATCGCGAAATTACAATAGCTCAGAACCCTGGAAATTTGGAAAAATTTTAGAACAACTAGGAAAACTACATTACCTTGTACAATTAGACGATGGATACATTATTAAAAGACATTTCAATCAGCTTCGTCCATGCAACGTAGAAAGTCAACAGGAAAAATTAAATATTATCAAGCAACAACATAAAGAACCTACAGAATCCACAACGATACATAATAATTATTCAAATCAGTATAGTCAAACATTTAATTCCCCGAATAAATCATCAGTTAGTAATTCAACAACTACTATCTGTACAGAGTCTACTCCTTCAACCAGCTATTTTAGTCAGTCATCAGGATCAAGTTTAGAGAACTCAAAAAATAATTTAAATACCAAACAGTTTGAAAAACAATCGACAATCGACAACACATCCCACGCCTCCAGTTTTTCAGACCATGAAGATTCCAATACAGACCCCAGTATCCGTTCCAAATCCAATTACACACACTCCAGTTGCAATTCCAATCACACAAGCTCCAGTTCCAGTCAAAATCAATCATATACGAGTATTAGCGATAACAATCAAACAAATTCTTTTCAGCAACTAAATCAACCTGATCAAATAAACAATGATGAAAATGCGTTTTGTGAAAATTCCACTTCACCAGTATTACGACGATCATCCCGAATAAGGAAGCCTGTCCAAAGACTAGGTTTATAGTTTATAGGAGCACGCCTATATCAAGTCCCCGAGAATTGTTATATATTATTATATCCTATTTATTTATTATATGTAATCATGTTATTTGAATGTCAGATTTGAAGTTAATTGTCAAATAAATTACGAAAGCGATCACATTTTGTAATATATGAATTAATCAATTATAATACATAAAACATGGCAGCATTGCACCTGAGCAGGAATTGCATTGGATATAGCGATCTCACCGACATTGTCACGCTATCACGAACAATTCGAGAAACCGAACTGTTAGCAGAATTGAGGTCCAGTGCAAACCGAAATCAAACGCCGTCAACGCCTGCACCAAGAATAGCTGCGACAGCTCCAGTGAGATCATCGCCACCCAGACGACCATTCCAGACCCAAAGGACCGGAGAAAGAAACCGAGCACCACAGTCGAACCTTACCCGAGCAACTGCTGGACCTGTCCAGAACGTTTGTGGAGATGTGGTGAACCTGGTCACTTTCGAACCGAATGTCAAGGTCGGCCTAAGCTATTCTGCTCAAGCTGCGGGAAAACTGGGGTAATGTCCCGAGATTGTTCTTGCGACCACGAGACCCAACTACGTGTGGTAAAGAAACTATGCGCCAAGCTGAAGGGAAGCCACCCACATCCCTAACCCAGACGAGAGTTCAACCCAGTGCAGGCAGACACCCTATACCGGAAAATAATGGCGGTGCCCGAGACGGCACCTGCACCCGACTCCCCCACGCCGGCCCGACCCGAACCGCCGACCGGGAGTTACGTCACCGAGACCGAGATAGGGGATGCCCTGAACGTATACGCTCATTCCGACCAATGGCCTCCTGCCCTGCCGTACAGCAGTACCGTCCGAAGCAGAATGGACAAGCGATTGGAATTTGCATTTAGACATCATCCAGAAAATGCTTTCATTCTTTGAAGCAGCAGGCCACTTCATTTATGCGAAGTGCGCACAATTATATCTGCAAGATATGCTGGAATTGGAAAGGAAAATGGACCCACTCGAGTACAATAAATTCACAAAAAAGGGACTCTTTCCTGACCGACGCGCTACTCTTGGTAAATTACGAAGAGCGCCGTTTTCGTCAATTTCATTTTTCCATCATCCTGATTGTTGTTATTGTCGTATATGTCCATGGTACCTGGAGGTGTATAAACTTGAGACGAGGTTTTACTTTTTCTTAGGTAGTTGTGCAATAGTATACAGGTCAAAGTAATAAGTATAACTTTTTCGGGACACAGCGCAAATGGCTTTCTAAAAATTCTACATTTTGTATAAAGTACTCCGAACGTATTTTCAACAATCAGTAGTGATCTTGATAATTTTTCATTAAATATACGCTTCGGATTTCCAATATTATGTATTCCAGGGTACAGTTTCATGACATTTTTGTGAAGTGCACTGTCTGCTAGTAATATGCAATTTTGTTCCATAATTCAATGTCCCGAAAAATACCTTCATCACTCATTCGACCATTGCTTCCTATGTCAGCAAAAATGAAATTGTAATTACTATCTACTAAGGCGAGGAGAACGATACTAAAATCTTTTTTGTAATTGCAATATTCCGATCCTGAATTGGCAGGGCATTCAATAACAACATGCTTTCCGTCTAATGATCCAATGCATCGGGGAAATTTTTTCCAAGAAACTGATTGTAGTTAAGATGACGTAGGAGGGTCTCAGGAATCAGTTAATGAAGACAGAAATATCACAATTAATAAACCCACACCAGGACCATCTATTTTTTTGAAAACAAATCGCCGACGTAAAAACCCTCCAGAATAGAAGCTGGAAAAACTATGAACAGAGCGCTTAGCGTTAAAATAAACAAGTGAGAATAATTTTGCCCATCAAGAAGATGAGTGCGATCTTTATGGCAGAATGTTAGCGAAGAAACTAAGAAAATTTCCAGAAGATGAAAGAATTAATGTCATGTATGAACTCGATATGACGATCATTAGTCTACTTTCACGCAACACTTCACATAGACATGTTACAACACCCTAACCACTTTCTGATCATAGTTCTTACTTTGAACCTATTTTCTCCACTAAAATGAACCGACTATACTCCAGTCCGAGTTCGTATTCAGAATCTACTAAGCGTTATTTATTTGAAGACAGACCATTATCTACCCCAGTATTATCATATTATATGTCACCGTCTCCAACACAACAACAGCTGCCACAACAACAACAATGTCAACATCTACCACAGCAACAACATCTGCCTCAACAACATCTGTCACAGCAATAACCGTCTCAACAACATCTGTCATAGCAATAACCGTCTCAACAACTTCTGTCACAGCAACAACCGTCTCAACAACATCTGTCACAGCAACAACCGTCTCTACAACATTTCACAACAAAGTGAAAATTATAACACAAACATGCAACATCCAGTCTTAATCCACATACCAGATCGCCTATTATCTCCAGATTCATCTCTGGAGAGTACTCAAAACAATCAAAATTCTATAACTGTTTTATCCGATTTACTAATTTTACCTCCGTCCACGATGTATTGCTGTCATCCACTATCATCGTTATTTCCAACGTCTCTTTTCGAATAAACATATAATTGTAATAAGCTACAAAACATAATGCTGCAGCGACAGCTGTTTCCACGTCCATCTCGTTCAAGTACCGAGCGCACAAATGCGCGATCCAGAATGTATTTTTGGCGAGATCCGAGGCAAAACCTCTCGTGGAGATTGTGTAGCGCGCTTCCTCGAAACAGGGAACATATTCGCAGACCAGGGCAAGGGCAAAACCGGGTAACTACCCCTATTCAAGGTCGATTTTTAAGAGTTTCTGCTCTTCGACAACGATTTTTAACACATCGAAGTTTAAAAACTCAAAATCGGGACGTACATGCTATACAAGTTAGTGCTGAAACTGTTCGCCAGCGACTTAGGAAGTACAACTTAACACCTAGGATCGCCGCCTGAGGTCCTCTATTAACTGCAGAGCATTGAAGGGAGAGACTACGTTTTGCCAGAGAACACATTAATTGGTTAGAGGCTGACTGGGAACGAGTGCTGTTAACTGATAAATCCCGATTTTGTCTGTACAATAACGACAGACGTAACGAAAGCTGTGCTCAGTGTATCTTCTCACACACCACAGTAGTTGGTGGAGGAGCACGGATGGTGGAGGAACACGTATGGTCAGCACGTAGTCCGAACTTAAATCCGATCGAAAATCTCTGGGATATCCTTGGTAGGCGACACCGATCCAACCAAAAAACTTATAGGAAGTGGGAGAGAGGCTGATCCAGATTTGGAGAGAAATAGATCAGAATGAAATACGAAAATTAATTTCAAGTATGGGCCGACGATGCATGTTAGGCTGTTATACGTGGTAGAGGTGGAAACACTCGTGATTAAGCCGTTTTTCATATTTTAGTTTGCATTAATTTTGTTAGAATTTTTTCTTTTTTATTTTTTTTCTGTTGTATGATTTATTGAAGTGGTGCGTTAATTTCTTGAAGAAGTGTATTTCAGCATCCTTATAGTGGCCATACACGAGCCAGAGTTTGCTGTCGGATCGACCACAAAATTGCCGTCGCTGCCCAGCGAACTGAAGCCACCCATAAGAAATACTGTAGCGTATATACAAGAGCGTTCATGAGAGTATGCATATGCAGTCAACTTGCTGTCGATCGAGAGGCGATGGTGCGGTGCGAGTAACACGTCTATTTGCGCTCTCTGCATAACAATTGATTTCTACAGTAAATAAATGTGTTAATTTATAATAAAATGTACTAGTATTTCCCTAATGATGAAGTGCATCCTGCAGTAAGTCTGTATCCTTATTTAACTAAAGCCGTCTTGCATTATTTTTTTAAACATTTGCTTGTGCCTTCAGTTTAAGAAATTTCGTTTGATTTAAAATTATCTACACTGTTAAAATGTCTAAGACACGACAACAACAACAAGAACAAGAAGATATGATCTTAAAAATGTGTAAACAACAAACAGAAATGATTTCTAAACGTCTGAATGATATGCTTCTTAAGTTTGAAGAATCAATAAATTCAATAAAACATGAAATTGTTGCCAATTTTGACAAAATACATAGTTTAGAAAGTAAGGTTGAAATAAATAAACAGAGGTATAAGATGAGTAATGTGCTATAGTATGGAGTGCAAGAAGGTAAAGAAGAAAATTCTTAACAATTGGAAAACATAATTATAAATATTTTTAAGGCTAACATGAAGCTTTCTGACGTTTTCTTGACTGATCTAGATTTTTTCATAGTGTTGGGAAATATGAAATGAAAAATGTGTATGCAAGGCCAATTCTTGTGAGATTTATATCAAATATTACGAAAAAACATGTATTTTCTGCTAAACGAAATCTTAAAAACAGTGGCATTGTCATTAAAGAACAAAATCCAGTATTTCCTTGCTTAAACTAGCTGTTTTGAAGTATGGTCGTCAACATGTTTGGAGCTCCGATGGTAGAGTTTTTGCTTCAGTTGATGGAATAAAGAAAATTATAAGATTTAAAGACTGCCAATAAATATGATTACTCTCGTTTTAACTTTTACAGTGTACCAAAATTACTTGTTTTTTTTATATGTATTTAATTTGTTAGTAGTTTAATTTGCTAGTGTTTGAGACTTTGTTATGTTTTTTTTCGATCTTTTTATTTTGTTTTTGAGACAATTTTAATTAAACATATTTCGGTATAAAATCATAGGCGTTACAATTGGATTAATCTTTCTTTTGTGTTGGGTCTATCTTAACTAAAAAATTTTATATAATTGAAATTTGGGTTTATTTTTCGGTTTTTTATTCAGTTTATTTCTATGTAGCTACACTTTCAAAATTAAAACATACTTCACTTAATTATTATCTGTTTTGTTTTGCAATCGGGAAGCGCATTTATGACAATTTTTGCGTGTGTAATTTTTTATTGCATTATCTTTTAATAATAATATTTTTCGAAGTCACTTATATTTATATTGCACATATTTACAATACAATGAAGAAACTTTCTTTTGCATTTTACAACGTAAGGTCTTTATGCAGTCATTTTTTGAGTATTAAGGGGATAATTTTGACTAATGAGTATGATATTATTGGATTCAGTAAGACTTGGCTAACCAAGGATGTTTCTAGTGATCTTGTTTACATTGATGGTTATACATTTATTAGATCAGACAGAACGAGTAGGGGGGAAGGAGTTGGATTTTATATTAAATCAACATTTTCATATCAATATTTAACTGTAACTGAACATGAAAGTGTTGAACAGCTGTGGATACAGATAAAACTAAATAACATATCTTACGCATTCGGTGTCCTGTATAAATCTCCTAAAAAAAATATACTTTTGTTCTAATTTAAAGGAAAACTTATCGACACTTACTCTATCATGCCAAGAATTGGTCTATAGTGGGGACATAAATATTGATCTACTTGATAGTGATTCCATAAATTCTATAAGGTTTACAAATTGAAGTGTTTAATCTTCAACAAATTATTAATGATCCCACAAGGGTTACCAAAAGCAATGCCACCCTTTTAGATGTTATAGTAATACCTAATCATATTGATTCGTATGAAAGTGGTGTTATAGAGATACCTAACGTTTCTGATCATAGATTGACGTACTGCGTTCTTAATATAAAAGTTATAGCTGATCAACCTAAAAAAATTAAATTTAGAAATTTGAAACATATAGATAGTGTTACCTTAAAAGAAATGTTACAGCTGAGTCCTCTTTGTAATATTTTTATTGTTGATAACGTTAATAATAAAGTGAAAATCTTAATTTTATACTGCTAAATATCTTTGACATTTTTGCTACCGTTCTCTCAATTAAGTTAAAAAAGCTCAACCCTCCTTGGTTAACTAATAACATTAAATTATTAATAAACTTAAAGGATAAAGCCTTTAATAGGTGGAAACGTACTAAAAACCCATACCATTGGCAATATTATAAAAATTTGAGAAACTTCACCAATATGGTTATTCTTAACCAAAAAAAAGCTTATTTAGAATTTTCCTTAAGTGTTTCTAGGAATAATAGTAAATCTCTCTGGAAATCAGTCAGAGATCTAAATGTTTGTGGGAAATTAGGAAATAATTCAATACCGCCCAATCTCGCAAATCCAGAGGAAAGAAATAATTACTTTTTGGGTTCTTCCTTAAGTAATGATGAACCTAATGCCAACTTAATTGATTTCTATGATAACAACCTGAAAAATAATATATTTTCATACAACGGTGGTCTATAGGTATTTGTTGGAAATCAAGTTTGGAGCTTTGGGTGTAGATGGACTTAATATATATATGCTACTTATGTGTTGTCCTGAAATCTTATCTGCATTAACACATATTATAAACTGCTGTCTCACTGATTGTATTTTTCCTGACGACTGGAAATTATCTAAGGCCGATTTCTATACTACCAGTCTTATCGAATGTAATTGAAAAAATTATGAAATTTCAATTAAGCCTGCATTTAGATGGGAACTAAATCCTTCCAATGCGATAACCCGGTTTTCGATCAGGTTATAGTTATGCCACTTCCTTACTCGATCTTACTAATGATATTTTTAGAGATGTAGACATGGGAAATACTGCTGCGCTTGTATTACTTGATTACTCCAAAGCGTTCGACACTAACAGCCACAAAAGTTCTACTCTCGATATTACACTTCATAGGATGTTCTAGTGACGCTATCAGACTTTTTAAGAGTTACCTTGAAAATAGAAAGCAATTCGTTGTAACGGATTCTGGAATTTCAAACATTAAAGAAATTTTACGTGGAGTACCACAGGGCTCGATTCTTGGCCCCATTCTCTTCTCCATTTATACTTGCAATTTCGAAGTCAGCATTATCTACGGCAAACCTTACTTTTACGCTGACGACACTCAAATTAAATTTGCATATCATCATAGTGACTTTGTCGAAACTAATGCTATTATAAACCAAGACATGAATATAAAATTACAAGATAAATTATTACCATTTTCGTATTCAGCTCGAAATTTAGGAATAGTTTTTGACAGTGATTTAAGATTTAATTTACATATCACTAAATGTTTACAGAAATCTTACTGCAGCTTAAAAATGCTTTATCCACACAGACATATACTCTCCACATACACTAAACTTTTATTAATTGATTCATTAGTACTTATAGGCCAGACAACAAGTGGTTTCAGATAGAAAAAGGTCGGAATTTAATGAAACTTGGAGATGTTGTTTAGGGATGGTTAATTAACATTTTGTCAAGTTTTGGACCTCGAGGACCCTGTGCAAAAAGAGGAGGGAGGGGAAAACTGCAAAAATCTCGACCTTTCGTCAGTTTTTCGTCAATTACCTTTTTTCTTTACATCCATACGACAAAAGCGTTCAGAAACATTTTGTAGTACGGAAATTATCTACAATTTGAGTACTCATATATGTCTGTATGTCAATTCCTTACTGAGATATGGCGCTTCGCAGAAAATATTTTTTTCCGAAATTCGCTAAAAATACCTTAAAAAAGCAGAAACCAACCTTATTTCTTATTTTAATAATAGTTGTTGTTATTATGGTCTCTTGTTAGAATAGCTAATTTTGAACCCCCCCCAATCCCCCCTCCGTTCCCCACCTAACCCCAATTCTCAAAAGCTTATTTTCTACTGTAATTTCATACCAACCATATATCATGTCGGTAATATTGGTATTGACATTAGTTACTTTTTAGACCGATATTCCCTCTCTCTCTCCTTCCTTCCACTACATAATTGTTCCAGGATAGGTAAAAAAGACGTAGTCCTTTCGTAAACAAAATTATATTAACAAAATTAAGGTTTTGACAAAGTATACACTAGAGGCAACAGAGATATTGTTGAAAGGTCTCTCATACATAGTAGGTACGCATTTGTACTCATTACAGTTGCTGTCGAGATTTTTTAGCCGTTGGTTCTGCTTCTAATTGCTCGTCGTCCTCCTGCACAATCAGGCTGTTAAGGACGTTCTCGCCGTCGTCGTATTCGTCGATTATGTCTGACGAACCCTCCTCGTTCAAATCAGTTGCAGGGGCGTTTTCGCAGGAGTGGCCTGTGCAGTACTTGCACATAGCTGAGCATCTAAGACCTGCTTTCTTGCAGCTGCAAGCTCCGGTGCTACAGCCTTTGCTGCACTTGCAGGATGTTATCTGGCGCAGCATTTTTCGTTGTGGGGATTGGTAGTACCCCTCGCGTGGTTAGGCTCCAGCCCCAAACTGATGGGCGAAGTTCATTACCTAACCACGCTTGTACTTGCTGGTAAGTGCGGAGGGAGTGGTAATTGGCAGCGTCCCTTGTCGGTGGTAGGCGGGCTAGTTCCAATTTAGCCTTCGTCACTGATCGTGTAAATAATCGGTACCGCAAGTCGTCAAGGTTGTCATTGTCAATATTGCCTCCATAAACTACTACCAGGAACTTTTCTCCAGCGTACTTGATTTGCTGAGGAGTAGCGTTTGATGTAAGAAACGGAGCCACTACTACAGAGAGGGCGGTATTCTTCATATAGGTGCTGCAATCCCCAATCCATACGGTGCTGACGTGGTATCACACCCACTCACTGCGTGAACGAAAAGTATATCTTTGGGAGGAAAGGAACAGGAACTTGGTGAGTAGATACTAGGACCACCACCTCTTCCACTTTTCTGAAGATAGATGTTCTTTATGGACATACCCAATGCCGTCAACAGAATAAGTATGTCCACATCTTCAGCAATAATAATGACGCTGTCGAATTCGCTAGCTTTGGATATGGCGGTGTTGACGATCAACACGTCGGCGTCTTCATGTGAATGAATGAATATTACTACTTATTTTCAATAATTATTTCATGGGGAAGGGGGAAGGGTGAAGGGAATATGAAGGGTGAAGGGATATGAAGGGTGAAGTAAGAAATAAGGTTGGTTTCTGCTTTTTTGAGGTATTTTTACTGAATTTCGGAAAAAAATATTTTCTGCGAAGCGCCATATCTCAGTAAGGAATTGACATACAGACATATGTGAGTACTCAAATTGTAGATAATTTCACGTACTACAAAATGTTTCTGAACGCTTTTGTCGTAGGATGTAAGGAAAAAAGGTAATTGACGAAAAACTGACGAGGTCGAGATTTTTGCAGTTCTTCCCCCCCCCTCCTCTTTTTGCACAGGGTCCTCGAGGTCCAAAACTTGACAAAATGTTAATTAACAATCCCTGAACAACATCTCCAAGTTTCATTAAATTCCGACCTTTTTCTACCCAACTCCACTTCTTGCAACTTGTCGACCGGACTATTAGTCATTTTAATTTTTATGGTGTTGTGTAAGTGTCTAAGTAGTATAGATAAATATCGCATTCAAAAAATGCAGAATTTTTGCCTCAGGTTTGCTCATGGAATTCGTAAATATGACAGAATATCGTACAAGCTAAAGGAGGCGAAATGGCATGAAAACCAGACGTGTATTGCACTCAATTAATATGTTTCACCACATTATACTTTTTAAATCCCCTTCTTACTTGGCTAATAAAATTAAATTTCGCTCAGATGTGCATAATCTGAATATTCGCTTCTGTGGCCGTATCTCACCACCAGCTTATCATACTTCTATTTTCAGAAGATCTTTTACTTATAACCTTTATGCTGTGTACAATGATATTCCGGACAAATTTAAAAAGATGACTGTAAGTAAATTCAAGAAGGCTTTCAGAGAGTTTATTTATAGTAAATATTTAAGTTGAACTATTTATTTATTAATAGTATTAATAAGAGTATATATTTTTATGGTGTAGGTCTTAAAGGGCTGACACTTTGATCAGTTTTACTGTTTATCAGTCCTTTTTGCTACATATCTGTAGTTTATTTATTTGTAACTGATTTATGTTTATGTAGCAAATAAATCTTATTTTATTTTAATACCCATTATTTTTTTCTTTCATTTATTTTGTTATTTATGTTACCATTTAAACATTTTGTGGTATAATTTTGTAAGTAATTTTTCTTGTTTTAGTTTTAAAATGAACATTACCTTTCCATTAACTTATTATAATAACTAAGTTCATATATAATTTTTAAGCTTGAAAATATTTTTTATGTGATGTTTTTATATTTCTACAATAGTACATCGCAAAATTTATCCTTCCCAATGAAACGCCACTGTCCGCAGTTTGAGAATTCCCACTCTAACTGCTAGAAAACAATAACAAAGCATCTTTAATTTGGCTTCATCGGTCTGCGTATAGTGTGTATTGCGATACTAGGTCCATCTTATATTATACGTCCATGGTTTCTGCGATGCAACATATGTAACCATTTTAACTCTTTAAGCTTATGTGAAATTGTTTCATACTTTCTTATTCCATAAATTAACCTTATACATGAATTCTAAACTTTTTGTATTCGTCGGGAATCTTCAGCATCGAAACAAGGACCATACACAGTGTCACAGCGATTAAATGATAGTATTAAAGTGTCACATAACATTTTTTTAGTTTCAACGGAGAGTACATGTCTATGAGGATAGATTAATTTCAACAAAGCGTAAGCACATTGTAGTTTTGCGGTAACGTGCTCTTTAAGCCGAAGTTTTGTGTCGATTATAAGGTCCAAGCTCTTACAGAAACTCAACTGGGATGTAATTTGCATCAATTTTAACTGAAATGTTATTTACGACAGTTTGACGATATTCTTCGTTACAAAAGAACAAAATTGCTGATTTGTTAGGATTTATTTTTAAACAGTGATTATTGGAAATTTGTAAAAGATTACTAATATCTGCATCCATTTTCTACAACGCTTTCAATAAATCTTCATAATTAAAAGAATAATAAAGTTGGGTATCGTCTGCATAATAATGATAATTTATATTTTCAAACCAAGCTGTAAATCGTGAGGTAAAAATAGTAAAAAGTAACGGTCCGAGAATACTACCCTGAGGAACATCAGCTTTGATTTTTAAAAAAATTGATTCTTTATCGCAAATTCTGTTTGACTTCTATCACAAAGGTATGATTTCAAAAGTTGACAAGCAGTCTTACTAAAGTTATAATAATTAAGGATAGCTATTAACATACTATGATCAATCCTGTCAAAAGTTTTCGTATAATCCAGTAAAATTAGGACTGAAATCTTATTACAATCGGCAGCCTGCATCAGTTATATTTGCTAATGCACTAGCACAGCTAAATCTTTTCTAAAACCTGATTGTTTGTCAGGTAGCACATTGTATTTATTTATAAATAATCTTATTTGCATTTCCATAACTTTTTCCAAGAGTTTTGACAATATCGCATTAAAAGTTTTAGGTAAATTAATTTTAGTTACAGGCACTACTACAGCAACTTTCCAAGCTAAAGGAAAATAACCACTTTTCAAACAAGCATTAATGATATATCTAATGTACGGTATTATGAATGGGCAACATAACTTAATGGTGTCAATGATATCATTGTTTAAGCTAATCAGTATGTCATTTTTATTAGTCCTGGTAAATATAATAAGAAACAAAAGAACGACATGTCACATTCCAGGTTTCCCATATATATATAACAAAAAAAACAAAGGCTTACCAGTTGTCCAGATCGAGTTTCAATATTTGGGTAACAGGTGTTATTTTCCAATTATGAGATACAGGCCTACTTGGATTTTCTTAAATATTCCTGAAGCCTCGCCAATACGTCATGCTAGAATAACAAGGTTCTATTTGCATTTTTTCCATAAAATGATATTTTGGTATTTCCGAGGTGTATTTAACAAAATCAATTTTCTAAACTAGGTTTTAGCGCCATTTCCGTTAGGCAAATGAGTTAGCTATACATTAAAGTTCTAATATGCTATTGTTTATATAAATTCTTTAGTGTTGCAGAGTTTTATTTAAAAATTTTAGAATATCAAGGTTCTATCTAGCGTCAGATAGAACTTTGTTATACTTAATTTGCAGATACACCTCTGTTTTACCAAGGTGCAGTATGACAATATAACGTTAAATTATTTGCTATTTTGATTAAACGTGTTGTGTCTGTTTTAATTACAAAAAAATTTGTTATATTTTGTTCATAACATATTTGTTTAATACGCAATCAAGTAAATGTGAACTCTAGAACATCTAAAATTTTAAATCTGGGTAAGAATTTGTAAAATTTCAATTGAATGAGTAGGTAATTTGATATTATTATTGTTCGTCTTGTTTTAGCGAAGTCGGTTGATAATGATTCCTCTTTGATCCCAAATGATTTAGAGAACGAAAATGAGTATTCTGAACCGGCTATTTTTGAAGCAAAAGGTTAACATACACATCTTTAAGTCTTCATTCGGTTCAAATTCAAATATTTATTATAGGTTCTCTAAGTAGTAGGAGTGGTGTTATTACCAAACAGGTAGAGCTCGCGGCCGCTAAGGAAAAAATAGAAGAAAGCTGGGTTTCTGAATCGATGGATTATTTTGACATTATTGGTCAGAATATTTTTAAAAGTATGTGTAAATATGATTCTTAAAAGATTGCCACTATTTTAATTGCAGTTCCATTATTGGATGAAATTGGTATTTCAAATGAGGTAGAGGTCGAAAAAGAAAGAAATGATTTAGACAAAGGTAGTACCATCACAAAATTGGGGGATAACTTGAATTACTTGGAGTAAGCTAAAAGCATTTTTTTACTTAAAATTTGCTTATTTTGTAAATTTTAGATCGCTTTCTGACAACGAGCTTTTAAGTGTGGCTAAAATATGTGAAAAAAATTTAAGACGTTTTCTATTCTGAAAGTACAGCTGGACTATGCACACTTAAAACTCCTGTAGTAATAATGGGCATTACAATTTGTTTAACCACATAAAGAAATAGAAATATTCCTATTAAGGTCATTGGTCAATATACTGTATTTGTTTACACAGGTACTCTGGGAGACCTGACGTTTTAAATAAACTTAAACTTGACCTAGAATATAAATATATAGACGGGTCAAGAAACGATTGATTAATTGTGATTCACTCGATGCGGCCAACGTATTGTTATTATAATAAAGTATAACAAGCTCGTCATAGTTTGACGTGTTTTTAGTATTAAAAATATATTCGTGTAAAAGATGATAGATACCAGTGATAAGTAAAGTACATAGTTAAAACAACTGATTTTGAAACCTATCCCGCAAGATGAATAAAACCAACCAGAGTATTCAACATTAACAATCAATTTAATATTACATAGTCAGATTTAATATTATACCCCTACAAACCCAAATGAAATTGAAAAAAATAAATCTGAAGGAGTTGACTTGATCCATAAGGATATACCAACGAATGATAATGAAGATTTACCGCTAAATAACGTTATTGACAATAACTTACAAATACATAAATCTAATAATAATGAAAATGTTGAAAAATTGGAAGATATTGCAGTCGCTGACGAGCAAAGAAAAGGCTTTGTAAACCAAAAAACGGAAGATTAATGAAAGGCAAAAGATATATCAGTCTGGAAAAGAGTACATTAGTGTTAGGGGAAAGTAAGTTTCAGCTAAAAAAGTAGTTAATAAAAAGGATTGCCTTAGAACATGTAAATTCTCTTGTGGAAAAAAAAATGTGAAACAGAAAGAAAATCAATTTTCGAATTATATTACAGTTTCATTCAAAATGAAAAGTGTCTTTTCTTCAAAAGTACAACCGAAAAATACGAGAAAGGACGAAAAACTGTAGACCATTCACGAAGAAGTTTTACATTAAAATATTTTTTCACTGTTAGGGAGGAAAGATTAGGTGTTTGCAAGCTATTCTTTCTCGGCACACTCAATATTTCACAAAAACCTGTATATACAGCCCATAGTGTGGAATCAGAATACACACCTAAAAAAACACGAGAGATAAGACACAAAAAATACTGCCAGGCTAGTTCAAATATTTAGAAGCTACTTTATCGGTTTCAAAAATGTATGACTTATATTTAGAACACTGCAATAAAAACAATGTAGCTAACCCAGTCAAACTGTCTATGTACAGACATATTTTTAACACAAATTTTAATTTATCTATCAATAAAACAAAGAAAGATGTTCGAGGTATTATCTAAGAAAGAAAGAAAACAACCTGGATGAAGAGGAAAAGAAAGAAATGAGAAGGCACATGGCTGAAAAAACAGTGATGAGAGCAGAAAAGGATGGAGACAAAAAAAACGAGGTTCCAGTTTTATGTTTTGATTTAGAGAATGTTATAACTTGTCCCAGAAGGTATGTTGGAAACCATTTTTATTTACCCAAACTTAGTATGTACAATCTTACAGCACACTTTTCTTTCACCAATACAGTTTATTGCGTTTTTGGATCGAGACTATGCAGGGTAGAACTGGTAACTGCTTAGCTAGTGCCTTTCGCAAAATTGTGCACAAGATTTTAGAGGATAACAACATAGAAGATCTTATCACTTGGAGCGATAGCTGCATTCCTCAGAATAGAAGTTCGTTTTGTGTATTAGACATTCTTAGGCACACCTAAAAACGTGGTAAATAGAGGTCAAATTACGGATGTTTTTAAAGATATTCCTCCTGACGTAAACTCAGTCTTTAAGTCTATAGATGGTCATCTTAACTTTATCAGAGGAAATACATATTTTAAATATAATGAGTTTACCAAAAAAGTTGTAGAGGCTGGACCATTTAACTGGAACTTGTTTGATGTGCCATGTCCGAGCGATGATTTTACACAATTAAAAACTTTGTTAAGAAAAATTGTTTCATGGTATGAATAAATGATTTTAATTGTATAAGGTTAAATAAAACAAATTTTAAGCAAATAATTGTTTTTTTTATCCTTTTTTATAAAGACTAGTACAATGCAAAATAACTTTTTATTTAAATTTCTAAATCAGTTTAAAGCGATTCTAAAGTGACCCCATGGAAGAGTATCATGACAATCGGGTAATAGGTATCTTTTATCATCAAATGCACATAAAGGGAATAATAATACTAATAAAAATAATATTATTTCACATATTAATCGATATAAAATATTATAAGAAATTTGTTTTGTTTGTCTTTAAATCAATTTTGTAAAATAAAAAAAATAAATTGAGTTTTTTTTTATAAATAAAAGTGTTTTATTTTATATTGTTAGTTCATTAATGACTATGTATGATGATACATATTGTTGTGAAAATAAATGTCTAAATTTATCAGAATTTGATCAAGTTGATGGATTCGTATGCAAAAAGTGTAATTCATTTGGTTATTGTTGTTGTAATTGTGTTTTAGAAAAAACGAAGAAAAATAATTCAAAATCATTTTTTAGTCGTTGTTGTTGTTTGTGTTTTATTCAAACTTTGATAAACGACAAAAGAAAAAATTGAATCATGTTAAATTCTATGATAAATAAATTACCATTTGAAATGCATTTACCAGGTTATAAGTTTTGTGGACCTGGACCAAATTACAAAAACGTTTAAATCGTGGTGACAAAGGAATCAATGGATTAGATGAAGCTTGTAGGGAACACGATATATTATATTCGCAGGAAAAAGATTTGAAAAAAAGACACGAAGCCGATCGAATTTTAGCCGATAAAGCTATGCAACAGTTTCGATCAAAAAATGTAGCATTCAGTGATAAATTGGCTTCACTTGGTGTAGCTGGAGCTATAAAAGCAAAAGTTAAATTAGGATTAGGTTTACAAGCAACAAAAAGATCAGCAACAATAAAAAAATACAAAAGAGAATTGAAAAAAGTAAAATTTAATTTAGATAAAGTTACAAGTGGGATAAATAATTGTTTAGATTTACTAGATAATAATATTAAGAGTAATATTCAACCTGATAAAAAAACCTATCAAAAGAAAGAAAAAGTTTTAAAGAAAAGAACACCTAAAAATAATTTAAATCAAAAATTAGAACAAATGGAAATTGAAAATGTTTTCTACCATAAGTGAAATAGGACCAAAAAAAATACTGAAAAGAAAATTAATTGAAGCTGATAATATTGATATTTCACCCAAAAACCCAAAATTAAATACGATAGATAATCCATTAGCAACAGGATTAAGAAAACAAGTAAAACGAAAATTAAATGACAACACAGATGATGTCATAATTAAGAAACAAAAAAAAATGGATGATATGTTAAATATCAACTCAAATATCAATAAGAAAAGAAAATATGACGATGACGATGATGATGATGATGATAGTGAAAATAATGGAAAACGTTTGAAAAAATAATTAAATTGTTTTTACATTGAAATCAGATTATTAATTTTATTATAAATTGTGGTTTGTGTTAAGTAATTTAAACAGTAAATTAATATTTGTTGTAAAGTAAACATGCCTTCTTCTGTTTCTTTTAAAAAACAAAGAAAGTCAAAGAAAAAAGTTGTTTTAAAAAACAAACAAAAAAAAACAAAAGCAATATGTCTTAAAACATTATTAAAAAAATTAAAAAAGAAATCGATGAAGCAATTAAATTAGCATTAAAAGTGGCAAAATCTACTAAGAAAATATCAAAACCTCGTGTTATTCCAGTACCCAAAACAGGAGGAATTTTACCTTTGATTCCAATTTTTGCTGGACTAAGTGCTCTGGGATCGATTGCAGGTGGAGCTTCTGCAATTGTAAGAGTTGTAAATGATGTAAAATCTGCCAAAGAACAATTAACCGAAGCTCAACGACATAACAAATCAATGGAGTCCATAGCACTGGGAAAGGGTCTCTATTTAAAACCTTATAAAACCGGATATAGTATTTTTTTATAAATAAGGATAAGAAAAATAACAATAGTTTTAATAAAAAACAACAAATTCTTTTACCATCTCATCCATTGTCAAATATTGAATTACAAAAGTATGCAAAACTATTAAATTTACCAAAATTTAGAGGTGTATTTATGAGAAATGCTTTACCAAAAAAAATTTGGAAAACTGAATGTGGTATAATTAATTTGGACAATAAAGATGGTTCCGGAACACATTGGACAACCTATAAAAAATAATCAAAATGTTATTTATTTTGATAGTTATGGTAATCTTAGACCACCAATTGAAGCTATAAAATATTTTAATTCTAGTGGTTTATGTAAAATTCTTTATAATTATAATGTGTATCAATCTTACGGTACATATAATTGTGGTCATTTATGTTTAATTTTCTTATCTAATAAATAGTGTGAATTAAAATAAATTTGTTTTATTTTATTCAGAGCTTTAAGCCAATCAACATGTCTTATCTTTTTATCCTATCAAACAGATTCGACTCTATATACAAAAGTTTATCCTCCTATAATTTTGGATCAAAATAAACAATGGGTAATAGGATTAATAGATCTATTTACATACAATTCTATTCCAAATGTAGATACATCAAATAATCTGTTTTATATAGATAATTATAAAATTGAAATACAAAGTGGTTCGTATGAAGTAAAAGACCTTTATCAGTATATATCAAATAAACTTATTGAGATTGAAAATAAATCAGACAATAATAATCAAACAAATAAATCGGATGATCCTATAGCACTAATAATGAGAGTAAATAATAATACGTTAAAGTGTGAAATTAAAAGTAATAAAATAATTCATTTTGAAAAAGCTCGTTCTATAGGAACTTTATTGGGATTTGAGGCAAAGAAGTTACAACCTTTAAAGACACATATATCAACATATCCTATAAATATTAGTAAAGTTAATTCAATTGGTGTAAATTGTAATATTGCAACAAATTCGTAAGATAAAGATAAAAATGGACATATATTACATATGTTTTATCCTAATGTACCTCCAGGTTACAAAATAGTTGAAATTCCAAAAAATGTTATTTATTTACCAGTAAACACTGGTCAGGATTATTGATGAAATTGTTATTAAAATGGTTGATCAGGATGGAAATCTTGTGAATTTCAATAAGGAACTGGTCACAGTTAGACTTCATTTAAAAAGTATTTAGTTATGGTATTTATTTATAATAATAGTGTATTTTCTAATAGAAATAATTATTATACCTATAAAAAAGTGAATACGTACAATAAATCAAGTAGTTCATTGACAAAATTCAAAGGATTAACATCAGAAAATAAACTGTTTTTAAAATCATTGGGATTTAAAGTATTATCAAACACAGAAAATGAGTTTTGATATATTGAATATTGGAGATCATGTATTGATTGATAATTCAATCGTTAGTTGCGAAATGCATAGTCATCCTCCTTATGCAAATACAACATTCAATAATTCAGATGAAATACGTATACCAATTCAGACTCAAGACATTTACACATTACCATCACAAAGCTACCTATACATTGAAGGACGATTAAGCGATTCGGATGGAAAAGAGAGTAATACATTGAATTTTGTAAATAATGGTTTAGCTTTTCTATTTGATGAAATTAGATATGAAATTGGTGGATGTGTTAGATAGAGTTCGCTATCCTGGTATTTCATCAACTCTAAAAGGTTTAGCTTCTTTCACCGAAAGCGAATCGAATCGGTACCATAGCATTTGTTGGGATCCAATTTCAACACCTCAAATAAGAGATAGTCAAGGAAATTTTAATGTTTGTTTACCTTTGAAGGTTTTATTAGGATTTTCTGAAGATTTTAAAAAAATTTTGGTCAACATACGTCAAGAACTGTGCAAGAAGTGCAACAGATAATAATGCTGTAATTTCAACGAAAGCTGGTGAAAAAGTCAAAATTGAATTATCAAAAATTCTATGGAATATTTCCCTCATGTATAATATATGTCATAAGAGGAATGCAATTATCGAAAAATTACAGCGAAAACATCCCGTCGTCATGACACCCTTGCGAAAACATCCCGTCGTCATGACACCAAGCGAAAACATCCCGTCGTCATGACAACAACACTGACTGACAATACTGATAAATGTCAGATATACTTCAAAAAGTGAAAAAATGTTTATTCGTGAAATATTCCATTGAATTACACTCGTGCATAAAAATGACCAGATAATTTTACATTCAAGCGTGTTATCTTTAAAAATTGCACTCCGTTTTTTTCACATTTTGTAAAAGAGCCCTCCTCCTTCGGAGTCGGGCTCTTTCGCCAAAATATGAAAAAAATCTCGTGCTATTTTTAGATAACACGCTTTCTTGCAAAATTATCGGTAATTTTTATGCACTTGTGCAATTATAACCGAAAATTCCTCATGTTCAAGTATCTGATGCTGAAAAACTTCGCATGTTAAAATACATTGAAAATGGAAGTAATTTGGAAATTGCATTTGGAAGTTGGGAACTACATTAATACCCTGTTCTGCAACAAACTCAGACACATACTTGGAATATAAAAACAACAAATCAATTGGAAAAACCTCGGTTTGTTTTGATTGGTTTTCAAACAAATAGAAAAAATGATATTCTAAAAAATATGAGTCGTTTTGATCACTGCAATTTAACAAATATAAAATTGTTTTGTAATTCTGAAATGTATCCTTATTATGCAATGTTGTATGAAATGTATGCACTCTTCCAAGAATCCTATTATAATAGACAAATTGGAGAACCGTGTTTGTCAATGATAAAGTTTCGTGATCTAGCTACAGTAATTGTTATCGATTGCAGTCATCAAAATGAAACATTAAAATCCGGTAGTGTAGATATAAGATTGGAATTCGAAACAAATAAAAATATATCAGCTAACACAACTGCTTATTGTTTAATAATACACGATAGAATTGTCAATTATAATCCTTTAACTAATGTTGTTAAAATGTTTTAAATACATACACCATTATAATACATTATAATACAGCTATTCTTTTTTTTTATTAATATCAATACCTGTTCCAAATTTGTTTAGACCTGTTCCAGACCTGTTCTAGACCTGTTTCAGACCTGTTCTAGACCTGTTTAAAACCTGTTCTAGACCTGTTTAAGACCTATTTCAGACCTGTCTTAGATTCTGATACAATAATGATAAACAAACATTTAAAGAAAAGAATAAACGTCAAAATGTAAAACATAAATTAAAGTTGTTAAAACAAGGTGAGGTGTTGCAAGAAGACCTTTTTAATCCCATAACAAAACATTTAAAAAATATAGAATACAAATTAGATGGTTCTCAAAATGCAAATAATATTAATAATAATTATAATAAATCAACAAGTTTTGTTTCTAATGAAACTATAAAGGTTAACAAAAATATAGATTTCGGTAAAAAAGAAGAAGAAGAAGAAGAAGAAGAAGAAGAAGAAGAAGAAGAAGAAGAAGAAGAAGAAGAAGAAGAAGAAGAAGAAGAAGAAGAAGAAGAAGAAGAAGAAGAAGAAGAAGAAGAAGAAGAAGAAGAAGAAGAAGAAGAAGAAGAAGAAGAAGAAGAAGAAGAAGAAGAAGAAGAAGAAGAAGAAGAAGAAGAAGAAGAAGAAGAAGAAGAAGAAGAAGAAGAAGAAGAAGAAGAAGAAGAAGAAGAAGAAGAAGAAGAAGAAGAAGAAGAAGAAGAAGAAGAAGAAGAAGAAGAATAAGAAGAAGAAGAAGAAGAAGAAGAAGAAGAAGAAGAAGAAGAAGAAGAAGAAGAAGAAGAAGAAGAAGAAGAAGAAGAAGAAGAAGAAGAAGAAGAAGAAGCAGAAGAAGAAGAAGAAGAAGAAGAAGAAGAAGAAGAAGAAGAAGAAGAAGAAGAAGAAGAAGAAGAAGAAGAAGAAGAAGAAGAAGAAGAAGAAGAAGAAGAAGAAGAAGAAGAAGAAGAAGAAGAAGAAGAAGAAGAAGAAGAAGAAGAAGAAGAAGAAGAAGAAGAAGAAGAAGGAGAAGAAGAAGAAGAAGAAGAAGAAGAAGAAGAAGAAGAAGAAGAAGAAGAAGAAGAAGAAGAAGAAGACGAAGAAGACGAAGAAGACGAAGAAGACGAAGAAGACGAAGAAGACGAAGAAGACGAAGAAGACGAAGAAGACGAAGAAGACGAAGAAGACGAAGAAGACGAAGAAGACGAAGAAGACGAAGAAGAAGAAGAAGAAGAAGAAGAAGAAGAAGACGAAGAAGACGAAGAATAAGAAGAATAAGAAGAAGAAGAAGAAGAAGAAGAAGAAGAAGAAGAAGAAGAAGAAGAAGAAGAAGAAGAAGAAGAAGAAGAAGAAGAAGAAGAAGAAGAAGAAGAAGAAGAAGAAGAAGAAGAAGAAGAAGAAGAAGAAGAAGAAGAAGAAGAAGAAGAAGAAGAAGAAGAAGAAGAAGAAGAAGAAGAAGAAGAAACAAGTGAGTTAAAGAAATCAATAATTAAAGATATTGACTTTAAAGATGACAGTTATGAAGATAATAATGATAATGATGAAGATGATAATAATGATGGGAAAAACAATCGATTTAAAGATATTGCTAAACAATCTTTTATCGATTATTTGGAACAATATGATCATGTACCAAGAAAATACATCCGTGGTATGTACAATGATGTTGAAAAGAATATGATCACAAATATGGAGTGCGGCTTGATAAGAACACTGAAAAATTAATGATTGGTAATTCACAAATTTTTATTGATGGTAATGATTTAGTACTAAAGAATAAAAAGTATAATGGGACTATTGGTTTATACGAATTATTATTTAAAAAATATCCAACACATTTTACTCAATAAGATCAAGAAAATTATAAAAGTATTGTTTACAAAACGAATGCCAACAGAAGATATTACAGATCCGATCAACAAATAGATGGTAGTAGATTGAAAAAGTATAAAAAAATAATTGCACCAATAGTTCAAGGAAAGGGAATTTTTAATGAGGTCAATAATAATAATAAAGTGGATTATATACACTGGGATGATCCAAATGAATTAGTTGATAGATTGCGATTACTGTTGGCATCACAATCTGCTGGACATACTGGTCATACAAATGAAATAAATTCCATCATTGAAGAACTTAAAGAAGCACATATTATACAATAATGTCTACAATTAAATGTGAAATTATTAAGGAAATTCATAAACCTGCAAGAAGAAATTTTCAAAGAAAAAGAATCATAATTAAATCGTTAAATGATTTGTTTTAAGCTGATTTAATAGATATGCAAAATTATTCAGATAAAAATCAAGGTTACAAATATATTTTGGTTGTGATAAATTGTTTTTCAGTGAATTTTTCACGTCAAATTAAAAAAAAAACAAATAAATAAAAACATTGAATTACTATTATATTTTCTTTTTTATTATTGCAGATCCACAAAGGCATTATCCGAAAATAAAGAAAATGATTACATAAAATTGCAGGATATATCTGATCAGGTTGTAGCATGTTCGTCAAAATCAGAAAAAAAATTTTGAAATAACTACGGAAGGCAAAACTATAAAATTGGAAGAGACATTTACTTTGGTAGGGAGAAGAATAGTAGATGTGAGTCACTTTCTTGATGAAATCAAAAATATTTTGCATCCAGATAATCATGATCCTGGAAAAGAATGTACCATATTCAATATTATTATTATCGGTGAACGTCGTTCTGGATTTGCATCCACTTCAAAAGTAAAATGTACTATGTGCAATAAAAAATATGATGTCCAGACTATATTTGATCCCCTCGGAATAAATGAACAAGCAGCTCTGGGTATCATGTCATCGAACTTACGATAAATTCAACAATGTTGTTTGTGATAAGTTGGATAAAAAGTCACATGAAACAATGGTTGAAGCACTTGAAGAAGAAAAAAAAATTGCGGTTAATAATGGAGATGTAATTAAAGGAGTGCCATTTATTACGATAAAATGTGATGGGTTTTGGGCCAAACGGTCTTATAAAAGAAACTACACCGCATTATCTAGATGTGGAGTAGTAATAGGCGCTAAAACAAATAAAGTAATTGACATATGGATGTCAGAAACAAATATTGCTTAATATGTAAAAAATCCGAAAACAGTTGTGTAAAACCAAAACCTCATTCCTGTTTTAAAAATTGGATACTTTCATCTAGTTCTATGGAGACCGATATAATTGGAAATTTATTCCAAGAAAGTTTAGAAAAACATGGAGTTATATTTAAAACGATGATAGCAGATAGAGATAGTTCGTGCTATCAGAATATTCTAAATCGCAATCCATATAGAGAATTTCAAACAAAGGTGGAGAAAATTGAGTGTAAAAATCACCTTTTAAGAAATTACATAAATAAATTAGGGGATATTTGTAGAAAGACAGAGGCCGGTCCAGCAATTCTAAGAAAAAAAATTAAGGTAATATATAATTGAATTGTTTTTAGCATCTTCTTTATGTAATCGTAAAGTATGGATTTAAAATCCGCCCCTTTTTTATTTTATGAAAGTATTGTATATTTGCACATTTTATTGACATTATATTAAAATTTTAGGATAATCTTCTGCGATTTAGATCATCTGTAACTAAGGCTGTCGCATACAGAGTAAATGAAAATGTATCTTTTCAAGAAAAGATTAAAAATTTGCGAAATGACATTATGAATGGACCTAGTCACATTTTTGGAGAACACAAAAATTGTTCTGGTTACTTTTGTAACGAAAATTATAACGAAAAATCTGTATTATCCGACATGAAATTAATAGGTAAATATGACTAGAGTGCGTAAATTATCTCGAGAACAATTAATAAACATCGGTTCTCGCAATTCTTGGTATTGCTTTGCTAATAAATAACAGGTATTTATACAAAAAAGAGTAGTCGTTATTTACCTATTAGGGCCTTAATAGATACTTCAATTTAATAATTTCTTAGAAGGATCATTACGTTATCTTAGATTTTCACAAATGAAGACTTCAAAGATTTTGAGACTTGTTCCAAAAAACTTTCATTTAATAAAATTCCGTTTTTTAAAGTTGCCTCATTAAGGTTTACTCAAAGCCTATCACAAATAGAGTACAAATTAAATCATACTGACGACTTCATAAAAGAAACCTTAAAACCCCATAAAGCTACAGCAAGACGAAATCGAGGGTAGCAAACCACTGGAAACACAACGGCAGTTTCGAAATCAGTTATATTAACATTAAAACCGAAAGTGCTGCCTTCAAAAAATAGCCTTTCCGAAGAAAAAATTAAGGCCATTAAGAAAATGATGGCAGGTTGTATGCCAGACTTAGGCAAAAAATGTTTGCATCATTTTTTAACTCCCTTTAGTAGGTTAATCTTTATTTTTTAATTTGTTATTTTCAATTTTCAATAAAATTACAACTTGTGTTTGAAATGTAAATCTAAAGGGTTTTTTTTTTATTTATACAACAAAGATTTAAGTGGCACTTGAACCTTTTTATTTTATTGTAAGGGAGTAGATAAATTAAGAGAGCACAGAATCTGTCGCTAACCTCACTTTTTGTTCTTGGCGCCAAATCGCCGCGCTCGATCGCCGCTCGTGTCGCCATCTCCCAGCCACGGTCGGTAGATCGCGGTCGGTAATGTAGATCGCGCCGCCGGGTACAGCACATGTCGGTGCCATTTTTAGTCCATTTCGTGCCGCCATTTTTGGTCCTCGGGTTTGTACCTGCATGGGGGAGGGGCACTAATATATGATAATATTAACAAAGATTTAATTAACAAAAATTCTTTTCATCAATGTTGTGTATATTACTTTTTAAATAAACTTGGTTAATAAAATTAAGTGGTTTCTGCTTTAAATGTCCCACGAAAGTTTCTAATTTTCTTAAAGTGCCCACAGATAATTTATTTGATTTCTTTCCCCGAATCGATGCATTACATAATTTTATTTGTTTTTGAATACGTTTTAGCCAAATCTCAGAGTCTCTAATTGTAAATTTATCAAAAATTATTTTTCTCAATTTTTTCAAGGAAATTAATAAATTGTTAGACTGTTCAATTACAATGTTAAAGACTTATCATCAGTTGGTGGTAAAGTTTCAAAACAGTAAAGTTCTAATGAAGACAAGGGTGTTTTATCTTGTATGGAATGAACTTTTATTGATTGATCGCAGAAACAGAAATATTTTTGACAAAAATCACAGTGTTTGGTCCCATAACCCATGAGAGCGGTAAATATATATATATAAATTGAAAAAAAACTTACACTTAATTCTTCTGTATTTCAAAAGTTGATAGTGGGTGTGGCTTTCCAATGTCTATCGGCCCCCTGTATATAATTGAATATTCTCGATTGCTGTTGAACTCCTCAATGTAGGGTCGGTAATCTTCTGTTACTCTCCGGGGTAGAAAAACAGCTTTCTCTTCCAATTCAAGGAGGATCGCATCCCCAAATTTGGTTTTTACGATTTTAACCAAAAATATTTTTAGAGGTGTATCCTTTGGAAGTTCATTTACCTTCACTAATTCTTTTCTTTCTGCAAGGTCCATCTAAAAAAAAAAAGAAAAAAAGAAAGAAAAGAAAAAAATTCTTACCTTCCTTTCTGGAGTAGTAGCAAGCAATAATAGAACTGGAACTGGAAGTTTTGTAGCTTTAGCTTCTCAACGCGAATTAATTTCGCCAGCTTGCTTCTTGCATATTTATATGCATCTCCATCTACGTAATGATTTGGGTTTTTTTTCTCGCAAAATTGATCCAGAAACTATTTTATTATTTCCGTTTTTGTGTTTGGATTTTTGGATTGTTATTTTACACGAGTCGGTTGCGTTTAAACATCCTATTAGAATGCTGCAGATAAAATAAACGATCTTTTCCGCTCGTTTAACAGAAACCACTTAATTTTATTCACCAAGTTTATTTAAAAAGTAATATACACATCATTGATGAAAAGAATTTTTGTTAATAAAATCTTGAGGTTATTTTAAATTAAAACAAAAATAGATACTAATATTATACATATTATTGTGAAAACATTATTGACTTCATTTTTTATGTGTTCTTCTGTTTTGTTGGGCATGGTGTCGGTTGAATACGTTCAATTTTTATTCATAAATGTCTTTATTTAATTTACCGAAAAGACTAATCATAAACTTTGTTAATATTATCATATATTGGTGCCCCCTCCCCCATGCAGGTACAAACCCGGGGACCAAAAATGGCGACACGAAATGGACTAAAAATGGCACCGACATGTGCTGTACCCGGCGGCGCGATCTACATTACCGACCGCGATCTACCGACCGTGGCTGGGAGATGGCGACACGAGCGGCGATCGAGCGCGGCGATTTGGCGCCAAGAACAAAAAGTAAGGTTAGGGACAGATTCTGTGCTCCGAACTCTCTTAGTTTATCTACTTAAGGGAGTTTAAGTTGTAACAAAATGGGTTATCTACCACATAGAACCTTGTTAAATAAACTCAAGTACGTTAAGTTAGATAACATAGGTTTATCTACTGGTGTCCAGTTAAAAAATAAATTTATAGATAAATCCATGTTGCTTCTAAGTACTTAGTTCTGTTTAGAATATTTACCACTTAATTGGTGTAAAAGCAGTTTTTGATTGGAAGCTAAACTATTAAAACCACTTTGAAACAAATATTTGACACGCGATATCTCAAAATGGCCTGATGGACAGATAGAACTTTGTTATTCTAACACGACGAAATAATCATTAGGTAAATTTTACAAAAAAATTGTTTTAGTAAAATTCTTAGTTCGATAGAAAAACTTTAGTTTACATAAAAAGTATTAACTGAGCTTTGTTTTATTAAGTCGGTATCTGCGTGTACCACACGTCCACAAGGGAGACAATATCGGGATAGGTCATAATCAGGCAAATAATCAAAATAGGTAGGTTACTCTCAATAAAACTAAAAATTTAGTTACTCAAAATTTTTTACGTTCTAGATAGAGTTCTAGAAGCATAAGCGATAACGCGTTCTTGGCCATCTATAACTGGAGTTAAAGATCCTCCCAAGGCAAACTGGGATGCATCACAATGGATCGTAATTTTTTTGGAAAAATCTGGGTAAACTAAGATAGAAGCGCTCACTAGAGCTTCCTTAATCTGACAAAAATATTGTTCTGCTTTATCACTCCAAGCAATGTTTTGATTTTTCTTTTTACCTTTTTGGAGATCATTAAGTGGTGAAACTAAAGCTGAAAAATTACTGTTGAAACGTCTATACCATGAATATAACCCTAAGAATCGTTTAACTTCAGTATAAGTTTTAGGACGGGGATACTTTACCATAACTGAAATTTTGCCTGGATCTGTTCGCAGACCATCTACATCAATTACAAAAGCAAGATACCTTGACGAAGTCTTAAAAAATTCACATTTTTTTAAATTTATAGTTAGATTAGCTTCTATTAATTTAGCTAGAACCTCTAACAGTAATCTGACATGTTCTTCAAAAGTTTCGGAAACTATTATAATATCATCTGTTACTTTTATTTGCCAATTAAATAGATAGAATATCTAAACTTTTCAACTTTATTATTTGACAAATACAATCCCACTTGACGTTTTTATCTATCTGTCATAAACTATCTTTAAAAAAATATAAAAAAAACATATAGGTATATTATGTAACAAATGAAAGGGAGTTAACCCGTATTAAAACGCATTTATCTTTTACATTCTCCACCCCTCGAGAAAACATGCACAACCAAATCACTAATGATTGACAGGAAGAATACATAGTTTGGAAACTGGTCTCATGTAGCGTCCTTTTTGGGTCTTTATTTGGACAACTCGTATCACACCATCTCTGCCAGGGTACGTTTCTTCTACTCGTCCGATCATCCACTGATTTCTAGGAGCTTTCTCATCAACACATCTTCTATTTTGATGGGTTCAGTCTTGTCATGCCATTTTTGCCTTCTAATGAGAGTAGGTCTGTATTCTCTTACCCAACGCCTCCAATATGAATTAGCTAATGCGATTCGCCATTGTTTTCAACTAGAAAGTTGAAAGTCACCATATGATTTTACATCACCAGGCCTGAACAGCAAAAAAAGGTTAGGAATTAAAGCTTCTGGCTCGTTCGGATCTACAGAAATGTGGGTCAAGGGTCTCGAGTTGACGATATATTCTATTTCAGTCAACAGAGTAACTAACACCTCTTATTTGGGATTAATGGATTTCAAACTTATCTTCAGAGCAGTTTTGATGGAACGAATCATGCGCTCCCATATTCCACCCATATGTGGAGCACCTGGACGTCTATTCTTGAACAATGAGCCCGTGATCCGATATTATCAATCGCATGAAAATCATACGCCCCGGATCGCATGGTCCGACATAGGTGAGCAAAGTCAAATGAATTGGCGCGTGTGACGTAGAGAGGTTTATTTATTGAATTTTTTTACAATACTGTCTATACACTGTCATAGAGAAATTATAATAAGTGAGTTTGAGTGTTTTTAATCGGATGGACATGGAGAACTATTATTTTTGGCACGTAATGATGGAGGATTTACGGGAGGCAGAAGAGGAAGTTCTAATTGAAGAAGATAGGGATTCCAGGTTTTTATATGACCATCGCTTGGAAGCATGGCGGCTCTCCGATAAGCAGTTTAAGAAAAATTATCGAGTAACCAAAGCGCTAGCAAGGGAAATAATTGAATTAATGAGGCCCCAGTTGGCTGCCGAAGGCAGGGCTTCTGACATACCTGTTGAAGTAAAAGTAAGCTGATTTTTTATTATAGTTTTAGTATAGTTTTATTACAGCTAGAAATATTTGTAGGCTGCAAATGAAAAATAACAGATAAACTGCAACTCGCAAAAAATGCATTCGATTTATATCTTTAAAAACGAAAAAAAAATGGATCTGAATGAAATGTTATCCATGAAATTCAAGCATTCTTAATATACCTATCATAATTTCTAGGTTTTGGTTTCTCTCTTTTTTTTTGGGCACGGGTCATATCAAGAGGATGTGGGCAAACATATTTGCCACACTATAAGCCAACCGTCAGTGTCCCGATGCATAACCCAAGTAGCTAGGGCCCTTAATCAGCCCAATATTTTAAATAGATTTGTATGCTTTCCACAAACTATACAAGAATTGGAATGTTTGAGGACAAGGTATGAAATATAATTTCTTGATCACTGCAATACACATTGTCCTGCACTAATTTTACTAAGAGAAAAATATCTCAATATCGTGGGTATATATATTTTTTGGTTCAGCGATTATGTTTTTCAATGTAAGTGAAATAATTTAAGCACAGTTTTTATAGCAAAAGTAACTTGTTCCAGGTTTTACCAAGTATATAACGTTCCGGGGGTTGTAGGTGTAGTTGATGGGACCCATGTCGCAATTGTACGACCTAGAGAAAATGAGGAGATTTATGTAAATAGGAAACAGTACCACTCACTGAACGTACAGTTGGTATGATCATATCGAATACTCAAGGGGAATATTAGTGGTTGCAATTATATTTCTAAATATGTTCGCAGCTCATCTAGAAATCCAGAAACTGTTTTTAGATAATAAATAAAAAAGCGATGTTATGATACAAATTATAACGGTAAAGTTTAAAGCCTCTTTAGCCTTTGTTGGTCAAAAGTTTCCAAAAAGTTGCGATCATGTCTTAGATTTCAGTTCATATTTTTAATAGAGACTTTGTGATCTTCATAATTTGTAATACTATTGTGTTTTTACTTGATCTTTTCATAATTATACATGTATGGGACTTTTTTCGTATTAAACACTTTCTGAATAAGTGAATAAATTATTTCACTCAATATTTTTCTTCTTGAAGGTATGTGATGAAAGAATAAGAATGATGAGCTTTATTGCACGTTTCCCAGGAAGCTGTCATGACGCCCATATTTGGAGGCAGAGCCAAATATCCACAACTATTGAAAACATCTACAGACGTATTAATCAGCCATTTTTTCTTCCTGGAGACTCAGGTAGGGTTTTCTTCTTCATAATCTCTTCAAAAAGTTGTTTAGACAAAATGTCTACACATATGAAAGTGAATTCTGCCTATTTTTAAAAATTTTAGGATGATATTTATTAAAACATGACAAATTATATTATTCAATGCTATTTTATTTTTAGGATATCCTTTGCGGCCATGGCTTTTAACGCCCCTAAATGAAGTGCAGCCCGGTGCCGAAGAAAGGTTCCACCAAGCCTTCTTGACAATGAGGTGCTCAATTGAGCGTTGCAATGGGCGGTTGAAAAATATGTGGCGCTGTCTTCTAAAACACCGAGTCCTGCACTATGAACCAGATATGGCAGGACTCATTGTAAATGCATGTGTATTACATAATATGGCCATCAACCATAATATTCAAGAGCCCGTCAATGAACTGGCTAATATTGACTTTGAGATGTACCCACCACAGGGTGACGAAAATAACCATAATCAAAATATTGTGAATAATGATTTGGCAAGAGCACGATTGTTGAGAAATTCGATCATTAATAATCACTTCGCTTGAATGCATAATGTTTTTGAAAATATATAAGATTTGTTAAGATATTTTACTGTGTTTTTTTCGCAATTGGAAGATTTAAGATAGTATATAGGTATATAAATTTTTTTCAATTTTGGATCACGGTATCAATAAAAGTTTGATTGGATAAAATTTTATTGAAAAAATAACAATTATATGGAATGACATTTTAATTGAGAATATTCTAATCAACTACATTGAGAACAAAAATACTTATTCCTATAAAACATAAAACTTAAGCTAATATAATAAATATGTATAAAAAATTAAACAAACTAATTAATTTAAGAATAACAGTCAAACTTTGTACATAGATATTTTTGGAAAAAAGGAACCTCTTTAATTTCCATGTGGAAAAGTAATGAATGTTTTTTAGGAATACAGATATTATTTTTTGTTTAGAAGAATATTCAAAATGGAAGAGTTCACTCTGAGATTATCCTTCATAATTTTCAGTTTTTCTTTAGCTACTTCCAAATTCTCTTGAGCTACTTCCAGCATTTTATCTTCATGCTTAATTTTGTGCTCTAGATACTCAATTTTTTTTAAATAATATTCATTAGTGATATTATTTTGTTACTCTACCTTATCTATCATTTTTTTTTGATAGCTCTAAAGATGTTTGGAGCCTTTTTCGTTTAGTTTCACCCTTAGAGGAAGATGGGGTGCGCCATTTGTGGTCGTCAGTGACTGGTAAAGTGGGGGATTCTTGATAATGAGTTTCTTCCTCAATTCTCTCAATCTGAAAACAAAATTACCTATAATTTTGTTTAATCCTGTATATTATCCTAAATTATAATAATCAAGAGACATTTTTAGATATTATGCAATTGTGAAATAGCCCCAAGTGTAACTACTAGGATTCTGCTTTTTATGGTATAGCTGTTTGAGTACACAAACATTAATTAACTAAATTAACTAACAAAAGAAATCCGTGGAAAATGGAAAACAATTTCACTTTCTGGGGTTTCTGTTATGCCCTCAATTTTTTTGGTACTTATCATGTTCAAAGTCATAATACCATCCTCTTTTCAATCAATTTTCGGAGGAGATCCACTGCCAGCTTTTTGTGATTCTTTCTTGAACCGTATGGCTTTGCTTGTAGCATTTTTTTTCAAATCAGCCCATGTTTGAAAATATCAAATAATGTGAATTAAGTTAAGCAGAAAATAATTATTGTGTTAGTACACTTTAACAGTGCGATGTGCGACTATTATTTACCAACTGTTTGAAGGGCCTCTACGCGGTAGTATCTTATATTATTGATAAACTCCATAAATTATCATATCAAATTATTATACAAAAGCTTACCTTTCTCCACATTCGCCAATCGTCTTTCTTTGCACCTCCTGGCACGGCGTTTAATTTAACTGTGATTATTTCCCACAGTATTTGGGCATTTTTAAAAGTGAAATCGGGACCAAAGGTACCGGCTCTTAATTTGGAATTTTGTTCCAAATATTTTTGCATCTTTTTTTGAATTCCGTTTGTGGGGGCACTTCTTTTGGAAGGAGTGACACGCGACTGACTCATATTTAGATAATTTCAATGTTAACGAATTTACTAAACAGACTACCTTTTTTATTATTGGTAATATGACATAAAAAATACAAGAAATAATTAATGACATAAAATTATGACAGCCGTACAAAAAATATATGCCAAAAATAACTAAAAAGTAGATTTTTTGTATCAAATAATGCTGGCAACAACGCAATAATTTTGAACGTTCACATGAAGGTTCAAGAATTAGTCGATTTCGACCTTGGGATCCGATAGATCGCACGGGATAGATCTCATCGATCGAGAGAAACATCGGATCGTATGATTTTCAAGAATAGGGCCCCTGGTGGGTTAAATTTCCATGAAATATCTTTCAATGATAACGAAGTTAGTACCATTATCAGTTCGAAATTCTTTTGGCTGCCCTCTTCTGCACATGAATCTCCGAATAGCATTTATTGCAGAACTAGTTTCTAAAGAAGTTGCCAATTCTATGTGTATTGCTCGGACAGTCAGGCAGGTAAACAATACCCCATATCTTTTTTCCACTCTTCGTCTGATTGCCACACTCATAGGTCCAAAAAAGTCTATTCCAACAAAGGTGAATGGAAACGTAAATGCACTCAATCTTTCTGGTAGCACCATTCCCATTTTAGGTGTTTGAGGTTTACACTTTCTATTATTGCAAGCTTGGCATTTTCTAAAATTCTTCTTGACTGCAGTTCGAATGTTCAGGATCCAGAATTTTAATCTAAGATTGTTTATGACTGTTTCCAAACCTACATGGTTAGCTTCCTGATGATACCAATGGATCAACAATTCTGTGAATTTGTGCTTTGGATCTAAAATTATATGATTTCTGGAATCGAAAGGAATGTTAAATTCATTACTATCTGAAATTCTCTCTCCTAGTCTCAATATTTCATTTTCATCCAATAATACTGAGAGCTTATAGAGACGATTGGATTTTGGTAAACATTTTCCCTTTTTCAAAAGCAACATTTCTTCTTCAAAACATTCTCTCTGACTCTTTCTGGCTCGAACAAACTAGCATTTTTGTTTTTTACAAATTGTGCCACAGATGGCGACGATACTGCTCCAAAAATCATCACTTTCATGCAGTAAACATCAAGGTCTTTATTTGTCTGAACACGCCACAAAAACAGCTGGACAGATCTGTCTTCTTCGATTATATGGACCCTATGGAACATGTCCTTAATATCGCCTCCGAAAGCAATTTTATGTTGCCTGAATCGACATAGCACAGATATCAAAGAAGGTAAGAAGTCTGGGCCCTGGTAGAGAAAATCATTTAGACTTGATCCTTGGGCTTTTGCGGCGGCGTCAAAAACCATCCTGAATTTTCCTGGCTTGTTAATATTCCAGACCGCAAAATGTGGGAGATACCAAGTTTTCCCATTGTTCGGAATTTCAGATGGATTCAACTTTGTAGCATAACCCTTTTCTATATATTCTGCAATTTTTGTGTTGTATTGCTCAGCAAATTTCGGATCTTTGGTCATTTTTCCCTCCATGCAAAGCAGCCTCTTTAGAGTATTATTTTTGCTAGATGGTAAGATGCAATCCTTCTGCTTCCATGGAAGGCCAATCTCGTAATGATTCACAACTCTTCTCAAGGTTTTCTCCATTATTTCCACTGCTCTCTTGTCTTCCAACGACTTTGATGTTATTCTGTATTTTTACACCGAAAGCTTCTAAACGAAAACTATCTTTAACAATTTGATGCAGTTCTTCATCTCCAATATGACGACAGCAAAGATTAACATGGGGTAAAACGTTGGTTTCACCAGTGGCTCCGTGAATTGTCCAACCTAATTTTGATAAAACATTATCGGCTGATTTAACTTGGGTTGGATGACATGTCTAGGTATTATCAAACCACAATTGTCTTGCCCAATCAATAACTCTGGTTTCACGATTTCTAAAGTTTTCAAAATATCATGGTCTAAAAAAGGGAATCTTCGTGACAAATCATCAACATTTATACGCTGTTCTGGTAGTTTGAGGTTTTTTACAGTTCGCACTTGCTGGAGATTGAAGAGTATCTTTGTCAGCAGATACATCCAAAGATACCATTTGTGACTTATCTTCATGGTGTGTGATTTCGTTCGTCCATTGTGTGGCACAACAGGGCCGGTAAGTTGAATTTTTCTAGCCAAATCTTCTTCGATCATGCTGCAGGTGGATCCCTCATCGAAAAGAGCATACGTCTTGATTTCATCAGTGGTGTCCACTGATGAAGATTTATTAGTCAAATTAACACAAAAATCAGGAGCGGAAGATTCATTTGTTATTTCATTTTCGATTCTTGTGATGGTTTCTGCATCGTTATGATTCTCCTGGTCTCTTGAAACATGAAGAAGTGAATGGTGTCTACCTCTACAGCCATCCTCACCACATCTAGCTTTTAGAAAACATTTGGTGGCCATGTGTCCCAATTTGAGACAAAGAAAGCACAATTTTAAACTGACTACATTTTCTCCTTTTGTACATTTTTAAATAAAATGTCATGTTTTCTTACAGAAAGTGCATGGATTGAAACCAGATTTTTGTGCTTGTTTCCCTTTTGAAATCGTAACATTTTCTTTCCTTAGACAATTTTTACTGGAGCTTGTTCTTTGGAATGGATTACTTAATGCGAACTCAGTTCTTCCTCAAACCAATCCGCAAAATCTTCTAACGATGTTTGGAGACTATGTACATCACGTAAATGCTTGAACTTTCCCCAAGAGAATTTGAGAATGTTGGGAAGTTTTTTCAACAAAGTAGCTACTAATTCTGGGTTGAAAAGATAAAGGGAAAATTAACATTCTTCATGGTGGTCACTATATTGTTGACGGCATTTGAAAATTGTATCCATGAATCTAATTTATCTTCTCTAACGTTGTTAAGTTTTTTCACCTTATCAATAAGAGATAAAACAATCCACTCAGCCCTTCCAAAATTTATTTCCAACATTTTCATAATTTTTGGAACATTACTCGGAAAGGTAAGTAGCGCTCTGACTGAATCTCTTGCTCTACCTTTCAGTGCTTTATCTAAACGGAGCAAATTATCTTCTTGTGATAAAGCAAATTGTCTGTAGATCTTCGAAATTCATTTATAAAAATAGGCCATTCAGAAAGATCTCCGAAAAATTGCGAAAGATCTCTCATCCTGTTGCGCAGAATTTTGTTGGTTGTGTTTGTATTTTCGATACACATTCTTGCAATATCCCGCAGCGTACTATCTCCTCCACCCCCAGCAGAGTTTGGGAAATCGATTTCAGATGTGGCGAAGTGACATTCGGATATTTTATGCATATTTGCGGTATTTTCATGCACCTCGTCTATGTATTGCCTTGATTCATCCACCCATTCATTTATGGTAGCTGGGGATTGGTAGAAATTGGCAGATAAGGCAAATGGAGCTTGTTCATCTCCCAGCACACTACCTGCTTTGCTTTTTTCCATATATTTTCTTTGTATTTCAGCTTCTTTAATAAGATATTGTTTTTCCCTTTCCAGAGCTTCCAACTTTCCTTTCAATACTTTTTGATCAAGTTCTTTCTGTTTATTCAAGAGTATCAATTCAAGATTCATACGGGTAATACTTGAAATTTCAGAATTGGTGTTAGATTTATGGGACGGAAAATGTAAAACATTGGGAACAACTACAGACTATCTACTTCTAACGGGAATACTGTCGGGAATGCACCCATTCTCTAATTCACCAGACTCGACTTCTGCATGTCTCGTATGGTCACTTGCAACAGATTTTTTATCTTTCGTGATAATACTTGAATTCTGAGCTGCTTTGTCCAATTCTGATGCATATCGTAGCGGTGGAACTCCCTTGTTACATCTCTCACTTTTTCGCACTTACTGAAGTTCTGTTGGTTGTTCTGCTACATTGTTTTTATCCATAGCGGTTCAAACTTTACATCATCTAAATAACAGAAAAGATGAGGTGCATATTTAGGACCAAAAATTGAATCACAATCGTTGTTGTGTTTGAGCGGAATTACATAGACCATAGACCATTAGTTTTTACTGATTTATTGCAATTAAATAACACAAAACTCAACTAAAATATCGAAGATGGAAATAAAACTTTGTTATTCTTGTTGTCTATCTTGAACCGCGCCTTTTTCATCTGTCGACTGTCATCCCTGGAACGCACGTCTCATCTGTCATCAGCTGGTGCCTGGCCTGCACCCTCTAGCATCACGGCAACCAGTGTGTGGGGAATGGTGGCTACATAACCATCCGCCACAGCATTACTGTGAACTGGAATAAACCCCTACCTGGTACGCTAAATGCAGTTTTTTTTTGATGACTCATCTAATGGGATTTGCTAAAACGCTTTTCTCAAATCAAACTTGATACATATTTAGCTTTGCCTAATAAAGAAAGAATTCTATCAATTCTAGGTAGTGGATAAGAATCATGTTTGGTAATTTCATTTAACTTTTGAAACAAAAACGGTATTCACCAGACTTTTTCTTAACTAATAAAACCGGACTATTCCAAGGACTAAAAGAAGGTTCTACTACTCCTAATTTGAGCATTTCATCCAACTCCTTATTTAAAATATCTAACATATATGGTGACATTAGGTGTTGAGGTACCCTAAATGGTTTGGCTTCACCTGTATCAATACATAACTTGATTTTGTCTGTTCTGCATAACTTATTTTTGTTACTTATCTCTTTAAATTACATTCTTGTGGATCAAAAAAAGAGATTACTATTTTCCTAGAATAAAACTTGCTATTGTTGGCTCTGGATTTAACTTTAGCCAGTGTTCGTGTGCCAACTGCAGGAACACTTATTTTACGTTTTTTAAACAATTTGTACATTCTTTAATAGTTACGTTATCCTTACCACATCGGTAACAAAATTTCCTTTTTATTTGGGCTCTACAATTTTTATGTGTATGATTAGGTATATTACATTTCCAATAAACTAGGTTCTTAGGCTCATTACTATAGTTACTTTTACGCTTAAACTTATAATTTTGTCCCAGGTTCTTATTATTTTTATTCCGCAATTTGTTTTTGTTATTATCGACCATAGGTGAGGTTTCTGAAGAAGGAGACTCTGAAACATAAGCTAATTCCGATTCTAAAAATAATTAGAATTACTGGTAGAGGGTAAACTCAAAATATCTGCTTCCTCTAACCTTTTACACAAAGTACTTAACTCCCCAATAGATAAAATATCGTGAAGTGCCAATCATTTTCTATATTCAGGCTGAATGCCGTTACGAATATGTTTAATTTTTGTAGGATCAGAGGGTTTCCTAGATAATCTGGAGAGTAGCGTCTCCATTTATAAATTTTACCAAAAATATCAGTTGTATATATTTACCTAGATTCAACAAAACTCAAAATTCACTCTAAATTTACCTAAATATCGACCAATCATCAAAATCAGTCATAAACATAAACATTTTTAAGGATAATAAAAAACTCTTCGTTTTGACAAAACTTCCAATATTTATTTAGAAATTGCTTTTTTAAAAGACTCAATGACAGCCGTTTCGCTATTAAGCATCGTCAGATTGACATTTAAGTTACATAAAAGACATCTAGCAGATCCACAATTTAAAGTTGTTAATGAACAAATAAATCTGGGAAGTTCTCCACTTTTAAAGTGTTTGCTTTGATTGAGTCTTCATTTTATACATAGATAAGACGTAATTGTAACACAAATATATTAAGTTATTGTAAAGATCAGCATGATATAGTTTTTTCCTGGTTTTTCTATATCATTGCACAGTTATACTGATCTTAGAGGGAAATACATCCAGGATAATCCCTTAGGGCTAATAACATCTAGGCTTTAATATTGTTATGTCTTATTACTTCCATACTTGGTCTAGCCTTAATACTACCTAAACATCAGGTACCTAGCTACAAACAAACAAAATGTAACTTAAATGTCAATCTGACGATGCTTAATAGCGAAACGGCTGTCATTGAGTCTTTTAAAAAAGCAATTTGTAAATAAATATTGGAAGTTTTGTTATTATCCTTAATAAGATGGACTTCCAAAAAGTAAGGGTTAGTACAATCAATTTAATTAAAACATCTTCGAGAGAAGAATTAACCCGATTATATAAGAAGTTACAAGAGAAAAGATGTAAGGCATCCCAAAACATCTGGTTTAACCAAGAATGTCTGAAGAACAATTTAATACCCAATTATGTAAACATAAAATGTAAAACTGAATCAAAGGAAGCACAAAAAGTAGTTAAAAAAGCACAAAAAATGTGGATAAAAGAGGAAAGTAGAAAGTGGTTTAAAATAAGAGATGCTCTAGACATTTACATTAAAACTGTTCATTCAGAATTAACTTTTTCAATGCATTCAGTAGAATTTGACTGCTTAGATGATAAAATTAGAGAACAGGTCAGTATTTTGAAACATGATAAATATAAAAAACAGATAGGTAAATTAGAAAAATTAATGAATTCACAACATACCAACAAACAATTTACACAACATAATAACATAGTAAATTCTCATGTACCAATACATTTTGCTCCTCGGTTTGTAAATCTATCAGACACCATTTTTTCAAATAATGAAAATAAATTTTTAGATAAAGGTTTAAAATATTGCATACCACCTAAATTTACTAATAATATAAAAGAAATTTTAGCCACTGATTCTGAAATAGCTTTGAGAACAAATTCAAATAATTTTATTTATGAAAAAATGCAAATAGCAAATCTTATTAGTGACATAAAACCAAATAAATTTAAAAGTCAAAGTCAATTTATTAAAAATGACATTTTAGCTTTAAAATCAATCAAAAATAAAGTAGATCAAAATAACCTAGTCATTACAAAATCAGATAAAGGTAACTCAACAGTAACTTTAAAAAAAGAAGATTATAAATCTAAAGTGAATGATTTCATAATGTCAAGTAATGTCAAAATTCTAAAGAACGATCCCACTCAAAAATTTTCTAACCAAATAAGAGAACATGTAAATGATTCAAATTATCTATTAAATGACTATGATAAAAAATATCTAGTAAATAAAAATCCTCAATGTCCAGAATTATATGGAACTATTAAATTACATAAAGAGTCAAAACCAATTAGACCAGTAGTTTCGTATGTTAACACTCCTAATACTAAGGTAGCTAAAAAATTAAATACTATTCTAAATAATTATGGTTACACATCTAAATATTCAGTACAAAATTCATTAGATTTGATAAATAAATTAAATAAATGTAAATTACATAATAATACTAAATTAGTATCATTTGATGTAACTAATATGTTCTCTAAAATTTCTCCTAAAGAATGTATAGTTCTAGTTAAAAAGATATTAGATGAAAGAAATATCTATCCAGGAATAATATCAGATATAATTGACTTATTTAATGTATGCATTAGTCAAAATTATTTTACTTTTGATGACAAAGTATATATTCAAAATGAGGGTCTTCCAATGGGAGTTTCTAATCTTACCATATAATCTGGGGTATTTCTCGGTAACAAGAGTCGTTTAAAAAAGGTAACTTGAAATCGCTCCAGGATTTCCATGTAGCGTATGCTCCAAGAAGGAACGCAATAAGATAAAGAATAGAGAACAATGGTATTGTATAAACGTATCCTCGATTGCCATGAGGTCAATTTTGAATTAAAGAAAATATTCATTACCGTTCCCAGTGCTTGTTTACCTTTAGAAAGTTTAGTTTCAGCTGTTTCTCTGAAAAGAGTTTAACAACTTAAAAAAATTCCCCCCTAAGCAAAAGTGAAAATCTTTGTTTTGTTTGTATTCACTGTCAGACTGTTAGAATCGCAAGACTCCTTAAGGGTATTGATATCAGTCTGGAGTATCAGTTCGACTGTCGTATCGATCGGTTGTGTTTGTTTTTATTTTCGCAGTCCGACTATTACTCAATACGTGTGTTTGTTGTTTGTTTTGATTTACGTTATTTTTTGTTACCGTTAACTAGCATAAGTTCGTTTTCATTAGTATCGACAGTGACCTTGATCTAGATATGGCCGGGTACAAGTGCGACAATTGCTGTAAGGAATTTTTAGAAAAAGATAAATATAATAAGCTTCGATGCAGCGGTGATTGTCGACGCTTTTTCTGTATGAGCTGTACAGGACTTGACAAAGCTACTACAAAAATTCTTCTTTCCCAGAAGTTCAACAACTTGCGCTTTTTTTGTATACTCTGCGATTCTCCAAATTTGAGGTACCTTAATGACAAAGTTTCTGATTTAACCAAGAATCAGATTCCTCATGAAATATTTGACTCGCTAGCAAATCGTATAAATCAGTTAACCGACAGCGTACCAACTATTACTGAGATATACGATATGTTATTAAAGAATGAATTGAAATGGAATCTCATGGAGAAGAAGATAGACGAATTCAATAAAGTAGCAGACATGTTTACAGTTTTTAAGCCAGATTTGTTGCTTAAATCAGTACGGGATATGGAACATAATCTCTTTAATATATCTTCAATGTTTTCCAACGATTCCGGAGAAACAACGAAAATTCATATCCATGATTCTTCATCCGTGGAGATAAAAGAAGATTTGCACAATTTGAAAAGTGATTTAACTCATATATCTAGTTTAGTGAAAGAGATGAACAACCAAATTATTAACAATAATCCGAAGAAGCGTCCCACCTATACTGCATCATCCTCTACACAAACTGAAACATCTCCTGAGGTGGCCAACATTCCAGAAGTTTCGAACAACATTCCAGAAGTTTCGAACAACTCATCCCCTAGCCGTAATCAAAGGTGGCATTATGTGATAGTCAACAACCTTCCTGCAGGATTCACCACAAATCACATTGTACATCATGTTAAAGAAAAGCTGGGTTTTACAGAGTTCATTCGTTGCTTTCCCTTAATCAATTCAAGCAGTGAATCCAAAACATCATCATTTAAAATTGGTTTTCTAACAAAAGTTTCTGCGAGCAAATTATTTAACAATGATGTATGGCCACCTGGAGTTTCAGTAAAATGGTCTATTGAATCTTCATTGTGCTAGGAAGCCTCCCCTCGTCCGACGATGGATTCTCTTCAGCCTGTGAAAATTAATCAAGTAATACGGCATGTAAGTAAAAGTTCTGATCCTTCCTATCCTGTAGTAGCCATTACATCTGACAAACATGCTATAGCCGTATGTAAATCAAACAGCTTTTCATGTGAGAAATCATTCCAGCTTACAAAAGATTCCCACAATGTCACTAACTTTTCGCTGGACCCGATGACTCCTCCTACGGTCAGATTAACACAGGAGTCTTCTACTGGAGGTAATCGTTACATTGTCTAGATTAAGAGAACCGGCTATTTTATCATCTCTCAAGTTATTCCTCGCCTATCTACATGACCAACCATCGTCTGTATGTTTTGAAGGTTATACTTCCACAAGTGTAAAGGTGTTTTTAGCATCCGAGGGTCTGCCCGTGGATCCCATAGCATTAAGGGCAATTTATTATAAATTCCATGATTTTTATGGCTTAAGCTCAGTTGAAGTGGATGAAGATCTATCCACCTACAGAACTTACATTACCTCGGAACGGAAAATTCACCTACAAAAAGTTAGAGAATGTAATAGCCGTTACTTTACTGCCGATTCTTCCAAGAAAAATTTTTAAATGATAGGACGTGTCCAGAGGAACTAGAATCCTCACTTAGTTTTAAGCACAGTAAATTAAGAATGGTTCTAATTAATATTCAGTCAATACGCAATAAAACGGACGAGTTGTATTTGTTTTTGGAGGAATTGGGGTTCCCGCAGATAGTTGCTATTACTGAGCACTGGCTACAAGCAAACGAACCTGTTTTTATTGAAAAATATCGAGTTATCAGCAGATATGACAGGAGTAATTCAGCTCACGGTGGAACCCTAATTTTATCTTCTAGCGATGACTTCTCGGCTATATTAAAATATGATTTTCTACAAGTAGAAAATACTTTGAATTTTCCACAATTTACAACAAAAATATTGATTTGTATATAATTTGTATATACAGACCACCTCAATCAAATGTTCATTCTTTTTTTGAGAACCTTCTTAATTTACTTGACGCTCTGCCTGTTAAGAGCAAGAAAGTTTTATGCGGCGATTTTAATATTGACTTCGCTAAGGATTGCGCCACTCAAAAGTCTTTGGTGAATATTTTTGAGTCGTTTGATCTAAATATGCACGTGGATTCACCAACTCGTACTACTAAAACAACTGCTTCAATTTAAGATTACATAGTTTCCGACTTTCTATCCCATGATGTGAATCACTCAGTGATTAACTCAGGTCTCTCTGACCATGAAGCAGTTTTTGCCGAATTTGTATTACCTCTTAAATCTCTTAAGAAAAACACTCAGTTAGTGAGGATCTTCTCTCAACAAAACTTCAGCAAATTTCATAACTTATGTTTAGCAAATGATTGGATTGATCTTTCTGAAGATATTGACTCTAAATTTTTATACTTTATCAATAAAATTATCAGGTGCTTCAACACATCATTTCCTCTTCGCTCTCGTAAAACTAAACATCACAAATCATGGTCTACGAAAGGAACACGTACTTCATCTAAGAATCTGAGATCACTCATGTATATTAAAAAATTCACAGACAATCCTCACATACTCAATTATATTAATAGCTATAAAATATTGTACCGGAATACTATCAAATGTATTAAACAAAACTATTATAACAATCGCATCTCTAGAGCTAAAAACTCCTCGAGAGAAACTTGGTCCATTATCAATGATTTGAGGAACAAGACTCGTTCCTCTAACTTTATTGAACTTGACCCAGACAAACTTAATAATTATTTCGTAAACGTGAGTAAGACTATTAGCTCTAAAATATCTCCAAGTCGTGACGCTCTTTCTTTCCTCGTTCCTTCTAAAAGAATCACTGATAGTTTCTTCCTTAGACCAATAGATAAATTTGAGCTTGTGCAAACCATACTCAGTATTCAAAACAAGACTTCCTGTGGCATTGATGGGTTATCGGCTAAGTTGTTTTTAAATATTCCTGATGCGGTGATTAACGTTTTATGTTCTATGATCAATGAATCCTTTGAAAAAGGCCTCTTTCCTAACTGTCTAAAAACAGCAATAATTGTTCCTCTCCACAAGGGTGGCCAGAAACGTAATACTAGTAACTATCGTCCTATTGCCTTATTACCAATCTTATCGAAGATAATCGAAAGACTAATGAAAAACCGTCTATTGCCCTTTCTTTTCAAATATAAAATCTTGAAATTCCAACAGTTCGGTTTCCTACCTAATAAATGTACTAATGACGCAATGTTTTCTGTTCTTAATGAAATATATACCTCACTTAATAATAAACTTTTCACGGCTTCGGTTTTTTGTGACTTCGCAAAGGCCTTCAATTGTGTTGATCATGGAATTTTGATAAACAAACTGGAATATTATGGCATCCGTGGTATTCCTTTAAAATGGTTTGAATCTTACCTGGGATGTAGAGAACAACTGGTGCGAGCAAATGGAAAACTTTCGAAACATTTACCAGTTAGCAGTGGTGTACCCCAAGGTTCAGTTTTGGGTCCAATTCTCTTTTTGGTATTCATTTACGATGTCACAGACTTACGAATTAATGGTAAATTCACTTTATTTGCTGATGACACTAGTGTAACATGGAACAGTCCAGATATACTAACTTTACATTCTACCATAGGCAAAGATCTCATTACTATTAAGTCCTGGTCTGACTCGAACGGGCTTTGTTTTAACACTGAGAAAACTTTAGTTTTATCTTACAAAGGAGTTTTGCAACCTCTCAAACTTAACAACGACTTAATAAGATCTTCAAATTCAATTAAGTTTCTTGGTCTCCACATTGACGATGCCCTTAAATGGTCTGTACATGTAGACACTTTAGCTAAAAATTATCCTCTGCTTGTTTTGCCATTAAATCTGTATCTAAACAGCTTGATTCTTGTACTGCTTTAACAACCTACTACTCTTTATTCGAATCGCACCTTCGCTATGGTTTACCTTTCTGGGGGTCTTGTAGTTTGCACCTCTTTGAATCTATCTTCAAGCTACAAAAAAGAGCTATTCGTTACATTTATGGTTTGAGTAGTAGGACGCATTGCGGATTCTATTTTAAGAAATACAAAATTTTAACTCTTCCCGCTCTATTCATTTTGGAATCCGTGTGTTTGGTTCGCAAACACTTTCACAATTTATCTGAGAGACCAATTCATAGTTACCCTACTAGAAGAAAAAATTCCGACATTTACTTAACAATACCCACCTCTGATCTGGTAAAAAATTCCATCACCTTCAATGCCAAGAAGCTATTCAATCAGCTACCTAGGTGGCAAATACATTTGTTAGATTCCGGAGATTGGCAACGGCATTTCTGCATGAGAGACCTTACTATTCGGTGGCTGAATTCTACAATCTACCCTAGACTCTTGAGTAAATTGGCGTAGTTCAGTATTTAGTATGATGTACGTTGCTTGCATTGTATTATAATTATTAATTATTATTATTATTATTAATTTAAGTTTGTATTTTATATATTTTGTTTTGTATTGGTACAGTCAGTATTTTTTATGTTATTTTTTATATTTTTAACTATTTTTAAATTGTCGCTTTGTCCATAAAATTGTAAAAATTTTCATGACAATAAAGCTTATGTCTCTCTCTCTATCTCTCTCTCTATTAATATTTAAACCTCTGTGTCATCAAATGAGGATCTTATTTCGTACAATTCAGAATTTTCCAATGCCTCACTGCTAGAATCATTTAAGTTATCATTTCTGTCAAACATATTTGAAATATTTCTAGTAGCCTACCAATTTCAAGACTAGGCTTGAAGTAAGTATTGCACAAAATAAAATGAAATTTATTAATTGGTAAAGAAATATAAAAGCACTGCCACCAAGAGCAAGAATATAGAGTAATTACAGTATATTCACTACTAATAAATGTTCCTAGACCTCCACTTGGTCTTCCACGAGATTTTTCTTTAACGGCTGGTGAGGAAAATACTTAAAATTTTCCATGCTGTAAGGTATTTTTAAGTTTTTAGTTTGCCAAGTTTCACAAGTACAGAACATTAATATAACCGTTTCTTAAAAAATTGTTTGAGTAGCCTTGGAGATTTCAGAACACTATTTGGAGTTTTTTGGAGGTTCAATTTAATTTTGGTATTCTGGCGGGGTGAATCATCTTGGGAGCGGTTTCTTATATTCTGCAGCGCAATATTTTTTGGTCGACCACTAAAATATTTAATTTGAACGTTTTCCCCGTTACCTTTACGCTCCTTCAATTCCTGGTAGAGGGACTCTTGCTGCTGTTGTGGAGTTTTATCCATTTTTATTTTGACGTTTGAAGATACATTCATGTAAGCTTAGATTTATCTTTCATAAACTCCACTCGTATAGGAATGTTTTTCCGTGGATTGGACTTACCCAAGCGGAAAATTTTATTTATTGTCAATATTTCTGGAGCAGTAGCTTCGTTTATGATATTTGCAATAGTCTCTTCCATATTTGACTTTTCGTCGACACCATAGAAAATTAAATTTTTTTCGCGCTCAACTCGCATTTTAAACTCCTTATAAAGATCGTCAGTATTAAGAAAGTTTAATTTTAAATCTAATTGATTTACTTTTAGTTGTAGTTTATCATTTTCAGCTTGAAGTGTGACAACCTTGTTGGCGCAGGCGTCTAATTAATCATTCTGCAATTGCAGAATTGTATTGATGAAACGCTAGTTATTAGCCCTTGCAGCTGGCTTAATATATTTTTCATTTGAATTCCTAAAGAATCATTGTCGCCACCACTGGTATTTGTAGACATGTTTTAAGTTGATGTGTAAACTTATCAGTCAATTGCAAAAAATAGGCAAACGATAGCAAAAAAAACAGTGTCTAATTTAAACGAAATATAATTTTGTTTAAAATTTAGAGAATTTTATTTAATTATTGGATAAATTATATTATAGTAATTGTAATAGCTATGTCGATCAGTTTTTAGACTTACTGAAATTTAACAGCGTAACTATCACTTTCTGGCACTTTATCTTACTGTAAATAAATTGTGAAACAAGGTGTAATTTTTATTTTGATACAAAGCTCTAGTAATAAAATATAATATATCATTGAAGCTATAAGCCCATTATACAATTTAATTAAAAATAAATTTAGCATTATTTTCTTTAAATTTTTCTATACATGAAAAGTACTCTTTAGGTTAGGACATAATATCGAATATGTAATATTCATTTTGGATCAGATGCGTTGTATATTAGATATAGTAAATATAAATCTAGCATTAGAAAATATGTCATTCCATCATTGTATCTTTACATTCAAAACAATAAAGGTAAATTCTGTTTTATATCATAAGTATTGATAATGTTCTGCTTACATTTTGTTTTATTTAATGTTAAGAATATGTTTAAATTTGATACTTTTTTTGCAGCTCTTCCAACCTCAACCAAATAATGGAATAGAAGGGACAATAGTTAATAATGAGGAAGAATCAGTACTTTGTAGTTCTAAGAGTATGCCGAGTGAAACCCCTTTGTCACCACAAAGGATGAACAACTCTCACTCACTGAATCTATTATCTACTTCATCTAAATCATCAAGTAAGTTCATATGTTTTACAAATTAACTGTTAACAGGTAAGTGCCGCAATGTCGAACATTTTAAAGTCCCCATTGTCCGATCACTTTTTTTATTAAATAGAATTTTTTATATGTCTCTTTAACTTTAAATTAAAGTCTTACGCTCTCATATCTGATTTTTACGTAAAAAATATTTTTTTTAATGTGAGTCCAATTTGGAGTTTCACGGCCACTAGCAAGACTTTTATCATGGGATGCCATTGTGAGTCCACCGTGGCGTCACGCTTGATTTGTCGACTCTTGTTTGCGAGACGCATAGACAGCGAGGGCGCGCTTCGCTCTTCGCTGTTATATCAGTAACAGTATGCAGGTACAATGCAGTCGTACAAGAAAGAGCAAGAAAAACTTCAAAAATATTGGCAAGAAATTTTGTCGGGAGAATTGTTTGGTGATGTTGATATTTCGGACAAGTACCAACCGTTTGATAGTAGTGATAGTGAATATGAATCGAGTGAGGTAGAACAGAATCTGAAAAGAAAACGTGCGGCCGTAAACACCAAATCGGTAGGACAAGATGTGCCGTCCAGCAGTATAGAACAGGAAAATGCTAATTTCGGAAACTCTGTAGATGAAGTTATTGAGTTCGTCATTGCCCAAAATTTTTACGAGGAGGAAATTTTAGAAGAAAACATGGTGGTCAACGAAATGAATGAAGTTATTGTGTGGGGCCCAGTCAACGGTGAAAATTTGCAAAAACTTACATTTGAGGACAATCATTGCGCAGGTTTCAATGCGGAATTATATGAAAACTTCTACAACTAATCTCCCTTTAAATTTTATGAATATTTTGAACTTTTATCCATGATGGTAAGTTACAGTATTACCTTTATTTTATTTCTGCCAATTTAGAAATATTTGTTTATTTTTAGGTCGAAGAGACAAATCGTTACGCGTTGCAATGTCAAGAAAAAAAAGCACGCATTACCACTTGGCGCAACACTGATATCGCCGAAATGCAACGATTCCTCGGTATAGTTAGCTGGATAGGATTATGCCATTTCCCATCTTTGCAGTCGTACTGGTCAAGGAATAATATTTATTTGAATAATATAAAAAATGTACTGTCACGAAATCGATTCCAGATATTATTAAAAATGCTCCATTTCAACGACAATTCGGTCATTAGTGATGACCGTTTGCAAAAGATCGCTCCATTGATTAGCAGAATGAAGCATAAATTCAAGGCTGCCGTTGTTCCAAACGTCTGCATTGACGAAACTTTAGTACCTTTTCAAGGACGACTAAAATTCAAACAATATATTGCCAACAAAAGACATAAGTTTGGGATTAAGCTTTTTAAGCTTTGCCTGGAAGGTGGTTATACATACGATTTTAACGTGCACCTCAGTGCAAGACTGTCACAACTCAAAAATTTGAAATTTTGGAAAACAACGTTTTAAAATTAACTAATAATATTGTGCTTTACTTTTGATATGATAGAAAACTATTAGAGTAAAGAGCTTGTACATGGTTGATACTATTTATCTTTAGGTTGATTTTTATTAGTTTCCACTATCGCAACACCCTTTAAAGCGCTTTAGGGCATTGAGTTGTGACGGTCTTTCTTAAAAATATTTTGATTGAAGTATTGAGTAGTGTCAGTATTGCTGGAAATGGGGCAAAAAAAAACAAAGAAGCAATATTTTTAGCCATCTTTTAATTAAATTTTTTTTATATTCCAAAGAAAAGCAATATTTTAACAAATAAGAGGAACTTTAAAACTACAAACTACGATAGATAGTATTAAAAATTAGACAAAACAATAATTCTCAGTCTCAAATGTATAAAAGGAACTTTAAAACTACAAACTATAATAGTATTAAAAATTAGAGAAAACGTTTCGCAAACGTTTTATAAATTCTCGAAGAATTGGGCATAATAACTAGATATTGTTTTTTTCTTTACAAGCTTCATAAGACCATCTTTCACATTTTTTGAAACACCCTTCTTATGCGTATAACCTTTTTTTAATTTCTTCCAAGATTAATTCTTTCTTGTTAATTTTTTTGTTTGGCCGTTAATTTTTAATGTTACTTTAGAGAATTCATTTTCTCCAATAGACATTTTATAAAATAGGTTTAATTAATTTTTTGTTTAACTAATTTCAATAGTGTCACTTTGAAAATCGTAAAAGTCTTCCAACGTTAGCTCATGCACGAGAAACGGTGGTCCGGTTTTTTTAGCACACCTTATTAGCGAGACGTATTGGTCTGGGGTATAGATTGGTCCAGATTTTCTGGAATTTTTTATTTGTTTTTCTATGCAAGAGTGTATACCATCTCCTTCATTTTGGGTATGACCCGTTATCAAGTACTTGTGTGTGATTTAGTTGATGTTTTCGAAGTAGGTGATGGCTTTGTGGTACATACCAATTACGGCCTAATTTTTATTTTGTCCGGTGCAATTGTCCGAGTAAAATATTACATCAACAGGATTTTGCGAAGAGTTATTTAACGCCACACGCAGGAACAAATTTCAGTTGAGCCTCTGAAAGACTCTCCGTCGTGCCAAGTGAAACAGTCAGCAACTTTGCTTTTTAAATTAAAAATGGTAAAATTATACATGTTTATTTTAGAAACATAATAAAACGTAGAGATATCACCATGAGGGCAAGGCATGGCTGCTTGTAGATCATATACAGCTACAACTTCATTAATATTGTCAGTCGTCTTGTCCCTCTCCTTCTCAACCTTCGATAAGTCTTTTTCCATTATATGCGATTCGTATTTTTCTTGGATAAGTTCCTTTTCTTTGTCATTTGGATTCATGTATGTACTACAAAACTCACATTGATCGGGTGCAAACCGAGACAAATTAAATTCAGAGTTAAAAATAGTATAGTACATCATGTAATTTCCACATTGTGTATTTTCATTCTTGCAGTTCTTTTCGTAATCTCTGTATAATTCTCTAATCGATTTTCCACCATCTATATATTCTTTTGATGTTCGAGCTCTGCAATAGTGGCTTTCGATTCTCGGGATGGAGCGAATGTGTCTCCTTATTCCTTCTTTCATTTCTTCTGGCAATCTTTGTTGTTTGCCGTGTTTTCCTCTTAAATCTTTGGAAACGATTCTCGTAGGTAAATCTCTTTTATCTTCAACAGTTCTAAGCGTTCTTGTACTAATTCCCAAAGTGGCCACTAAAAACTGCCTACACACCCTTGTTTCCTTTCCATTACTAGTTAAAAAAAAAGCATTATTTAACCGTTGACGCCTTTAATTTTCCTTCCCATACCTGGTTTTTATTGGTTTCGAGCCTTTCTAGTAACCAGCTCTCTTGTCACTGTTCCATCTTCATTAGTTACTTTTTTAAATAATTGATAAGTTTTACCACTATTCCTTAAAATTTTGTTTTCATTTCTTGGCCATGACTCATCACGTCTTAATCTCTTACGGGTTTCATTAGGTAATTTACTTGGAAACAATATTTTCCTCTTAGTCGATTTTCTTATAGGGTTAGGGTTAGCTGCTCCTACATCCTCTTCAGCTGCTTCTATATCCTCTTCAGCTACTTCTCTATCCTCTTCAGCTTCACTTAAATCCTCTGACTCACTAACCGAACCAAAGTTGTGAGTTCTGTCGATGGCAAAGGTAGGGTCACCAATTGAATCGTCTGAACTAAAGTCATTATCATTATCACTCATGCTAGTGTTGCTATGCTCTTCATAAGTTACTGTTGTTAACTCCTGGAGTTCAATCCGGCTAGTGTTGCTATGATCTTCATAAATTTCTGTTGATAACTCCTGGAGTTCATTCCTGCTAGTGATACTATGCTCTTCATGAGTTAATGTTGATAACTCCTGGAGTTCATTCCTGCTAGTGTTGCTATGTTCTTCATGAGTTACTGTTGATAACTCCTGAAGTTCTTTCCTATTATTGTTGCTATGCTGTTCATTGGTTACTGTTGGTACCTCTTGAAGTTCATCCTCTGTGTCTGAAGCTTTCTGAGCTTCATTGTTCCTACATACTTCGTTAGTTAATTTCTGAAGAACTGTACAAGCAAAACAATTAGTCAGTATAACTATTACTAAAGTGCAATCGAAAATTATAGTGAATAAATTGTACTTTCATTTGGTACGTACTAGCTTTGTCTGGAGCTTGCAGAATTTTACTGCTGTTGTATTCTTCATGAATTAATACCTCATGAAATTCACTCACTGTTTCTGGACATTCCAATACTTTTCTGTTTATTTGCTCTTCATGAGTTACCTTCAGGTGGTCACTCAGTGTGTCTGAAACTTGTTTGACTTCACTGTACCCAGGTTCTTTAAGGTGTGGTTCCTGAAGAACTGTAATAAACAATTTCCAAGTAGAGATCTTGTCCACAGGCCATAAAAAACGACACTGGATATAAAAATATAGGAAGGTTTTTTTGATACGTACTTGGTTTATCTGGAGCTGACTTAACCTCCCAAAGAGTTTGGATTTCAATTTCCTTGGCTGCTAGCCTCATTATTAATCGTCCTCTTTCATTCGACATAATATATACCTACAGTAAAAATAATTAACTTAATTTATTCTTTCCTCTACTAAGGTGACTCAACTTCTAAAAAATGTTGCAAAATTCAGAACAATAAACAACTAATAGGTTGTATTAACTTTCACTATTTATTCTATAAATTGCAATTACAGCTGTTTCGCTATAACTAGCATCGTCAGATTGACATATTGAAATTACATGTTTGTTTGTAACTAGGTACTTGATGTTGATAGGTAGTTAAGGCTAGACCAAGTAAGGAAGTAATAAGACATAACAATATTAAAGCCTAGATGTTATTAGCCCTAAAGGATTATCCTGGATGTTTTTCCCTCTAAGATCAGTATAACTGTGCAATGATATAGAAAAACCAGGAAAAAACTATATCCTGCTGATCTTTACAATAACTTAATATATTTGTGTTATAATTACGTCTTATCTATGTATAAAATGAAGACTCAATCAAAGTAAACAGTTTAATAGTGGCGAATTTCTTTGTGTTTGACCTATATATACAGCATTACATTTTGGACAATTAATTTTGTAAACACCAGATTTTTTTAATTTAGGAATTTTGTTTTTACATTTAACAATTTTGTACCAACATTATTGTGTGATTTGAATGAAATTATTGCAGATAATGCCGAAGATATTATTTTTGAAATTGTATTAGAAATATTTCCACAATATGTAATACTTTTATAACTTTTAATTTCTTTTGGTTGTTGAGGGAATATTAGTTGTAGTGAAAGAAATTTTGAAATAAGATTCAATGAACATTTAAGAGCATATAGATTACAACAACCAGATAAGTCAAACTATGCCAAACACGTTCTTGAACATCCACACTCACTCATACACACTAATGACATTCAAATATTACACACCTGTGATAAAAACAAAATTTAGATTTCCTCTAAGAACTTGAAATCAAAAGACATCTAGCAGATCAACAATATAAAGTAGTTAATGAACAAATAAATCTTGGAAGTTCGCCACTATTAAACTGTTTACTTTGATTGAGTCTTCATTTTATACATAGATAAGACGTAATTATAACACAAATATATTAAGTTATTGTAAAAATCAGCAGGATATAGTTTTTTCCTGGTTTTTCTATATCATTGCACAGTTATACTGATCTTAGAGGGAAAAACATCCAGGATAATCCCTTAGGGCTAATAACATCTAGGCTTTAATATTTTTATGTCTTATTACTTCCTTACTTGGTCTAGCCTTAACTACCTATCAACATCAAGTACCTAGTTACAAACAAACATGTAATTTCAATATGTCAATCTGACGATGCTAGTTATAGCGAAACAGCTGTAATTGCAATTTATAGAATAAATAGTGAAAGTTAATACAACCTATTAGTTGTTTATTGTTCTGAATAACATGAATTTTCACACAGTAAGGGTTAGTACCATAAATTTCATGTTGCAAAATGGTCAATTTTTACTGTACCTGAGACTATATAAATAATTAAAACAACTTTTACAAATTCTTTTTAGAATTTTAATAATCATACCTACTTAGATTAAAGGGAATTGCCTCTTCCCTAGCTATGCCTATAATGACTTTAGTACAACAAAATTTTATTTTATTAGGTTAAATTAAATTCTGGAAAGACTTGTTTAAGGAACTCAATACAGAAATACCTTGTTAATTTTTTATAAAATTTTTATATTTTATATTTTTTATATTATTAAAAATAATTTTTTATAAAATTATTTTTAATTTATAAATGCCACACTATTTATAAAAACAAATACCATGTCTGTACTTACGCTTTTTAATGAAGACTGGTACAATTTTAAATGTGACAAATTTACAAGACACAAACAGAATATAATCACCAACTTTTTAAGTAAGACTGGTACAATTTTAAATGTGACAGTTTTACACAAAAAATACCACGTGCTCACCTTAAGTACTGACGCACAACTAACAAATGTGACAGTGTTGAGAAAAATCGTGCAGCAATTTCATACAGTGGAAGACCGACACATCTGCTCCCTGGTGGCTAGGATTGGAATTAATGGTGACACTTTTACATAAAAAAGTATACCATATTACTATTCTATCCATATGAGGTTAGAAAAATTTGATATTTTTGAGTTGTGACAGTCTTGCACCGAGGTAGCGGTATATTGTGGAAAAGAACATGTCGAAAGTAGCAGCGTACCAACAAATGTGGTGATGAAACTCATGAATGGGCTGCTTGACAAAGGACGAACACTTGCGGTTGACAACTACTACTCCTCAGTCACACTTGCACATGAACTCCTACACCGGAAAACTTATATATTCGACGACGAAATGGTGACAATCCAGAAGGCACGGGATGATACTGTTAAGTCAAAGAATGTAATTGAAAATAATAAATATAAAAGCTTCATTGACATATCAGATAAAATGAAGAGCTATAATTCTTCGTTATGTAAAGGAATAAAGTGGTACCCAAAATTGTCGATGGAGCTATTGACCGGTACAGTACTTATAAACGCTTATGTCGCACATCAAAGCATTACCAACGACAAAATGACAGTTACCAAATTCAAAGAAGAGGTCATTCAGGCCCTTGTGGGAGATTTTATGGGCGTACCAGTGATTATAGAAAATGATCACAAACTTAGCGATGTTGGCCGTGCTGGAAGAAGACGATGCACAGGGTGTTACTCAAAAATAGCAGAAGAGCATGGAAGAAAAGTTGCCCAGAGAGAAGCAACCAATACCACATTGAAGTGCGATAACTGTGAAAAATTTTATTGCCTCGACTGTTTTTTTGTGGCGCATTCTGTGAAAAAAACATTGTCATTTTATTTTTTATGAAAAGAATGCTAATTTATTTTTACATTGTTTTTTGCCGCGCATTGGGCTATAAAAACACAAGTTAGTACATTAGAATTAATTTTGTTTTTATGTTATTTTTTGTACGAAAATAAACCATTATTTTTCCTAAAACGTATTTTTGAATTATTATTTATAAAAAAATATTTAAAAAATAAAATAAATATATCTAATATTCACAATAAAAGATAATCTAATTTTTATAATATTGACTTATAAAAATTAGATTATGTGAGTCCAGGTTGGTCTCTCAGAAGCACAGGCCAAGTACGGTTTCTAGCCTATCTGGCCGGCCGAAAACGCTCACTTGTATTTTAAATGTAACAATTAACGATAGACTAGCATGTGAGTCCAGGTCGGACTCGCGCGGCCCGTAGATCATTTTCATGCGTGAGTCCCCCTTGGCTTCACATGGCACTTAACCTGTTAAGTAAAATACACTTTTCTGGTAAATTCAGGAAAAAATTTGCTATAAGTATTCAATTTACAGTATTAATTTCTTTTTAATAGTTTTGTACTATTTTTTTATAGTTCTGTAGTGGTATTCATATTTTATTTAGGTTTTTAATCCTTGGCTGGCCCCCTTTTTTGTTCTCTGATAGGTGTGTATTTGCTTATTTCTTTTTAAAATTTACTTTATTAATAGAGCCAAGTTATATATAGATTTCCTATTGGTTATAGCATTTTTAGTTAGTAGGAGACAGGTATATAGGTATATATTTTAGTGTAAAAATATTGTTTGCGCTGTATGTTTGTTACTTTTAGTGTAATATTTTTTTGTTTTATTTTCAGATTTGCATAAGAGAACTAACTTATTGCATTACACCAACACAACCAGGACATCAGAGTTAACCTCTAAAGCTAAGAAACTCTATAAAGTTGCTTCTGACTTAAGAAGGACAGCCAGAAGATTAAATTTCAGTCGTTTAAGCTTAACAGAAAGAATCAAACATATGGAGTCCAAGGCATATATCCTTAATTTCCATTAATTGCAGACAAAGCAATGGTTTTCATGGCTAGAGGAATTTTTAAAAAATGGAAACAACCAATAGCGTTCTATTTTAATGAAGGGGGCATGAAAACGAATATCTTAACTGCAAAAATTAAAGAAATTGTTTGTGCATGTCAAGAGGCTGGTTTGATTGTAAAAACAATAATTTGTGACCAAGGTGCTGCTAACGTTGCAGCAATAAACAAGCTATATGAGGAGACCAATGAGTTATTTATCAGAAGAGGAGAAGACAATCGTTTGTATATATATATATATATATATATATATATATATATATATATATATATATATATATATTGTAATGGATCATGAGGACTAATAAAAACAAAACTTACCTTTGAAGCATCCATCATAGCCATTACACTAATGGATTATTTAAAAAAATGATATGCATAATGAAATACACTTTTCTTCTTAAACCATGTAATTACCCAAAAAGAAGTATTGTCTTGACTACAGTATGAACTTGATTATATCATAAATTTGGTCACAACAGGTTTTCATTTGGACTTAGTGGATACATCTTATTAGAAAATGAGATGAATTTCCATGACCTAAAAATAATACATATAATTAGTATGAATTTGTATAAACAAACAGTATCTCTACAGTTACACTAAAACAAAGTAGTATAACTTACATATCTGATAATAATAAACAAACATTATAAGATAAAAGTCAATATAGGGTAGATAGTCATATTGGAAAGTCAACATGTAAAAATAAACAATACACATTAGTAAATGAACAAAATAGAATTAAAGTTACTTACCACAATAATTTACAAAAAAGGGATATCTTAATAAGTTTAATTGAATCTGCAGTTACTTTTTCTTTAGTACATCTTAAATTTTCAATATTTACTCTTCAATTACAAACATTCAAATAAGTAAAGAATGTATTTGACATCTTATCTTGTATAGGATCCATATTCAATTATTGTATCACAATCAAAATTTTCCAATCCATAATGAATGCATTTTCACATAACAATTCACTTTTCACCTAGTTCTTTTTCAAAATTCTCAGTTTAATCTGAAACAATAAAAGAAAATAAAAAATCTAGAAGTGTTAATGGTTTCCACATGTTTAAGAAATCAACATGTAATTTTAGTTAGTAAAATATTTAAATTAATAGTATAAAAAGGAAGTACTTACAAAATCATAGTCTTCGATTTGTACAAACAAATATACCAATAGATTGTGAGTACCTAAAAAAGACACAAGATTAATTATAAACATTAACAAATGACAATTTATGTAACAAAAAGTATGTAGGATAATTGAGGAAGTTGTTTATATAAATTTTAAAATGTTAACCTATGATAACACAGAAAATATCAGCTTATATAAGGTATAAGTAATACAAATAACAAAATCTTTTAAAAGTTTAAATTGTAGTTGTTAGAGTTAAAATAGTAAGTAATCAGTTAAAATAGTACTAGTTAAGTGGATTTAGAGTAATTTTAAATATAATAGCTAGTGTTAATTCAAAATTTGAAAGTCTAAAATAAGTTGACAGCTCAAGAAAGTTGTGTATTTTGAATCTAAAATTTCATAGGAAAAAGTACTTAGAAAATTATACAAACAGAATTTAAGCAAAAATAAGGATGAGATCTATCTGTACGTTATCAAAGGTATTATCAGAATTGTGAATTTATTACCTGGATTTTCGGAAATGTAGGTTATTTTTTTCTGAAATTCGAACAGTTGAAATCCGATGACGTCATTTTTTTGTTTTGTTTCAAGAAGCTATAAAAGGCCGGAGAATCCATGATTAATCTCTCTTATGTTTTTGGAAGTAGAGCAGTTAACATCTACTCTCTTATGTTCCTGGTCGCAGAGCAATTGATATCGTATGTATTAATTGATTATCAACTAGAAGAAAATTTTTTAATAATTAAAAGCTGTTTATATTAAAGTAATACATGTAATATTAAAAATACATACAGAAAAGTAATCAGCTATTATTAAATTACTTACCAAAGTAATAAACTGCATAAAGCAAGTGCAGATTCCATAGAATTTTAAAGATTAAATTCGAGAGACGTTTCCAAAACGGAACCATAGTAGCCATCTTGTCAATTTGAATACGCTGTTGTCGCTGTTCCATTTGCGGGAGTAAACGAAGCACAAGCCGATCTCAGTTTTGTTACGTTGCGCATGACAAGGACAATATTTGAAAAACACTGTTATACAAGGTACGTCCGATAATTAAGGATTTGTATTTTTATTTTTAATTATTTGCAATTGTAAATTAATATTCTGTTTATCATCTCCATTTTGTCATATCCGAATATTTGTTATTTATTTGTATTGAACGTGTGAAAACCAATTAATAATTTTTTTTTTGAAGTACTTGACATTAAATTTATTGTGTATTAGTTATTAAACAATATTTAATTTGAACCCTACCCAAGATAAGAATCAGACTTTAAATTTCAACTTTAAAATTGAGTAAACTGAGCCAGTTTGAACTTCTGATAAGGCGCCCAAACTTAAAAGTAAAAAGAAAAAGTAAACTGTATATAAAATTAAATAATATTAAATTATAAAGTTCAGTTAAAACATAACAAATAATATCAAAGCATTAAAATCTATAATTGGAGGTAAACATTAATAAGAACCCAACTAATTAAGTAAAACAAATCATAACATAACAAAATCAAAATAATTAAAATATATTAAAATAATAGAACTAAGTCGGGATATTGATAAAATAAACCATAACTAATTAAATAATAGAAGTAACTCAATAAAAAAAAAAATCATAACAATATATATATATATATTGTAATGATTTAAATTTAAGCTAATGATTTAAATATTTGGCTATAGTTTATTTTACTTAACAGCTAACGTAGTTTTATTATTTAGATATGTTTTTATTTGTTTGATTATTATAATTAAAAATTTTTGTTTGTTTTATTGATTTTATCAAATATTTTAATTGATTTTAATGATTGAATATTATTTAATTTTATATAAAGTTTACTTTTTCTTTGTACTTCTATGATTGGGCGCCTTATCAGAATTTCAAACTAGCTCAGTTTACTTAATTTTAAAGTTGAAATTTAAAGTCTGACTCTCATCTTGGGTAGGATTCACATTAAATATTATTTAATAACTAATACCCAATAAATTTAATGTCAAGTATTTCAAAGAAACGTTACAAAAAAAAATTATTAATTGGTTTTCACACGTTTAGTACAAATAAATAACGAATATCCGGATATGAAAAAATTGGAGATGATATACAAAAATATTTGTATTTGTTTTGTACAATTTATTACTTTGGTAAGTAATTTAATAATAGTTGATTACTTTTCTGTATGTATTTTTAATATTACATGTATTACTTTACCATAAACAGCTTTTAATTAATTAAAAAAATTTCTTCTAGTTGATAATCAATTAATACATACGATGTTAATTGCTCTGCTACCAGGATCATAAGAGAGTTGAATCATGGATTTTCCGGCCTTTTATAGCTTCTTGGAAAATGACAAAAAATGACGTCATCGGATTTCAACTGTTCGAATTTCAGAAAAAATAACCTACATTTCCGAAAATCCAGGTAATAAATTTACAATTCTGATAGTACCTTTGATAATGTACAGATAGATCTCATCCTTATATTTGCTTAAATTCTGTTTGTATAATTTTCTAAGTACTTTTTCCTAGGAAATTTTAGATTCAAAATACACAACTTCCTTGAGCTGTCAACTTATTTTAGACTTTCAAATTTTCAATTAACACTAGCTATTATATTTAAAATTATTCTAAATCCACTTAACTAGTTCTATTTTAACTGATAACTTACTATTTTAAACTCTAACAACTACAATTTAAACTTTTAAAAGATTTTGTTATTTGTATTACTTATACCTTATATAAGCTGATATTTTCTGTGTTATCAAAGGTTAACATTTTAAAATTTATATAAACAACTTCCTCAATTATCCTACATACTTTTTGTTACATAAATTGTCATTTGTTAATGTTTATAAACTAAGTTTTTCAATATCTATTTCACTATGTACTCTTAAAATGTTCAATCAAAAGTTTATGTGATTATGTCCAACACTATTGATATGGGAATTAGTTTAATGTATTTCACCACACCTGCTACATGTTTATAATTAATCTGGTGTCTTTTTTTTAGGTACTCACAATCTATTGGTATATTTGTTTGTACAATATCGAAGACTATAATTTGTCTTTTAATGATTTTGTAAGTAATTCCTTTTTATAATATTAATTTAAATACTTTACTAACTAAAATTACATGTTGATTTCTTAAACATGTGGAAACCATTAATACTTTTGATTTTTATTGTCTTTTTATTGTTTCAGATTAAACTGAGAATTTTGAAAAAGAACTAGGTGAAAAGTGAATTGTTATGTGAAAATGCATTCATTATGGATTGGAAAATTTTGATTGTGATACAATAATTAAATATGGATCCTATACAAGATAAGATGTCAAATACATTCTTTATTTATTTGAATGTTTGTAATTGAAAAGTATAATATTGAAACTTTAAGATGTACTAAAGAAAAAGTAACTGCAGATTCAATTAAACTTATTAAGATATCCTTTTTTTTGTAAATTATTGAGGTAAGTAATTTTAATTCTATTTTGTTCATTTACTAATGTGCATTATTTATTTTTACATGTTGACTTTCCAATATGACTACCTACCCTATATTGGCTTTTATCTCATAATGTTTGTTTATTATCATCAGATATGTAAGTTATACTACTTTGTTTTAGTGTAACTGTAGAGATACTGTTTGTTTATACAAATTCATACTAAGTATATTATTTTTAGGTCAGAAGATTCATCTCATTTTTCTAACAAGATGTATCTACTAAGTCCAAATGGAAACCTGTTGTGACCAGAGAATATTGTTTATTTTGTGGCTTTTACTGTGATATTATGACCAAATTTATGATATAATCAAGTTTATACTGTACTCAAGACAATACTTATTTTTGGGTAATTACATGGTTTAAGAAGAAAAGTGTATTTCAATATGCATATCCTTTTTTAATTAATCCATTAGTGTAATGGCTATGATGGATGCTTAAAAAGGTAAGCTTTGTTTTTATTAGTAATAATGATCCATTACAATATATATATATATATATATATATATATATATATATATATATTATAGTGTTATGTTATTTGTTAGAATGATTATATATTTAGATTAGATTATAATGTTTATATCAATTATTTCACGTTGGGCTGACCAGATTTATAATGAATGTTTATTATATGTGTAATTATTATCGTTTCATACCAATATCAGTATAAATGTTAATTAGAAATATTATAATTATTTATCTCATTAATGAATTGTTAAAATAAATGATTTAAATGAAATATTCTTTATTAATATCGTTAAAACGTTTTATTTTTTATTTATCTCAATAGATGGCGCTGTATTACTTTTATTTTAAATAATTTTAATTTTATTTTATAATGGTTTAGAGTTTTATATACAAATAATATTATAAGTTTAGATATTATGATTTAGATTATAATGAGCATGAAACTTCTTTTCTCTAGAGTTAGGATTCAGCTGTCAATTCTTGTTGATTATAATTATTAATTTGTTTGATGTAAAATTTATTATATTTGTTAAATTTATCCTACCTGTATATTTTTCTAGCAGCCTATATTATTGAACAAAATATAATAAAACAACTTGTACAATATCGTGAATTTATTATTATTCAAACTTTTAATCGACCTTTAAAGTATATCAAAAGAAATTACCTTTACGCAAATATACAAATTTGTTCACAATCGTGAATACATATAAATTGTCACTTCGATTAAGAGAAATATTATAAATAGTTTTTTTTTTTTTGAATTTTTGAATTTGCCTCGCAAAATAAAGTTAGTACTCACATTGACATTGTTCACGTGACTCGATGCATTCCTAAGCGTAGAGGTCGTTTTTACAAAATGGCGAATCCAGCCGACCGCTGCTACAATCGTCCCAGAATAATTTCACTTTGTATTGATTTAGCTGTGTTAAAATCTTTTACAAGTAAGTGATGGTTATAAAATGTTGTTAAACTTGTATCAGATGTGAAATTTTACCATACTTGTAGGTATAACTGGATATAACACCTTTATGACCAGTCAACCGGCACAATTTACAATTATTCCATACAGAAGCACGTATTTCAGCGATGACCAGGAAACCAAGAGAGAGATTTTTGATTGTGCACCGATTATTTATATCTTTTTTAAAACAATTGAATTCCTAACGACTGTTGCTATGTAAGGTAATAATTTTGGTCTACAATACAAACATAACCTATACTAAAATAATATTAACAATATAACCTTTTATAAATTAAGACATATTTTGAATAATATTTACTTAAATTATCATTCTTATTTATAAAAATCAATATTCACATGTATCCATAGTTGATATTTTGTGTATTTGTTTATTAATTTGCATAAATGTTTATGTTACAACTTTTTATTATTTTAGGGCTTTTAAATGTTATTCTGTGTTTATTTTATTGAAAACTTAATTAAGATCATTTAATAATCCTTTTAAATACTATTTTAGATACTCAAAATGTGAATTATTGAAAATACTTATTTCAAAATTAATCTGCACTTTGACATATAAATTTTGATAAATATTTTTTTTAAAATTTTGATAATGCTGTAAATATTATTCTTATATACAATTTTTAATCAGAATACAGTATAAAATAAAATGAAAACATTATAATACAACCTTTTGTTAATTAAAATAATACAATTTTAGATTTGACGTTTAGTCTTTACATGTACATTATTGTACTTTCTTTGGAGCACCACACAGATAAATTCCATGTCTTTTAATACCATAGGCACTCTGGGTTTTCAACACTGAAGTTGTCTCTTTGTGCATTCACTAGCAATTATGATTTTGGAGCACATTTGTACTAACAAGAGGCATAATTCAAAGTCCTATCTTTGTCCGTATACTTTAGTACACAACACTCAAAAAAAAAGTAAGTAGTTTTTCCTTATGCTAATTTGAACAACCTAACTAAATTATACAATTGTTTGTTTTAAATTCACTATAAGTAATTTTATTATATTTTGTTGTTTTAGATTTGAGTTTAAGAGTTTAATGGAATATACTATGAAAATTTGTAATCACCTTTACATTTTTGGAACGATTCATCAAAATCATAAAGAAAGAATGTCATATAGATTCCAACTCTAGATAATTATTTTTAAATTATAATATCTACACTAATTACTTGTCATAATGTTTAAAAGATTAGTAAATCATTTAATAATATCCTTTTTAAATTGATAATGAAATTGGTGAGTTAAATTATATCATTGTTTGATTATATTTGAATTATTATTCTTATTAACGAACTATTATTATTTTTAACTAAATTATTATTGATTAATTCTTATATTTATTATTTCATTATAATATATATATATATATATATATATATATTGTAATGAATATTATGATTTGAGAGAAAGTTTATTGATTTGATTGATTTATTTATTAGATTGATATTACTTATTTAAATGTACTAATAGCAACAAGATCTTTTTCTCAGGAGGTGTTTGGTTATGCTAGTTTCTATTGGGTTATTAGGTAGAAGGTATTTGAATAAAATTGATTAATTATAATTATAAATTTATTACAAAATAGTTAAATTAAAACAGTAATATTTTGAAAGCAAAAAATAAAACAAAAAAACATAAATAAAATAAACAATTTGACAAAAAAGTTACATAAAAATGACACCAAAAAAGAACCTTACAAAAATTGGATAGAAAACTTAACAAACGTAAATATACCACCTGATGTTCAAGAGGTTTTAAGCTTAGGACCGAATTATTCAGTACCACTAGACGACCCAAAACAGATACCTATACCAGATATAATCGCTAACAGAAGTGTCAATTTCGAACCTTACAACAAACAATAAAGACGAAATTCGAGCAAAATGTTGCAATACAATTACAAATTATAAGAACAACTTCTATAACCAAACCAAAAACACTAAAAAAGCGGACAAAATATTTAAAAAAAAAGTCAAAAAAACAAAAGCCTTTTTAAATCAACACAAAAATTTACTAATTCTAAAGCCTGATAAATCTAACAAAACAGTTATAATGACAGAACAAGAATACGATAAAAAAAGAACAACCTGCTTTCTGATAACAACACATACAAAGAATTAAAAAATGACCCTACCAACATTTTTCAAAAGAAAAACAACAACCTAATAGAAAAGTGGGAAAACAAAACTTACATTTCACCTGATACTGCGAGGAAATTAAAAATTCATAATGCCATACCCCCAAGAATTTACGGGTTACCTAAACTTCATAAAACTGGTATTCCACTTAGACCAATTGTTTCATGCATTCAAACACCTTTTGAAAAATTATCAAAATATTTAAAAAACATCTTACAAAACATTATAAACAAAAATGAATATTACATAAAAGATTCTGAAGACCTAAAAAGCAAAATAAAAAATGTGGAAATACCTAAAAACTACATTTTAGTGTCACTAGATGTTGTGTCATTATATACTAGTATACCGACAGATCTAGCAAAAAACATCATAACAAAAAAATGGAATAAAATAAATAAATACACAGATATCCCACTCAATGAATTCCTTGAAGCTGTTGACCTTACCTTAAATTCCACATATTTTCTTTATAAAGAAAAATACTATAAACAGATTGAAGGCTGTGCAATGGGAGCTTCTATTTCAAGTGTAATTGCACAATTAGTAATGGAAGATTTAGAAGAAACAGTTCTTAAAAACACAGACATGGATATTCCATTCTTTTATAGATTTGTTGATGACTGTTTAACAACAATACCTAAAGACAAACAAGATGAAATTAAAAATTTGTTCAACTGTTACCACCAAAAATTACAATTTACCACCGAAACAGAAAAAAACCAACAATTAAATTTTCTAGATCTCACTCTATACAACATAAATAACCAAATAAAAACAATGTGGTATACAAAGGAAACCTGGTCCTCACGATACCTCCAATTTGACTCAAACCACCCCATGTCACATAAAAAAACAGTTATAATAGGTCTAGCTGACAGAGCCATCAAACTTTCAGACCCAGAATACAGAGAAGTTGCTATAAAAAAAGCAAAAACCGCTTTATATATGAATAATTACCCAGAAAATCTTGTAAACAAAATTTTTAAAAAACGAATCCACAAATTTTATAATATGAATAAAAATCCAACACAGAATAAAAACCAGGGAAAACAATACTTATCACTTCCCTATATCCCTAATATATCTGAAAGTTTGAGGAACACTTTTAAGCCATACAACATTGAAATTGCACACAAAGCTCACAACTTATTAAATAACTGTTTTTCAAAATTAAAAACCAAAATAAATAAAGACAAACAAAGCCATGTTATTTATGAAATCCCTTGCCAAGACTGTGACAAAGTGTATATAGGTCAGACCAGTCAACTCCTAAAGAACAGATTAAAAAGTCACAAATATGATAAAAAAAACAAAACAGCTTTAACAAATCATATGATGGAAAAAAGGCACACGTTTGATTTTGATAACACAAAAATTCTTAAAAAAGAAAACCACACAAAAAAAAGAGAAATACATGAAATGCTCGAAATTCAAAAAAACCCAAAAACTGTGAATTCACAAGCCGACACTCAAAAATTAAGTAAAATTTATTACAACTTGATAAAAAAAAGATCAATGAAACACCATATATAAAATGAATAACAAAAAAAAATCAAAACAAATAATTTGTTTTATCAAAAAGTTTTTACTGGCACTAAAATAAACCATTCAGTCATCAAGATTTTAGTTAGTTGTTATTTTAAAAATGTGTACTATTAGACTGTATAAATTCTCTTAATTATTTTAATGTGTATGTGTATAAGTGTTATTAATGTATGTTTCAAAAATGTTTTAAACTTGGAATCCTAGAACATAAATATGGTAAGTTTTATAAAATTGTAACAAATGTTTGTTTATTGTGAATTGGTTTCTATTGTAGACATTTAAACTTCTGATGAAGACCATTATGAAAGGTCGAAACGTTAATAAATTATAATGTAAATACGTGTTTTTAATTTAATTTGTGGACATAAATTCCCAAGAACACGAATTAAACAATATAAATATTTAAATGTCCAAGAATACTGACTAATAAAAAAATTATATATATATATATAAGAAGTCGGAAGTAGTCACGGCTGACTAGTTAAAAAACAAAAAATTGTTCGGAAAAATGCTTTATTATAAAACTCTTCTCCAAAATATCACAGGGATAACAGCCAAAAATACTTTAGGTTTTAATAAAGTGAACTCTTTTTTTTATTTTTTTTTTTTTATTTATTTCCGAAAGCTTGGTCAAGTAAAAAAAAAAAGAGTTCACTTTATTAAAACCTAAAGTATTTTTGGCTGTTATCCCTGTGATATTTTGGAGAAGAGTTTTATAATAAAGCATTTTTCCGAAAAATTTTTTGTTTTATATATATATATATATATATATATATATATATATATATATATCACACAAACGGAGTCAACACAAGGGCCAACCGCACATTTGTGGCTTCAATTGGAATTACCGATTGATTGTCGGCGAAATTCCAACATCGCCACGGAGGCAGATATAACCACCTGCGTGACAAACCGTTACCCAGGAATAAATACAAATGGTAGTAGTATTATTGCGGGAATTAATTATAAATAAAAAATGGAGATATTGGGTTAAGCCCGCTAATGCAGCCGTAGACACTTGTTTCTGTCTCCTTAGACTTCATCAGTACGGCATAGCTAAGGAGAATATTACCAAAAAAAAAAAAAAAAAACACTGAATGATGGAAAACAATATAAATCACACAAAAGGAGTCAACACAAGGGCCAACCGCACATTTGTGGCTTCAATTGGAATTACCGATTGATTGTCGGCGAAATTCCAACATCGCCACGGAGGCAGATATAACCACCTGCGTGACAAACCGTTACCCAGGAATAAATACAAATGGTAGTAGTATTATTGCGGGAATTAATTATAAATAAAAAATGGAGATATTGGGTTAAGCCCGCTAATGCAGCCGTAGACACGTGTTTCTGTCTCCTTAGACTTCATCAGTACGGCATAGCTAAGGAGAATATTACCAAAAAAAAAAAAAAACACTGAATGATGGAAAACAATATAAATCACACAAACGGAGTCAACACAAGGGCCAACCGCACATTTGTGTGATTTATATTGTTTTCCATCATTCAGTGTTTTTTTTTTTTTTTTTTTGGTAATATTCTCCTTAGCTATGCCGTACTGATGAAGTCTAAGGAGACAGAAACACGTGTCTACGGCTGCATTAGCGGGCTTAACCCAATATCTCCATTTTTTATTTATAATTAATTCCCGCAATAATACTACTACCATTTGTATTTATTCCTGGGTAACGGTTTGTCACGCAGGTGGTTATATCTGCCTCCGTGGCGATGTTGGAATTTCGCCGACAATCAATCGGTAATTCCAATTGAAGCCACAAATGTGCGGTTGGCCCTTGTGTTGACTCCGTTTGTGTGATTTATATTGTTTTCCATCATTCAGTGTTTTTTTTGGTAATATTCTCCTTAGCTATGCCGTACTGATGAAGTCTAAGGAGACAGAAACACGTGTCTACGGCTGCATTAGCGGGCTTAACCCAATATCTCCATTTTTTATTTATAATTAATTCCCGCAATAATACTACTACCATTTGTATTTATTACTGGGTAACGGTTTGTCACGCAGGTGGTTATATCTGCCTCCGTGGCGATGTTGGAATTTCGCCGACAATCAATCGGTAATTCCAATTGAAGCCACAAATGTGCGGTTGGCCCTTGTGTTGACTCCGTTTGTGTGATTTATATTGTTTTCCATCATTCAGTGTTTTTTTTTTTTTTTGGTAATATTCTCCTTAGCTATGCCGTACTGATGAAGTCTAAGGAGACAGAAACACGTGTCTACGGCTGCATTAGCGGGCTAACCCAATATCTCCATTTTTTATTTATAATTAATTCCCGCAATAATACTACTACCATTTGTATTTATTTCTGGGTAACGGTTTGTCACGCAGGTGGTTATATCTGCCTCCGTGGCGATGTTGGAATTTCGCCGACAATCAATCGGTAATTCCAATTGAAGCCACAAATGTGCGGTTGGCCCTTGTGTTGACTCCGTTTGTGTGATTTATATTGTTTTCCATCATTCAGTGTTTTTTTTTTTGGTAATATTCTCCTTAGCTATGCCGTACTGATGAAGTCTAAGGAGACAGAAACACGTGTCTACGGCTGCATTAGCGGGCTTAACCCAATATCTCCATTTTTTATTTATAATTAATTCCCGCAATAATACTACTACCATTTGTATTTATTCCTGGGTAACGGTTTGTCACGCAGGTGGTTATATCTGCCTCCGTGGCGATGTTGGAATTTCGCCGACAATCAATCGGTAATTCCAATTGAAGCCACAAATGTGCGGTTGGCCCTTGTGTTGACTCCGTTTGTGTGATTTATATTGTTTTCCATCATTCAGTGTTTTTTTTTGGTATATATATATATATATATATATATATATATATATATATATATATATATATAATCTGATCCCCTGTGGTACCCATTCGGGTGTAGAGGCAAAACTTGTTTTATTTCAAAAATATTTTCCACTCTTTCTTATTTTGCGAAAGCAACTTGGCTTCTTTCCAAGTTTTTTCTTTTTGTTTTAGTATCTTCTCTATAACTGCATTCCATGTCTCTTTCAATCGTTTGTTTGGAGTGGAAATTGCAGGGAAAGAAGTTGTTCCATTGTATGATCCACCTCATCTGCTTAAGGATATGAGAAATAATTTTTTTTTGTACCCTTTAACATTTAAATGGCATAATATTGGGTGTGAAGAAGCAAAATGGGAACATATAAAGAAATTATATGAAATTGAAAATTTAGAGGAAGATGATTATAAGCTTTGCAGAAAATTAACAAAAGACCACATAGAAAACACAAAAAAAATGAAGGTTTCTGTAGCGACCCAAGTCTGCAGTAATAATGTGGCTGCAGTAATGAGAAGACTGGCTAGGGACAATAAAAACCAAAGTGATGACCAAATGCCCAAAGAAGCAGAAGGAACTGCTTACTTTTTGTTGTTCATGGACAAACTATTTGATAGTGTAAATGGAAGTTGTGTCAAACCAAAGCATGGGAAGAACTTGAAATGTGCAGAGACAAAAACATCAGAGCATTTAGATTTCTGGCAAGAGGCAATAAAGGTTTTAGAGACAATAAAATTTTTTAATATAAAAAAATCAAAGGTTGTGCGCCCTTCTACTTTAAAAAATTGGATCCACACTTTAAAAGGTTGTATTTATTTGTGGAACAATTTTAAAACCGAAGGTATTCGCTTTTTATGTCCCAGAAGTCTAAATCAAGATCCATTAGAAAATTTATTTGGAGCTTTTAGGTGTCATGGGAACAGAAATATACACCCCAATTTCCAGTGCATTTGTGAATCACTTCAAATCACTTATTATAAACAATTTTTTTTCTAGCCACAGCTCATCAAGTAATTGTGAGTTTGATCATTTAAAATAATATAATAGATGACCTAAAGCATACGTTAACTTCTCCAGTAAGAATAAAACCATTGTTAGTAACATTTCCTGAAATAACTGTTACCGAATACAATGAACAATTTAGTTCATTGTTAAGAAAAGGGAAGTTAACATATATTGCAGGTTTTGTAGCAAAAAAGGTAATGAGCCAAGTAAAATGTTTGACATGTCGACATGATTTGATAGAAGAAAATAGAAATACTGAAGAGTATTTTCTTATTAATGCTAGAGCATACTCTGCAAAATCTTTACTAGCCCCTTCTACCAATTTCAATAAATTATTTCAAAAATTCATATTTTTGCTTGGTGATATTTTACCACAACTTTACAAATAACATTACAAAAACATTAAAGATGATCTTACAACATTTTCATGTTGTGAACATAATTTATTCGAAATAATTTGTAATTATGTTTAAATTTCATGTTTTTATTTGGATAAAAAATATTAATAAAATATTGAAAGGAAAACAAAATGTAACAATATCTGCTGATATAAAAAAATATGCAGCAGGGATATTTAAAAAAAAGCAAAAATATTTAAAAAAGTTCTATGTTTAAATTTGTGTTGTATATTTAGGTTTAAAATGTGTTTTCTTTATTAAAGAGTTCTTTAAATACATAGTTTTATATTTTTATTTGTATACCTCCATCTTTTCAGAACTCCCTTATTTTGAATAAAGAGATAAAAACTGTAAAAATGCATCAATTCATTTTACTTAATATATTGTAATTATTTGGTGAATTTTTACAGTTTTATATCTTTATTTAAAATTATTAAAAACTATTAAATAATATTCATAATGTATATACGTTTAAATAACCCGCCATTTGAAAAAAGTTGTGTACTAAGGACACGAGATGGCAGTAATGTTCTACAGACCTTCACATCATTAAGGACTTGCCCATCTATTTCAGTATTTATATATCTTATCTATGGTTGTCGCCACAGAGCATTTTTCACTCGTCAAACCATCAAGATATGGCCGAAACGAAACGAATGGACGGAATGGATCGGTGTCAGTCAGTCAATGTCATCCCGGTACTTGTGCGATAAAAATGTTAGTACAGTTATAAATTGTTAATCGGTACATATACTGTGAGTCATTGTGATTTTTATATATTTAAGTTCTGAATTTAATATAGAGGTATTTGTGATTGCATTTCTGGGAGTTTCATTCAATCCTAGTGTGTGTCGTGAAAGTGTCAGAAGTGGGATAGAATCGCACCCAAAATAAAATGCCACGTAGTCGAAAAAGAAAATCACTCTCTTGGTTGACGAGGGAGGACGAGACTGAGGTAAGCCCAGCCGCATTGATCAGGCATTTTACTAGCGACATACGTGCGACCTTTTGCGTTTTTAGCTGGTGATTTCTGTCCTGTGAGTTTGCGGTTTTTGGGTTCCTTAGAATCTGAAAACCAAGTCAGCAAGTCTTGTACACCTCCTAGTGGTGAGAGTCGGTAACGTCTAGAATTTATTCTAGTCGGCTAACGTACAAGGCGCCCCAAGTAGATCACATTGTCCTGATCACTTCACTGCGGTTTAGCTCCAGTCTACTTAAACCGGTGATCATCCGAGTGACTCACGCAGTTCAATCTACTTGGCTCTGTCCGGACTGTGGCATTCTCCAGCTCCCTGGAGAACTTAGATTTAGGAATAGTACATTCTCCGACTTTTCTTTTCTTTTCTTTCTGTTTACCCACACTATTCCGAAACTTACTTGAGAATTCACCAATTCTCAGATTTTGGCCAGAAAGCATCATTGTCCTTTGTATTTGCGGAAAGAATTTCGCATCTGAGTCAGGTCTTCAGAACCATCTGAAGAGACTACGCTGCCGAGGTGCCCCCTCGGCTGACGATAATGTTTGCAACTCATGTGGAAGATCGTTCAAGTCCTTTAGTGGGATGAGACAACACATGAGGAAATCACACCCCGTGGAGTACAATGAAGAATTAGAGAATAGATACGAAACTCCTGATGCCCCTCCAGTGCTCGATGATATAGACCTTATTAACATGGCAAAAGCCGAATTAAATTTTACAGGAAAATTTATTAATCAACATTTGCATACTCTTTATCCTAACATGACAATAGATTCAATTAAATATAGACGCAAAACACTCAAATATAAAGAATACATATCATCATTGCGAGCAGAACATAACATCGAGGCCTGCGAAGACATCCTCGAACAACTTGAGGATGAACGCTGGCATAGCAAAGATGAATGGACTTCACAAGAATTAGCCCTATATACATTCACACAGTTAACCGACTACGAACGCCACAAAAGTGAGGTGAGCAAAAAGGTTAACGAATATATAGCCGCACTCTTCACCAATAGTGCGAGGACTGGGAAGCCAAAAGCGAAGGCATCTACAGAACACAAGGCCCCAGTCTTTAATAGCAAAAACCATGAGCGTGCGTACCAATACAAAGTCGTCCAACGACGGTACCGATCGAATCAGGCAGCCCTGGCTCGTGATATCATAGACGGCAAACCGTGATCTTTCTAGTTCGAATAGTGGCACGTCGAGCTCGAGCTCGTCTACCTCCTCCAGCAGTAGTACGGACCGTCGAAGTCGTAAAAGAGTGAAACGCAAGAAGCAACAAAAAACTGTAACTCGAAACGTACTTTTATCTTCAGTTATTCCTGAGTTAGACCCTTTAGTGGACAATATAGAGATGTGGATAAATGTAGTAGATGCAAACGCCCGTGCATTTGACAGGGCAGATCAAGTAATTAAATATCAGGCACTGCAAAAACTTAAAAATACGGCAAAAACCTGGTATGATTCTTTACAAAAAAACCATACTAGTTGGACAACTTGGAAATGGCAAAATTGGCGTAAAAAGTTACTAGAAACATTTCTTGTTAAACGTAATACCTCTAATTTACTTAAAGAATTAATTGAAAGTAAACCTATTGTAGGGCAATCTTTGTATGAATTTTATTTTCAACAGAAGGGTCGAATTCATAATTTATATTTGGGATTTTCTGAACAAGATATGATTTCAATAATTTTCAGGTCTATTGGTGATAAAAATATTAGTACTGCTGCGGAAGCGGGTAATTTTCGATTTTGCGAGGGTCTAGCCTCATTTTTGCATAGTAAAAATTATCTAAAGGCTGAATCTCAAGTAACTGATAAACGTAATAACAATAACTTGCAATTCGGAAATAAATCTCATAATTCTCGTTCTGTAGTACCTAATCTAGAAAATAATATGCCTACTAATTCAAAAATGTTTTCAAATACGGTCTGTTTCCGTTGTGGTGAAAGTGACCACAAAAGAAATGTTTATACTGTATTAAGTTAGGACACCTAGAATTAGCTTGTAAATTAAAATCAAAACTAAAGACCGAGAAAGATACCGAAGTTAAAATGATTTCTCAAAAACAGGTGAAACAAAAGTTTTTTAAAAATATGTTTTTGGATAATTTTTCTTGTCGTGGTTGTATTTATATGGGTAGTGATTGTTCTGGCTGATTTGGTAAAAAAGTATAATTTTTCAACTTTTAAACTTGATAATGCAATAAATTTGATTGGTTTTTCGGGGGGTCATGCAATTACAGTAAAATATGCTATTAAAACTTACTTTAAAATTGATTCGGTAGAATTATTGACTACATTCCATATTGTTGATTCTTTGACGGAGTGTTCTAATTGGCCGAAATTTTACTGAAAGTGAGTCTATAATGTATACACGTATTGGAAGTACATTAACGTTCGCTCATATTACCAAAGTTTCAGTTATTAAATCGGATTATGAGTTTAATGTAAAATTTAATGAACATATTTCCATTTCAAATGATCTTTTTATAAAATATCCACAGTGTATTGCCAGAGAGCTATCAGACTTAGGTAAAACTACATGTGTAAAGTTAGAAATTGAATTAACGTCAAATAAACCAGTTTTTCAACAACCTTATCGTATGGATGAATCAGAAAAAGTTATTATGCGAGAAACTGTGGAAGAATTGTTGAAAAACAATATCATTCAACAAAGCAATTCCGCATACGCTAGTCCAGCTCTCTTGGTAGACAAATCAAACGGTGAAAAACGCATGTGTGTAGATTATAGACTCCTTAATAAAATCACAGTAAAAGAAAAGTACCCTATGCCAATTATAGAGGATTTAATAGATAGGTTAAAAAATTGTCAATGGTTTACATCTCTCGACTTAAAGAGCGGCTATTATCAGATACCGGTAAAATTTAATTCAATAAACAAAACGGCATTTGTAACCCCAGACGGACATTATGAGTTTGTAAGAATGCCATTCGGTCTATGTAATGGTCCGTCGATCTTTCAGAGGCTTATGAATACCATTTTGGGAAATCTACGTTTAGGCCAAGTCATATGGATGATTTATTGATAGCAACTAAAACTGAGGAAAATCTTGCATGTCTGGAAGAAGTTTTGAAACTATTTCAGGAGCATGGTCTAACAATTAATTTAAAGAAATGCAGTTTTTTCCAAAGTAAAATTGTATTCTTAGGATATGATATTTCCGGATCGGGTATCAAACCAAGTGGCAAAAAGGTTCAAGCCATACAAGATTTTCCGGTACCTACATCAATTCATCAAGTTCGTCAGTTTTGGGGTTGATTAATTATTTCCGTAAGTTTATAAAAAATTGTGCTAGACTATATAATCCTCTAACGATTTTACTAAAAAAAGACGTAGAATGGGGTTGGGGACAATCACAAGAGGAAGCTGTTAAAAATCTTAAACACGCTTTAATTCATAACGCAGTTCTTAACATTTTTGACCGAAGTTTACCTGTCATACTATATACTGACGCTAGCCGAGATGGGTTAGGATGCATTTTAGTTCAGGTTACGAAAATGGGGGACAAACCAATATATTTCTCTAGTCGTCAGCCTTCAAAAGAAAAAAAAAAGATATCACTTGTTGAATTAGAACTATTGGCAATTGTGGTAGGACTAAAAAAATTTACGACATTATTTAATTGGAATTGAGTTTCAAATTATAACTGACTGTAATGCCACAGAGTATATAATACAAACCAGAGTATCGACTCTATATGGAGGGGGTAAGCATCCATTGCAGGTATCGCCATGACCCTTTGGGAGTATCCATAGCCGTCGCCGTTAGTTTTTGTTAAGGTAGGCAATTGGTTGTATGTGAATAAATCAGTGGTAGCGTTTGTATTGTTTGGAAAAGTGCATTAAACTATTTAATTCAGGTACAGAAAACTGCTAAGGAGATGCGGAACAAATGTTACTCATATTAAATGACATTAAAATAAATACTACTAATGCATGTACTCCTTCTCAGTGTTCTATATCTGATAAAGAGACTATTATACTTAACGAAACGGATTATCGTAATAATACGGATATTTTAAAACAAAATGCTGATCGTTATGTATGTGGATATTTAATAAAAAAATGTTTACAACAACATACATGTCCTAAATGTGAGCATTATTCTAAATCCATACAAAATTTAGATGATTCAGCTTTTTCTGTTTATTAAAAGCATATTGAACTAAAGACAATAGTGTCTATGGAAATCTTTTAATGCCTGGTAAAAGTTTTATTATATTTATTGCTAAACTAAATAACATTTTTGTAAAAGTTTTTGAAGAAGTCGCAATAAAAGATAATGTTCTTCAAACTATAATAAATATTAGCAATATTGAAACTTTTGTACGCCCTTGTCCAAATTTCCCATTACTGTATGTGAAAAAATTATATTTTGGGTTAAGACTATACACTACCATTAAATGTATCAACAGAAATTTTAAAAGTAATGAAAATAAAGATAAATTGTTAATTTGGAGAAATAAATAAGTGTTAAAGCTGTTGATGTGTTTTTTTTTTATATCCTTTCTTACTAACGAGGAAAACTGCATGTAAGACATACATATTCGGTCATTTATTTTGAGTAGAAATTCTATTTATATGTAATTATTTAACCTAAAAAACTAATATTACTTTTTTTAAAAACAAATAAATCAACGTTTAGTTAATATTATTAATCTTGTTGAAAACAAATTATATTTTTCTAAACTGTCTGAAAATAACAATTAAGATAAAGAAAAATTTCAAGTACGGGTCTTATTTATAATAACAATTTTTTTAGTACTACCCTGAGCTTATACCACAAAACAGAACATTGGTTACCACAAAACAGACTAACCAATTTTCTGTTTTGTGGTTTATACTCCCAAAAAATGGCCGCTCTTGTCTTATAAACATCAAAGGTGTCGACAGCAAGTCGATACTCTGGTTTGTATTATATACTCTGTGGTAATGCTGTCAGATTAGCGTTATCTAGGCAAGAGATAGTTCCACGCATAGGTCGTTGGGTCATGCAAACAAGCGAATTTACATATAATATTTCACATCATGCTGCCTCACAAATGCAGCATGTAGACGCCTTTAGCAGGAATCCCATTGTAAACAATAATCTAGAAGCTGATAGTGTAATGTCAATTACTGAGGGTGATTGGTTGTTATCAGTATAGTTGCAAGACCCTTATATATGTAGTATTCGTGAAATATTGGAATCAGCTAATAGAGATGGAAATAAAAGAATATTCAATGATTATGAGATGCTTGGAAATAAGGTTTTTCGTCGCACCGAGTTTGGTAAACGTTGGATGGTACTTTGGGGCACTTTGCTGTTGATAAAACAATATAAAGGTTAAAAACAAATTTTTGGTTTCCTCGAATGAAAAAGGTTGTTTCCAAGTACATAAAAAACTGTTTGAATTGCATTTATTACAAAAATATACATGGTAAAAAAGCAGGGAAATTGTATCCAATCCCTAAGTACGCTAGGCCTTTCCATACGCTACACTAAGACCACTTGGGTCAATTTATAAAAACGACTCAACAAAATTGATATCTGCTCGTAATAGTTGACGCTTTTTCAAAATTTGTTTTTATCTTGCCTGTTAAATCAACCAAGACAAAAATTGTACTTAAGGAATTGGTTAAATTGTTTAAAATATATGGAAATCCTAAGCGCATTATTTCTGACGCGGGAAGCGCTTTTACATCTAAACTATTTGTTAATTATTGTAAGAGTAGGGAATTTAGACATCATACAATCGCCACATCAATGCCTCGTGCAATTGTACCTAACGATTGGACATGTGTGTCGGTGACCGATGTGAAGTGTATGAATGTGGTTAGTGTGAGGTTGCATAGTGCTACTTTGTATACAACCTTTTACGAACTTTCACACTAGTCATTGGTAGTCATTATAAAAGGTAAACACATTACTAATATTAACTTTTTTCTACATGTTTCAGCATATGCACCCGACCATGACACCTTCGAGGACGAAGGAGTATGCAGGATGGCCGAATGTTGTCGCCACGGAGCATTTTTCACTCGTCAAACCATCAAGATATGGCCGAAACGAAACAAATGGACGGAATGGATCGGTGTCAGTCAGTCGATGTCATCCCGGTACTTGTGCGATAAAAATGTAAGTACAGTTATAAATTGTTAATCGGTACATATACTGTGAGTCATTGTGATTTTTATATATTTAAGTTCTGAATTTAATATAGAGGTATTTGTGATTGCATTTCTGGAAGTTTCATTCCATCCTAGTGTGCGTCGTGAAAGTTTTATACAATTATCAAAATCAGTCATATATATTTCATATAACCAATACTTTTTTACTTGAAATAAGGTCATACTTTATTTATTCTTCTCTCAAACGTATTTACTCCATTTAAGGTGATGTGTATTGATGTATTTTAAAAACAGGATAACCTTTTGACTATCTCACTCAGTGTTAAACTTTGGTCTACTACTTTATTTAAGGACCATTTTATTCACTTGAGATTCTTATAGTAAGGGCCTCACGTTGGGCGCCATTTTACTTATGCAACGTTTTTTATAAAAATTAAAGTTAATAATGTTAGGTGGCAACTACAAAGTAAGTTACATAAGTGCGGACGGCAGCTGTTCATCGGCGAGCACCAGTCGTGGATACTGTTGATTGAAATTACTAATAAATAATAGGGCGCCACTTAATTTAAGCAAAATGAAACAAAATTCACCAAACTAAGAAACATGAAGTAGTGGTGAGAGATAAAAAAACTTATATAAAACTAAAATTATTCAAAAGCGTAGACCAAAAAGAATAACACAAAAGTGGTAGTTTTTTTTAAAACTTTATTACCAAAATAAAATTATAGTTAACAGTATTACTTACAAAAATTAGCAAGAACTTAGATTTATATCAAGTTAAAGTGTACTCATTAAAAATGTGTAAAATAATATTTAAAGTAAGTATTACTATTAGATACTTATCTTGGACATAAGCTAAGTTATAACTGTTAAATATTCATAGAACAAATTATTTTTACCAAAAAAAATATCAACTTTTAAAATTACCCCCATTATATTATAGCTATAATTAGTCAGAGAATCATAAAAAATAGAACGATAATTAAACCTTGTTTAAATTTGGCTTCCTAAGGGACTGGTAGAGGTGAAACATCATCAAACCTGAACGTCTGGGTCTGGTCTGGAGGCTTATGGACACACGTGGTAGTTGAAGGACCCAAAAGGAAAGAAAGCGCTTCCTCTAACCCTCAGAAATCGGATAACAACAAACAGGATCCAACAAAAGGTAGAAACTCTCTTTCCCGGAACGCAGGAAGAAATTTAGAACTTGGACGGCAAAAGCAGCGCTCATTCAATGGCGTCCCACCCACCAGAATGGTAATGGTTATACCGGAGGACCCTAGTATAAAACTAAATTTAGAAACCTAACAACTTACCCACACAGAACAAAGGGGAACGACAACCACTAACCACGAGCACTAGAATGCTCACAATTGGTAAAAACAAATACAACATTTTCACTGCCATGTTAGTGAAGTAGTTCTGCTAGTGAGTAGTTCTGAGTAGCGTCAAATATATCATCGCAGTGTAACCACCCCCTCCTGATATCTTCCAAATACTGAAGGAGAGGATCATTAAAACATTTGCGGTGTCGAACGAGGCCAAACTGAGATAAATTTTAAAAGGACAGGTATTAACCGATGGTAAGCCATCATTAATTTTAAGTCGCCTTCGCAATCTTAATGTAAATAACGCGGTCGACGACGCTATTCTCAAATCGTTGTTACTTTAGACGCCACGGCCGATCTGGCCGACCAACTCGCAGATATTTCCAACGAGTCTTCTGGCAATTCTCAAGTTAACGCCGTCCATACCGAGCCGCTTGCCTCTCAGGCGCAGATTCAGTCTCTAATAGAGTCGGTTAAAGAACTCGCAGTAAAGGTGGACATTATAGAACGATAAATGCTATCTCGATCTAGATCGAGAAGTGATTCTCAAATTCTCGAAGTAAATCTAGGGACAAGGAAAAGTCTATGTTATGCACACCTGAAATTTCCCGACAATCCTACTTCGTGTCGAACTGGTGCGAGAAATATGCGGACTGTAAAAAAAAAAAACTAGTAGTACCTCCCCACGCGGAGACAGTGGCGGAGGGCTCAAATGTTTCTAGTCGTCTACATATTCGCGATAGGAAAACCGGGCAATATTTCTTAATCGATACAGGGGCTGACATTTCGCTAGTGCCCGCTGATAGAAAAATTAAGCTCGCACCCGCCAAACTTTTCACAGCAAACGATACGCGCATAGGTACCAACGGCGAATCGTACCGCGAACTAGATTTCGGGTTACGCCGACCCATCAAGAAGAATTTCTGCATCGCGGCCGTTCCTTGTGCTATAATTGGAGCAGATCTTTTAAATCACTACCGGATTATCGTTGATTTAAAAAAGCGCGGAATTATTGATTCGGCAACGGGCAGGTTCTCGCTTGGAAATTTTAGTTCCGCATCAATACAATCAATTACCAGCTTTAATCCGAATAATTCAATTTCTTATCTATTGCAGAAATTTCCGGAAATTACTGGTGCGCACCCTTTTTCACCTCCGGAAAATCGAAATGTATTTCACCATATTATAACTAATGGACCTCCGGTTGCCGAGCGCGCACCTAGGCTTTTCCTGGAAAAATTAAAAGTTGCCAAGACGGAAATCAAAGCTATAGTCGAGGCTGGAATTTGCCGCCCATCGAGTAGCGCATGGGCCAGCCCTGTACACATGGTCATAAAAAAGGACGGCGTCTATGCGGTAATTACCGACGGCTGAACGCCGTCACAATCCCAGACAGATATCCGTCTAATTCCGATGCCACCCGAGGACATCGAAAACACCGCCATTATAACCCCATTTGGGCTTTTTGAATATATATTTATGACATTTGGTCTACGAAATGCTGGCCAGTCGTTTCAAATATATGTTAATCAAGCTTTGGGAGATCTAGATTAAGTATTTATTTACATTGACGACATTTTCGCTTCATCGTCACCCGAAGAATACTCACAACACTTAAAGGTAGTGATTCAAAGGCTTAAGGATCACCATCTACGCTTGAATTAGAACAAGTGTGTTTTTGGCGATACCGAATTAAAATTCCTAAGTTACACAATTAATTCTGAGGGCATTCTGCCTACAACCGAAAAAAGTGAGGGAATTCAGAAGTTTGAGAAGCCAAAAACGGTTTGCCGCTTCAACCTTCGCTTAATTCTTACCTAGCGGGTGCCAAGATGATAATATTAGGTAAGTGACTGACGCGTCGGATTTCAGCATGGGAGCAGTCCTAGAACAGTCTACTGGCTGCAACTGGGAACCTCTAGCTTTCTTTTCCCAGAAATTTTCATCTGTCCAGTCTAAATACAGCGCTTATGATAGGGAACTCACTGCTATCTATACCGCGATCAAATATTTTAGGCACTTCCTGGAAGGCCGTGAATTTAGAATCCTCACCGATCACAAACCGTTGACATTCGCGTTTAAACAACGCAGTGATAAAGTATCACCTTGGCAACTTCGGCAACTATCCTTTATCGCAGAATTTACCATGGCATTTTTATACGTATAAACAGATTCAATGGGGACCTGACAACGTTGCTCTCGAGTTCGAGATATCGGGCGAAACCATTCGACCATACGTCCCTGAATCTCTTCGCCAGAGATACGTCTGGCCAAATATGCAACGAGACACCAGATCGTGGTGCAAATCGTGCACAGATTGTGCGTCAAAAATAACTAGACACGTAAAAACCCCTACCGGACCAATTTGTCGCTCCGGATGGTCGTTTTGACCAAGTACACATAGACATCGTTGGCCCATTACCACCACACGACGGGTACACGTACTGCCTTACCATGGTGGATAGATTTTCGCGATGGGTGGAAGCAACTCCAATTAAGAACATATCGACAGAAACTATCGCAAGAACATTTTTTAATACATAGATATCCAGATACAGATCACCAAAATGCATAACGACAGACCAATGGGCGCAATTCGAATCGAGATTATTCCACGCGTTATTAAATCTGATCGACCTTCAACTAATGCCAACTATTCCGTATCACCCTCAGTCGAACGGCTTAATCGAACGATGGCATCGCATTTTCAAAGCGCTGAACAAAATTGGGTACGCACACTTCCAACAGTATTGCTAGGGTTGCGAGCCCATGTTCGCGCAGACACCAATGCTTCCCCAGCTGAATTTTTATTTGGAACCACTTTGCGTCTCCCAGGTAGGATTTTCTACTTTAAAGAATTACACGAGTGCTCACATGTATTTCTACGCAATGTGGTTAAAAAGGCACTCGAACGTCCCTACTTGGGCCCCCATAAGGTTTTCCGCCGCGTCTCAGATCGCATATTCAAAATCGAGATAAACGGTAAAGTTAAGGCAGTCACCGTGAGACTGCTGAAACCTGCATTCTCCGTTACCGATCTTCCAGACTGCAACGGTCCACCTGCATCAACCAATCAGCCAACACTTAAAACGTATTCACGCAAATACAAAAAGGTGACAGTTGCACCCACCACAAAATAATTTCGGTTTTTTCAGATTATGGTCGATAATTGTTGTGATTCTGACATCCACATCAGACAGCATATATCATTTTTTGTTTATTTTTCTCAATATGTAATACACAGTTAATTTCCATTTTATTTTGTATTACTGTTATTGTTCTATAAAACATTGTTTATTTTTTTCTAATAACTTAATTTAGTATGTAGTTACCACTAGGAGGGAAGTGTGTGGGAGCTGTTAATCCATCTCACTCCTTTTTCTCTCTCACTCTCTGATTTCAGAGATGTGGCTCGCCAGTCTGCCATGAAGCTTGGTAAAGTAACATCTATGTAAGACACAAACACAGTTTGTACGTCACAACGTGCTCTCCTTTCGTGTTCCTAGCCAGCCTTCCCTATCTTAAATTATTTAACGTGTGGTCTCATGGCCCAAAAGTCAATTATTTATATCGATTTTGTTATGCTGCAAATATTTGTTTACTTTTCTTAAGCTAGATTTTTGTGACAGATTTTTGTCGCATATACATTTACATTCGTAACCTATCCCAACATCTAATACTGTACAAACTGTCAAAGATATTTTACCAAATTCCCTAAACTAATTTTCGTACTTGTGTTAATTAATAAATGTCCTTTAATTTTATTTAATTGCCTTTTTTTATAAATAGTTTGCAGGTATAATACTGTTTATGCCTTAAAAGGTTTTTAAAGCTTAATTCACTAGTTCAAACACTATCTCCGTTCACTTTCATTGTTCGTCACCTCTGAATGTTAGTTCTCACTGTCTCTACACATGCGAGTACCACAAATAAATGTTCTTAACACTTTGTCTATTAATAAATACACTTGTATGGTATTCTATGAACATAAATCTTTGATTTATGAACTCAGAGTAATAAGTAAACATAGAGGTGCCACAACAACACAAAAACATACAGTTTGTAGTCAATAGCAATGAACCCATAATTGAGAGAGATGGAAAATCTAGAGGTGTAGATAAACGCAGCCGTACAGTGGCGTGTAATTGGTTAGAATTCACCGTAATACCTATATAAATGTTAGTTAAATAATTTAATACGCATATTTTGTTAAGGAATTTATATCTACACTTATGGCATGGCACCATACTTCTAACATATTTTTATCGGAAGGAAATCTAAAAGAATATATTATGTATTTCATTATTAATTTTATTTTCTTAATTGTAATAAATTTTAATTGAAATTGCTAATTGTACGGCAATGTAATGAATAACTTACCAGTGATAGGTTAGATTATCATTTTGCGAAGTACCACAAATTGTACACGCTTTTCGGGCTTTCACCATTTTCAACACAATAATTCAGGAAAAATCGAACAAAGCGTTAATCACCTCAAGACAATTACAAACAAAGGCACTGAAGCCAAATTTTCGGTGTGGGTATTTGATACAATTGGTCTAGAGCTTTTTTATCAGTATTAAAGAAAAGTAAGAAAGTGAATATTAAAATGTATTAAAGAATATTTTCTCTGTTTAAAAATCTTCTCTTAAAAGTAAAATTAAATTGTTGTAAATTTTACTATTAGGTTTTTGTTTCCTACTTTGTACTTACAAAACACAACGTCTGGCAATGCTCTGCTGGTAAACAAATCTGTCTCGACGACAAGGAGTAGGGAATATGCCTACTCTATGTTTACTTATTACTCTGAGTTTATGAATATTAAAATTCTAGATTACTGCTTTCTCATATATTACTTTCTTATTATAATAAATGAACTTAATTACATACATTTCCTTTCTATATCTACCTATTCTTGGTACTTCGTCTAAATACACTTCAATTATCTATATGTACAAAAAAATAAATCCATAAGAGAGTTGCTAGGATAATTTACTTTCGTAACTGAATTACACAAGAACAAACTAACTAAATGAGTTATAATATTGAGCAAGAGTTTAATACTTACATTAAAATTATCACTTCAGAAAAAAAAAACATGTTTACCGGTCATTAATCAAATAATCCCTTAAAATGGTATTTCTGCGGATCTAAAAGCTTCAAAACTTACAACAAATCTTCCGAACTACCCGGGAAATAATTTGTTACCAATTAGATATTCCCCTTAGAGTGAAAAATAATATTTCCGACCAATATTGATAACAGTGACTATCTCCTACTTCAAACTAACGACTTCCTACCTCCGATGTCGATCCACCAATCAGTCCCTTCCAAGTCCCTTCCAAACAACCAATACGATCTCAACCATTAATGTTCAAGATCTGTCAGTGTTTCAAAAATTTAAACGGTGATGCAGGTATTAGTAGCGTAGTAGCGTTCTTTAACGCCACGAGTAAATATGTACACTTAAAAAGTACCCTTTTGCACCACTAACCACTTTAATTCATCGAGTGACGGCGTTCGTTCGTCAACGAGTGAATCGCGGACATAGCTGAATTTACCCACTCACACCTCAAGTTTTCTGTAGCTGCGAGGAGAACCCAAATCATCCTTGCTTGGCAAATCCCTTGTACGATAAACCAACGCCCTTGGTGTTAATAAATAGAGATCTCTCAAAATAAGCAATCGAACGGAATTCAATACGATGTTAGAAATCGATTAATCTGTTAACTAAATTTTATTGTCGTTGAATGTAAACAAATGATATTTGTTAAAAGTTTCAGGTGTTTGCAATAGTTTATGCCCTTGATAAAAAGGTACATTTTAACATAATAAATGAATATATTTTAATTATGTTGATAGCAGATGTCCAATACTACTATGGTGCGTAACACGACATAACAATAATATACCAGGTAAAGTCTGAATACTACAGAGGTTGTAACTTTAGCTATATTATAGAATAATCTTATGTTAATAATAAAATAATGATGAAACTAAGGTAAAGATAAAATCGAAACGTATCAATTCCCCCCTTTGTTCAAGGAATTTACCCAATAAATTCCTTTTGCAAGAGAAATAAAAACTTATCAATCATCTACTTCTTCAGGACCTGGCTTGAGTTCCTTCGTATTCCATACACCCATATCATTACCTTTATTATCACGTAGCTCATACGTCTAGGAAGAGATCCTATTCTTAATATAAAAAGGACCCAAGAACTTTGGAGCTAGTTTCTGTGTATAAAATTTGGCAGCATCTGACAACACATAATTTTTCTTCCACACTGGTTGATTCGGTAAATAATCCAAGTGACATGCAATCGATCAACTACATCCTTAAAAATACGTCTAAAAACCTTATTACGACTTTTATCTCCAGACTGACTACCACTCTCAACATCAAACAACTCTGAATCCGAATAGTCCAAACCAGATAATGATATGTTACGTCCAAAATTTACGAAATAGGGAGTAATCTTGGTGACTTCATGGCGCGAAGTCCTGAGACAACAGCCTATTGAATCCAAATGTTTATACTATTGCCGGTGGTTCTCCGACACATACGTGGCTAACATAGTTTTAAGATTCTTATTAATTTGCTCCGCCGGACAATAATTCGGTGTAAATTTAATAGTACAAATATATTTCTCAGCTAACTTCGCGAACTCCTTATTTCTGTATTGCGAGCCATTATCACACATAATAACTCGAGACACACCAAAAACTAAAAATATTCCCTTTTCAATATTACGGATATCTGCCTGTGCAGTAGCTTTACAAAGCGGAAATAACATAGGGAATTTATTATGATAATCAGTCACGACTAAAACGTAGCTATTGCCGTGCGTTGATCTTGGAAGTGGTTCTACCAAATCAATGCAAATCATTTCCCATGGACAACCAGCCTTTGGATGGGAAGCCATCTAGTTTGCGGGACGATCCTGTAACGGCTTATGTGCTATACAAAGTTGACACCGATGGACACATCACTAGGGTACGTTTTGCACACTCCAGTGACCAGATGTTGGATGTTGTTTCGGCACAACTATCTTCCAGGAATCTTCGGTCTTACAAAGTTCGGGATACGGTACATTGCCATGCTTCCACAACTTTCCTTCTAAAAATCTATTACTAAACTTCAACGGATTCTTTTTAAGTTTTTCGACAATCTCATTATACCATTTGTCCGTGTTAGGAGTAAATTCTGCTAAATTATTTGACATAATTCAATATTCTCCAAGATTGTAAATTTTTCTATTTTTTAAAGGAATGTATTAGGCATAATAATAAAATGTAATCAGGTTTACCGTTGACACATAGTAGCGCCACCTAGTAAAACATTGGTCCATTAATGTGATCATAGTTTTTTTGTCCGCCCTGAATGCACTTTATTTTGTTAGACAAGTATAAGATTCCTGTCAAAACACATGATGATTTAATAATTATATCGGTGTGATATTTAATTTTTGCATTGATACCTATGTGTTAAAATAAATAATTAAAATATTTTGGTACGCCTCCACAGTGTTGATAAGAGGAATATCCGTTGTTGATTTCAAGTGCGATGTTGCAATGAATCACCTTCAATTGAAAATTGTTGGACTGTAGACTATAAGCACCTGAATATGAAGAAAAGTTGTATTTAAGATATCGAAATGAAAATGATGAAGTTGATGAAATCAAATTTATGATTAAAAACCATGGGGTAACGAACAAAGCTAAGGGTGCAAAGAAAAGTATAATTAAAAACAAAGAATTTAAAAGAATTCCTACTACCCACAATCTTATAAAAGCTTTAAAACATTGGATTTATACTATAAAACAAGAAAAGATGGCCTTAAATGCTGATGATGACGAACGATTTTTAACACCCTCCACTATACTGGACAGGCAAGTTTTTATATATAGCCCGCGTCCAGTTAACTGAACGCCTTTCAAATAGCGAATCTATACACTTTGAATTATTTGCGGGCTACGAGAATGGATTTAATATGTCTAGTGTGGGCTATAGTTAAGGAATAAAATTTAGATTTGTTGATTTTGGTAGGAATATCGAGCAAAATTTGGCAACATGCGGTTTGCTAGTCGGACCGGATAGCCCGGCGTTTATGCACTAGTTTCGAGCATGGTATAAAAGAACGTATGTAAATATTTGGGTTATTGTGCTATTATATCGCTGTTGTGCTGTTGAAGCTTATTGTTGATATTTTAATATGTCTTTGAGTAATAATGACGAAACTGCAAGGTAAGTACAACCTCTTTTTGTTAATAACTATTTTATTCTTGCAAAGTCAACACCATTTCTCTCCATTTTGAAATTGCTTCACTTAAAACTGCGATATTGCCAAAGTTATTTTATGTTCCTGATATTTCCTGAAATTTAATATTGTTTTTTTTTTAGTTGCAGTGGCCTTCGGAAACGAAAGAGAAATATTGAAAACCGACGACCGTTGTCCCACAGTGAATTAGAAGTCTATGCAAATAAATCAGAGGAATTAAGTGATTACGATTTCTCAAGCGACGACGATATCCAAGATCGTACGTATAATCCTGATAAGGATTCAAGTAGTTCTAGTTCTGTTTCTGCTAAAGATATAGAAAATAATGGTTCAACTGACGATTTTGTAGACATCGATTTAGCTGATGATGCCGATCAAGCTGGCACGACAAGAGCATACTCCAATGACGAAGAATGGACCGATACAGAAGAACAGCCAACAGAGTTTTCATTTACTGGCATGAAAGAAATCAATGTCAATGAACTGCCGCCGGATTGATTACTTTATGTTATCTTTTGATAAGGATATTTGGGAAAAAATTACGAAAGAAACTAATAGAAGGGCCAATGCAATGGCGAGATATTTCGATCGACGAAATGCGAAAATTTATTGGTTTGTGTTGTCTTGCTGGCACCGTTAAATTTCCACTTTTAGCTAAGCAGTGGAGTCACCATCCTTTGTACTTCCATCCCGTATTTGGAAAAACAATGTCCAGAAATAGGTTTCAAATGATTTTAAAAAACCTTAGATTTGTAGATCATGCTAATATCGACGGGAACGACAAGTTATTCAAAATTCGGCCTATTTTAGAAAAAATACTGCAAAATTGTAAACAAGCCTTCAGCCCTGGACAGCACTTGTCAGTTGATGAAACTATGATTGGTTGGAAAGGTCGATTATCATTTCGGCAATATATATCAAACAAAAGCCATGAATATGGCATAAAATTATACGAGCTAACAACGGATGATGGCTTTGTTCTAAACATTATTGTTTACACGGAAAAGGGAACATTAGTTTCCGAAAATTCCACACATTCTGAAAGTGTAGTAAAAGAACTGATGAAAGATTATTTAGAAAGGGGTCATACAGTGTACCTTGAGAATTTTTACACCAGTGTCTCGTTGGCTGAATTTTTACATAAACGAAAAACGGCCATGGTAGGAACCTTGCGGGAAAATAGAAAAGAAAATCATATGAGAACTATGAAAGCAAAGCTAAAGAAGGGTGAAGCAGTTTGGAAAAGAAAGGGGCCAGTTTTACTCACCAACTGGAGGGACAAAAGAAATGTTAGGATGATAAGTAGAGCAAATAATAAAAGAATTAAACCAGCATCCGTAATCGATTATAACAAACACATGTCGGGAATCGACCGATCAGACCAGATGATGACTTACTATTCTACCCCTCGTAAAACCGTTAGATGGTATCGTAAGATATTTTTTCATTTGATCGATTTGATTTGATCTGCTACATTTATAATTTGCATCAAAACAAAAATATCAGGCTTTTAAACTTTCGGGAACAAGTAATAATGAAACTAATTAATCAATCAGACAATTTGCAAGTAGATGAGATTAAAACTAAGGAGAAGTTCCACTTTTTAGTGCCAAATCCTCCTACAGAAAAGGAAAAGTACACAATGAAGAGATGCCGTCAGTGTACAAAAACAAATGTGCAAAAGAAAACGAGATATTTTTGTCCGGTTTGTCCAGATAACCCCGGTTTATGTGTTTCTCCCTGTTTTAAAAATTGGCATGATGATAAATAAAAAATAATGTTCATTTGTAAAAATTAGAGTAAAAGTTAAGTTTCGTTATTATGTTGTATTCATACCAAATATGTATTCTTTTATTTTTTTTGAATAAACTAATAAATAAAATTATAAATAATGTTTGTATATCCAGTTAAGAAACCAACAGTTAAGGTTGGTTTCTCAGAGCCGCAAATGAATTTTCACCGCGGCACTCAACGTGTTAATATTAAATTCGTATGAAATATTTCCATGGGGACCAGTCATGTTGGACTTTGATTTTCTTATGAAATTTACATGTAAAAGTTAGCGGTTTTGGTCCAGAAACCCCTAGTATATCTACTACAGAGATATAGCAAAGAAGCGTAAATAAGATGATGAGGATGAAATAGATGTAGAAATTAACAACTGGTATTTGGAAAAAAGTTAAAGGAGTTAAATCATATGAAGAATAATGTTACCTTTGAGCATTATGTTGACTTCTTTGAAAGCTGGCAAAGAAAAACTGTATCTCAGAATATAATTCGATCTGAAAACCACGTGGTATATTTAATCACTCAACAAAAGATCGCTTTTAGCTCTGTGTAGCATTTTAAAAATTTTTTATATGATAGGCAACACAAATTACCTATAGGTCTTATCAATTGTCCAGTAGAAAACGCAAGTGCTAATAACTCATGGTCAAAACTACTTCATCGAAGTCACAATGCAAACTGCCTTCACAACTGTCAACACAGAAATTTACATACACCCTGGTTACAACAATAACAAGGTATGCAACAATATGTATACTTGTATAGTATACTACATCTCCCTTTTTAACAAAGCATAATATAATATAATATAATAATATATAATATAATATTTTATATTTATTTATTTATTTATTTATTTTTATATTATAATAATAATAATATAATATTTTTTAATGTAACTTCAACTTTAACAATGTTAATCTTATTATATTTTTCGATTTATTAATTATTAACAATACATTTGCATTTTCATAGTATTATTATTAATGTTTATTCTATTAATATGGTTTGACATTTGATTGTAATCTTTTTCTATTCTCTGTATTATCAGCTTGTCATTGTAATCAATTTGTAAGGAATTGTATTGAATTTTAACTTGATATTTTACTCTAAATATCCTCTTTCTCCGAGCGTAAAATTAATTTAATCACACTTATAATTAAATCCTGCACTTAATCATAAATGATAAACATTTTTCACTATCCCACGACTTCAAACCATTAAAAAAAATACCTTTCGGACGACCAATAGACACAACCGTTTTTGAACGTTGAGAACCCGTTAAAAACTAACCAATCAGAAAGCTCGAATTCCTCCCCTAACGGAAATGAACCGTTAAAATCACCGTAGCGCGGAGAGGACTCTTTCTCTTCGCCTTCTGCCTTCAAAGAATGAGCATCATTTTGCGTATTAACGAATTCTTACCTTAGCCGTTGTAAGTACAAAATTTTTATTATTAGACATTTTAATTCATTTATCAATTTATCTTTATTACTCAGTTGAACACAGATATTAATAGCATTTCAAAATAATAATTTCTAGATATTTCCATAGATAACTAAAGCCATAATTGAACCTTTTTTATTTAGCCACGTGGCAATTCATGTTAATATGCATGTATTTTTAATACAATTAGTAATCGACATTATTTAATATTTTTAAATGAACTAATAATTAATAATTTAACGTTTAATATATATATTTTATAATACTTTTCATTAATTTAACCTTTTTGCTATTCAGCCACGTGCTGGCATGCCGAAATGCATGTATTTTCAATATATTCAGTGATCGATAGTATTTAATACTTTCAAACAAATTAACAATCAATAACGCAACTTTTGACATATATAATTTATAATATTTTTATTAAAAATAAGACTTTTTAATTAGAAACTAAGAACACACGTTTCAGAACAGATTATAATAAATTGAACCAAGTTTTGATTAGTAACGACTCACTATTAATCATTCCTAATTTTTTAGTTTAATCATTATCACACATATTTTATTTTATTTCATATCATTTGTTAAATAATAAAAATATGAACATTGTTGAGTGCCCGGCAAATAAAATGATAGTAAGGAATCAAATTCATTTCATAATTTTTTGATACTCCTTTTCCTGATACACTATTCTCTCACAGATTTATACGGCTCCAAGTTACCGCCAAATGTAACTCCAGGTTACCTCAAAAGTACCTCCAAGTTACCGTTGAAAATACCGCAAATTATTAGCTCCAAGTTACCGTTGAACATATCGCAAATTATTACCTCCAAATTACCGTCGAAAATATCGCAAATTATTAGCAAGTTACCGATAAAGCACCGATCCAGCTGACTACACCTGAAGTTCGAACTCTCCGGAGAAGTCCCCCAGGTCTGCCTTCCTGTAGAAGTCGTCAACATCTGTAACCAACCGAAGCCGTACACATACCGCTGTGGGAGAAATCCGAAACCCTAAGCTAAGTACCTAACCTTTTGTGGCAAAATAAATTTGAATTTCTTACTTGAGACACAGATTTGCTGTGTGTGGCTGCCTATCGGTATCAGTATTTTAGTTTTTTATTGTTGTGTTAAAATAGTCAAAATACTTTTAATATTCATTTTTTCTTTCTAGTTAAACTTTAAATTAAATAAGGTGTTCTGCTTTACACCTAGTTATTAAATTTTGTCGAATTTAAAGCAGTGGCGCCCTCACCCATCAATCATATCCTATATACAGAGTGTCGCTAAGCTGGAGCGTACCCACTCCTGAGTTAAAAGGTCTCATAAGCCGGGACAGCTCTCGAGGGAGTAATTAGTGTTACACAATTAATAAATAGTTGTGGGATAGACTTTGAGTTTCCTTTGAACCATTTTATATTTACTTGAAATTAAAGTTTACCAATACATTGCCGAGATTACAATCTATACCTTATAAAAGCTTAGTTTTCGATTTAGAAGGCTGGTACAAACTTGGTTGCCAAGTTAAAAGACAAAAATGATTCCCGTTCAAGAGTAAACGGGCACTTCTGGGACATTGTCCCAAAAGACAAAAAAAATGAAAAGAAAAAATGAAAGAAGAAAGAAAATTTTAATAATTTTAACGGCACGATAAATATTTATAATGCTCCAAAAGTAGAGGAAAAAATAGAAAAATTATTACGGATATTTCCATCTTTTACAGCATTATTAAATGATGGATTTAAATCTCATCGATTAACAGCGACGTCTGCTTCTGTAGAGAGCGAATTTAACGATTTAAAAAACAGAGTTTTAAAATGTGATCAGAGACCATTACGGGTTGACAAATTTATTAGTATTCACATAAAATCATTTTCAGGAAGAACAAAATTGGCAGCAGCAGAAAATGTTTCTAAAAATAACAATTTTATTAATCCACTATCTGATATAGTTTATTTACAGAAATATTTAGATTCCAAATCATGCAATTTAAATAAAGAATTAAGTCTGTCCAAAATACAACCATCTGTAGAAAAGCATAAAAATTCAAATATTAATTATTTAAAAAATGTAAATAATATATTAAATATTGAGAAAACACAAGATGAGAATTCAGATGATTTAAACATCCTATATAATAATATAAATTCTGAGAAAACAAATATAGCTTTAAAATCAGCACATTTAAATGGTTAGGAACGATTTATGAAACAGAAGAGAAATTTGTAGCAAAAGCTCAGTAGATCTGTTATAGTAAAAAATACAAAAAAAATTATTGACAAAAATTGCATGCAACTTTAAACTCCACATTTTAAAATTAGTTACAATCCATAAGATGGTGGCACACCAAACTTATGTTTTTTTAAATCTGCATCACTTCCACATCACAATAATGTAAAGTATTATTATGTTATACCGGGTATTTAAAAAGTTATAACCAATATAACCTGAAAATCGTATCAAGTTTAACTCCCTATATAATACAAAAGGAGTATAGGACCATTGATCTATTGCAACCATAGTTTTTTAATAATTGTTAAAAATTTTGTATGACATTATTGTTTGTTAATTTCAGTTTCTGACAAACGAATCATGGCCAACTCACAATAATTATTGGTAAACGTTAAAATATCTACCAAATTAATATTCTGATGAAAAAATAAAAATATCTAGAAAACTGATAACTTTAGGTATACTTAATAAAATTTGAAGAATAATTTTCGATAGTGATAAAAAATACAGGGTGTTCTATTTAAAGTTACCAAAAAAATAATGTACTTGCATTTTGACAAACCCTGTATTTAATTTAACGAATATTATCACTTTAGCAATAAAATTTATTTAAACATATTACATTTGAAAATTAAAAAATGTAAAAATGAGGCACTTACTGAATAGATGAATAAACAATAATCCAGCAGCAAAAATTGCGATAATTGTTAAACAATAAATCTGAAATTTAGATTTAGATTATTATAATATTTAAAAATACTTATATTTGGCTGCTTATTACAGAACCTAAAATGGTAAAAAAAATGATTACACATTCAAGGAAAAGGTGAGTTAATTATAAAGTTTTTTTAGTTTTAAGCATCATCTAATGTTGTAGAGCTGCGTTCGTCAGGTGGAGAAAGGAACGGAGGCAACCTGACCCTAAATAAATTCTTAAGGTTACTGAATGTTCTGTTCAACATTTACAGGACAAAGGATTGTAAAGCTAGATTATCATCATTCCTTCAGGTGTAGTATACAGGACTGTGATATTATTCACGAAAGCAGATATGGTTTATCGACAACACTGAAGATCAAATGCGTTTGCAATAAACTGAGCTTAATTAGAACGAAGCCATCAACAACAGCAGATGTTAACAAATCTACTATTTTGGATATATATCTATTTTTATTCTTATTTTTTTATTTATTTGTTTTACATTAATTTGTAGGAACGATCTCCGTCTGAGCCGGTTACACTCAAATGAATGAAATGTTCACAATTATGGAATTGCCTCCGATTACGCCTTTATTATTTACAAAGGTTCAAAGAACCCTTCAGAATAATGTCCATGCCATTTTAATGGAACAGCTAGTATTGGCAGGTAAAGAAGAAAAAAAGCTTGCCATTGAAAGGGGTGATGTTGATGGAAATTGTATTCCTTTTATAACGGTTATTGCAGATGGAGCTTGGTCCAAAAGATCCTACAAAACAAATTACAATGCATTATCTGGAGTAGCTGTTATCATTGGAGAAGCCACCAAAAAGGTCTTGTTTATAGGTGTTAAAAATAAATTTTGCATTGTGTGTGTTCGAACTAGAGGAAAAGAACACGTTTGTGCTAAAAACTGGACAGGATCTTCAACGTCCACGGAATCTGCAATTATAATGGGGGAATTTAAAAATAGTGAATCGATGCATGGAGTGAGGTACACAAAATTAATAGGTGATGGGGATAGTAGCATCACGAAAAAACTTTAGGAGGAAAAGCCGTATGGTACTGTACTCGTTAAAAAAGTTGAGTGTTTAAATCACTTACTACGGAATATGTGCAACAAGTTAAAGGAGATTACAAAGTCCACGAGAAGTAGTTCTTTACTTAAACATGTTTCAGTGGCAATAAGAAAAAATTGGAAAACAATATTTTAAAATGTAGAACCTCCATCAAGAAAGCCGCTGAATTTAGAAACAAAGAACCAACAGATTTCTTGAAAAAAGTGGACGATTTTAAAAAAGATGTGCTAAACTCCCCCAATCACATTTTTGGTGAACATAAAAATTATTATACGTGCTTTTGCGATAAAAAAGATAAAAACGAAAATATATTGCCAATGCTGAAAGAATGCGGGATGTACCAGGACATTTGCTTCGCATTACAAAGAATTGTAGGATGTGCTTCTTCGATTTTATTAAATAAAAATAACAACCCAGCTAAATTTAATGCTGTTATCAATAAATTTGTAGGAGGAAAGAGGGTAAGCAACTAAGTACTTAAAAAACGTTTTACTTTTATTTTTAATAGGTCAACAAATTTTAGATAAATTTTTCTGGTCAAAAGTCGTACGAGATGAGGTGTGAATTGACAGCCATTTCATATAACTGCAATGATAATTATTTCTTGGAAATATTGAAATCTGCTGGAATTGAAGCAGGGCATTTCATAAATAATCTGATAAGAGCAAAGGATTAAAGCGAAAACGAGAAGCACAGTTCAAAGAAAAAAGAATATAAAAAAAAATAAAAATACACGAGCCCGACGCGGACTATGGCGCTATTGAGGAAACTTTAAGTGCAGAGGAATTAGAACAAAGAAAGATGAAGCTTTAAACAATTTTGAAGAAAACAGATGAGGAAATACTTGACCTGGAAAAAAATACTCGCGGTCAAGGCAGTAATCACATATTGCTAGAAGAAAGAAGTTACCGATTAACTGCTTCCAACTTCGGTTTGATGTGTAAGCGGAGAAAAGCTAATCGACATCTGCTGGCAAAAAGGCTTTACTGTAACCCTTTTACCGGCAATGAAAGCACGAGATATGGTTTAGACTTGGAACCTCTGGCAATTAGAACTTTTCAGAAAGTTACGGACCTAAAAGGCAATAGCTGTGGTTTTTTTGTAGGTCGTGATGAGGTGTATTTTTTAGGAGCTAGTCCAGATGAGGATGGAATAAGAAGTAAAAAAATAAAATATCTGCAAATAGACGAAAACGGTAAAATTACCCTTAAACAGAACCACAATTATTATTTTCAGATTAAGGGCCAACTTTATATAGCTAACAAAAGATATTGTTATTTAATGGCGTGGAGTCCAGTTAATTTTCATATAGAAAAAATTGAAAGGCTAGATCAATTTTGGGAAACTAACATAAGGAAACAGTTATGTGATTTTTTCACCTTACATTATATAACAGAGATTATAAAACACCCTATCTGAATGACATTTATTGTATGAACTCTTACTATGTGGAAGTCCATTGTATTCTTCAGTTCATGAACTGATAACATTTCATATTCTCTTACTTAGTAATTATTTTTTATAAATCGAAAAAGGTATTTTACTACAGTAGTAGCGAAATCCGTATCGGCAGCTAGTTGGAGCTAGTCAGCTGAATAGATATACGTTGTGAGTGACGTTCATAACCGAGTTGTATGTAGTCCGCTAAATTAATTCTGTTGTACTAACAATAGACGCACAAAGGTATTACGTTAAGTATACACAACAGAAAGCTTCGCTATACAACTGACTGAGTAGATCATGTCACTACTCTGAATTTCTCGTACCTACACATACTTTTGCTACAAGCGTTTTTTATGAATAGAGTTTTACTCGTAGGTTGTCTTGCTCACATCGATATGCTTTTCTTTAGCTTCCCGCCCAAAATTTCATGCATTGACTGAAATAATTCAATTAATTTTCTAGATTTATGAATAGAAAAAGTTAATAATTCATTAAATTATTCAATCTACAGAAAACCTACACAAACAGATGTTACCATACCATATAATTCAAATCATCCTTTATCACATAAATGAGCAGCTTAAAATTCCATGGTACATAGAGCATTTTCAATTCCAATGAACAAAAATAATTTTAATAAAAAAATTGAGCTCGTAAAACAAATAGCTACATCTAATGGCTGTCCAATTTATTTGATAAATACATTAATTAATAAGAAAGATCAAAAAATGTCACTAGAACTAATATTTCCGAAACAAACTAAAGAAATTAAAAGCTATAAAAGTATTACATATTATTAATATATTTCCAATGCAATTTCAAAAATAATAACTTCGGCAACATCAGCATTAATATCATTTAAAACACAAAATAATATTGGAACAAAATTGTTAAATGTGAAAACAAAATTACCAAAATTAAAAAAATATGGTGTTTACAAAATTAATTGTCCAAAATGTAATGCAGTATATATACGTCAAACACAAAGAAATTTTGAATTAAGATTTAATGAACACTTAAGAGCATATAGATTACAACAACCAAATAAGTCGAACTAAACACCTATTTAAACATCCAAACTCACTGATACACACCAATGACATTCATATACTACACATTTGTGATAAAAAACAAAATTTAGATTTTCTAGAAGAACTTGAAATTAAAAGACATCTAGCAGATCATCAGTTTAAAGTAGTTAATGAACAAATAAATCTTGTAAGTCCTCCACTATTAAACTTTTTACTTTGAGTCTTCATTATATACATAGATAACATAAATATATTAAGTTATTGTAAAGATCAGCATGAAATAGTTTTTTCCTGATTTTTCTATATAATTGCACAGTTATACTGATAAAGGGAAATACATCCAGGATAATCCCTTAGGGCTAATAACATCTAGGCTTTAATATTGTTATGTCTTTTTACTTCCTTACTAGGCTTAACTACTTATCAACATCAGGTATTTAGCTGCAAACAAGCAAAATGTAACTTCAATATGTCAATCTGACAATGCTAATTTTTAGCGAAACAGCTAAGTAGGGGAGAGCGGGTCACAGTGGCCATAGGGGCACAGTGGACACTTCGGATTATTTTCCATGAATATTCAATACATGTGCTGCCCTCTTGATGAGAGATGTCCAAGTACATCTTGGATTGAGCCATGTGTATTTCTAGTCTTGAAAGTGACACGTGTCAATTATATGGTCGATAGAGATTTGCAGGTGCTCTGAGTAAATATAAGGTGAGTTTTGTTTTTAGTGTAAATTAAAATCTTACAATTGTTTCCGTTTCGCTGTGTTCATTATATTAGTCATGAGAAGTTGTGGGACTGCTACTTTTTTGTTGTTGGTTAATTTCGTACACAGTGGCCACTGCTTTTTCACAAAGGTTAAGTAGTGGCCACTGTGCCCCACATATTTTCAAGGGTTTTTTTGAACAAATTCTATGCCTATTATTAATGATTTATCTTTAGTAGGTACCTACAGTAACATAATTTACAAATTTCAGATTATGACAGCAGAATGCCTCGCAATAGGCAGCGAAAATCTTTAATTGGTTTAACCGCAGAAGGTGATATGAAAAAAGCTGTCATGTCCATTCTCAATGGTGGATTGTCTACGAAGGCTGCAGTGACCCGTTGTAACATTCCACCCACAACCATGCGACGGTATTTACAAAAGTGCCAAGATCAAAATATAAATACAGAGGAGTCAGTATTCACCAGAATGTGCCCCAACTAGACGGTGAGGAGAATCTTCACAGATGAGGGAGAAGCCGAACTGGTCAAGTATTTGATTCGGTGCAGCAAATTGCACCATGGTTTGCCACCTAGGGCCGCAAAGAAGTTGGCATATGACATGGCAAAGGCAAATAACAAAACGGTACCCGAAAGTTGGGATAGAGATCAGTGTGCAGGCCAAGAATGGTTCACATCCTTTCTGAAGCGCAATCCTATAGTGTCATTAAGAACCGCAGAGTCAACTTCCATCGCCAGGTCTGTAGCATTCAACAAACCAGTAGTTTATGAATTTTATGAAAAATTGACGGCATTATATGAAAAATATCCTAGCCTGGGGCCCAACAAAATTTACAATGTAGACGAAACAGCTCTGACAACTGTACAGGGATCTTCCAAAGTAATAGCAGAAAAAGGTCAGCGACAGGTTGTCAAGTGACTTCATCTGAACGAGGTAACGCTTGTCACAAAGTATGGGGCTATTAATCCTTTGGGAAACTGTGTGCCACCGTTACTCGTTCTTCCGAGAGTGCACTTCAAAGCTTTTATGCTGAAGAATGCAATCGGTGCCGCAACTCCAACAGGGTGGATAAGTGCCGACATATTTGTCCTTTGGATACGTCATTTTATTACTTTTTCGAAACCCACTGTAACTGATCCCGTACTTCTGATAATGGATAACCACGAGGCACACTTGTCGTATGATGCTATCAAATTGGCCAAGGACACAGGTATTGTTCTATTAACGCTTTCACCACATACGAGCCATTTGCAACCTTTAGATAAGTGTGTCTATGGCCCTTTGAAGCGCTATTACAATGAAGCATGCAGATCATGGCTAGCATCACATCCAGGCAAGAGGATAACAATATATGAAATAGCAGAACTGTTGGGGATCGCCTACCCCCTTGCTTTTACCCAGAAGAATTGCGTGTCTGCCTTCGAAAGCACTGGTATATTTCCAATCAACAAATATGTGTACGGTGATGACGAATATTTAGCAGCAGATGTAACCGATAAAATAGAAGGTGAGCAGTCTTCATCAATGATTCATGAAAAAGAGGAGAATTCACGCCCATCAACTCCATTAGGTAAAGCCATACCACCAACTAGTGCCTCCAGTATTGCGTCTTCTGTTGCAGTCAGGAAGGACAATATGCCAGATAAGCTTGTGACACCAGAGGTATTGCGCCCATACCCGAAAGCTAGGACTGAAGAGAATACAAAAAAGGGTGGAAGAATGAAAAAGAGAGCAGAAGTTTTGACAAGCACACCAGTTATGAACAGAATAGAAGAAGAAATCATGGAAAAAAAGAGAAAGGAGAGTTTGAAGCGGAAAAAATTCTTGGAGAAGGATGACCGGAGGCTAAAGAAAAAACACATCATAGAACTGCAGGAAACCACCAGTGAGAGTGAAAATGAGATGTCTGAATCATCAGACCATTCGAATGATGACTTGTCCGAAGAGTCTGAAGACAATTTTTATAGTTCAAAAATTGTGGAAAAATCATTTGTTTTAGTAAAGTTCGCAACGAAAAAAACCATAAAATATTTTGTTGGTCAAGTCAACCATATTGACACGAAATTTAATGAATACTCAGTTAATTTTCTGAAGAAAGTTGGTAACAGATTTGTATTTCCTGATGTTAAGGATGAGGGAACAGTACCGTTCAATGACATTGTTACCATTCTCCCACCTCATTCTCATTCTGGAAGTACCACCAGATTACAGAATACATACACATTTGGTATTGACCTCAGTGATTATAATGTTGAATAATTTCCTTTTAATTTTCGTCGATATTTTGAATTTCAGTGGGGTGACCACTGTGCCTCAAGTATGTGGCCACTGCTCCCCGCATGTGGGGTACAGTGGCCAGTTTTTTTGATTTCGGAAAATTATTATTTTTACTTTCCTATGTTATCTGTTCTTTTCAAATAAATTTGGAATAAGTAGTCAAAAGTCTATTCAATAATATCCCGTAAACTGCATATCACTGAAGGCTTTTTCAGAAGAGAAAAAAAATATAAACAAAAAATGTGGCCACTGTGACCCGCTCTCCCCTATTTTTCGAATAAATAGTGGAAGCAGTGATGCCAGATGTACCATAATTATGGAATTGTACCATAATATTATTAATTTCGTAATAAAAAGATGACAAAAGCCCAAAGCACTTGCTCGCTTCTCGTTACTTGAGGTGCTGAATCGAGAAATGAGAATCGTCAATCGCACTGTGCGATTCGCACATCGCACGACAGGATACCACCAAACTTGTCATTTGTCACACCACATACCAGTTAGTTACCAGTCATCTGTCTTCGGTGTTGACATTTTTTAAGGTTAGTGGTTGTTGTTGGTTAAACCAACTTGGTTTGTTGATTAGTTTGGGTTTGGATGGGATGGAATCTTGCAAAAATAAATTAAAACAAAATAATTTATTATAAAATAATTATGGCCTCAAGCTCCGGCTCAAAACAATATTAGACATCTTTCTTATTCAGAAGATTCGAGTGACAGTGAAAATGAACGAAGTGTAAAACGAATTAACATAAATAGAAGATCAAATAGACCTCAAAAATATAGGAGCGAATGGGAATTGGACAAATCGTTCAAGGGTTGGTTAAAACCTGTTAAAGGTAATTTTTATTTTTTTTTACGAATTTATAATTACTAATTAACCTGTTTTAGATAAAAAACAAAAGCTCGGTGTCATGCTTGTGATGTGGAGTTTCAAGCTTATATATCAGTTATAAAAAATCATAGCAAGAGCAGAAATTAAAATTGCTGCAATGATTGCAGAGCATAATTTACCAATGCAGTTATGTGATCATCTTATACCACTTATAAAAGATATTTTTCCAGATTCCAAAACAACACAAGGGATGCAAATAGAACGTACAAAAGTAACCGCTGTGATAAAAAATGTTGTAGGGCTAACTCGTTTTAAAGACATAGTTCAAGAATTAACACACACCAAATTTAGTTTGTTAATTGATGAGTCCACTAATGTAGGCACTGTAAAAAATCTTTGTGTTTGTGTGAGGTACTTTTCTAAAAAACAGGAAGAATTTCTACTAAGTTTTCTACTAAGTTTAAGTAGTACAATGTTTCTCAAACAAAAATTATGATGAGGCAAATATTGGGTCCACTGCAGAATCAATATATGATAAATTAATAGAATTGATGAAATCTGCAGGTATTCCAGACTCGAACCTTATTGGATTTGGATCAGATGGGTGCAATACAATGTTTGGGTTTAAGAATTCAGTTGTTAGTCGATTAAAATTAAATTATCCAGGGATTATTGTTCAAAAGTGTGTGTGTGTCATTCACTACATTTATGTGCTAGTGAGGCCTGTAAAGCCCTACCACGTCATTGTGAAGATATGGCTCGGGACATATATAACTTTTTTAAGAACAGCTCTAAGCGTCAGTCTCAATATGCAGAATTTCAGAGTTTCTGTGAAGTAGAGCCACATAAAATATTACGCCCTTCTCAGACACGGTGGCTTTCACTGTTCGATGTGTCGAACCGAATAGACGTACTTGTGTATCCTGCTACTTTTAAAGTTAAATACTAAAGGAAATATTAAACGTAATATTTCTAAATTTGGTGCAGTGTTATAGTTGCTTGTAATCTTTTACATAGTATATTAGTGAGGCTTCAGATTGGACGGAAACTGTAAGTTTGTTAAATTCCTTTTTTATTCATAATGCCTTTACCTACTCGTGCTACTAGTAAGAAGGATGAGGATGAACTGCACACATTAGTTAAAACTTTAGTCACGAAGTTGTGCTCTTCAGAAGATTTTCTCACTAATATTTCTAACACTATTACTGCAACGATAGAAGAAACAAATGGAGGCCTTAGAAAACGAAAATAAACTCTTTTGTTCTAAATTAAAGAAGCAAGAGGCAATAACTCAATCATTAATAAAAAATCAAGAAAAGTGTGAACAGCAGTTAAAGTGGAAAAATATCATAATTCACGGAATAAATGATAATTCCGATAGTTGTGTTGATATTGTTATCAATCTTTTTAGAGACAAAATGAAACTGAATATAGATCGTAGTAACATAGACTCTTGTTTTCGACTGGGAAAGGTTGTTAAAAATAAACGATCAATTATGGTCAAATTTTCTTCTATGTACTATAAAGATTTGATCTATAGCAATAAAAAAGTTTTAAAAGGATCTGTTGTCACTATTCGAGAAGACTTAATGCCAAATGACCAGAAGCTGCTTAAGCTCGCAATTAAAAAAGTGGGAGATAAAGGGAATGTTTGGTCTAACTTTGGAAATATTTTTGCTAAGTACAGGAATGCATCAGATACCATCTTCAAAATACGCTGCGAAAATGATATTGCCAGCCTCGAGTGATATTTTCTTAATTGACTTTTTAAATTAATTTCGCTTATTTAAAATCATTGTGTACTCTTTTTTTTATAAATAACTACGTTTCCTTTAATTTATTATTTTTTTTACTACTGATGTTTATTTTCACAGTAAAGTAAAGCAATTTATTTGTATTATTTTAAATTACTAATATAGTTAAGGTAGCAGGTGCAATTGAACTGACACCGCTTCAAGGTAGATACCATATTCTACTAACAATTATTGTTTTTTCGGGTTGTTTATTTTATTTTTATCTATTTTATCTTTTGTTACTGGTAGCTTTTTCTATATGATTGGTGGCTTTTGTTTTGGATGTTTAAATGTTATATCAGTTGTTCCTTCATTACATGACATTAAGTTTATAGTAGAAAACAACTCATTTGATGTATTTTTCATTTGTGAAACCTGGTTAAATAAGAATATAGATGATAATGTGTTAATGATAAATAATTATAATTTATACAGGTTGGATCGTAAGATAAAAGGTGGAGGTGGCCTTATAATTTATTATAATGAAATAATAAATATAAGAATTAATCAATAATAATTTAGTTAAAAATAATAATAGTTTGTTAAAAAGAATAATAATTCAAATATAATCAAACAATGATATAATTTAACTCACCAATTTCATTATCAATTTAAAAAGGATATTATTAAATGATTTACTAATCTTTTAAACATTATGACAAGTAATTAGTGTAGATATTATAATTTAAAAATAATTATCTAGAGTTGGAATCTATATGACATTCTTTCTTTATGATTTTGATGAATCGTTCCAATAATGTAAAGGTGATTACAAATTTTCATAGTATATTCCATTAAACTCTTAAACTCAAATCTAAAACAACAAAATATAATAAAATTACTTATAGTGAATTTAAAACAAACAATTGTATAATTTAGTTAGGTTGTTCAAATTAGCATAAGGAAAAACTACTTACTTTTTTTGAGTGTTGTGTACTAAAGTATACGGACAAAGATAGGACTTTGAATTATGCCTCTTGTTAGTACAAATGTGCTCCAAAATCATAATTGCTAGTGAATGCACAAAGAGACAACTTCAGTGTTGAAAACCCAGAGTGCCTATGGTATTAAAAGACATGGAATTTATCTGTGTGGTGCTCCAAAGAAAGTACAATAATGTACATGTAAAGACTAAACGTCAAATCTAAAATTGTATTATTTTAATTAACAAAAGGTTGTATTATAATGTTTTCATTTTATTTTATACTGTATTCTGATTAAAAATTGTATATAAGAATAATATTTACAGCATTATCAAAAATTTTAAAAACATTTATCAAAATTTATATGTCAAAGTGCAGATTAATTTTTGAAATAAGTATTTTCAATAATTCACATTTTGAGTATCTAAAATAGTATTTAAAAGGATTATTAAATGATCTTAATTAAGTTTTCAATAAAATAAGCACAGAATAACATTTAAAAGCCCTAAAATAATAAAAAGTTGTAACATAAACATTTATGCAAATTAATAAACAAATACACAAAATATCAACTATGGATACATGTGAATATTGATTTTTATAAATAAGAATGATAATTTAAGTAAATATTATTCAAAATATGTCTTAATTTATAAAAAATTATATTGTTAATATTATTTTAGTATAGGTTATGTTTGTATTGTAAAACAAAATTATTACCTTACATAGCAACAGTCGTTAGAGATTCAATTGTTTTGAAAAAGATATAAATAATCGGTGCACAATCAAAAAGCTCTCTCTTGTTTTCCTGGTCATCTCTGAAATACGTGCTTCTGTATGGAATAATTGTAAATTGTGCCGGTTGACTGGTCATAAAGGTGTTATATCCAGTTATACCTACAAGTATGGTAAAATTTCACATCTGATACAAGTTTAACAACATTTTATAACCATCACTTACTTGTAAAAGATTTTAACACAGCTAAATCAATACAAAGTGAAATTATTCTGGGACGATTGTAGCAGCGGTCGGCTGGATTCGCCATTTTGTAAAAACGATCTCTACGCTTAGAACTGGCATCTAATCACGTGAACAATGTCAATGTGAGTACTAACTTTATTTTGCGAGGCAAATTCAAAAACTATTTATAACATTTCTCTTAATCGAAGTGACAATTTATATGTATTCACGATTGTGAACAAATTTGTATATTTGCGTAAAGGTAATTTCTCTTAATATACTTTGAAGGTCGATTAAAGGTTTGATTAATAATAAATTCACGATATTGTACAAGTTGTTTTATTATATTTTGTTCAATAATATAGGCTGCTAGAAAGGTATACAGGTAGGATAAATTTAACAAATATAATAAATTTTACATCAAACAAATTAATAATTATAATCAACAAGAATTGACAGCTGAATCCTAACTCTAGAGAAAAGAAGTTTCATGCTCATTATAATCTAAATCATAATATCTAAACTTATAATATTATTTGTATATAAAACTCTAAACCATTATAAAATAAAAAATTAAAATTATTTAAAATAAAAGTAATACAGCGCCATCTATTGAGATAAAAAAAAAATAAAACGTTTTAACGATATTAATAAAGAATATTTCATTTAAATCATTTATTTTAACAATTCATTAATGAGATAAATAATTATAATATTTCTAACTAACATCTATACTGATATCGGTATAAAACATCAATAATTACACACAGAATAAACATTCATTATAAATCTGGTTAGCCCAACGTGAGATAATGATATAATCATTATAATCTAAATTAAATATAAACATTATCTCACATAACATATCATAATAATTTGGCTCTACCAACGTGGGGCAATCTGTCAATTTGACATTTTGATTTAAAATTACATTTTAAAAAAATAACATAAACATAAATTAATAAAATAATAAAATCAATATATTTAAAACAATAAATAAATAAAATATTAATTAAAAATGGACAAGATGACATTAAGAGATGGAAAACAGATAGGAGAAAAACCAGGAGAAGAAGTAGGTACTCAGGTAGATGAGGAAAGAAATCAGGGATCTGAATATAGAATACAAGAAGAAAGAAGTGACGAGGAGACAAGCAGTATAGCTGGTATGTTTGAAAGAAGTGGTATAAGTGAAGGAGAAAGAAGAAATAGCAGGAGTCCAATTAGACAGAATACAAGGGATGAAGCGATACCATGGACAACATTAATGGATATGATGAAAAGTATGAATGAAAATATAAATAAAAACAATGAAGATATGAACAAAACATTAGATAAGAAATTTGATGAATTGAGGGGAGAAATGGGAGAACAAAATAAAAATTTAAAAGAAGAGATTAGAAAGACAAAACAAGAAATTAGAGAAGAAATGATTGGAAGGATTATGGAGGTAGAAGAAAATCATTTAAAACAAATGAATGAAATTAAGAAAAATGGACAAATTCTAAAAGAAGAAGTAAAAGAAAATAACAAGAAGATTGACCGAGAAGTTATGAAAATACATAAAAATATACAAGGAGTGCAGGAAGACTTGAGTAAGGAGATAAAATTGAACTTCAAAATTGCTGAAGAAGAAAACAAGAAAACTAAGAAAGAACTTCAATCAGAAATAAGAAATATACAAGAAGAAGTGGTACAAATGGAAAGTAAAGAATATAAGCAAATATTAATGGAAATGGAACATAACATCAACAAAATTAAAAAAGAACAAGAAGAAAAGGAGATGAATATAAAAAGAGAGTTTATGAGGATGTCTGGAGAAACCAGAATAAATTATGGAAACAACAATAACATAAAATTCGATGGTGACTATAAAAAAATACACCCTGTAGTTTTCATAAAAATGATAAAGAACAAATTAAGATACGAACAAGAACCTGAAATTTTAAGGGAAATTATAAGGGAACACATGGAGAAGCATGCCTTGGTGTGGTTTGTAAGCAAAGAAGAACAAATAAATAATATAGAACAATTTGAATCTAAATTCCTAGAATATTTTTGGGGTAATAACACGCAATCAAGAATAAGAGAAAGATTATATTTTGGTAAATACGATGATAGTAGGGGAAATTCTCCAAATACCTATGTATTACAATTATATTCATTAGTAATGCATTTAAATCCTAAATTATCAGAAGAAGACATCGTATTATACCTAGCAAGACACTTTAAAGATCAAATAACAGAGACGATAGCAATACAAAATATCAAGACGATGGATAACTTGTGTCAATACTTACAAAGGCTTGAAAGGAAAAGAGGAGAAAAGGACGGAAAATACATCAAGGCAAGGAAATTATAACAGGCAGAATAGAAACAACAATGAAACTTACAACTACAATAACAATTATAACAACAATAGAACTAATTATCAACAAAGAAACAACAATAATAGAAACAGCAATTTCAGAGATAACTATAATAACAATCTAAATAATAACAATAGAAACGATAACAATAGATCAAATTCTAATAATTATTCTAATAATAATAGAAACTATAACAATTATAACAACTATCCAAATAATAACAGGTTTAACAACAATAATAATAACAACAATTATATGAACAGAAATAGATTTAATAATAATAATAGATTGCAAAGAACAAACTCCGAAAATGACATAAGAAGAGATGAAGTAGACATCCAAGGTGGTAATGGGAACAACAGAAGAGTTCATTTCCAAAGATCTAATAGTGCAGATAGGTCAAGAAATTCCAGTGCTACAAGAACTGATGATCATAATAATGGCCCAATTAGAAATTACGAAGATGAAGTCCACATCCCTACTACGTCAAGTGGTGATATTGGAAATTCTCAGAATTTTCAATAGAGGGTGAAGTAACCAGCAATCTGTATAGCTACGTTCACCCTAGAGAGTTCCTGAAAACAAAGGATTGCATCAACAAAAATTTAGATAAGAAAACTTTAGTATCAATAAATGGAAAAATTAATAATATTAATATTAAAATTTTAATAGATAGTGGTTCAGAAACATCATTAATTGATCAAAATCTTATAACAAAATTAAATCTACAAAATCATATAATTAAAGTTCCAAAAGTAAATTTATTAAGTTTGAATTCAAAGAAAATAACTGAGGTAAATAAAGCAATCATAATAGAAGTAAATTTTGAAAACAATCATATTAAAATACAATTATTAATCGTCAACAACATGGAATTTGATATTTTACTAGGTTCAGATGAATTACATAAAAATAAGGCTAAAATTAATTATGAGAGTAAAGTGGTAAGTTTAAATGGAATAAATATAAAATTCAATGAAGAGAAGGAATTAGAAGAAGAAAGAATATTGATGAACATTAAAATGGTACGTGGAGAAGAAAAAGAAAATATAGAATATAATTACAATAAATATAATAATAAAAAAGTTTATGGTGATGAAATTGGAATGGAAATGGAAGCGATGGATAAGAATGAGATATATGAAGATGAAATTGATTTTAAAGAAAATAATAAATGGAATGAAGTGAGTTTAGACTGTGATAATGGAAAAAGAATGGAGATTAAATGTTTGTTGGAAAAATATCAAGATCTATATAATGAAGTACCAAGAGTTGCAGAAAATTACACTCATAGTCTGAAAATAAAGGACATGGAAACTTTTAGAGTTAAAACTTACCCTATACCTTTTAAATATAAAGATGATATGCAGAAAGCTATTAAAAAACTACTCAACGATAAAATTATTGAACATAGTAATACCTCATTTATTAATCCAATTGTGATTGTTAAAAAGAAAGATGGAGATATAAGAATATGCTTAGATGCTAGAGAACTTAATAAAAGATGTATACCAGAATATGAAGCTCCTCTAACAATAGAAGCCATTTTAGGAAGAATACAGAAAACTAAAATATTTACAAAGTTAGATTTAAAACACAGCTTTTGGCTGATACCACTAGAAGATTATACAGGTTTTATGGTTGATGGCGAGGTTTTTAGATTTAGAGTTGTACCTTTTGGAACACAGTCAGCTACAGCTGCTCTACTTAAAGCTTTACATAAAATTCTAAATAAATATGAAAACTTTACATTACATTATATTGATGATATTCTCATTTATTCGGAAAATTTAGAAGATCATTTAAAACATATAGAGATAATTTTAAAAGCATTAAATGAAGCTGGACTAAAGCTAAACATAAATAAATGTCAATTTTTCAAGAACCAAGTTATCTATTTAGGATATAAAATAGATGCCAAAGGTATTAGTATGGATCCTAATAGAATAAAAATAATACAGGAATACAAAAGACCAACAAATTTAAAGACACTACGAGGATTTCTTGGTATATTAAATTATTTTAAAAGATTGGTTCCAGATATTACAGAAAAACAAATTCCACTAATAGAACTATTACGTAAAAATGTAAAATGGAAATGGACACCTGAAAGAGAAACAGCCTTTAACAACATCAAAGTAGAATTCTCTGAAAGTTGTAAAATATTCCATCCAGATTACAGTAAAACTTTCATATTAAGAACTGATGCATCACAACAAAGATTTGCCGGATGTTTAATACAAGAACAAGAAATTGGAGAAGTACCTATATCTTTTGTCTCTAGATTAACTAAGAAGTCTGAAAGGAATTATAGCGTTGGAGAATTAGAATTAGCAAGTATAATATTCTGCATAAATAAACTTAGATTTTTCCTATTTGGCAACGAATTTATTATTGAGACAGATAATCAAGCTCTTACTACAATTTTGAAAAATAAATATGGAAACAACCGTATACATAGATGGGCATTACTGCTCCAAGAATATTCATTTCAAATTAAATATGTTCCGGGAAAGAAAAAACATTGTATCTGATGCTATAACCAGAATGGATGGAGAGAAAATTAAGAAATCAAATAACAGACAAGTAGGAGTAAACATTATGAAAGAAGACACAGGAATATTCTCTTTAAATAATATCATACTAGACCAAAAGAAATTAGATGAAACAGAAAAAAATGGAACAAAGGTAAATTCAAATAAAATTATATACAAAATTATTAATAATAAAGAATTATATGTGGTCACAAAAGAATTAACATCAAAATTAATTAAAGAATTACATTTAAAATATTATCATGCTGGCATTAGAAAAATTTACAATATTTTTAGGGAAAATTATATATCGAGAAACGATTTAACAACAACAAAGGAAGTTATCAGAAGATGTGAATTATGTCAACTAAATAAAGAAAAGAATTTTCATAATGTAAATATCTCAAAAGCTATAGTAACTACAAAACCATTAGAATTAATATCCATAGATTTTGTTTCTAATTTAGTACCAAGTTTAGAAGGAAACCAACACATTTTTATCATAGTTGATAATTTTTCAAAATATGTAACTCTTTATCCATGCAAGAGAACAAATAGACAAACCGTTAAGAGATGTTTAACAAACTTCATCATAGAAATAGGAACACCATCAAAATGTTTAATGGATAATGCAACATATTTTAATAATGATAATCTAAAATCATGGCTATTAAAATCAGATATTATACCTATTTTTACTAGCATTAGAAACCCTCGTACTAATTTGGCTGAAAGATATGTGAGAGAAGTAATAAAATATTTAAGATCAATAGTACATGCAGACCAACAATTATGGGAATACAATCTTAAAATTATAGAAAATTGCATAAATAGTATACCACATGAAGTAACAGGAGAATCACCAATTAGAATAATGAAAAATATAACACCTAATAGACCTTGGCAACCTGAAGTTATAGAACCATATAATCTAATTATTGAGAAAACACAATCTAAAATATTGAAAAATGCAAATAAATGTAAAGAAAAAAGGAACAAACGTATAAATAAAAGAACTACTTTTGAACAAGGTGACTTGGTAATCATAAAAGCTTTAAGAGTTCCAAATAGAAAACACAATGTATGTGCTAAATTGCAATTACCTTTTGAAGGTCCTTACAAAGTGGAAACTAAAAACGGTATCAATAGTTATTTACTGGTATACCCTAATACTGGAATTCCAAGGGGAATTTTTAACGTGGACGTACTATACAGATGGTTACCCTCAAATAATTTTAGTGACTAGAGTAAATGTTAATATAAGAATTTTTAATAAAATAGAATTACATTTCCAGAAAATTTTCTAAATAATTTGTACCAAATTATAATAAAATTTTGAAAATGTAATTGGGAATGTTATAATGAAATAATAAATATAAGAATTAATCAATAATAATTTAGTTAAAAATAATAATAGTTTGTTAAAAAGAATAATAATTCAAATATAATCAAACAATGATATAATTTAACTCACCAATTTCATTATCAATTTAAAAGGATATTATTAAATGATTTACTAATCTTTTAAACATTATGACAAGTAATTAGTGTAGATATTATAATTTAAAAATAATTATCTAGAGTTGGAATCTATATGACATTCTTTCTTTATGATTTTGATGAATCGTTCCAATAATGTAAAGGTGATTACAAATTTTCATAGTATATTCCATTAAACTCTTAAACTCAAATCTAAAACAACAAAATATAATAAAATTACTTATAGTGAATTTAAAACAAACAATTGTATAATTTAGTTAGGTTGTTCAAATTAGCATAAGGAAAAACTACTTACTTTTTTTGAGTGTTGTGTACTAAAGTATACGGACAAAGATAGGACTTTGAATTATGCCTCTTGTTAGTACAAATGTGCTCCAAAATCATAATTGCTAGTGAATGCACAAAGAGACAACTTCAGTGTTGAAAACCCAGAGTGCCTATGGTATTAAAAAGACATGGAATTTATCTGTGTGGTGCTCCAAAGAAAGTACAATAATGTACATGTAAAGACTAAACGTCAAATCTAAAATTGTATTATTTTAATTAACAAAAGGTTGTATTATAATGTTTTCATTTTATTTTATACTGTATTCTGATTAAAAATTGTATATAAGAATAATATTTACAGCATTATCAAAAATTTTAAAAACATTTATCAAAATTTATATGTCAAAGTGCAGATTAATTTTGAAATAAGTATTTTCAATAATTCACATTTTGAGTATCTAAAATAGTATTTAAAAGGATTATTAAATGATCTTAATTAAGTTTTCAATAAAATAAGCACAGAATAACATTTAAAAGCCCTAAAATAATAAAAAGTTGTAACATAAACATTTATGCAAATTAATAAACAAATACACAAAATATCAACTATGGATACATGTGAATATTGATTTTTATAAATAAGAATGATAATTTAAGTAAATATTATTCAAAATATGTCTTAATTTATAAAAAATTATATTGTTAATATTATTTTAGTATAGGTTATGTTTGTATTGTAAAACAAAATTATTACCTTACATAGCAACAGTCGTTAGAGATTCAATTGTTTTGAAAAAGATATAAATAATCGGTGCACAATCAAAAAGCTCTCTCTTGGTTTCCTGGTCATCTCTGAAATAGGTGCTTCTGTATGGAATAATTGTAAATTGTGCCGGTTGACTGGTCATAAAGATGTTATATCCAGTTATACCTACAAGTATGGTAAAATTTCACATCTGATACAAGTTTAACAACATTTTATAACCATCACTTACTTGTAAAAGATTTTAACACAGCTAAATCAATACAAAGTGAAATTATTCTGGGACGATTGTAGCAGCGGTCGGCTGGATTCGCCATTTTGTAAAAACGATCTCTACGCTTGGAACTGGCATCTAATCACGTGAACAATGTCAATGTGAGTACTAACTTTATTTTGCGAGGCAAATTCAAAAACTATTTATAACATTTCTCTTAATCGAAGTGACAATTTATATGTATTCACGATTGTGAACAAATTTGAATATTTGCGTAAAGGTAATTTCTTTTGATATACTTTAAAGGTCGATTAAAGGTTTGATTAATAATAAATTCACGATATTGTACAAGTTGTTTTATTATATTTTGTTCAATAATATAGGCTGCTAGAAAGGTATACAGGTAGGATAAATTTAACAAATATAATAAATTTTACATCAAACAAATTAATAATTATAATCAACAAGAATTGACAGCTGAATCCTAACTCTAGAGAAAAAGAAGTTTCATGCTCATTATAATCTAAATCATAATATCTAAACTTATAATATTATTTGTATATAAAACTCTAAACCATTATAAAATAAAAAATTAAAATTATTTAAAATAAAAGTAATACAGCGCCATCTATTGAGATAAAAAAAAAATAAAACGTTTTAACGATATTAATAAAGAATATTTCATTTAAATCATTTATTTTAACAATTCATTAATGAGATAAATAATTATAATATTTCTAACTAACATCTATACGGATATCGGTATAAAACATCAATAATTACACACAGAATAAACATTCATTATAAATCTGGTTAGCCCAACGTGAGATAATGATATAATCATTATAATCTAAATTAAATATAAACATTCTCTCACATAACATATCATAATATTATATTAAAAATAAATTCACTAGTCGTGTAATAGAAAGCCATGCATCATCGTTTGAACAACTTTGGATTGAAACTAGAATAAATTGCAAAACATTTGCTCTAGGTGTAATTTATAACGCTCCTGATAATAATTTAAACGTTTTTTTAAATGAGTTTGAGGATTCATTAAGTCTTATTTATCCTTGTGTAGATGAGCTTGTGTGTACTGGCGACTTTAATATCAACTTGTTGTTTCACTCCAACAATGCAGTAAAATTTTCTTCAATTTTGTCCTCCTTCAGCCTTGATCAAATTGTTGACGGTCCCACGAGAATTACGGGAAATACTGAAAGTTTGGTGGATTTCATAATTACTCGTAATGAATTAGTATCTTCCAAAGAATTTGTTGATGCCTCTCACATTTCAGACCATTCACTAGTGACCTGTAAATTAAATATTGAAGTTATTGAATCAGGTCCGCAATTTGTCGAATACCGCAGTTTTAAATATTTTAATGACAACGATTTTCAGAGAGATTTGTACAACATTCCATTTTCCAGAATATGCGCATGTCGTACTGTGAGTGAGACGTGATAAAAGTTGCTCCGTTTAAATTTTAAATTTCTGCAGCAAGTTAACCAAATTTAAAACAATTAACGTCTTATGTGTAATTATCAAGGGGTACAGTGCATTTGTGGTAAATATTACTTTCCTGAATCTAAGCATAATCTTTTTGTATTTAAGTAAGGTTATTAACAAATTGGTATACTTCCTAACACAATGTCTAAAGGTGAGTCTAGACATACACGGCAAAATCTTCGCAATGAAGCTGATGGTTTTTCCTTAACTGAAGATTACCTGGAAAAATTAATTGAAAAAGTATGTAAACAATTTGTAAGTAAGTTGGAAGAGAAAATCGATATGAAGTTAAATGAAAGATTTAAAAATCTTGAAAAAAAGATAAGCGAAATACTTCCCTTAACTTCCCAGAAAGATAACGAGATGATAAAAAACAACTTGGAACTGTTTAAAAATGGTATTAACAATAACGAGCAAAATAATAAGAAACGTACACTTAGAATTGTAGGCTTACCGGAGGTCCAAAATGAAAAACTTATTGAAGTCTTCCTGACTTTTGCTGCAAATACATTAAATGTTAAATGTGAGGTTCCAGATATAGACGAAATCTATAGAATGAAAAAGCCAAATTCAAAGAATGGAATAAGGCCTATCTTAGCTACATTTGTAAGATATATTAAAAAATCGGAAGTTTTCTATAAAAAAAAGTTACTAAAGGGCACTGGTATCTCAATATTTGAGGAGTTGGCCAAGGATCAATACGAGTTATTAATGCTTTCTCAAAAGAAGTATGGAAGGAAAGCAGTATGGTCTTTAGGTGGAAGGATATATGTAAATGAAAACGGAAACAAAAAATGTATTACATCTCTTAAAGATTTATAACCCTCAAGTGAAGGACTGCATCTACCCTCATACAAAACAAGCACCCGAAGTCTAAATAAGTTATTTGAACTGACTGTGCTGAACAGTGGTGGGTATTAGTAATCATACTCTTTGGATAATTATAAACATTTATTCATCATACCGCATAGTGTAAAACGTGATTAACGTGTTTTGTCTAACGATCTACATATATCTAGTTTTCATTTATTATTTTTGTTTAACCGAAACTAGTTATTACTGATTTAAAAAAAGTTGTACTACTGCTTAACATGGTATGGTCGATTTAAAATTTAAATTTTGATTACGTTTACCACTTAATTGTAAGATTTTTGTTTTTGGGTAGTATTTATTTATTTATAAATTACTGTCGTCTAAATATGTTATTGCGGTAGATAATTGTTATTATCAATGTATAAAGGGGGCTACAGACGTAACTGCAAGCTTGACAAGCATGCATGATCAAGCTTTTTGTGCAAGCAAGCTTGAGCGTCTGTAGGAAAAATTTGCACAAACTTTTAAATTGTACAAGCTGCTTGATGAATGAATGAATTTTAATTATGCATGCTTGCACAAACGGGGCTCGCACAAGCAAGTCTGAACGTGTGTACTGAAAATGCAGAAGTTTGCACAAACGAACGTCAGTCGTGAGAGAGCACCATGTCTCGAGATCTGAAAAATAGCAATCGGGAATTGTTAGAAGATTTTATTCGAGTGTATCAAAGTCAACCGTGTCTTTGGCGTGTTAAATCGAAAGAATACCATGATAGAGCGCGACGAGAGGCAGCGTACGAAATGTTATTAGAAAAATACAGATTAATTGATGCCAATGCCGACAAGGAAGCAGTTGTAAAGAAGATAAATTTCTTTAGAACTAATCATAGAAGAGAAAAGAAAAAAGTTAAAGAATCTCTGCGCTCTGGCAGGGGTACAGACGAGATATATAAGCCCTCCCTTTGGTACTACCACCTATTTGATTTTCTGGGGGATCAAGAAACTCCGAGAAGCTCTGTGTCCAACTTGACGGAGACCGAGGTAAGTTTTACTTTTAATACAAAAGTACATATTATATAGTTTATTTTCATGTCATAACATACAACTTGTATACAAACAGTTTTAGTTTTTGTTATGTACAAATTTGTCTTGCCAAGGCACTTGTCCTTCATTAGTAAAGTAGTTCATAAATTCCTGTCTTACTTGTTTAGCATCAAATGGTATGTTTCCAGCGACATGTGCGTTTTGTAAAGGTAACATAGGGGTATTCTCTGACGTTAGACCACTTCGGAATATGCCATTTTCTAGGTCCTCGGAGTCTAAAGAATCAGTTGGAACGTAGGTGTGTTTTACGGTCGACATTAAATAATTATGTAATGCACAAGCTGCCTTTACTACTTTATCAATATGCTCTGGGTTTAAATTGATGGCAGTATGGAACACCCGAAAGCGTGCTGCTAAAATCCCAAAGACATTCTCGACTATTCGTCGTGCTCTCGATAGTCGATAGTTGTAAATTTTTTTTCCAGTACAGCTCAAATCACTCTGTCTGTATGGTTTAAGCATATCAGTCCTTAAAGGAAAAGCATCGTCTGCAACGAATACGTACGGCAATATTCGTGAACTAATTAAGATTTCTCTTTCTTGCGGAATGTTTAATGATTTTTCCTGTAATCTTCTCCAAAATTCTGTATTTTGAAGCACACCTCCATCGGATACTCGGCCATTTGTACCGAAATCAAACACAATAAACCTATAGTTGGCATCCGCAATGGCAAGTAAAACCATACTGTGTGTATGTTTGTAATTAAAAAAAAAGAACCAGCTCCGGCTGGAGGAACTATCTGAATATGTTTTCCATCTATGCAGCCCAGGCAGTGAGGAAAATTCCACCTCTTTTCGAAATCTCTTGCTATAGCGATCCAATCCTCTTCGGTTTGGGGAACCTGAAAAAAAGAAAACATTACATTATACATAAAGTATAAAATATTTTAAAATTATGATACAAATTACAAAGTATTTATTTATTGAAATCACTAATCCGAGTTTTTGTATCAAGCTTGTGATACAGTTGTACTTCACTAATCTACAGTTTTGTTTTTGATCGACTGGTTACCGAGACCTTTCAACATGATTTTTTTATTGTTTTATTGCGTTTATTTTTAGCTGGTTATTATTATTTTCAGGATGACAACGTAGAAACAGCAACTGAAGTGACTGTAGAGGATTCGGAGGAATCTACAGAACAAGAATATGAATCAGCTCAGTCACCAACAGATGACACATCGTCGTCTACGTTAGCTGATGCAAGGCCTATTGAATCAACTCCAAAAACAAAACCTCCTGCTCGACCTTCTAAACGAGCTAACTGCGACTCTATACTAGGAACAATTGAAGAACATTTTAAAAAACCGAAGCCCCCAGAAAACAGATATGATGTTTTTGGTAAAAACGTGGCTTTAAGAATGAAAGATATTTCAAATAAGACTCAAAGATTGTTAGTTGAAAAAATTATTAATGACGCTTTATTTATGGGTGAACTGGGTCAGTTAACTCTGTCGCATACCATTCGAGATTCTGTTACCAGTACATCTTATGCGTCTTGTCCTACAGCTCCGCAGTTGAATTATAATAGTTCCCATTTTTCTCAGACACCCTCATATTATGAACCAGTTTCCCCACAAACAGTAAATAGCGGAACTTCTAATCAATCTACTCCATCCATTGCTTCGTATGTTTCAACTTTCATCGATACTTAATTTTTATATCAACTGTTTACTACTTTTAGTTTTAAAATTAAAGCTGTGTTAATAAAGCATTATGTAACAGTACCTGTTAACATTTTAAGCACCTGGTATCCTAAATTTTAAATTCAATTAGTGCCGCTAGCTCCATCTATCATAAAACATTTTTAATAATAAAATAATGAATACGGTCTCTATAATTATAATTGGAAGTTCAAAGTAGCTACGCTACGAGGTGTACTAATGAGTTGGCATTATCGAGTTCCAGAGGTTTTAATAATTATTCGAGTCTTATTTTCTTCTATTGATTTACTGTCATATACAGAAAGTTGGAATATAAAACAGTAAACTAGAGGCAACTCTTTAGTAAACTAGAGGCAACTCTTTAATTGAAGATTCTGTAAACCAGAAGCATCTCTTGCATTTGGAGATTCCATAAACTTGAATAACTTGTAAACTGTAAGCTCTCGTATGTACCTTCTTAACTGGATTATCTCTACAACTGGGGCAGATCATCCCTCCACTAGTGATCTTCCATACTCATTTGGAACCACCTAGACAGTGCCGTAGCGACCCCAAGGTGCGGCGAAGGATCGTCCACTATTGTAACAGATAAGTTTATTGTGATCTATCAAGTTTACTGTTCCCATATTTTTTCTCTGTTATTTCCGTGTATATCTATCTATATCGTCAACTGTATTAGATTAAGTATTTTTAAAGAACTGTTTGCGGATTATTTTGTTGTAACGTATTCTCTATCTCATTAATTTCAGCACCAAGGAAATCTTATTATCTTTTATATGTTTGTACATTTTCAAATCATTTTTTTTTTATCTTCATAGACAGTTTTTTTTGACATCTTTCTGTCATCTTATGATACTTATTTAAATAACTCAGATTAAAACAACTTTATTCAGTAGTATCATAAAAAATAAAAAGATTTCAGTGGCGCCCTTATAATTTCTTAAAGAAACAAATATTGTACAATAGTCAGAGCTAATGAACTTACTCACCCCTAGCCGAGGTATTTAACTATCATAATTTTTGTGTGATAAACATTTATAAATTCTGTTAATTATTGAAGTATCTTTTACAACTAATTAAAGACGAAATTAAGCTTAATGTTTGTTTTATTGTAAATTACATTTTTTCTTTTGGTATATTGTTATTTTTTCAAAAAAGTTAACTAAATATTTTTATAAATTCACTATCAACAGGTAACTCATATTACAAATTGTCGCCCAACGCACAAATAATATTACAAATTGGCGCCCAAACGCTGGTTTCATTTTTCTCTGACTGTACAATAATTTTTTCTTTGGGTAATAGTTTTTCTATTCGAGAAAAGTACTTGGTGAAAATATCTACAAATTATTTTTTCTTAAAACATTTTTTTAATATACTCAATATTAATCTTTCGTAATTAACTTTTTAACTATCTTAAATATTTTTATAAACAGTTCAATTTCCTTTGATTTTTCCTATTGTGTTTTTAATACCTATATTATCCCTCATGTACAACACTGATAAATATATTTATTTGCTTAACTATATTGGTTGTTAAAATTTGTAGCAAACAGTTTATTTCGACGACAATAACTTGTACTTTTTATTGCTTATTTAGGTACCAGTTTTTTGTTTTTTTGGTTAATGAATTTAAAATAGAAATTTGAATATTAGCGTGGTTTTAAAAATAACCTTAGTAATTTATATTGAAGCAGTTTGATTTTTATTCGTTGGGACTAGTTTTTTGTGTTTCTTTTCTTCTTGACAATTAGGAAAGTTTTGCATTTTTAAAATATTTAATATTTTTACAATTTTCTTTTGAATTAAAATGAAAGCAGAATATTTGAAAGCACATGAACTTGTTTATGAAGTTTCATTGTTTGATGTAGAGGTTCCTTCAAAGGTAGAGGAGTTACGTAAGCTTTTTAGAGGTTTAAGGGCACAACAATCCGCTGATAGGTCGTTTAAGGAGGGTGTAAATTCATATCCTTTCGAGGATGATTTAAACGAAATTAACACAACATTAAAGGAACTTAAATCGGAAATAGATTCTTTTAGTGGTAATAAATTAGATTCAGCTTATAAGAGAATTTCAACGAGGTTAATTCATGTAAATGGTAGGATACATAGAATGAATGTGTCAGATAATGAGCAAAAGAAAAAGCAGGGTATTTTAAAAAGTAAGGTTTTAATGTTAGAAGCGGATTTAGATATAAAAATTCCGGATCCAATTGTTACTAGCAATCCATCCACTTTGGGAAGTGATGCGCAAAGTAATGTTATCAAATACAATGACATACATAAATGGGACATTTCTTTTGATGGTACAGGTTCACTTCATGATTTTTTGTCGAAAATAGAGTTGCTGAAAAATTCTCGAGGTGTGTCAGATAATGAATTGTTTATTAAATGTTTTGAATTTTTTAAAGGGTCAGCATTAGTTTGGTTTTTATCTATTAAAAATAAAGTAACTTCTTGGTCACACATTGTATCTAAACTTAAAGACGATTTTTTGCCTTGCAATTACCAGTTTAATTTAGAGTTAGAAATTAACAACAGAATGCAAACAGTTAATGAGCCAGCACATTTATTTATTGCACAAATGGAAAACATGTTTAGTAGATTAGATATAATACCGGACGAAGAAAGTAGGGTTACGAGAATTAGGCGAAATTTGTTACCATTCCATGTCTCTCAGTTAGCTTTGCACTCACCTAAAACTATTGATGAGTTAAGTAATCTTTGTAAACGAATTGAAGAATCACAGCTCTGGGCTGATAGAGGTAGAAATTCAGCTATAGTAAATAATAATTGTTATCTTAATAATAATAATAGTTTTTTTGAACCGGAATCAAATTTTAGAAATCGGCAAAACACTGTTAGGTACTCTAGTAACTTTGTAGCAAATAATAATGCACATAGATCCCGCGGTAGCAATACAAATAATAACAATGTTTCGAATAATTCAACTAGAATTTGTTGGAATTGTGATAAGAGAGGTCATATATATAATAATTGCAGATTACCTAGAACTATTTTTTGTTATGGTTGTGGTAGGAAAAATGTGGTTAAGTCAAAATGTTTTCGTTGCTCAAAAAACTCAATACAGACTGGACAGGAAAGTCTGGGCGCTGTTTCCAGTCAACCAAGGGAAAATATACCGGACAATCAATCACAAAAAACCAAAAAATTGAAATGCTCACCGAAACAAAAAATAAATGTCTTTACTTCTCCCAGTGAGTGGAACAATTACCTTAAGTTTGTACATAATTTTTTAAATAACATTTCTTTTACTACTTCTGATTGTGCAGGTGATTCTGATCATATTAATATTTTACGTAATTCATCTAAATCAAATTTACAGACAACTAGTTTAAGGGAGGTATCTAATTCTAATGTTAGTCCTTTGTTTGTGAAAAAGAGTAACGATAATAGACCATATCTCAATATTAAGATAAATAATACTGAAATTTTAGCTTTGATTGATAGTGGAAGCAATTCTTGTGTTTTGGGTAATCAAGGTTTTAATATTTTGCATTGTCTTAACTTACCGATTCAATATGAACTTTTGCCTAGTATCACTACAGCTGATGGTACGGTACAGAATGTTATGGGTTGTATTTATGCTCCGGTTTCTCTCAATGATGTAACACATGAAATTAAGATTTGGATTATTCCTTCTATTGCTCACTCTTTGATTTTGGGGATGGATTTTTTAAAAATATTTAAAATTGATGTTGTGTCATTAATGCAATTCAACCAATTTCTGCATTGTCTTCAGTACAAAAGGATAAATTGAACAGGGTTGTCAAGCTTTTCGACGAAATTTCTCCTCCAAATTCTTTAGGTAAAACACATTTGATTGAGCATGATATCGATACTGGGGATGCAAAACCCATCTGTCAACGACAATATCCATTAAGTCCAGCAATGCAGTTTCATTTGAGAAAAGAGATTGATGAGTTATTGAGGCTAAAAATCATTCAAAGAACATCATCACCTTGGAACAGTCCGTTATGGCTCGTTCCCAAGAAAAATGGGGAGTATAGAGTTTGTTTTGATGGTAGAAAGCTCAATTCTGTAACTATTTCTGATTCTTATCCTATGCATTTAGTAGATTCCGTTTTAAATAAGCTCAGGGATGCAAAGTATCTTACTTCTATTGATTTACGTAAAGCTTTTCTTCAGGTACCTTTAACTGAGTCTTCTAAACCTAAAACAGCTTTTTCAGTGTATGGTATTGGTTCTTTTGAATTCACCCGGATGTGTTTTGGATTAAAAAATGCTCCAAGGACAATGGCTCGGTTAATGGACAGAATTATTGATCCTTCCATATTACCATATTGTTTTTGTTATCTGGATGATATCATTGTCGCTACTCCCACTTTCGAATTACATTTAGAGATTTTGGAGAAATTGTATAAAAGGTTGAAAGAAGCTGGACTAACTATTAATTTAGAAAAATGTGAATTTTGTCGAGAATCACTTAACTATCTAGGTTTTACTTTGGATAAAAACGGATTACGTACATCACCGGAAAAAATCGAAGCTATTCTTAATTATCCTGTACCTAAGAACACCACAGAAATAAAAAGATTAATAGGCTTGATTGGATGGTATCGTAGGTTTCTTAAAAATTTTTCTTCAATTTGTTCTCCTATTACAGACTTACTGCAGGGTAGAAAGAAAGGCCAGCCTATCGTGTGGACTCCTGAAGCTGACAAAGCTTTTTCAGAAATTAAATTACTTCTTACTTCCGCTCCAATACTTTCGAGTCCTGATTATTCTAAGCCATTTATTATTCAAACAGATGCTAGCGACACAGGTCTTGGCGCTATCTTATATCAAGAAAGTGATGGTATTGACCATCCAATTGCATATGCTAGTCGTTCCCTTACAAAATCGGAAAGAAAGATTTCTACAACAGAAAAAGAACTTCTCGGGGTGATATTTGGTATTGAAAAATTCAGATGCTATGTAGAAGGAACAGTCTTTACTTTAGAAACCGACCATTCATCATTACAATATCTTCATAAGTTGTCTAATCCAAGCGGAAAGTTAGCTCGTTTAGCTTTACGATTAGCACAGTTCGATTTTGTTATCAAACATCGCAAAGGTTCCACAATGTTGGTTAGTGATGCTCTTTCTCGTTCAGTAAATGAAATTTCAGTTTTGGATGTCTCTACTTTTAAACCTGATAAATGGTATCTCTCTATGATCAATAAGGTCCAAAGTAATCCGGAAAGGTATCCGGAAAGGTATCCCTCATTTAAAGTCGAAAACAATTTACTTTACAAACATGTTTTTTCTCACAATCCTATCGAAAGTAATTTATCGGACTGGAAAATTGTTGTTCCTTCGAATAATCGTAAAGATGTTCTTAAAATGTTTCATGATGATGTCTCAGGTAGTCACTTAGGTATTTCAAAAACTATCTCTCGGATATCTGAATTGTATTATTGGCCCAAACTTCGTAAAGATATTTATCGTTATGTTCAGAAATGTAAAATATGTTCTTCATGTAAAAGTACAAATTTGCCGAAAGCTGGTGTGATGGGTTCCTATAAGAATATAAATTTTCCTTTTTCAATGGTTAAGTGCAGATATAATTGGATGTTATCCTAGATCCAAACAAGGTAATCGATACGCACTAGTAGTTACAGATTGGTTCACAAAATTTTGTTTTGTTCACCCTATGCCTAAAGCAACCGCATCTAGTATAGTAAATTTTTTGGAAAATCATGTTTTCTTAATTTTTGGGGTTCCTCAGGTCATGTCTTGCGATAATGGTTCTCAGTTTGTAAGTAAAGAGTTCAAAAAGTTAATGGAAAAATATAAAGTTCAAAAGATATTATATAATGCTAATTATCATCCACAAAGTAATCATACTGAAAGAACAAATAAAGTTATAGTAACCGCTCTTCGTTGTTATATTCATGAAAATCATAAAAACTGGGATGTATATATTCATCAGGTAGCTCAAGCTATTCGAACTGCTACTCATGAAGTAACGGGATACTCCCCTGCGTTTCTGAATTTTGCTAGGAATGTACCACTTTCTGGTGATTATTACGGTAAAGTTGCAGACAATGCCAATAATATTGTGTCTATAGAGGAGAAATCACAACGGTTACAGGATGTACAAACTTTGCCTAAATTATTTGTAGACGTTCGTAAAAAACTGAAGGATGCTTATCTTAGAAATGCAGAATATTATAATATGCGGAAACGTGATGTTGAGTTTCATGTAGGTGATAGGTTGTGGAAGAAAAATTTTGTACTATCTTCTAAAGTAAATAATTTTGCTGCAAAATTTGCGCCTAAGTATATTCCTTGTGTGGTTAATAGGGTGATTTCTAAGCTTGTGTATAACTTAAAAGATCTCGAAGGAAATAATTTGGGTAATTTTCACATTTCCGATCTTAAACAAAATTTTTCAGACTTTGATAAAAATTTACCGGGAGACAACGATAATAATGACAATGTAGAAGACAAACCAGACAATAATGAAGACACAAACTCAACCGACACTGAGTAAACTTATACTTAAACATAATTTTTTTTTGGTTTTCGGATGTAGTGAATGTGTGGAAGGTTTGGAGATGATGGATGTTGTTTTTAGGATATGTCATAGCTACTGTGGATGGTAACGGCCCCTTTCCAAGTTCAAAGGTTCTCATTACCTAGACTTCCTCGTCATTTTATTATGTTTGAATTATCAAAAATTTATTCATTTAATGTTATGTCTTCGATGGTTGTTGTTAGTTCGCTGTGTTCACCTAGTTATTATTTTCTTTTTCTACTTTATCAGCATATTATGATGTACCTATTTACTTTAATAACAGTTAACTTATTATATCTTATTACCTAATTTATCTTATTTTTATGTTATCTTATTCTATCATATCACATTATCTTTCTTATCTTATGGAGCGTTTTTTTTTCGAGCTATGTTTCTCATAGAATATATTTTGGACAAATTTATATTAACTCTGTCGCGCTTATGTTTTAAAATTATCTTATCTTAGCTTATTTTATCTTATTTAGCTTGTTCTGGGAGCAAGTTAATGAACTGTTGGGTGGAATATTTTTAATGTATCAAGCCAATTTGGCATATCAGGGTATATTAATTTTTTTTCTTCCTTTAAAGGGTTCATATACCGTGTTTTGTATCTTATACGCTAATGTGTATTAGATTTATCGTACCTAGAGTCATTTTTATCGTGCATACTGTATGTAATCTGTCGCGTACGGGTTTAAGTACCTATGGCAGTATACAGTGTGAATGTCTACTGGGTTATCTTATCGTATCTGTATGAGTATACAGATTATCTTTAGCTAGGAAATGTTAAAACATAATGTGGCTTTTGTTTTTATGGTTCATATATTTAATATGAGAAAGTACAATTTATATAGCTCTAAAGTATAATTTTTGGTAATTTTTTGGTAATTTTTAAAATGGGTATATCTTTGAGTGACTATATTATAGACCATTTAATGGTGTAAAAACTATATAGAACTTTTCTTATCTATTGTGAATTTATCTAATACCGATTATCACCTTATCTAATACCGTTTGTGACTTTATTTAGAACCGATTTTGACTTTTACGGTTTTTTTGTTCCTTTCCGATAGAAAAAAGGTACTACCGATTATGTCATCCATATCTTACAATAGTTAACCTCATGACGGGTTTTTGGAAGTTTTATTCCTTTCTTGCTAAAAAAGGTCTTATTTGTTTTTTTAATTAATCATTTTTGTATTTTTTTTAAGGCCTGGGTGGTGTGGAAACACATCACACAGTACCATTCTTTAACTTTTTTTAACGTAGAGTCAAATTTCAGTTGGCAACTTAATTGCTGGGTGTAGGTGGCTCGCCCGGGACTTGTCCCACTTTTTATAGGCCACTTGTGTCTAAAGTTCGTTTGTGTTATCTTTCCTAATTTTCTAATTTCTTTTTTTTTCTCTTTCCTTCTCTATCTGATGATTATTATCTAACACATTTCTTTCTTTTCTCTTTACTTTCTAACTTTTTTTTTTTTTTAATTTTTCCTTTGCGTTTTCTTTACTAGTTTTTGTCCTTTTTTTTTCTTCTTTACCTTTCTTTGTCGTTTTTGCATTGCATTGCAGTGCTGCCTTGAAACAAATCGCCAGAGCACGAGGCCATCTCTGTGATATGTTTGGCGCAACTCTGGAATGGTTAGTTTTACATACAAGTAACGAATGTGACAACAAGGACATACTGACTAATCCTTATTTCTTTAAATAACTTTAACCTTTTCCTATGTTATTTTTGCAATTCCTTATAATCCTTACTTGCTCTATGTAACCGTTTTGCTTAAACTTACGTTGGAGATCTTATCTGATATTAAACAACAAAAAAAAAAATTTTGCCTTCTGCAAAATTTTTTATATCGAGTAGAGGGGGTGTAACAGTACCTGTTAACATTTTAAGCACCTGGTATCCTAAATTTTAAATTCAATTAGTGCCGCTAGCTCCATCTATCATAAAACATTTTTAATAATAAAATAATGAATACGGTCTCTATAATTATAATTGGAAGTTCAAAGTAGCTACGCTACGAGGTGTACTAATGAGTTGGCATTATCGAGTTCCAGAGGTTTTAATAATTATTCGAGTCTTATTTTCTTCTATTGATTTACTGTCATATACAGAAAGTTGGAATATAAAACAGTAAACTAGAGGCAACTCTTTAGTAAACTAGAGGCAACTCTTTAATTGAAGATTCTGTAAACCAGAAGCATCTCTTGCATTTGGAGATTCCATAAACTTGAATAACTTGTAAACTGTAAGCTCTCGTATGTACCTTCTTAACTGGATTATCTCTACAACTGGGGCAGATCATCCCTCCACTAGTGATCTTCCATACTCATTTGGAACCACCTAGACAGTGCCGTAGCGACCCCAAGGTGCGGCGAAGGATCGTCCACTATTGTAACAGATAAGTTTATTGTGATCTATCAAGTTTACTGTTCCCATATTTTTTCTCTGTTATTTCCGTGTATATCTATCTATATCGTCAACTGTATTAGATTAAGTATTTTTAAAGAACTGTTTGCGGATTATTTTGTTGTAACGTATTCTCTATCTCATTAATTTCAGCACCAAGGAAATCTTATTATCTTTTATATGTTTGTACATTTTCAAATCATTTTTTTTTTATCTTCATAGACAGTTTTTTCTGACATCTTTCTGTCATCTTATGATACTTATTTAAATAACTCAGATTAAAACAACTTTATTCAGTAGTATCATAAAAAATAAAAAGATTTCAGTGGCGCCCTTATAATTTCTTAAAGAAACAAATATTGTACAATAGTCAGAGCTAATGAACTTACTCACCCCTAGCCGAGGTATTTAACTATCATAATTTTTGTGTGATAAACATTTATAAATTCTGTTAATTATTGAAGTATCTTTTACAACTAATTAAAGACGAAATTAAGCTTAATGTTTGTTTTATTGTAAATTACATTTTTTCTTTTGGTATATTGTTATTTTTTCAAAAAAGTTAACTAAATATTTTTATAAATTCACTATCAACAGGTAACTCATATTACAAATTGTCGCCCAACGCACAAATAATATTACAATTATTTAAAATACAATACAAATACAAGTGCTTTACTTACTTTCACATAACTGGCTTTCAGCACCTCGTGTCTCTGGAACTATATAACTTAGTGCCTGTGGTGAAATTCTAGTTGAAAATTTCAGATCTTCATAACTCCTTCCGGTCGCAAGAAAACGCAATGTCGCTGTTAATCTTTCATGGGGTGTTATAGCTTCTCTCATGACTGTATCCTTTTTTTTAATCAAAGGTGTTACAAGGGATAAAAGGTTCAGGTAGGTGTCTTCATCCATTCTAAGGTAATTATGCCAGTCACGCGGATATATCTTCAACTCACTTAATAAATTAATGTGGGAATAAGTTTTTCTTCTCCTTAACCAGTCTTTACACCACACGCTACGTTTCTTTTTTTGCATTTTTTTATACACCAGTATACAAGCAGCCAAAGCAAGAGCATCGTCGTCGTCCGAAGTGGACATATTTGAAGCACAAAGTGGCTCTCTTGCCCGATATGCTTGTACCGTGTGGTGGCGAAGGGAAAATGCGCTTGCTTGCACAAAAAGCTTGATCATGCATGCTTGTCAAGCTTGCAGTTACGTCTGTAGCCCCCTTAACTTAATTGGGGCTTCTTTTGTTTTTACGTTGTATCTTTTTATATAGTTTTTTAATTTGAGAGATATCGAGCGTAATTCGAATTTTCTTTCTTTATTTTTTATATTGTATTTTCACAAATATATAGGTAGTAAGGAGGAGTAGATTACATAATTGATTAATGTTAGTTAGGTGCTACTATCAGAATTGTAGAGGTCTCAAAACTAAAACGTCACTTTTTTACACAAATTTGTTACAAGAAACATATGATGTAATACTACTTACTGAAACTTGGCTTACGGATGATATAGTTGATACTGAACTTTTTGATAATAGGTATGTGGTTTATAGAAAAGATAGAAATAGGGTATTAACTGGGAAAAAAAGTGGAGGAGGAGTTTTAATAGCTGTATTAAAGAAATATACATCAAGTTTAATGAATATTTCTACTTGTCTTGAAACAATATTCGTTAAAGTTAATATGCTAGGAAACGATTTTATTTTTAATTCTGTTTATATACCACCCGGTAGTAAGTCTGTAGTTTACAAAGATTTTACCAATTTATTTGAACAGGTAGTTAATAATTTATTAGCAAAATCGCGACTTATTCTTTCTGGTGACTATAATGTACCAATTGATGGTGCAAATCTTAATTTTCATGTACAGAACGAAATTTTATTAAATTTATCAATTTTACTTGAAATATATGATCTTAATTCGTACAATAACTGTAAGAACGAAGATAATAAAACCTTAGATTTAATATTAAGTAATAATTTTGTAACTGTTACTGAGGAAGATCTACCTTTAGTCCCTATTGATAGAAAGCACCCTCCACTTATTATTGAATTCGAGGTATTTAATAATAAGACGTATAAGTATTCATTAAATAACTTAGAAAATAACTATAATTTTAAATTAGCAGATTTCCATTTCATTTACACCTCTTTGCGGGACTATGACTGGTCTAAATTATGTCGACGTCAATGAAGCGGTGAACCTATTTTATAAAGTTTTTTACGAAATATTAGATATGGCGGTTCCTAGGTACACGGGAAAAGTTAAAACTGAGAATAAGTCCCCACCGTGGTTTACGGAAGAAATAAAACTAACTCTAAAACTAAAAGAATATTTTCGAAAGAGAAAAGAATCATCATTCTATTATCTAAATAATTATAAAATGGTTAGAGCCAAACTAAAACTGTTAATAAAGAAGGCTCACTCCTCTTACTTAAATATTATTCAGAAAAATTTAACTAAAGACCCTAGTTCTTTCTGGACTTTTGTTAACAAAAGAAAAAATAAATCATCACCTGCAGGTTGTTGGACCAAAAACAGTCCAAGTCCAAAATCAGGGATGAGTTTTCACAAAGGGTAAGTTCCATACTAAAATCTGAATTGAACGCAGGCAACCTAAACCGAGCTATTAATACATATGCCGTACCTGTGTTGACCTACTCGTTCGGCATTTTACAATGGACAAAGACCGAATTGGAAGATATTCAGAGAACAACCCGGACTATGATGACAAAGTACAGATGTCACCATCCAACATCGTCAGTGCTTAGAACAACACTACCGAGAAAGGAGGGAGGAAGAGCTTTATGCGACATTAGAAATCTACATAACAAACAGATAAATAAATTGCGAGACTTCTTTGTTACCAAATCACTGTCATCGAATTTACATAAATCTGTCATAGGAGCAGATAAGAAATACTCTCCTCTAAATTTAGCAGACCCTAATATAGATTTAGAAATAACAACTGATGCTGAAAAACAAGTAAAATGGGCCCAAAAAGCTCTACATGGTCGACATCATCACGACCTAAACCAACCACACATTGATAAAATTGCATCAAATAGGTGGCTTGCTGACGGTACCTTGTTTCCAGAGACTGAAGGATTTATGTTGGCCATTCAGGATCAAGTAATTAGTACTAACAATTACAAAAAATTTGTTATCAAGGACCAAACCATTATATCGGACAAGTGTAGACGTTGCCAACAAACGTCGGAAACGATACAACACATAACATCTGGATGTTCAACGATAGCCAACACGGATTATTTACGCAGGCACAACCAACTGTGTAATATTATCCACCAGAAACTAGCCAACAAATATGGACTTCTGAATACCTATACACCGTATTACAAGTACAATCCACAGGCAGTGCTGGAAAATGCAGAGTTTAGACTCTACTACGATAGGTCCATTATCACCGATAGACAGGTGACGAATAATCGACCCGACATTGTAGTAGTGGTTAAAAAAGCTAATTCAGTGCTGTTAGTCGATGTTGCAGTTCCAAACAACAACAATATTTTGGACAAATATAATGAAAAGATAGCAAAGTACACCGATCTTGCTATAGAAGTAGGGCAGATGTGGCATGCAGAAAAAGTGGAGGTGGTACCGATCATCGTATCATCAACTGGACTCATTCCCAGAAGTCTTGAAGACAGTCTAAAAAAACTTGAACTTCATAAAAACACTTTTATTGACTTGCAAAAAGCAGCAATTTTAAATACATGTCACACTGTTCGGAAATTTTTAAATATGTAAATTTTGAGCCTAATCCCATTTGCGTTTACGCTCGGGATAGGTAAATATTACCAGCGAAAGCTGAGTAAGTGCATAAGTCTTTTGATAATAATAATAAAATATTACGCCCTTCTCAGACACGGTGGCTTTCACTGTTAATGGTAGTAAGACGAATTGTTGAACAATTGGATGCCCTAAAGTTATTTTTTACACAACAATGGATGGAACATAGGCTGCAATCATCTGAACAAATTGCCAATAGACTTAATGATAGCTCAACAAAACTTTTTTATTTATATCTACAATGGATATTGCCAAAATTTGTAGAGCTTAATGAATATTTTCAAAATGAGAGGGTAGTAGTTACAAATGTATTTCATAAAATTTGTGAAACTTATAAAAACATTCTGCTATATTACTTAAATCCAAATTATGTAAATAAAACAGACTTGGGAGAAATTGACCCTAACAATTCGTCTCAATTTATTACTTTACAATTTATTTAGGGGTGCAAGTTATGCAGAATATAAACAAGTTAACTGCTGTTGAACAGAATGATTTCTATTTTAGATGTAGACAATTTTTTATAGTGTCTGCATCAGAAATTAAAAAGCGTTTCGATTTTAGTCAGAAATAGCTATATTTAATCCAAATTATACAAAACCTAGACCAAATACTCTTCTACCATTGATGAACTTGTTATCCAGGATTGTAGACAAAAATGATATTAAAAAAATGCAACAAATAGATGATCAGTGGAACTTGTATTGCCAAAGTTTCTTAGAACTTCCAGATAATATAAAAAATGAAGTTCTCATTGATAAATACTGGTATGAAATTTTCCTTATTGAAGATTTATCAGGTAGCACTAAATTTAAAGATTTAGCTTAGTTAGTTTTGGACATCTTAGTTATTCCACATTCAAATGCAAAATGTGAAAGAATATTTTCGAAAGTAAATTTAATTAAGACTGACATTCGAAATATTCGAAATGACGAAAACATAAATGTATCCTTTAATGAAAACTAATAAGATTGACTATTAGTGTTAGTTATTTAAGAATTTATTATTTTTGTTATAACAGAATATTTTTCTATTTTTTATTATAACATTTTTAGTATTTTTAAATTTTTATGTTTTTACATATATATTGTTAATTCTCCTGAAGTTTTTTTAATTTGATTTTATGTGTGCCATGTCTAGGTACTTAAATCAATAAAATCATCATTTTGTTTAAAAAAAGTACTTTATTTCTACAAAACCATTGATAAGATAGCTTATGTTTACGCAATAGATGCCTCCTCCTTTTACTATTGTACATTTTGGGACTGCAGTGACGTCATACATAAGAAAATGTCCTAACGAAATTGTACGGATGTACCCGATGTACCATAATTTCGCACAAAATTCCATAATTTTTTCAAGAGTGTACCATAAATTTCTAGGTAGCATCTGGCAACGCTGAGTGGAAGTTTAGTTCAACCATTCAGTTATTTATTGTTCTTTGTATATACCTAATTTATGTTGGTTAGCGGTTCCTACTTCGGTTCCGATATCAACCGGCTACGGCTTAAACGGCTGTGCCATGCGAAACTAAGGTTTGTAATATGCGGCAACTGGCTGCTGACTTACCGTGTCACAGAATAGGTAGTGGCTAAGAGGAAGACTTGGTGTGGATAAAATTTCTTGCAATTATGGCATTTTTGTGTGTGTCGCCGAGGAAGTGAACAGTTTAAGGAATATTTGGAGATTTGGGCGAATTGTTGTCCTTCCCAATTTGTGGGGATTAATCGGTATTATTTCCAACTAATAAACTAGTGTCGTGGTACTTCAGATGATCTAGATTTAACTCTTGAGGATTTGGCGACGACCCACATATAGTATTTGGAGGATCCAGGCTGTTAGAGCGTACAAATACCACTTTGTGTTGATGTTAACACCATATTGTACTGGTTTTTTTTTGATTGGGTTTGGAGTGTATCCATACTCAAGCATGTCTCTCTACTTGGGGCTTGGAGAGCAATTTTGTTATAAATACACAATCTGGTGGAAGCCGCGAGAGAAGCTTGTCCTAGTACCACTTGTACAGTATATATTACTAGTCCTATATCGGGTTTTGCTTTGAGGTACAATGTTACCTATAAGAGTATATATTATAAGGCAGAGGTTCCCAAAGTGTGCTAGGTGCCCCGCCGTTGTCTACCAGAGAGTCTAAACGACATCATACTACAATCTGGCCCAGCCGGCCGGGTGCACAAACAATACAAATAGGCAAGGTCAGACAACAGAGCTTTGCATCTCGGTACGTCATTCTGTTCTTGGAATTCGTTGCTAGGCAACGGAACTACCTTCGTGTATTTTCGGAAATCGTCGTACGTCCCCGGCGGACAGTCTGCTACTACTACTACTTGCAGTCTAGCTTCTGTTGAGGTTGGTTATGTTCTAGATTTAAGTTGCGAGTTTATGTTTACACAGTGTGAACGTCGCACAAGTGAAATAAATAATCAATGTAGTGATGTTGTAGTTTTGTTAAGTTTATTTAGTGTTGGTTATTATATTGTTCTTTAAAATGAAAAGATTCTTATCTTCAAATAAAACTGAACAAGGAAGTAAACAAAGTAATGATTTCGCGTCAACTTCTGCAAAGAGCGATGCCGAGGCAGCTGAAGGAAGCCGTAAACCAAAATACAGAAAATATGACGATAAGTATTTAGATTTTGGTTTTTCTTGTATTAAAATTAATAATGAAGAGCGCCCGCAATGTATTGTTTGCATGAAGGTTTTATCAGTCGAATCTATGCTGCCTAGTAAACTAAAACGGCATTTAGAAACTGTCCACCCAAACTTGATAGGGAAACCAAGAGAGTTCTTTAAAAGAAAGGAAACTGAGGCAGTAAAACAAAAGGCTTATTTTTCTAAACATTCCAAAGCTAACAGCGATGCACTTTTAGCTTCATTCAAAGTGGCATATCACATTGCAAAATGCAAAAAGCCTCACACAATTGCGGAAGAGCTTATTTTACCAGCTGCCGTTGACATGGCTAAGATAATGATTGTCGAGGATGCAGGGAAGCAGCTTCTTAAAATTCCTCTGTCAAACAATACAATAAGCAGGAGGATTGATGACATATCTGAGGACATTAACAACCAGCTTATAAATAGTTTGAGAGGTAAAGAGTTCGGAATTCAATTAGACGAGGCTACTGACAGTCACAAAGACGCTCATTTAATTTGCTACGTTAGGTATGTGAATGAAAACCAGTTGATAGAAGATTTGTTGTTTTGTAAGGAAATTGAAGGAGGCACCTCTGGTAAAGAGTTGTTTGATATTGTTAACAATTTTATGGCGGAGAATGATATTAACTGGGAAGACTGTGTTGGGGTGTGTACTGATGGAGGCCGGTCAATGTCAGGCCACTACCAAGGACTGCAATCTCGCATTCGGGAAAAAGCCCCAAACGCTGTTTGGGCACACTGTATTATACACCGAGAAGCACTGGCAGCAGCAAAGTTCAGTTCAGAGTTAAGTGTAGTTATAAAAACCGTGATCCAAGTAATAAATTTTATCAAAACAAGACAAATGAAAGCCCGGTTTTTCTCTAAACTATGTGATGACACAGGCGCTCAACACTCGTCAGAGATGGCTATCTCTGGGCAATTCTCTGCTAAGATTGTTTGAGCTGAGGCAAGAAATCCACATTTTTCTGAGTGAAGACAATAATGCTCTTGCTGATAAGTTTATTGATGAAAGTTTTCTCCTTAAACTGGCGTTCCTGACAGATATTTTTGAACGTTTGAACATTCTTAACAAGTCTTTGCAGGGGAACAATACGGATATTTTTCAATTGACCAGTAAAGTTGAAGCATTCAAGAAGAAACTTATGTTTTGGGAAAAAGTTTAAAGAATGGAGATTGTTCGATGTTTTCAACTTTGAATCAGTTTCTTAAAGAAAACGATGTTACTCTGAAAGAAGAAATGAAAACAATGTTGACTCAGCACTTGTCTACAGTACAAAGTAATTTTGAAGACTACCTGCCAAAAGATGAAATCAAAGCGCACCAGTGGGTAAACGACCCTTTTCAACGGACTTGTCATTGAAATCAAAATTTCAGTCCCAATCCCTGTTTGAGTTTTGGAATGGTATTGAAAACGAATTTCCACTGTTGAGCAAAAAAGCTTTGCGTGCAGTTATTCCATTTGCAAGTTCTTACCTTTGCGAGTGTGGTTTTTCCGCTGTTGCAGTGATAAAATCCAAGTATAGAGCAAACCTTAACATTGAAAAGGAAATTCGGGTTGCTATATCAAAATTTACACCCAGGTACTATCGGCTTCAGAATTGCATATACATTTTCAAACTCAAATCGCTTTCATTGAATAGACAGCCTTTTTATTTTGTGTAACCAATCACGGTTTAAATAATAATAAATTTGAAATCAGTTAAACAGTTGTCCACGCCCACATCTTCACTTAGTTTGGAACCCTCGATAATAAATGTTTGTTTGAGATTAAAATCCCTTTTTTTTATTATATCAGTGCAAAAATGCGAAGAAAACTTATTTATTCGGGACATGACCTACCCTTGTAAATAAACTTAATACCCCAAAATCATTAATGTAGGCGTTTTAAAAATTACCATTCCTTTGTTGTTTAAGAAGGGCGTTTTTATAACTTCGGTAGGTAAACGAAATTCACATTTAACATGTATATGCTATTCTAAAGCCGACTGTACAATGAGCTTATAAAAGACAAACAAGCGCATCCGTCCCATTGAAACTTATGCACTTTGTTATTTATGTATAATATTTTACAAGTTAGCATTTCATTTCTATTATAGAATTTTCTTATAAAGGGAGTAGTGTTTTTCTTATGGATGTTTTAATTTTAAGTTATTATTCTTACATTTTTTTGCAATAAATCAAGTACAATCCAACTTTTGTGTGTTTAATGATGTTTTTTACCGTTGTTAAAAAAGTAATAAAAATCTTATTAACAATGCTACGTAAAGTATAATAACAAATAACTATTTTTATACCAAAAATTTAATTATTGTAATGTAAGTGCAATGCAAAACGGATAAATTATACTAGGTGCGCCGCCAAGCCATGTCTGTACTCAAAGGGAGCCGTGGGCCAAAAAAGTTTGGGAACCTCTGATTATAAGGTATTATAAAATTCTAAATGTGTCAAAATAAGATATATTTAAATTATGATTGTAACGAATAATCTAGGGGGAAAATACACTACTTAGACTTAGTATTTCCCTAGTTCGTACATTTACCAATCGAACGTTCGCATTTCAGAGCTCTGACATCGAAATTCAGGTAATAAGATTTAGGTTGGAATCTCATTGATTATAATGCCACGTTTCTTGAGTTTAGTAAAGAAAAAAAGGTAGGAAAATAAATTAACTTGGTAATACTCAGCTAGCGGTAACTCTCTACTGGCAAATTATGCCCGAGCTCAGTCGTAGAGGTAAACAGTAAAAATACAAAAAAAATTGAGTCCGCGCCACTGGCTTTACGGTTAACGCCAGAAACCCCTGAGTCTTAAGGCACTAGCAGAGAACTACCAAGATAAACAAATAGTAGACTGATATGGTGAACCAGACAAATAAAACAAGATAGAAATAAAAGAAATAAATTACTTTACTTCACAATTTAGGTCTTCAATATCACAATATGAAAAAAAAAAAAACAGTAATAATTGTGAGCTTTGCTCATACAGTAGGGTTCGAACAATGAAATTGACACAATGGTTCAATAATTATAATTCAGTACTGGTACTGAAGGTACCGAGTAATGAAATCAATGCTATAATAAATAAATATATAATTCAGTACTGGCACTGAAGGTACCGAGTATTGAAAACAACGCTACAAATAGATAAACATAAATTCAATAGAGAGATACAAAAAAAATGTTCTATGAGAGCTTATCTGTGATCCTGAGGTGTTCCAATCGGTGTTCAGACAGCTCTTCGGGTCACTAGTGTCCCTTTGAAGGAGGTGGAGACTTAGATCTCAAGCTATGGTAATCCTTCCAATATCAGGACGTAGGGGTACCAAAACCCGTAATAAAAAACCCTTTAGATGTTAAGGGTTATTTCGAACACGTGGTGTGTGTGTGAGAAAATATATCTTCTTAACAAATCCCAAAAATGATTAGTCAGCTGACAGAATCCAAAAATACATAAGGCAAATCACGTACGATAGTCAGACTAACTATAAAAATGGTTTTTCTTTTTAAATCCAATTAAGATGGCCCCAAATTGCCAAAGATAAAAATCCAAACCTAAGAAGAATATTTCTGAGAACCTACATTTACGAGAATGTGTTGACCCACTTACTGGTTGACAAGAATTCTCTTGTCAATATGCCAACATAAACGTTGATAGAACTAATCGTCGGTACCAACCGCAAGGCACCTATTGGCGACTACACATACACAAATTTAAAGAGAGATCCAATTAAAAGACACACATGTATTAGTTTAACTAAAACAACTCACGTACATAATACCTGTACTTAACCTAAGCAAAATTTAATAACGAAAGTACCTTTCTCCCTAAACCACAGAACAAACCCAGATAGGCAACACACTTTGCGCATTAGTACTACTGGGGTACGCAACACGCTTTACATATTACTTGTTGATGCTAGAGAATAGTAAATAAAGAAAAAAACACGTGACAACATCCCCCTCCTAAGAAAGGAGAAAATCTTCCCGAAGATTTGCGACGATGACTCAAAATATTAATGTGTTAATGTGTGGTTCCTAAAAGGAAATCCTGGGAAAGAGAAGGTCACTAATAAAACAAACAGAAACAGAAATATAAACTTTAAATATAAGTAGAAAAGTAAACAATAGGCATGCTAAGCTACCGTAGTTTTGAAGAAAGTACGGTAGATTCAAAATACATGACCAGATTTCTACAAAGGGTACTGGACAATCCAACACACACGTGACCAGATTTCAATAAAAGGTACTGGACAACCCAAACGTCTACATAGACAGGCTAGATGACACAAGTCCCAACAACACAATATAGAAGCAGAGGGTGGTTTCTGTTGGAATTGGTTCCACAAAATTGAAATGCGCGACCCTTAGCGGCAAAGGGAACCTCCCTTTCAATTCGACTGCTTCCACATTACATCATAGCAACTACTATCACCCCAAACTGCAATGAAAATTGATCACAGATGAAACGCAACGCAGTTCAGAGTACTGCAAACTCAATAATAATATGTTATCCCGAAGGAATAACCAACAAAAGATACTTAAAAACTAGTAAAATGGAACTAAGTCCAGAAAGAGAAATAAATGAATGGATCTCTAATCCCATTACACTGTGACCCAATCCAGTGCAGTCTTATATCCCCAAGTCCTCTCGTGATAAAAACACCCTACACCCTCAACGGCGATGGTTCCCTAATCTGGCGTGTCCATCAATGTAGATGCTTCACCACTCAAGGCCCTGGTCCAACAATTTCCTAACGGATGACAACACAACCAGGCTCGCACCCATAATGGTATTAGCCCGTAACAAAAAAACTAGGTAACACGGAATCTACTTTTTTAACAGGAAAGAGAAAAAACCTCCAGATAATTCCGTCATGGGAATACTAATGCAAAATATGGAGTCAAAATCGGGATAATAAAAGCTTCATAATCGGGATAATCAAAGCGTCATAATCGGGATAATCAAAGCAAAAAAAAAAAAACAAACAAAAGAAAATTTCGTGATAAGGAAGGTACTGCTACAAATACGGTACTAGCTAAGCTGGAACAGACAATCAATCCTACATCAACATGTTTACAGTACGATGTCATATTCGAAGATGAGGTATCGATTTCTGCACTTATTTGTAGTAGCCACCAATCACAACCAAACTAAGAAAATAAACTTAAGGAAAAAGGAAAGAAAGAAAGGTAGAGAGAGAAAATACATGGCCTATTTCGTTTTGTAGGATGAGGCTGGAACGAATAAATCAGCACATAACTCAGCTAGTTATCCTGCGGATTGTAGATGCGGTATAAAAGAACAGCCAAGAGCCTCGCACAACCCCTGCTGAACTCACCTACAAATCTGACACAAAATGACAACGAAACTAACTGCACCAACCTCGGGTGATGGAATTCTCAAACCCCCAGTCACCGGCACGAAAACAAAGACCATCTAGAGGCAGAAAGAAAAATAAAAACACACAAGAAAAGAAAGAGTCAACAATGGAATTGCTGATTAAACTGGATTCAAGTAAGGAAAGGTAACGAACATGTTTCCCCACTAAGTCAACCAAAATTCCTCGTTAAATCCCAAAGTGTGGTAGGAGAAAAAAGATAAGATGGACGTAGATCCTCCGAAGCGGAAGATTCCCCATACCACTACGGTTTTTCCTCCGGACACCCAAACTAATAGCCCGGTCGGTAAACTAGAAGGTTTGACCTCCAAAATCCACAAAATGTGAAACAGTTACAACAACTGCATAAAAAAAGAGACCAAAACCATGAGGGTAATTTAAAGTCGATGAAGCAGACAACTCAGGGCCGTATCTAGGGCGTGGCAAAGGTGGCACTTGCCACGGGCGCAAAGTCCGCAGGGGCGCAAGAAAATATCAAAAAATAAAGAAATAGAAGAGCCAAGCAAAGTAATTCGAAAGACGTTTTTCGCGCGAGGGGCGATAGCGAGAATTATCCATTATATGTGGCAACACAAAAAGAAAACCCAAAAATTGTAAATAAAATTGTCTTAAATTACCAAAATTTTACAAAAACACAAAAATACAAATAATTCTCTAAGATGTAATGTGTCTAAAATCTTTCCATAAATATTTCAAATAGGTAATACCGATAATAAAATGTAATAAAACTAACAAGAACAGATGGTCCAAATAATACGTTACGTGCATATTGATGGCAATAGAAAATGCAGTATTAAGGAAAGTTTTATTGACTTTATAAACACTCGAGAAAAAACAGGTGAAGGGCTTGCAAAAGGAATTCTAGAAAAATTGGTGGCCGATGGTTTGGATATTAAGAACGTAAGAGGACAGTCCTATGATAATGGGGCTGATATGGCTGGAAAATACAAGGGTGTACAAGCTCAAATTTTGAACATAAATGACAAAGCAAAATTTATTCCTTGCACTGCCCACAGTCTAAATTTAGTTGGCGTTCATGCTGCTGAAATAACCCCACAAATGGAAACATTCTTTGCAACTGTTCAACAAATATATACTTTTTTTGTTGGATCTTCTTCAAGGTGGGAATTACTCAAAACAGAAATCAACATCACTCTAAAGGGTTCTAACGATACTCGCTGGTCCTCAAAAGCAAACGCTGTGCATTCCTTGAAGTCACAATTAGAAAAAATTATTAAAATTCTTAACGAGCTTAAAGAATTGTCCCTGATAAATTTGATAACAACTTACGAATTTATCATATTTCTTAACTTCTGGGATATTCTGTTGGGTAAAATAAATAGAATTAATCTATCTTTGCAAGAAAAGCAACTAGATATTTCTAAAGGCTCAAAAATGATACTTGGACTATTAAACGAATTAAAAGCGTATAGAGAAAACTTTTTTACACCATTGATGGAACTTTCTAAAACTGAAGCAAATAAAATTGGAATTGAACCAAAATTACAGGAATCAAGAAAACGAAAAAATCCCAAAATGTCAGGAGAACTAGCCAGTGATGAAGCTTATCTTTTTGATGCGAATGCAAAACTAAGAATTGGACTGTTAGAAATGATTGATAAAATAATAATACAAATTGAAAAAAGATTTGTTGCTTTGAACGAAGTGGCAGACTACTTCAGTTTTTTGAAAGGAAGTGTTATTCAAACTATGACTATTGACGATTTAATAAAAAGTGCTGCAGATCTTGCATTAAAGTATACTTTAGATTTAAATGCAAATGAATTTTCATTGGAAATTGAAAGTTTTAAATTTCAGAGTAACTTAATTTTAGACAATTTTTCTGAAATGGGATCATTACAAATATTAAATGGTGTATATGATCTGAATCTTGAAAATATTTATCCAAATCTTCAAACGGCGTTGAGAATATTTCTGAGTTTGCCAGTGACAACTGCTACTTGTGAACGTTCCTTTAGCAAACTGAAACTTATAAAGTCGTACCTTCGTTCCACTTTGTGACAAGAGAGATTATCAAATATGTCAATCCTCGCCATCGAAAAAGAAGTGAGATGTACCCTATATTACTCTGATTTGGTTAATATGTTTGCAGATGTAAAAGCAAGAAAAGTGAGATTTTGAACACTGTACGTTACTTACTTACATAATTATTATTTTCTGGTCAATTAACCAAAAAATTTTTACTTTATTTGTTATATTTTTAAATTTTTAGTTTTTTTTTTTCAAAAATATAAAAGTTTTTGTATTGTTTTTCAAGATTGTTTAATTTTAATGCATTTCATTTGAAATGTCTATTTCAATGTTAGCAATAAAAATAAGTAAATATCCAAAATACTGCGTATTATTTTAAAATAGTAACCACAATATATGACCAAAATATTAAAAAAAATACTGCTAAAAAAAATCTACGCAAATGCGGGGCGCTGTCTAGTATGTTGCCACAGGCGCAACAGTACCTAGATTCGGCTCTGAGACAACTAACAACAAAAGGTAAAGGTAAGGTAAAGGTAACGTAAGATAAGAGAAGGTAAAGCAACGTAAGGCAAGATAAGTCAAGGTAACGTAAGGTAAGGTACAAGGTAAGATAAGGAAATTACTCGGATCCAGAAAGTGGTTAGGTTGGAGGATTTTTACCTCCCCGCCTGGACTATCCTCGGGTGAATGGTATTCTTCGGCCCCCAATCACAGGGCACGAAAAAAAAACGTAAGATAAGGTAAGATAAGATAGATAAGACAAGGTAGATAAGATAAGGTAAAAACAAAATAAACAAAAAAAACAAAGATGTAAGGTAATTCACCATGTAAGATAATTGCCTACATAAGGGAACTCACTAGAGTGGATTATTCCTCGTCAGAGGGTGGATATTCACAAAACGGTTTCAAATCTTGCACATGCCAAATACCTTTAAAATCACCTAATTCGTCTTGAAGTTCATACGACCAAGAACCACACTTACTCTTGATGACGAAAGGACCTAAGTATAAGGGAGCTAGTTTAGCACTATAGTATTTAAGAGCATCGGATAACGATTTATTGCGTCTCCAGACCTTGTCTCCACAATTAAAAGAAAGTGGGCGTCGGCGTAAATTATAACGGTGGGCATTACTCTTTTGAGTACTTTCGATGCGTCCCTGTACTTGTCGATATAACTTTATAAAGCCTTCCTGATGGTTCCTAACAAACGTATCTAAAGGTATTGACTTAGCCGGAAATTTAGTCTGATGATCAGCCCCATAAAGTTTATGTTCCCTACCAAATAAAACAAAGTAAGGACTGTACTTGGTGGTTTCACTAGGGGAAGTTCTAATAGCACAACCTAACTCATTCAGATGTTCATCCCAAGTTCGATGATTGTCTTGGTTAACAAAAGTACGTAGCATAGTCTTAATCACCCTATTGTGACGTTCCGTGGGATTAGCACGGGGGTTATACGAAGCGGTATAGAAGATTTTGGTGTTAAACTTCTCACACAATTTCTTAAACTCATTCGATTTCATTTGAGTGCCATTATCACAAGTTAACGTCATCGGGGTCCCGTACAAGAGGAAGAAGTTCTGCATATGTTCAACCAGAGACTTGGCTGTAGCTGTTCGACAGGGGTATAAAAAGACGGCTTTACTAAAATAATCAGAAACAACAAGAATATACTGATAACCTCGCTTCGACCGTGGGAGTGGTCCTATATAATCAAGACTAATTGCTTGGAACGGTTCGGTTACTTCAGGGCGTTCTCCCATCAAACCAGCTGGCAACTTTTGTTCTACCTTATTCTGAGCACAAGACTTACAAGATTTCACGTACTTACTGACATCCGCTCTCATCTTAGGCCAATAATAACTCTGACGGACTTTACCAATAGTTTTAAAGACACCTAAATGGCCAGAGGAGGGTAAATTATGGCAACGCTGAAGAATAGACAGTCGTTGGTCCTTAGGAACTACCAATTTCCAGTCGTCGGCAGGTGAAGAGAGATCAGGAATCGTTGGTTTTATGAATTTATATAAGGAGTCATTGTGTACTCTCCACAAGGGATATTTCAGTGGATTAGCCTGAACTAATTTAATCATGGAAGAATGCCATTTATCGTTGGTGACCATAGGAGGATCTACAGAGGCTATAGAAGAGTTTAAAGTGGTTACTGAATCTATAGAAATAGGTACTGCCCGAGAGAGAAAGTCAGGTACTATATGGTCTTTACCTTTACGATGGATTAGCTTAAAATCATACTGTTGCAAGCGCAACTGCCAGCGTGCAAGCTGAGAATCTTTCAACCTGTGAAGCCATAGTAAGGACGCATGATCAGTGATGACCACAAAGTGTACATGATCTAAATAATGGCGAAGTTTTTCGACAGCCCAAATAACAGCAAGACACTCTTTCTCAGTTACTGACAAATTCATTTCCTGTTTAGACATAGACCGGGATAAATAGCAGATGACCTTTTCGCCTTCATCATGTTGTTGCGTTAGAGCAGCACCAAGACCATAATTAGAGGCAAGTAGAAAGTTTTATCCATATCGGGAGCTGTTAAAATAGGAGCAGACATTAGGCATTCCTTAAGGGTGTTAAATGACCGTTGACAATCAGAAGTCCAATGCCAAGTGGCATTTTTCTTAGTCAATTTAAGGATCGGAGCTAAGACAGAGAAAAATTGGGTACAAATCGTCTGTACCAAGAAGCTGTCCCTACAAACCTACGTATCTCGTTGATATTACGAGGCGGCGGAATATTCACAATTGCCTCTACCTTTTCAGGATCCGGACGTAAACCCTTATCGTTAACTACATAGCCTAGATATTTTAATTGTGGCAAACAAAAGTGACATTTCTCCTTTGAAACAACTAAACCAGCCTTCCACAAGCGATCAAAAACTTCCTCCAAGAGCTTCAAATGGCCAGGAAAGTTATTCGTGATGACAATGATATCATCGAGGTATACCATAACGTTTGGTTCGAGTTCAGGGCCTAATATAGTGTCTACGATCCTTTGCCACGTTGCAGGTGCATTAGAGAGACCAAATGGCATTCGGCGAAACTGGAAAAGATCTCTACCAGGGACAGTAAAAGCTGTATACTCGCGAGACGACTCACTTAGCGGTACTTGCCAAAAAGCAGATTTGATATCAATAGAGCTGATGTAACGGGTGTCTCTCAAACGATCTAGTATGGTGGAGATATAAGGGATCGGATATGCATCCTTCTTAGTACACGAATTCACCTTGCGATAGTCAATACAAAATCTATAAGAATCGTCTTTCTTCCGGACTAAACACACAGGACTAGACCAAGGACTACTCGACCTTTCAATAACCCCTAACTTCAACATCTCTATTACCTCGTCGTCGATGATCTTCTGCTTAAAAGGAGATACTGGGTAGTAACGCTGCTTAATCGGTTTCGTTCCGGGTTCCAAAACTATTTCGTGCTCGGCTACCTTACAACAACCAAGACCAGTGCCCATTTCCGATATTTTACGAGCAACCATTTCATCTAAAGCGAGCCTTTCCGATGGAGTCAAGCTATCCGCACTCTGAACAAATGACAAATCAACGTCAGCCGAAGGTTCTGAAAAATGCCAAGCATCCTGCTTAAGATCTGGAATAATCTCCATTGCCCTCCAAAAATCTATCCCTAAAATGATCTTATGTGGAAGTTCGGGAAGCACTAAGATGTCTATAATTCGGGTTTTATTCAACAGAGTAACAGGTGTTGGTACATAACCACTACTATGACAAGTTTCACCATTTGCAACAGTACAAGTAAAAGGGTACTTAACGAGTTTAAGACCTAGGCTTAAAAGAATCTCATATCCCGGCAATCCTACTATTGTCTTATTAGCACCAGAATCAAGAAGACCTAACATGGAGTAACCCATAATGTCAATCTGTAGATAAGGACGTTGATCACCTTGAGCGTGCGATATTACATAATCTAAAATGATCTTATTTGGAAAATTACAATTGGTCGTTGGTGAAATTGGGGAGAGCAAGTCACGACCTAACGGTTCTCCCTTGATTCGTTTCCCGAATTGTTGCATTTCGGACAAGCTTTTACAGTCACATTCGGAGTTTCGCAACGAAAACAATGCAATTTCCGAGGATTCGGACAGTTCCGGTTTGGATGTCCTGTATTCTGGCAATTCCAACAAACAATACTCTTATTAGGACGACGACTACTACCAGGTGTATCAACCCTATCAATACTAACAGGTTCACTACAAATATTAGAAGAAGGTTGTGTCTAACATCTACGAATGCAAAGTCAGGTTCAACGAATTGATTCCTTTTACGTGAAGGAGGAACATAATTGTCGACGCGATGCTTCTTAGTTTCCAATTTGAGACATTCAGTTTCAAGCTCTTCGAAACTGTTAACAACAGGAAGCTGAGTGGTGTAAAAGGGTGACAAATTACGTATCAACAGATCTAGTTTTACCTCATCTGAACGACCACCATGGCGCCTAAACATAGCCTGCATGCAAGAAAGGTAATCAGTTATACTTTCTGTAGTATCTTCGCTCTATAATGTCCTTGAAAAGACGAGACCTATAATCAGGTGGTTCAAAGTGGCGAGTGAGTAACTCGGATAGACTAGTCCAATCGTGAAACCTATCAACATTTGCACGATACCAATTTAAAGCTTTACCAGAAAACAAATCTATTGCACTCTCAAATAATTGACGTTCAGAGATGTTACGAGCCCTACTAAGTTCTTTAACTCGCTCAAGAAAGTTGTGCACAGATGATTTGGCATCTCCAGTGAACTTAAGATTCCACTTATCCAGATTAGGGGATTTCCAGCTGGACTGTACTGATGAAGCACGAGGACGGGAGTTAAATCTCGAAACATTTGGTGAAGGAGGTAACTTATCATCGGAGTCCTAAAGGATGATACTGAGCTCAGGATTACTTTTTGCAGCAGTCTCTAAAGCATCTAAAGCACACAACACTTCCATCTGCAGATTCGCTCTTTCAGAAGTCTCTTCATGGGTCAACTTAGAGACAGGTATCCGTTGTACACGAAGATGAAGATGTACAAACCTTGACAGAGAAGTATGATATTTCTGTTGTGAATTATCTGCATTAATAGTGGAAATGGTTTCTGTAACCTGATCTAACAAGGACCTAATCTGAAGCTTCTCATCACTAAACTTTAAAGAATAAGGAGGTAAGGTGAAAGTTCCCTTCTTCTCCATCTTTAGGATGGGCCTTAAAGCTGCTCTCAACTGGTCAACAGTCTGCTTGGAATCAGCTGCGATACCTCTCACAACAAGTTCATACAAAAGCATATCCTTCTTTAAATAACTTACATCCATCTTATACTCCATGACGTCCACAAAATACACTCAACAGACAAAATTCAACCAAAGAAATCACAACACAAAATATATGAGATAATAGACTATCGGCACCCTATGTAGTAAATTGATATATAGATAGCAATAAATAATTAAATCAATAATAACAAGAAATAATCAATAACATATAGGTAAGTAGATCAATAATAAAATGTAATACAAGGTAAATCAACAAAAAAAATAAATATAAGCAAGTATCAATAAATTAAATTAATTTAAACCAAAGTTGTATCTATTTAAATAAATCAATAAAGATAAAATCACTAATATGTTACCAACAAATAACAAAATCAAATGTTATATAGATAGATACGCTAGTAAATGATGTTCAAAAAAAAAGAATTTTACAAATTTATTTGGTTCACCATAAATAATTAAAGAAAACTTTAAGAATTTGCCAAAAAAATAGAGAAGGGGCCCCACGTTGGGCGCCAAAAATTTGCCACGTTGTTTGAGTTTAGTAAAGAAAAAAAGGTAGGAAAATAAATTAACTTGGTAATACTCAGCTAGCGGTAACTCTCTACTGGCAAATTATGCCCGAGCTCAGTCGTAGAGGTAAACAGTAAAAATACAAAAAAAATTGAGTCCGCGCCACTGGCTTTACGGTTAACGCCAGAAACCCCTGAGTCTTAAGGCACTAGCAGAGAACTACCAAGATAAACAAATAGTAGACTGATATGGTGAACCAGACAAATAAAACAAGATAGAAATAAAAGAAATAAATTACTTTACTTCACAATTTAGGTTTTCAATATCACAATATGAAAAAAAAAATAATAAACAGTAATAATTGTGAGCTTTGCTCATACAGTAGGGTTCGAACAATGAAATTGACACAATGGTTCAATAATTATAATTCAGTACTGGTACTGAAGGTACCGAGTAATGAAATCAATGCTATAATAAATAAATATATAATTCAGTACTGGCACTGAAGGTACCGAGTATTGAAAACAACGCTACAAATAGATAAACATAAATTCAATAGAGAGATACAAAAAAAATGTTCTATGAGAGCTTATCTGTGATCCTGAGGTGTTCCAATCGGTGTTCAGACAGCTCTTCGGGTCACTAGTGTCCCTTTGAAGGAGGTGGAGACTTAGATCTCAAGCTATGGTAATCCTTCCAATATCAGGACGTAGGGGGTACCAAAACCCGTAATAAAAAACCCTTTAGATGTTAAGGGTTATTTCGAACACGTGGTGTGTGTGTGAGAAAATATATCTTCTTAACAAATCCCAAAAATGATTAGTCAGCTGACATAATCCAAAAATACATAAGGCAAATCACGTACGATAGTCAGACTAACTATAAAAATGGTTTTTCTTTTTAAATCCAATTAAGATGGCCCCAAATTGCCAAAGATAAAAATCCAAACCTAAGAAGAATATTTCTGAGAACCTACATTTACGAGAATGTGTTGACCCACTTACTGGTTGACAAGAATTCTCTTGTCAATATGCCAACATAAACGTTGATAGAACTAATCGTCGGTACCAACCGCAAGGCACCTATTGGCGACTACACATACACAAATTTAAAGAGAGATCCAATTAAAAGACACACATGTATTAGTTTAACTAAAACAACTCACGTACATAATACCTGTACTCAACCTAAGCAAAATTTAATAACGAAAGTACCTTTCTCCCTAAACCACAGAACAAACCCAGATAGGCAACACACTTTGCGCATTAGTACTACTGGGGTACGCAACACGCTTTACATATTACTTGTTGATGCTAAAGAATAGTAAATGAAGAAAAAAACACGTGACAATAATGTAATACAGATTTTGTCTACCTCGACAAGACATCTGACTTGAGTACAGTTAACGTAACGAATAATATTGTTTCTTAGACCTAATTGTAGTATTTTTTTTAATTCAGTAAACTGGTCATTACGGAATTCCATTTCCTTTTGTCCCTTTTGCCCCATTTTAAAAGCCTCCGAGAAGACACAAAACTAGAAGTTCAGGGACAATTTATTTTTATTCTATAACATAAACAGCGAGAACTCTTTTCATATGCTGCCAGTAGTTCCAGCCAGAATATTCAACGAAACCTGCCACACAATCACTAGTCATTCACAAGACATGCCATACAACATGGGTGTGCACAATCCTTTTATGCAGCACCCAACCACTAGCAGCCCTGAACTTACGGAGCTTCAACCCATCCCATTAATTTTACCCCAGTCAGAAGCTGATTCACGGCTAGGTTCTACAGATGTTGAAAGTATTTGCAACGATTATTTTCAATTAATATATAATTAATTTTGTTTCTATTTTTTACTTTACTTTTTTCACTTTTGAAAATACATTTGTCAAATAAACATAATATATGTTTAATTATCCTCACACAAGCACACACATCCACACACACGCACTCACCCAAACTAGCCTATTTTAAATTCTTGATGCGGATTTGCGATTTTCTTTGAGGTGTGCATACATTATTTATTTCCTTAATAATAGGTCATATGCATGTAATAAAAAATAGCTCATTTTAATTTTTTTCTTAACCTATTTTGATACCAGATCAATGTAAATGAGTTCACATGACTATTTTCTTTGTAGATTTTAAATAGTTCATAATTGAAAACGTAAAAATTACGAAACAGATTCAAATTAGGTACAACGCAATGGGATTGGTAGGATCTTAGGATGACGTCAAAGTTCATATCAACAACATTTATTTACATGGTGCTCTGTACTATTCTATTATTGTTTGTCCGTCTAATTAGAGTTTTTCAAGCAGTTATTGGGCTATTATCATTATCTTCATGATGAAAAGTTTTTTAGCAAATTATCCCGATTTTACTTCAGCTGAGATTATAGGCGTCAAAGCTGCAAGGTAGTTGAATAATTATTGTGTATAAGCGTCTTTAATTTCAGTTTTTCGTCCAGTTTTCTACTTATTTGCTTACTAAAATTGAGAAAGTGTACATACCTCGGATAATGTAGTGAAAAATTTGTTTAAAAAAATGTTTACAGTCACTTCTTATTCTAACCTGATGATATTTATGTTTTTAGGTCGGAAAGATATTCTTATGGTGATTCAGCTATTGGATATGTTCAAGTAAAAAGGGAAGCAAACATATGTGTAGTGAAAGCTCGTATTACTCCCGAACATAATATGAAACAGAAGTGTTACTCTGTAACAGCAGTATGTGATGAAGCTGAACAAAGAATTGTCTCTGCAGAACGTAAAGATTGCGCAGCACATTTAGGTATTAACACAAGTTGCAGCTTAAACATTTTGTTTCATAAAAATAAGAGCCTGATTTCAAAATGTGATTATGTTTTATCCAGAAAATATAATTATTATATATTTTTTTATTATTTTCGGGTGGATGTAAGCATGCCATAGCTTTTATAGCTTGGCTGCATAGGCGTAGTCAATACCATTCCTCTACAGTATCGACTGTTACTGGAAAAAGTCCAAATTATCCACGATAGGCACAACCCTAAAGTATATTAGAGCTAAAGAGTTAGGTAGTAGTTTAAAAGCCAAACCTGCTTCATCTGCCAATACTCGAAGCCTTCTGCCAACTCTAATAAACCATAGCAAAAGCATCGGTCATATGGAAAGTCAACTCATGAAATACTACAAGGAAAAAAGCAGAGTAGAAAAATTATTAATTCATCATTTAGTAATTACACTACCAAATAAACGGGCTAACACCACAGAGTTCATCAACTATTGCAGGAGCATGATGGACACATCAGCTTACAATGAAGCTAATCTAGCTACAATTGATCAGAATGACTGTTCGCTGTGGCATGAGCTACGGTATGCTAGGATTACTGCTTCGAAGATGTATGAAGAAGCACACTGCAAAGTTTTCGAAGGCACTTAATGTGAAAGTATAATGGAAGCAAATAAATTAAAGGACACAGAGGCATTTGCTAGAGAAACAAGTATTGAAAAAAGTCGAAAAAAATGAAAATAAAAATTAATGGTTGTGGTTTGATGTTAAACCCTAATTATCCCGTATTTGGTGCATCTCCTGATGGTGAGAGTATTGAAATCAAATGTCCATCATCTCAGAAAGCCATGAGTAGATATGTTTCAAAAGGGGTTATATCTCCAAAACATATGGCTCAGGTCTAAATGAAGATGTATTTTTCAAATAAAGAAATAGAGCTTTTCTGTGTTGCCCATCATGATTTTGAAATATCAAAGAAAGTGGACATTTGAAATGTAAATTATGATGAATACTATTGTGCACATATTTTGGAAAAAACGTGCTCTTTTTTTCTATTATATGTAAAAATATCAAATAAATTATAGTATGAGGAGCAAGTTAAAATTTTAGTTGTCAGTTAGCCAATCTACTTGTAACCTATATTCATTCTTAGACCGGGAGATAGTGACAGATTTTCAGACGCAATTTAGGCCAGTATGCCTTTTTCAGTACATTATACTATTGACAATTCGATGATAATAATCAATTAATGGAAGTTTCATCGTGTGTTCTTCATCTATAAAAAAATTAACAAATTTGTTTAGAAATTAATCATTTTTATTTGATTTTACTCAAGCTGCCATTTATGCTAAAATAAAATTCGATCAAAGTATTACTTGAATGGCCATTCGCATACCGTTAATGTGAACCTAGCAGGTGGGCATGTCCAGGTAAATATGCTTTCTAAAATATGATTTATCCGTGTTCGGAAACAGGCTGCCGATGTAGAATATACTTGATATTACTATACAATTGCTACAGGTAAGATGGCATACCCTTTGTGCATGTCCGTGTATATCTCATATGGTAGTAATTTTGCAATGTTAAACGATAAGTTTCCGCCATTTTAGTCAAGTCCAAATTGATACCATAAAATATATGTATCCTCAAATGTCAACACTGATAATGGCATACTGTTCAAACAGGTTTGACATAATAAACATAATAAACAATGAAGATCAATTTGTAAAATGAAGAGATAATTCTCTGTGTATTTAATCAGTATGACATTCCATTGTTGATGCAATCATTACCTAACAAATCAAAACAATTAATGGCATACAAGTCGTCCGAGCTTTACTAGTGTAATTTCGTGAAAAACATTGTGAAATTGTAGAAAAAATTACCGTGCTTTAGGTCAGTATGCCTTTGGTTCTATACATTAGGTTGATAATTAACTTTCAATAAACAACTATGGCAGACAAGTTATGCGAGTTCATCATATGAAAAAACATATGAACGCGCATTTTTTGACCTAGTTAGCGTTCTGACATTTTAGGTTTGCATGGGTTTGCCAGCGTTCCACGCACTTACCGGCTGTGATTTTAACCCGTCATTTTACCGACTAGGAAAAAATAAGCCGTGGAAGATTTATAAGGCGAATGAAAAATTCCAGAAAGCTTTTGCTTGCATTCAAGACCCTACCGGCGATAATTACGAATCTTCTTTCCAAACACTACAGGAATTCGTTATAGTACGAAAAAGAACGGATTGGATGATTGCGAAAGAGTAAATGATGCACGTGTCCGCCTTTTCACAACAAATTATGCACCAGCATCTCCTGCGGACTTCATACATTGGCAACATGTGGAGCAACGCTCAATCCTCTAATCCCAACAGTGATGATCCCCTGCAATTTGGCTGGAGTATCGAAAAAAACGGTACATACATGTTCCGTTGGTTTGAAGGAGATGAGGTGCCGCACTTCGTCCACGAAATCTTTCTAACACCCGACGAATGTGAAGGTAATATATAAGCATGATGATTTCTTATTATTATTATCAGTTATTAAAATTCATTACATTGTTCGATATTATTATTTATAGATCCAGAAAGTTATTGCCAGCATGATACCGTCATCGAATCTTCGGATGATGAAGATGATGATTATGATGATGACAACGATAATGATGATGAAGGGAAGGATACTGATATAGATTGTGATGACGAGGAAGAAGATACTGAAACCGATAAGGATTATAATATGGAAATAGGCTTTACTTATGAATAATAGTATAATACTATACTTTTTCTAGACTTATGGAATAATTAAGAACCAGATTAAATTAAATTTATTTAAATAAACCATTTTATATTAATTTGCAATAAAATTTAATAATTTGTGTAATTATGTAATACAAAGATTATTTTGTTAACTAACTACCTACTCAAAACAAAGATTTTAATAAAAAACTTATTTTATTATCATACAAAACTCAAACACCAATATAACACAACGTAACTATTCGCTATGAAGCGAAACGGCTGTCATTGAGTCTTTTAAAAAAGCAGTTTTTTAAATAAATATTGGAAGTTTTGTTAAAACGAAGAGTTTTTTTTTTATTATCCTTAATAAGATGGACTTCCAAAAAGTAAGGGTTAGTACAATCAATTTAATCATTATTTGGCTTAAATGTAACCTGACGGCCAGTTCGTGTGGTATGAGGCGGTTTATTTGGTACTGTTGGAGCAACCGGATTCAGAGGCAGCGATCTAGATGATAAGCTATTGAAAGGTGACTGATGGTCATACTGTGATTCCTGTGAAGATGAAAACTGATCCGTTTGATGGTCCAGAAAAGCAGGTTTAACACGGTCGACGCTCACTACAACCTCTCGATTTTTAATATTCAAGGTGATAGTCTTGCCATCCTCAGATCGTCTAACGATAGGGAAAGGGCCAGTGTAAGGTGGTTGTAGTGGGCGACGAACAGTATCGTCCCGTAAGAACGCGTGAGAAGAAGAGGAAAGATTTTTAAATATAAATGATGAAGTTTTGCTATGTCTAGAGGCAGCAATAGGTCGTACGGTGGACATTCTTTGACGCAGCTGCACGACAAAATCGGCTGGGTTTTCAGACAAATTTGGTTGAGAAGAGGCAAGTAATTCACCTGGAAGGCGTAGACTTTCTCCGTAAATCATTTCTGCAGCTGTCGCTTTTATATCTTCCTTGAAAGCTGTCCTCATGCCAAGTAAAACAAACGGAAGAGACTTTACCCAAGTTTCGCTGTGGCACATGAGAGAGGCTTTTAGTTGTCGGTGTACACGCTCAATCATGCCATTGGCACACGGGTGATAAGCGGTAGTTCTTATACGTTTAGTAGCGAACAGTTGTAAAAAGCGACGAAACAAATCGGATTCGAATTGCGCGCCACGATCCGTGGTGATGACAGTTGGCACACCAAATCGTGAGATCCACTTCTTGGTGAATGTGGCTACCACTTCCTCGGCCGTAATAGTCCGCATGGGCCAAACCTCGGGCCATCTGGTTGCACGGTCTACAGCTGTCAAACAGTAACGGTAGTCGTTGCAGATTGGCAGAGGTCCTATGATGTCGATATGGACGTGCATGAAACGACCAGATGGA